>OY728145.1:1946115192-1947365192 GCA_963277665.1 Viscum album | reverse complement strand
CGAGTTTGTTTCATGATGCCTAACTTGTCAACAAGTGAAGGAATAATACTAGGTACCAACAAGCTTGGTACATCCTTTATAGGATTTAGAGTGGAAGTGGGATAGAATATACATCAATATCATGATGGGTCTTCCACGTACATCCAGAGGACAACACTCTATCTAGGTTATTATCGACCGACTCACCTTGTCAGACCACTTCCTACCGATCAGAGTGAAGGGCTCATTAGAGAGCTTGGGATGCCTCTACGTTTGGGAGATCGTACGACATCATGGTGGTCCATCGACTATCATCTCTGATCAAGATGGTAGTTTCACATACCATCTTTGGAAAGGGTTACAGGAGGCTCTTGGGACACAGCTTTGCTTGAGCACCACCTTCCATCCTCAGATGGACGGTCAGACTGAGAGGACCATTCAGAGTCTCGAGGACATGCTCTGTGCATGTGTCCTCAACTTTGGTCGTAGCTGGGAGGATCGGCTACCCTTAGTGGAGTTTGAATACAAAAAAAGCTATCAATCCACCATCGGGATGGCCCCTTACGAGGCACTGTACGTCCCACCTTGCAGATCACCTCTATGCTAGACTAAGCCATCGGAGTCTGCACTTTTAGAACCAAAGATGGTTCATGCTATGATGGAGAAGGTGCAGATCATCCAGGAGTGGATGAAGACTGCACAGAGCAGATAGAAGTCATATGCTGATATGAGATGGAGACCACTGGAGTTCAAGGATGGATACCATGTCTTCCTAAGGGTCTCACCTCAATGAGGTCTATGGATATTTGGCTAGGGTGTCAAGTTATCTACGTGCTTAATCAGGCCGTTCCAGGTCCTCAAAAGAGTAGGCGAGGTGGCTTACTGCCTGGCCCTTCCACCTCAATTGCACTGGGTGCATGACATCATCCATGTATCTCAATTGAGGAGATACATGCATGTCTAGTCTCGCATCATCGACCATGGGGATCTAGATATAGATGACAGGGCGACATTCACGGAGGTCCCGGTGGAGATCGAGGATCGATAGGAGTGGGTCCTGAATGGACCGTCTATTCCTCTGGTGTGCGTTCGCTGGCGGCACGGGAACCTCCAAGAGAGCACATGGGAGCGGGAGGCTCAGATGCGTACTCAGTACCCTCATTTGTTTCCTTGTTGTGTGTTGTAGATTTATAGTGACGTAAATCCCAGAGGTGGGGGTAATGTAAATACTAGTAAATTTCGAGGAAAATATTTTCATAAATACTTTGGAATTTTATGAGTCTGTGGTATCTGACGGCACCTGATTCTGAGGCCCTGTGTGCCCAGAATCAATTTCTGATGTTTTTTTAGGGTACGTTTAGTAAATGTACGTGCAGGTTTTTCTATCTTATGAACTGGTGCTCGGAATTTAAATCTGAGGGCACCGATGAACTCACAGCACTGGTATTCAATTAAGGGGACCTTTACCGCAGTTGTGTTTGCTCAGGAGGAGAAGTTAAATTTTGTGGATTTATATTAAATTAAATTAAATTGTTGTACATAATTTTATTGTTCGGTAATGGTTATTTACTATAAGGGGATGTTAGAGTTGGGTCCCATACCTACATAACCACCCATGAGAGGATAATGTGTGGTGGGGACCAAACGAGCCCCTAACCCTTCAACTTCCCTTAAACTCCCCATTAACACCGCTTTATTTAATTTGACAACACCTCTCATTTATTATGGTGGAGCCTCTCCACCTCCCACCAATTGAATGTGCCAACCTATCTAATTAATATCTTCATTAATTAATTAGCACCTCTTTTGAATCAGTTTGAATTGAATGGAAATTATATTAAAATTGGGGAGCCTTAATATTATATTTTCTTGGAAAATATTTGGTTGTGGAGCATTTGGATATTTGGGGGAGAGATTCATCCCTCCACAACAAAGAACACGAGGAATGATATCTTCTCGAGGACCGAAGCAAGAATGTGAGGCGATTCTCACATGGAACACCGCCATTCTTCTTCTTCTTCCTCCACGTTAAGGGAGGAGACACCGTCTATGAGGAAACATCGACTAAGATTCCTCCTTGGATGCACCCTGACGTCAACAAATTGACATCGACTTTGGATCCTCTTCCCACAACATGGACAAGAGAGAATTAAAATCAAGGAAGGGGGTTTGATATAATTTTAAGTGAGGGAAGTTATATTTTGTCCTTGATGAATGGTTGTATTGTCTTTGGCCAACTGATATCGCCTAACATGGAGGGTGCGGGCTGAACAAACACAGCCTGATGACCCTCTGATGGTTCTTGAATATTTTTGTGGTGACAACGGGAGGCGGTGGCAACAGGAGGCGGCGTCGAATGGAGGCGGCAGAGAATGGTGGTCGCAGGGACTAGAGGTGGTGGTCGCGCACTGGTGACATGGAGGAAATGCCAACCCGCATTCACGGGCCCCTCGGCAAACGAACCGAATCAGCCGGGCCGTAGAACCGCATCACCTCTAAGGCGCTGCGCTTTGGAGAACCGCGACCCATGCACCGCGGTCCGCTTCGGTAGAAAACCAGTCGGCCGCCTTCCGGCTAGGTTGAAGGATGTTGCGGCAGCGAAATGTTCCTTGCGGGAGAACCACAACCTGCTCGTGCGGGCTGCTCGTGCCGGGAAGAGCGGTCAGCTTCAGCCGGCCATACATGAGAGGTGACGCCGCTCGGCGCGGCCTGTTCGGGATATCGAGGGGGAGGGGGGGCACACCGGCTCGGCGAGCTGGTCGAGCTGCTGGCTGGGCCGCCTTACACAAGTCGAGTTGTGGTCCAGGCCGCCTTGTGCGGGTCGGGCGGGTTGCCGCTGGGTCGGGCCGCACCCCAACTGGTCGGGCCGCGCCCTTTCACAGGTCGGGCCGCCTGCCACCGGGCCGGGATCTATCCTATCGGGCCGGGCCGACCCCCATCCAGGTCGGACCCTCCGAACCAGTTCAGGCCAGCCCACCAGCCCACTGGGCTTGATGGGCCATGCCCGTTTCCCTTAAATGAGAATAACCTTAAGACCGCGCGTCCGATCGATGCGCCTTCTGCGGCACTGGGACCATCGTGACGAAGCTATCCTTTTGAGATTCTCTAAGTGAGTTTTGGAAGAATTTATAAATTGGCTGGGTTTGTAATGAATGTAATTCCAACTGGGTCCCGGGAATGGAAAAGCCAATAACTCTCAGACCAAGCGTCTGATTGAAGCGTCATCTATCACGTTGGGATTCTTTTGATGATATGGAAAATTGGGATACATAAACTACATAATTTTTTATGGTTAATGTATAGACCCCTTTGCTCGAGGATCAGACCCTCCCAGAATCGAGCGTGCTATGTGTGGGAACCCTAGAACTGGTTGCAACTGTGACGACTACCGTACTGGAATCCTCCGTTCGTTTGACGACGACGAAATCTGTACTGGAATCCTCCGTGGGTTCGACAGCGATGACTATTGTACTTATATCCTATGTGGTCTGACAGTTTCACTTTTGTACTTGTATCCTAAGTGTGTCTGACAAAGTAGCTGGTCTAGTATCCTACTTGGGTCCGACAGCTTAGCCGGTCTAGTATCCTACGTGGGTCCGACAGCTTAGATGAATCTGTGACTACATCGGATCATCTATATCGCTATACGAAAGATGTATACATGTGTGAGATGAGTCTTTAATTTCAATAATTATCATTGATATGATTGACTTATTACCTGTGTGGACTGGGTTTTGTTTGGGCTCGAGAGTTGGAGTCAAACTGGGATTGATAACTTAGGTGTATGTATGGTCATATACCTATGTTGGGTTGGTTGATACTTCGTGATTGTATATCCCTTCGGTGGTTTATCCTTCGTGGATTCTGGGAGACCTTCGGGGGGTCTCGGGGACCCTACTGAGTATCATATACTCACTCCTACAAGGGTTATACCCGCACTATGTTGTGTTGGATGCAGATGACGGACAACACTGATAGAGGTAAAGGCTTGTATAGTTGTACGGTACCCGGAGGTGGACAACTTGGAAAGACGTACACGGAGCGGACAGATGGACCTGAGGTGCTGAGGAGGCCATCTATACCCACCCTTCAAGTGGGATTCCTGGAGGACGACTCTGTGGTGGGTGTTTTACTTTACTACAGTTGTACTAGCTTTTCAGTTGTAATGTACTTACTATTGGGCTTGTATTTCTGGCCCCTTTTCTTTTAGCACTTTCTTTTGTATTCTTTATTACATAGTGCAAAATTAAGTTGTGTACTCTGTTGTGTTTGTTTACTTTTATAAAGTCAATTCCTTCCCAATTTAGCGATATACACCTTTGGTGCTAGTCTCCAGCCCATAGCCTATGGAAGGCAGGGTTGGGGTAGTCACGACACAGGCCCCGGGGATGGTACGTGATAGAAACCATGCATAAATGGTGCATGCCCATGCGATTCGTAAATAGTTTTTATAAGAATTTAAATGCATGGTTGTTAAATGGTTTGTCAAACATTGCACCAGGTCTATAAGAGGGGTGATATGAAACGATATTATTATATATTTTTCCAAACTATGTCCATGAGCTATGTAGGTTCTCAGGAGAAGTTGTTAGGGGTGCGCAGTTTGGCTAAACATGTTTCCAGACAATGAGACCCAGTTAAAATGTGATAAATGACCATTTTCCCAAAACAAATATTCAAACATAAATCTAAATTTATCATTATTCCACCCGAAAGTACCTTGAATATTTGGATCTCTTTTAGGTTCAATTATAATGGTTTGCACCTATTTTATTCATTCAATCTCATATTTGGGTGCCGATTGTCTCGTTGGATATTCACTGGTATTTTCATCATTCATCTTGTGTTTTTTATCGTTTTTATTTGTCTTAATGGAGTTATCTTTATGCATGATAATATTCCCAATTTCTTTTATTTTCATGCATTATTTATTTTCCTCCTAATCAAGACTGAATAACTGGTTGAAATTTGATCTATGTTATTCCATGGGTATACAGTTGGTGGTTTATACCCTTTCCATAATGGTTTTTATATTTTATATTTGTTCAAAGTTGTATAACATTATAGACATTATTTTATTTCTCCTAAAATTAATTGGAGGCCTTCAAAAAAAAATTAAACCATTTTAGCATATCTTTGTGTACCATTATATGGTTGATGTTTTGTTAACTTCAACCTGTTCCAAATTTGAGGTTCATTTATATATATATCCTTTTTTTGTTCCACCATGTAGGGTGTGTGTGGGATCGATAATTTTAGTGGGATCCTTATTAATTTTTTAATGGATTTTAATGGTTTTTGGCACCTTGTTTTAGCTTCTCCATTGTAAATGAATGAATTTAATTGAATTGAATTCATATGATAAGGTTGTTACAATCTTTTCAGGTTATGTCATATGATAAAAATTGATAAATTGTTTATATAGAAATTTTTAATGGGATAGAAGAATTAAGTGGTCGAAAATGATTAATGAAAGGATTTAGGAATTGATAATGGTTGTGGATGCCTTAGAATATTTTATTGGATCTCGATTCCATTAGTGGTCATGGATTTTTCTACTCTATGGATCATTATTAGTGTAGTGTATTTTTTTTGTTTTGTACCATGGATCCTAATTTCATCGGACACCAAGGGAATTGATACCACTTTTATATTAATTTCATGGATTATCATTGGACATGATCTATTAAAATTCTCCTTGAAACCCAACATGTGTTTACCGAGTTTCCATCGAGATGATCATGGGGATCGATGAGGATGAATTGGTCTTATATACCATTGATATAACCCTTTGTGTTCTAACACTACATTTCATGAAATTGATCATTATTGATATAGTCACTCGATTAGATGGTGTGTCCATTGTGGATAATTTTTCAACACATTACAAATATCCTTGGTATGGGTATCATATTATAGTTGTTAGACTAGATAATTACATACCTACTAAAGTATGATTTATAGTTTCCCTTATTATTTATAACATGACTATTGTTTTTACGGATCCATGTTTGTCTGTAAGGGATCAGATCTTTATGAATCTTTACATTTGTTGCTATTATACAAATGATACACTACACACTAATTTTGATTATATTACAAAGACAATACTTTTTACAGACATGGTTGGTGGTGTCAAATAGATTATAATCCCACACTCTATTTGGGCCTCCATTGGGTTCCCAGAAATACTTCATGGATGCATGTAGGTACCAGGGAATGTTCCCATTGTACAATGCATTAAATGTTAATTGTTAAGGAGTAGTGGAGCACTAAAATGAGTTAATATTGTGATACTATTTTGATATACTTCATCTTAGTATTCATATATTTTTATACATGAATTGTACTAGGATTCTTGTTTCTATGTATATCCTACAATTTTGTATATATACTTTACATTATCATCATATTTTATATGGTAAATTTTGTGGCTTATTTATTACTACAGTCTTCTAGATGTATAATTTTTTTATTGATTTATATTATTCATTGGCTTCATTACTCATCTATTATACCACTGTGTTAATTTTAAAGGAGGTATATTCTCCCAATTTTACAACCTTAGAACCTCACTAATAGTGAGTATCCTCTATTTTAAGGGGTGGCGTGCTTGAGGCCATGTGACCCACCAGAATAGAGCATTGTTTATGTGGATCATAATCTAGAATGTTACACATGTAAACACACTATGATTATTTTAAAAAAAACTTCATAATAATCATAAAAGGAAACTCAACGTTTTCTGTCACTTTCAGACCAATTTCATTATAATACAGTTGAATATTACACATGTAATGTTTTAAAATGATTTATTATGTAACATTTAACATTGGAAATGACCAAAAAAACAAAATTTTATAAAAAAAATAAATGAAATATTAATTTACAATAAAACATTATTAATTTTAAAACCTTCATTATGTTATAAAATATTTATAATTTGTAGAAAATAAAATTCCCATTTAATATATACTTCTAAACATTTATTTTTTTTGAATCTTTTGTTGACTCATCAAGTATATATGTAACATGAAATCAATGAAATATTCTGTTTCATACTTATAATTTAAAAATATTTTTATTAGTAAAATATTTTTCTCATATATACATTTATATCCATTTATAAAAAGCCCCTTAAAATTTTTACACAAAAATAACATTAATCACTTGTCACTAATTTCAAAAATAGAGAAATTGTCTTTTGAAATAATTTAAACAAAACATTCCATTAATGATTCTCTAAACCCTATTATGATTAAATTATTCAATTCTTATCATATATATAACAACTAATATAAACATAATAAAAGATTTTACTATAAATAATCAAAAAAACAACATCACATTAATCAAATAACACCACCATTTCATGGAAATCACCTCAATCCATATCATGTTTCAAAAGTAAATCGGAAAATTTAGGTTCAACTAAGATATGAATAATTAATTTTCATCATTATAAATCCAAAAATCTAACTAGTTAAATATTAAATTATTTCAGAAAAAAATAACAAAACTACATCGATTAAAAATTCATGGACTGGGTGAATAACCTAAAATGCGTACACCCATTCATTGAAACTTACTGGTTCCCTATCCATCATCATTTTAACTGAGTAGTGTTCATATAAAGGAAGGATGAATCAATCCAATAACTATAAAGACAGCTTATTAATATCCCGTAAAAGTCACAGATCAATAAAAAAACATTCCTAAAAGCTCTTCTATGTACCTACCTATTGATATCTGGTGATCTTCTATCATTTCCCTATTAACTCCAAAATATCATTAATCAATACAAATAACATTTATACAATTTTATCATTAACCAAATAAGTCATCTCCAAAGACCGGAATCTAAAATAGTCTCTGACCTAGCCAGCATAGTTTTCTCAATCCACGTGGGATAGAAACATATTCTTGGGAATCGAGTAATATGTATTTTAGAAAAGGGTTTTCACAAAACAATAAAAATATCATTGGGGTTCAAACCAAGAACCCAACATCTCCCTATTGTAAAATAGATGTCCCTACATCCAACTATATTACATGAATAGATATCCATGTTTTTAGATGAATAGTAACTAAACCATAAAAAATAATTGAACATACTACCAAAAGACCGTAATATAATGGATTATCATAAATATAGAATATTGAAGGGGATATAATTATAATATGAATATATATGATAAAAAATATTTTGTATACATGTTTGAAAATAAAATTACACAACAGATTTCTACTTATAGTTTTTTAAAATGATGGAATCATCTCATCATCTCACCTTTATAACCCAATAAATGTTAATTATAAATACATTCCACCTATAAGTAGTGACTTATAATTTCCTACATTATAAAAAACAATGTCTTCATGCACCAATTGGTTCATTCAGAGTGTGAGAACATCAATACTATTATGATCCCACAAAATGTATCATATACAATAATTTTTAGAAAAAATAAATCATGATTGATTGTAAATAACTATGTTCATGATGTTTTTATAATTTTTTAATAGTTAATTAAAAACAATATCATACATATCCTTTGTAAAACTATATAAATGAATAAACTAATAATCAAAAATGTAATTTTAAAACAAAAAATACAGAATTTAACACTCTAGTTACTGTGTTTGGGATTAACTAATCAATATCTACCTAGAGAAACTAATAGAATTAATTAACTGTTAAGTGGAAGTGTGATTGAAATTACTTCACTAGTATGATGTCCAACCTAGGAAGTTGGGTGAAACCTTCAAATTATTTATGATATAATCACATTTTAATTGGGAGTTCAAATGAGGTTTAACCCATATAAATAATCATTCTAAATTCATAAATTTCATCAAACCATTTATATAAAAAATTCAATCTTTATAAAATACTATTTGGGTCCACTTTATGCATGTAATATATAGAAAATATTAAAAAAAATTATATAATATATAAATAAGTTATTAAATGAATTTAAAACACGCTAATTGAATTTTATATACTATATTTCAAAATCCAATCATCATGTATTTTGGTAAAAATAGAAGAATTTAGAACCACATATCTTTTCCAATTAAAATGTAAGAAATTACTGTGAGTCCATTAATGGGAACAAAAAATACCCCAAAATGGAATGAAGTAACCATAATATAAAAATACCCACCATAATAATAGTGATGGATGAACCATTGGATTTCGTGGACAAAGGGAGAGGGAAACACTATGTATGATGGAATACTATGGATAATAATGATGAAATTAATTACTTATTTTCTTATTTGATGGTTTTTTATGATGAAATCACAATAAATATTTAGTTAAGATGGAAGGGGGGAAGAGTCTCACGCATAGAGGGACTATTTATTTTTAAATGGGGATAAATTTAGGGGGTGAGGTTAAAAATAAATATTGGATGGATTATCATTTTAGTTTAAAAAAAATTGATAATTATATTCTATGACATTGCCCTACTAGATACGATGAGGATCCCATGTCTACGAACCCCTATGATTTATCCCTCCGAGCAATAGAAATGATATTATAAAAAACCTCTCCACTATAGAATATAATTAGACCACTAGGTTTTGGTCCCCCTACATGGATCCTTGTGGAATATCCCTTAAAAATATTGAATGGGGTACCAAACCTGTAAGAAACAATTCTTCCAAGCCCCCAAATCCTCTATGATGTAGACTGAAAACCCATATTTCATCCTCGCTTCACCCTGGAACCTAACCACATTTTAGCACCCTCATCCATGGGATTGAACTATATGAAAATATAATCCATTTTATGATGCCAAGATCAACAATTTGAATTCATATATTTTCAATATAAAGGTGGCCATGAAATCCAAAATACACCCTTAAAATATACGGAAAATAAATTGCAAAATAATAAATAACATATATGTACATGAAACAAAATCCACATTGTCATATATATCTTTTTTTACACCCATAAATCTGTAAAAATAAGTGTATTAACATTTATTGTACTCAACATAGTTCAAGAAAGGACTGGGAGGGGATAATTTATATGAATGTTTCTAGTCACAACCCAATGATCTAGATTTATTATTCAATCCATTGTCCATGAACATTATAAATTCTGGATTGTGGTCATGTGATTCTTCATGTTAACCCATAATTATGTTTCGTATCATTTTTTAAATAACAGACATTCAAACTATGGTTTATTGGATCATTGCACATTTGTGATCATTTAGGTGAAAACATATAGATTATATTTTCATCCATATTTCTATACAATGCATAATGTCTTATATGTGTACAAATTATGAATATAGTAACATAATCATGCTAATATTATATAGTTCAATAAATTTCATAACTGAATTATGCAGGTTGATAGAAACTTTTTTATATTAATTAGTTTCTATTCAGTTGAATAGCTAATTAATATATGATTTAATGTTGTTTAGGGAATGAAAAGGATATGTGAAATGGAACGACCAAAACATGGCATTAATACATACTTAATTTGTTATTATACAATATTATCCATTATATATCATAATAAATAACAATCCCATAATATTAAGGTTTAATATATTTTTAGATTAGCTATATGAAAGACATATTTCACTTACTAGTGTAAAATTCATAAATAATTTCATTACACAAGAATCCCTTCTAGATATATAACCAATTAAATTATTTTTCATAACATGTTGAGTGAAAACATAATAATAGGGAGAGATAAAACACTCAATATGAATTAAGTGTATGATATGTCATTTCAATCATGATAACATGAAATAATTAACCTCCTAATTAAGTGTAATATTAACTTGTGGGAATGATTAAATAATAAATATATATAACAATTATTAAAGTAAATCGTAAAAAAATATTATATAAATCATAAAATATAAACTTGAATTATGAAATAATGATTTCTGAATAACATGATAAAAAATGTATATGAATTAGGTATAAATATAAGTGTATAAAACAATATTTTATATCAAGGAATCAATATAATATCATCATTATATATAGGGTGCACATGTACCAAAACATAGAGAACTAGGATAACCTCCCATAACAAATCAAATAAATTCTCATGACATATAATCTTTTCCTGATTCATTGGAGGGCTATATAATTTCAATCCCACACTTCACATAATGAATACAATTTCATATCTGTTGAATGTGAAAATAAAATAATTCATAAAATGAACATGAAATAATATTCTACAAATTAAATAAGATTAAAAATAATAATCATAGTATAGAAAAATTTATCTTCTTGAGAAATAAAGAATATTCTTATATTGGGAGATATCATTTGGATTATAAAAAATAATAATAATCATCATGTAGAACAATATATAGTTTATTAGAAAAAAAGAATAAATTTTAAATTGTAATATATTTACAATCTATATAATTGTTGAAAATTGGTTATAAAAAATGAATGTATATAAAAATGATATTAAATGTTCATAACACATGAAAAATGAGTCATTGAGAAGAAAATAGTAGAATAAACTGATATAGTGATAAATATAATGGAATATATATAAAAATATTCATCTTACACTACTATTATTTTACCAAATCCAATTTAATGTAACATTATAAATTTTTTAAATATTAATAATGAAATATACAAAATAATATATGTAATAAGTATTTATATGAGATATATTCCATATTAAAAATAAAATATAAATGAAATCACCTTTAAAAATGAAATATTTTATGAACTATGAATCAACAAGTATTGAAATGATAAAAATAAATGTAAAACAAAAAAATTACTAGGGGATAAATATTATTTTGATTTATATTGAAATTTCAATGAAATTCCCTAAATTTATGTTTAGATATCCACAATATTATGTAATAAATAATGATTAAGAGGAGAAACATTTAAATTACTTTGGAATCATACAAACAATATTTAACCTATATATAAATAATGTGCAAATATTAATCAAGTAAATAAAACATTATTCATTTATATTAATTTTTATACTATTTATAATATTTTATATATTAGTTAGTTGTATTGAATATTTATAATCAAATGTAATCAGTTCTTATTTTAATGTTATAATTGAAAAATAGTGATGTAGATACTAATTTATTGATTATATAAGATTCACTAGACCAGGAATCCTTGGTTCAGTGTTAAAAACACATACATTAAAAACAGACCTCGGTACCATGTTAGAAAAATCAATCCAAAGTTACATAATTTTTCAAAATTTCATTATTACATATAACTAATACTCCATTAGCCGAATATCCGAAGGTATTAGTGTCATTGGAGAATGGTTAGATAAAAATATTATTTTACATAATTTTAAATTTTTTTATTTATGTGATAATATACTAAACCTCGTTGAAAATATATCAGTTCTTATATTCATATCCATTACCTAGGGTAGAAAAAATGTAAAAAAAATGGGTGCTCTCCATAATTATGAAATAGAGGCACTTATCAAAAAGTAAAAAATCATGAACAAGGTCATGTATTCTCAATTTATCAAAAATATAAAATTTCTTAAGAGTGAATAATAATGAGAAAATAATCAATATCCATGTATCATAACATTATAAAATAACATAGAAATATATAATGAGCATAAGAAGAGGAAATCATATTATTGTAAATGTATCCATACTTCATTCAGGCATATTAATACTATTGTCTACATATCTTAAATAGAATTTTGTCCACACACAGTCTTGTGAACACCGCTTAACCCAAATTATGTTCTTGCATGGACTTGTGAATATAGTTTTACTAAAAAAAATTGATACAAAAAAATATTACCTAATGATATATAAAAATATATGTATTGAATTATAGAGCTATATTAAACCCCACTAATTTAATAAATTTAATAATTATTCAATTATTCCATAAAAAATTTAATCATGAAACTAATCATGGATGAGATATTGTAATAAAATGTGGATCATAAAATTTATTAATGATGTCAAATAAAATTACCTGAATATTTATATGAGTTGATACCAAAAACACAGTCATCGAAAATAGTATTTTACAATGGAATTTAGAGGGTTATTCAGGTAAAACTACTCTAATGGAGAAATATATTTTATAGATAAATGGTAAAAAGGAATTGTAATCACATAAAGATATTTCATAATATAGTTTTAGCATTATCATAAAAAATTGAAGTTAAATATAACCTTCAAAAGATTCCTTTGAGAATATGAAATGGAGAAAATGATTTATTTTTCAAATTAATCAAAATAAATGAGCCTTGAAAATTTCCTAATGTTTTTTGGTTGAAAATGTGGAGTGAAATATTGAACAAAATATCATCAAAGTAAAACATCTCTCTTGTTTTTTGAAAATACTTTTATCGAAACCCATATTATAAAAAGGATAAAAAATAGTATTTTAAAATTAGTTAAAGGGAAATAATAATGTCACATACGATAATAATCAATTTATTTTAAAAATAATTTATAAAATATTTGTGGAGATAATAATATGGATATGCTTTAAAATTGTCTTTAATGGGGATGTAAATCACTCTTCATGACAAACTTATATCAACTAAATAGATTTTTTGTGTGAATTTAAATTTCATGGAAGGAAATAGAATGTACCATATGTATTAGAAATATTGGAGAAAAATAATCATATTATAACAAGTACAATGGGAAAAAACTATGACTCAAATATAATAAGGTTAAGTCAATCAATTCATGTACACAGTTAGTAAAAATGGAATTAATATAATATTTATTGAGATTAATGAATTTAATTATAAATAAAAATAATAAAACATAAATAAGTGTAATATAATAAAAAAGGGTATTAAATACACTCCAAAAAATAAATATATGTGAATAATTTTAAAATACGGATAAAATTTGAAATTGGGATGAAACATTCACAAACATCAAAAATTTTGATGTAAAGATAATTTTTAAAGGATTTTATGGTAAATAATTATGAATATATAAACACAATTTTTAATAACAATGTAATATTGTTATATGGTGGAACAAAATTATTATATAAGAATTAATATCAACAAGAAAATTTATGAGTCAAAGAATTGAAATTGGATTTATAGAATATCCATATGGATTTTTAACCAATGAATTAATACAATTTTAAAAAAAATTAATTTTAGTTTAATTATAATTAAAATTATCTAATTAGGTTATTATATAGAAATGGATTAGTATATGAATCCTAAAAATTAAAATATGTGCATTATTTGAATGATGTCTGAAAGAATGGAATTTAAGCCTAGAAACCCTTACCTTTACACTTCACATCCATGAAATAACATAAGCTTATGTATAATTAAAAATACTTAAATAAATAATGTCATTACTATAATCATATATAATATCTTTTTACTCTTCAATTATAATCATTCATTATATATTTATTATGTGGTTATTATTTATTTTCATTATCAGATAGTAGTAATTTCTATTGTCTCTCCCTCTCATTGTAATTTGAATGTCGATCCCAATGATTTGATTACAAGTTCTTAACTAATATTAAAATTAATTTACTTGAATATATATCTCATTTGGATTTATAAATCTATAATTCCATTCCATGAGAGTATTAGTTATGAATTTTATAAATAAAATATGGGAAAACATATTTTAGTAATTATCTGTAAATATAAGGTAAATTATTAATAATTGTTATAAATATCTGTATTGCCCTTAAACAATACTAATCAGGTCATAAATATAATTTTTATTAGTTAAACACGTTACTCGAACCATCCATGTAAGGTGGTGATGAAAATTGATTATGTCATTCATTAAATGGGTAGCCAAAACATAACTTGAGGGACTATTTCATTAGATTATTGAGGCATGAAATGGGTACCACAAATTAATAAACAATTTAAACTTTTCCAAAAAAACTCTAAATGGTTCTACCATCTATAGATGATTATAGACCTACTTTCCAATGGTCGGCAGTCATTTGGATTTTCATGCCCATTAACTCTTGGAGACTCACATGGGTTGAGAGGATGGAGGTTAGGCTCATCAAACAATTTTTGGGGAGTTATTAACAACATTGATACTCTATTATTTATTTATGATATGTTCATATATCCCTTCCAAAACACAATATGGGACCGATTACCCTAAAAATGTTTCATTGGATAATTATATCATTAAAATATGGAAGGGGGTTTCATTGATGAATTTGGTAAGAGTGGTATTATTATTGAATCCATCTATATGTATACAAGGTTCTTGATACATATCATTATTAGAAAATAACATCTTTATATAATGAATTATTTGGACCAGATACTTCGGAATGTGTTTCCACATTAGGAGGCAGTTAATCTACTAAGGGGTTGAGCCATTATGAGGCATCCTACGTATCCTGGTTATTACAAGAATCAAAACCAATGTAGTTCATTTATCTTCTGTAGTTTAGCATCATTTAGGGAGGAACTATGGGTGTGTATTGAATTGAAATTTTTTTCTCGGGTCCAAGTGAGATGTCTTACATATCCTGGTTATGGATGAAATTTGAGTCATCATATTTTAGTTGATTGGAGAATACACATTGAGACAAACTATACCATTATGGTGGATTATAGTGCAAATGTTAAGATTATATCAACTCCCTAATCCCATGTGAGTCATTAGTTTTGTGAGAAACATGGATTATAAATTAATCATTGAAATTTATCTGAATAGGGGAATTGGATTCTACGATTTCCCTGAATTATTAATTTTGATCTCAAACATCAAATAGAGTTGTACTACGTATCATATATATGAAATAATCAATATTCATCATATTTCTATTAGGTTCTTAGGAATGGACCCAAGACATATCCCCTTATAAGAAGTGTGTTCATACCATGCCACTCAATGGGGGTTACATTCTTTGATATCCCTTGCTAGTGTAGATTCATTCTATCTAATGAGGTCTTCATTTTATCTCTCAAATACCACATGATATATTCACAATTTGAGAAACAATGGGGGAAAATGATTAGTCTCATGATGTATATTTATGGGACGTATGTACTGGAAAATCCTTTGGATGTATGTTATAGGGGTCGGGCCTTGAGAGGGCACCATACGTATCCTGCATATGGAAGGAATAATAATTATCTTTGTTCAATTATCCTATAAAACGGTGATATGATAATGTGTATGGTCACTCTCAAATACATTAGGACTGTACTTGAGGTCTCATGAATTCTTGGGTTTTATACAAAGATATATTCCCTATTACTCAGGGACATACCATAAGAAGTCAGTAGTTGTGGCTTACACAATGATCTTTCCCATATAACCCTGCTGTGTATTGTACAGATGATTTGATAAATGACACTCTCTTACCCCACATGATCTACTATCATCGTGAAAAAAGTCTTAGAAAGTGATTGATTCAATTACATTGGATAGAAGTATTAAATACCGTTATTTTCACAAATAATTAATATAGGGATAAATCCTTAAAGAGATGTGGTCTACATATCATGAATACGATAGGAATCTGAGTCCTCATAGTACCCTGGATCCAGGATTACACCATGTGATTTCTCTTATATTTTGGGATTACACACTAATTATTGATATAGAAATTGAACCATGTGTAGCCCTTGAGACCTTCCCACATCACTTTGGGGTGTCGCATAACAAGCTGACTTGTGTGTGGGGGGGAGCATCACATTACCAAGTTATATTATCATACAAAATGTCACATGATCATTCTAGACACATATAGGGGGTTTCCTAAGAGTCATTGGGATGTGGATCAAAGGGTGTCATGCGCCTTAGAATATATCCATGGAGTACATTGCAAGACCAGAAAGGCATGACTAAAGGGTGTCATGAATCTCATGTGACATTCCAAATGGGTGTCACAATAGAATGTTTTTCATTCCCATATGCAATAGAGAGACATTAATGAGATGATAAAAAACCAATATATGAGACAATCGATGTATCTTAAGGATGTCACATGGCTTGTTGGATAGAAACAGTAGGTTCCTTGAGACCAAGGTTGGCAGCCCAGAGGTGTCTTGTGATGTTCATTGACCTGTCAATAGGATATATAATGTCCCAAATAGAATTATGAAAGTATGCCAGAGATCTATTCTAAGAATCCAGATGATTTCATGTTTCCTTGTATGACTCATGTGAATCGAATGGGGGATAACAAGTTTTCGTTCATTAAATTATTCCACTTTATATTTTGAATTAATCACATGTAGTAATAATTCCATAGGTTTGTTTAGTATCAGTTAATTATCAGTCTCTCATGATCTAGACGAAATGTGGTATGTTATCTATACAACTTTTTATCATCCCTTCATGTGATCGATGACTGGTCATAAAAAGTATCTCATGTATGTTACATTATTGCTCTAGATGCTCCCCAGTATATTCTCTAATAGAAGGATTTCCTAACACATTATCAGCTTCACTGCAAATTCGGATCCGATTTTTGGGACATTTGTGCTAAATAGTTTCCTTTACCACATAATTGGTTCATTTTTTACGTTTGGGTGGGGAATTTATAGGCATCTCCATCCTGGTTTTCCAGATCATTTTACAGTGTATCGAGAACAGATCTAGGTTGGAGTGGGTGAAGGGTGATGGTTCCATTTGGTATAGTTAGTCTATATCATCAGTCATTATGAGTGCGACACATGTTTTTACAAAGTCACAAGTTACTTTTGTCAATGATTCAATTATTGGAATATTTTCTATTAATTAATACTTATTTGATCATGCAGGAATGTCAAAATACATTTCATAATTCCATATAGATATGCCTAAGGACTATCATGAGATAGAATGAGCCTATTGATTGGAATTCACATGATTCTTGGAGACTAGTCTGGGTCTTTCTGTGATACATGTATGGTTTGTCTGAGGGTCTCACTGGACCATGGTGTAGACTTCCTAGGATCATCGCATGTCTTTCACCGACTGAGATTACCCTCTCACATTTTCCGTATTTCATTTCCCGTTTTTATGTGACAATATTTGGGAGTCATCTGAGAATTTATAAGAAATTTAATGGACAATTACTCTATTTTTTGATAACACAACACATTCACGATATTGGTCATGTGGGGGTACAATATCATTTCGTGGAATGATATTTTTTTGATTACCCTTGATGATCCAAAGGGATGTGAAATGATTCATAGACCTACCAAAGGATTTCAGTGCGATGAGGATAGAAATTCAAAGGGGATTTTTTAGATAAGGCATACACCTCTCCTAGGACACTTCATGCCATGATGATCACTGGGGGAATGTCACATTTCTTTCAATGACCATGAGTATCTCTTGACTCTTCCATTTTATCTAAATTGTTTTATAGTAAATATTTTTTTGGGTACCATTATTTTTCATAAGTAATGTCAAAGAAATTATCATGATTTTTTAAGATGCCTTGAGTGACCAATATGGGTCACATGGTGGTGTTTGATCATCTTTTTATAAAAATATATATGTTTTACCTTAGATCCTCAAAGGGGAAACATATATTTGTCCGGACATATATGATGATATCTGTGTGGTGAGGCTGACAAGTCAAAAAGATTTCACAGGGTATGTTGGGCAGTTTTTCTAGGGACGCACGGTGCCTTGTTGATCATTTGGTGTGAAGCATATGTTCATCAAATACTAAAAGTACATATCACCTCTTTCATTTTATCTCCAATTTTCTAATCTAAAAAGGTGCAGGGGTCTGATGAATTTTCTTGGATATCATTGCATAAATTTATCCATTAAAATGATGCTATTTTGCATAATCGTTATAACCACTGTGGGTTTCTCCCTATGGATATCATCTCTTCTTATTTATAGAAGAATTTTAGATGTCTTGTTACGAACCTTCCAATGAAAAACCATTTGGAATGTGGGTTCTCATTCAGTTGACATCACATGACCATTATTTATCTAGTGAGATTTTATAAGATTGTGAAGGCTCATTAGAAGGGATTCTGTGTGATTTACAAAAGGTTATGTGTTGTATTTGTAGTTTATGAAATCCACCTACTCTTAATAAATATATATAACCACATGCCTATAATCAATCATCCATAAAAGGAATTATTTTAATTTGAATCAGTTCTTGATATTATGACCGTGAATTTTGTGGATAGGTATGCAATAGGTCATCCTCATCGTTATTCCCTTGTTGTGGAAGTGTGATAAGTTTATTTCCAATGGATAATATAAAATAACAAGGGACTTGTTAATTCCCCAAGTATTATTACTTATTCTTCCATTCTTCAACTCCTATATGACCCTGGTTTATCTGTGATTTTTAATGAGGGAAATTATATGGTTGTCACCACTTGGTAATTAGTGATGGGTGATTCTAGGCCTACAAAGTTATTTCGACAGTCACCATTATTGGCATGGTAGTGAAAGCCATTGCATCTACTCTGGATGGAATTTCCTCCTATGTTGTGGGAATGATTAGAGTTTTTTGTCATGTCCATTAGATTGCTTTGTCTAATCATTGTGCTTTTTCTGAAAACATGTGGTATCTGCCTATATATTTTATGGGAATAAAATGTGTCTAAAACACTCCCCAAATTTTTTCATTATAGAGTTCTATAGTTTATCTTATGAGAGAGGCATGTGAGTGAGTATTTAAAACCTTTCCACCCCACTATGATGTCAGAAAATATATCATTCTCTCATTATTTTCAAATTTTCAGGTTAATGATCATAATTTTATTTTGTGTATAACTGAATTGATAATGGAATTTATGATGAAGATCTTCCAATCCAGACACATATCCTGTTGGAAAACATTGATACCAATCAAATGTTCGACTCGAAAGAATCAATGAAAAACACCTCTTCTTTGGTGCCTCCTATATATCTCGAGGGCCAATCATTGTCCCCAATCAGGATACAAAGTGTGTGAGATTAAGTTCAATGTCCTTGCACCATCAAATGTAGAGAAGGTAGTATTTACAAAATTGTGTGGAGGTAAATTATTATCCACCCAATTGATATACGTATTTCCCTTTGACTTCATGGGTGCATCTATCCCTTCTATAAATTTTATTCGAGTAGACATGGATTCGTTGATGTAATATAGATTCAGGGGAATGGTTTCCTAAGTCATATACCATCTATATGAAGATAGTGTGGGTTGATGTGGTGGAACCACATTTATCCCCGACTACTTTTTAATTCGTCCAATGATTGAATGATTGTTCTCCAAAAGGAGGTGTTCTTTCCACAATTGATGGAGGTCACAATAATTATTAACATCCTCATTTATGTAGTCAAGCAATCTTGGACTAGAATCATAATGATGCTTAGTTACAACTATTTTTGGATGTTATTCCATGGGAGGGAGATTAATTTCTACCTAAAGAAGATACCTAGTGGGAATATTTCATCTTAGTATCTCCTGGTTGAGTTGTTGGAGATCTAGTACTTCCATATCATATTGTGACAATAGTTCCATTGTGAAAGGACCCTCGTTTCATTAATAGGTTCTTGATATGTGTCTGTATGCTTCACAATGGTAATATTCTATCATGGAGGTGGGATATCGATATTCGTGGGTACTATGTTTTGATTCTGCCTTTGGTTCTATGTTTGGGAACCCTGATTTTGTGTATCCAAGTCACCCTCTTCAAAGGAATGTTTTTCATGTTGCATCCATCTGCACTTGAGTCATGATCTATATATTCCATGATAATAATGAGTTAATTTAAAAAGTCATTATATGAAATGGTGGTTGGTCCATTACATTTGATGCAACAAGATGTTTGTGAATTGTAAAATCCTAGTTCCAGAAGCCACTAAGGGGCACCTCGTACCTGGTTGGTCACATGGCCCCAAGTGCATTTCCCCAAACACCAGAGGCTGCCGACTAGCAGTGAATGACTTGGGTGTGATAGTGGGGAAACTATACCCTCATTGGCAGAGTACACAGCAAAATAAAAACAATTAGACAACAACAGAAACCACAACCATCCATACAAGAGTAAATAATAAACCGCAGAAGACTAACAGTAAACAACTGGAGCACACACACATGTATATAAAATGATGCATGATACTAATAACTTGGAAAGCATCCAAACAAGTCACAATGATGAATAAAATACTAAACCAATGTGCAAAAGAAAATAGGAAAACTCCTCAGCATCCCAAGCCATAGCTTGGTCCCATGCTCTCAAGCTCCACAGCAAGTCAATTACCTGAACTAGAAGGGTTCTTGACCTTATCTATACCTGCAACAATATAATCTGTTTGGGCCCGAAATCATGGCCCAAATATGGTGTGAGACATGGTCCCAGTAGGCAACCCCCCCACAGATCTGTGCCTAATAGTCACTGAATACAAGGTAGTAAAAATACAGGACACAGTAAACAGGAAAGCACACAGAAGCTACAATCCACAGAGTCTAGAATATAAATTACAAAAGTAATAACCAATCAACAAGAAGAAAAATAGGTATCCCCCTAGGTAGTTCTCACATCCTAGCCCTTATGGTTCAACCTACAAGTACTAGCAACCCTCTGGGAGGCACACAGAGTCTCGCCCCCGGGTTTAGCTAAAGAAAATACTCTCTTAGGAAGCACTCACCGTCAATTCCCCCTATAGTCTCATATCATACTAAAGGAACTCTAGGGAAGCACTCAACATCTCATTCCTCATATGGCCCACGTCGAGGAACTACAGACACTCTGAGGAAGAACTCAATGTCAATTCCCCCTATGGTCTCACATTGTAAATTAAAGACAATCTGGAGAAGCACTTAAGTCCATTCTCCCTATGGTCTACTACACTAGGTTCTCACAGACCTGTGTAAAACAAACATTCATAACACACGTATCTCCCCAATTAAACCTCAATAACTACTTGGATATCATTTTAAGGCACAACTTCATAACAGTACAATAGTTCCACTATCCTACACCTAGGCATGGAAACTGGAAAAATTCCTAACAAGAAAATAATACATGGAAAAACATCCAGAGCACAGTAAAAATTACCATATTCACAAGCATTGACCTCTACTCAAACAATCGTGCAAATCAGGCAAGAACAGGTGAAAAATAAGAAACACACACAATACCCCATTTAAGGGAATTTGTTTAATTTCACAAAAAATACAAATACTTCTTACAAAAAGGAAAAGGCCACCAACCTCGATGCTAGGAGATCGATATACTTGAACCATGTTGATTTATTCTCCTTAGAACGTCGAAGATATGAGAAAACGTCCAAAATGCTCAACCCATGATATCATGAGAAATAAGGGGAATTAGAAAAAAAGGATCTAAGAGAAGGAGGAACTCACCACTGCGGTTCCAATGCAATTGATGGTGGCTGCAACAGAGATTGGACGGAAGCTCAAGGGTTCAGAGAAGAATCGCAGCCGTACGGGAGCTCTCGGCTGAACGAGACCTAGAAGAAGGTCAATATGGTGATTAGGCACAACCCATGTCCGTTTAATGAAAAAATAAAAGAAAATACATGGCATCTAATTCTAGGGTACACAGCGTGTACTCAGTTTTTTCATACTCTGCTTTAAGCAGCCTCCACATCATCCCTACACACCATGTGTGTGGCCCGGACATGGCCATCACACAGTTTCAAGAGGCAAAGGAGTACACAGCATGTACTCCTAAAGTACACTGCGCGTACTTAAAAAATTTATGAAAACTCCACTTTTCTAAAAAACAACCAATAAAGGAAAAACACAACTGAAACAAAGATCCAGGGTCTTACAAACTTACACCCTTAAAGAAATTCATCAACTAATTTCCTTAAAGAGGCGTAGAAGAAGAAACCTCGAGAAGCACCGACCACTATGATCATACATCGGCCTCCCTCTCCCATGTCTCGTCCTACACTCACCTGTGCTGCCATATCACCCTCACTAGAGGAACAGGCGCCCACAAAGAACCTTCATATTGCGATCAAAAATCCGGATAGGATGTTCCGAAAATGATGCATCTGCTTTGAGCTCAACCTCCTCAGGATGAAAGACATGAGACTGGTTTGAAAAGTAACATTGGAGCTGAGAGACGTGGAAGACGTTGTGCATGGACCGGTACCTCTGAGGTTACTACAACCGATAGGCAACTGACCCAACTCTATCCAATATCTAAAGTGGCCTGACGTACCATGGTGAAACCTTACCCTATCTCTTAATCCTCTTCTGTCCCAACCTTGGTGCGACACACATGAAAACCTGATCCCCGACCTTGAACTCCAGAGGTCATCTCCGCTGATCAGTATAAGAATTCTGTCAAGACTGTGCTCTAGCCATCCTCTTCCGAATCAACTCTATCTGCTCTGAGGTCTCCTGAACAAGAGGAAGAACCAGTAAAGCTACCTCTCCTTCCTCAAGCTAGAATAAAGGTGATCGGCATGGCCTACCGTACAATGCCCTGAAAGGTGCCATCTGAATGGTCGCCTGAAAACTGTTGTTGTAGGAGAACTCCACTAGAGGGAAATACTTCTCCCAAGAACCGCCAATGTCATGAATTCAAGCTTGCAGCATATCCTCATGCACGTGGATCATACGATCGGACTGGCCATCTGTCTGTGGATGCTATGTTGTACTCAAAAGAACCTGTGTACCCAAAGCCCTATGAAGCCCCATCCAGAACCAAGAAGTAAAGCATGCATCTCTGTCTAAAACAATGGTGTGTGTAACTCCATGTAGATGTACAATCTCTCGGAAGTATAGTTATCACAGATCATTAACACTGAAGGTTTCCTTGATCGGTAAGAAGTGAGCAACCTTTGTAAGTCTGTCAATGACAACCCAAACAACATCGTTCCATCGAGGAGACCTCGGCAATCCGGTCACAAAGTCCATCACGACATCGTTCCATTTCCTCTCCAGAATGGGTAACTACTATAAAAGGATTGTTGGTTGTCGATGCTCAGCCTTCACCTACTGACAAGTATAACATCTCAAAATGAAACTAGCAACATCTCTCTTCAAACTTGCCCACAAATACTGGCAATGAATATCCTGATACATCTTGGTGATGCCATAATGAACTGGAAAAAACGAGGAAAGAAAATTCCGCATCATCTCCTCGTGTAAGTCTACTGGAACCCATACGTGTCCCTGGTAACACAAGATCTCATCTGCTCCCACTGTCCATCCAGGAAGAGGGTCCTCTCCTAACACACTCTCCCACAGGACAAAGCCGTTTGAGGCTGATTGCTGCATCATTTGTACCCGATCAAGAAGTGTAGATGTAATAACTTCAGAAGATTGGAAAGTCTATCCATGTCTGTCGTGCACCTCTAGATGCATATCAGAGAATAGATCCATAAGCTGCCACTCACTGCTGGCCTCCTGATCTACCTGAATCTTAGTTCTTCTTCTCAACGCATCAGCCACTATGTTTCCCTTTCCCGGTGTATAGGCATGCTCGAAATCAAAAGACTGAAAATACTCGACCCACCTATATTGTCTCAAATTCAGATCACGCTGAGTGAATATGTAATTGAGACTCTTGTGGTTGGTGAAAACCACAGAGTGCTCTCCCAGATGATAATGTCTCCAATAGCACAAGGCATGAACGACAGCTTCCAACTCAATATCATGCATTGGGTAGTTCCTCTCATATTTCCTCAACTGCTGAGACCTGTACGCAACGAATACATCTCCTTGTATAATCACAACACCCAGTCTGATACCTGATGCATCACAATAAACAATATAGCACTTTCCCAGCTCTTGAAAAACTAGTATCAGTTCTGACGCCATCCTTCTCTTCAACTCCTAAAAGGATGACTCACAAGAATCTGACCATAAGAACTTCACCCCCTTCTTGGTCAGACCTGTCAATGGGGCTGATAGGCGTGAAAAGTGTTGAATGAAGTGTCTGTAGTACCCAGTCAGCCCTAGGAACCTTCGTAACTCAAAAACATTCTTCAGCTACTCCCAGGAAACTACAGCTCTCACTTTCTCTGGGTCCACAGATACTCCTGCCTCTGAGATGACGTGACCCAAGAAGTGAATCTGATCCATCCAAAAGTGGCACTTCGAAAATTTAACATAAATTCGTTTCTCTCTCAGTGTACTCAAAACAATATCAAGATGTAATGGATGGGTGTGTCGAGTGTGAGAGTACAACAAGATATCGTGCACGAAGACCATGATGAAGGAATCCAAGTAAGGATGGAACGCTCAGTTCATCAGTTCCATGAAAAATGATGGCGCATTTGTTAGACCGAACGCCATAACTGTATACTCGTAGAGAACAAACCTGATCATGAGGGTTGTAAGAGGTATATCTGATGGTCTAACAAGAAAATGATGATAACCGGACCTCAAATCGATCTTCGATAACAATCGGGCTCCTTGATGCTAATAAAAGATGTCATCAATCCTCGGAAATGGATATCGGTTCTTGACCATCAACTGGTTCAGCTTCTGATAATCTACACAGAGCCTAAGGGTACCATCTACCTCTTTCTTAAAGAAGACAGGTGAACCCCAAGGAGAATTACTGGGTCGGATGAAACCCTTTTCTTACAACTCCACTAACTGCTTCTTGAGCTCCAGCAACTCAGGTATAGCCATCCTATTGGGAGGAATAGACACCGGTGTCGCTCCTGGCATGAGCTCAATAGAAAAGTCTACATCATGCTCCAGAGGAAAACCTAAAAAGACCTCTGGAAAGACATCCTTGAAATGATCCACCACAGGAGGAAATTCTAACTGTCATGTCCCCTGATCATCCAGATAAAGTCTAGAAATATGGGTTGTAACCCCTCCCAGCCCATGATACTTGAGTCCTACTCGACTCACCTGAACATCCCATTCGCCTCTATGAAGAAACGATTCACCCTCTGGTGAAATGAAACTCACCCTGCGGAGATAAAAGTCGATGACTTCCTGGACGGGAACCAACCCGTCCAACCTATGAATGAAATCATAGCCTGTCATATCTAGGACATAGAGATACCATAAGAAACGATACCGTGCATTCTCGAGAGGGAACTCTCTACACTGATGTACACTAGATGTCCTCGTCCTCAATGTTGTGTCTAGTGTCAGCAAGTCGGTAGAAGAAAAGACATAGAGACCAAGGATCTACACAATAGAAACAGAGATAAATCTATGCGTAGCACCAGTATCAGAAAGTTATGAAGATAAAACTGAGGGTTCTAAGATTGTACCTTGAACTGTAGAGGGTTCGGGATCCTGCTCCTTATAGGTCTGCTCCACCGCAAAAGTCTGGCCTGCCCCGGGGCCCTATGACCCTACCTGACCACTCTGAACTGATCCTCCCTACAGATGCTAAAATATTGGAGACTGACTGCTATGGAATCGGCCTCCACTTAGGCCCGAATAGACAGAAGAACTCCAGTTCCCCGACTGGTGAGAAACTGGTGGTGCTACTCCTGAACGAGGAGTCATGGAAGAACCCCCGTCACCAGCTACTGGTTAGAAAACCTAGCCGAAACACTGATGGTGTCCCATCTTTCCACAAGATCGGCTCTCCACTAGATCTCTCTGTAACTACGGCCTCATGTTCCCTACACTTACACACTTGTAGCATACTACCTGGCTACTAGAGGATGTATCTCAACTCCTTGGTTCACCGCGCAAAGACTCCCTATGGTGATTCCTACTATCAACTGAAGTAACACTAGCTCTAGAAGCAGACCCTCCCTGGCTCGCAGCTCTGGAGTCTCTAAAATTGTGTTCTACAACCAGTGTCTGGTTGATGATGGATGTGAAAGAATTCAATTGGAAGATATTCACTAGGGATTGGATCTCCTGCCTGAGACCATCCTCAAACATCCTCGCTAAGAACACCCCTTCTCCACCCCAGAAGAGTGTGTAACGCTGCAGCTCAGTGAAACGAGAAGAAACTACATAACAGAAAGAGTACCCTACTCTAGACTCATGAACTCCCTGGCTCGATCGGCCCTCAGGGTCTCCAGGAAGAAGTAGTCGTAAAACACGCATTGGAACTTCTCCAAAGCCATAACCTACTCAAGACCCACCTATGAGATCGTGTCTTACAACCTCTTGGAGGAGTCTCTTAGCATTTAGGTAGCGAGCTTGACCCACCTCTCCGGAGGTTTTTCCATATGATAAAAGATAGTAAGCATGGCTTCCATCCATCACTCTGCAACCCATGTTCTTCCTTCCCCCGAGAAAGTAGGAGGATGCTACTACTGGAAAACCCGCGTCAATTCTTCCATAGTTATGGCAGGAGGGGGTGCTTTCTGAAATGTCTGCACCATCCTCAAAAAGCCTTCCCTAAACTTCACATCAGCACCTACAAATGGTATGACAGCCAGTGCCAAGACTGGCCCGACTGGAATATTGGAAGGAATTCCCTGATCAGCCATATCTAGTGTCTGATCATCATCTGGAAACTGACGTACAACTGGAGGACTTCACGAAGTCATATCTCTGAATGTTCAAAACAACACCTTAGATTAAGATTATCAGATAATAGGAACACAGGAGTAAGAAACGGGAACTGGAGAAAGAAACATTCAAGTTTACAAAACACAACTACACAGTGTGTATAAAAACTACACAACTTGTTCACTTAAACCATACACATGGGTGTGTACTCCTACCACCTATGGTCGTGTAACAACCCAAAATACATAGTTTGTTGTCCCCACACACGGTGTGTACATGAAATCTATTCCCCTTCTCGAGTATCTTGCACGGCTAACCCACACGGTCTTCCTAAACTGAGACTACATGGCATGTTCCCTGTGGACACGACGTGTAGTAGACAAGGTTTTAATGGCCTGTGTTGTTAGTTACACAGTCAGATACACGGCTGAGACTACACGGCGTGTTCCAAACAAACACGGCTTGTACTTGAAGACTTTTCTCGACCCGTGTTTTTGGTGACACAGCTGGGTACACGGTTGACCCTTACACGGCGTGTTCCGAACAAACACGGTGTGTATAGGAGGAGATAACATCGTCACGGGTTGTCCGTGACACGGCCGGGTACTGAGAACAAGGATACACTATGTGTTTATACACAACACAGCGTGTATGACACGAGCTTCCCTGACTGGTGTTGTAAGTGACACAGCCAGGTACACAGCTCGCTACTACATGGTGGGTACCTACCGTACATGGAATGTTCCTGTAGATTCTTCACAACCCATGTTTCTGCTCACACAGTCAGTGAAATGGTTTGAAAATGACACGATGTGTATATATAATGTACACGCCGTGTATTATGGGTTTTTCCATGTAGTAGCTCTGAAATAGCATTGAAGCCCATAAAACACTGAAAAATGAGCCTGAAGGTTCCAAATTCCAATTTGTGAGGGTCCATACTCCCCACGAATCAATGTTTGGCATCCAATACAGTCGTATTTAAAGAAAATTAGGTCAATTATTCACTAATTTCCGATTCAACAGGGCCCATAACACCTCCAGAACAAAAAATTGACATTTTTTAAGCAAGGTACAATACAAACGACCTATCTATCAAAATGCATGGATTATATTAAATAACCTATCATAACAGCATGCATAATCTACACAACGTCTATCACGACAAAATTCTGTTGCTAATGCACCCTAGATGGAATGGCAAGAATGCATGGCATGTGATTTCTAAAAAGTGCATATATGATGCATGAGATGGAATACCCTCATCTCATCGGGTTGAGATAGAAATAGAACCACAATATCAATAACAATATCAACACAAATCATGTGAATCATTCTAGGTGAAATCAGATCAACTGTAACATAGCAAAACCAGAGAACTATAATAAGCGAGGTAGATTTTCTTTCTCCTGTACACGAGTTAGTTACTCCCGAGCACATCATAATACCAAGTACTGAACCCGTCCTATCCCTTGATAAAGACTCTAAACAGTATTCAATAGAAAATAAATGCCTCTTATACCACTTTGTAATGTCCCTGTTCCGGAAGCCACCCAGGGGTGCCCCGTACCCTGTTGGTCACATGGCCTCAAGAGAATTTCCCCAAACACCAGAGGCTACTGACTAGAAGCGAGGGCCTTGGGTGTGATAGTGGGGAAACTATGCCCTCATTGGCAGAGTACACAGTGGATGAAAAACAATTAGACAACATCAGAAATCGTTACCATCCATACAAGATTAAATGACAAACATTGGAAGACTAATAGTAAACAACTGGAGCACACACACATGTATATAAAATAATGCACGATACATATGTATAGGAAAGAATCCATATATTTCACAATGCTAAATACAATACTAAACCAATGTGAAAAATAAAACAGGCAAACTCCTCAACATCGCAAGCCATAGCTTGGTGCCATGCTCTCCAGCTCCACATCATGTCAAGTACCTGAAGTAGAAGGGCTCTTGCCCTTATCTATAACTGCAACAATATAATCTGTTTGGGCCCAAAAGCATGTCCCAAACATGGTGTGAGACAAGGTCCCAATAGGCAACCACCCAATGATATGTGCCTAAAATTCAGTGAATACATGGAAGTAAAAATACAGGAAGTAGTAAACAGGAAAGCACACAACAGCTACTATCCACATAGTCTAGCATATAAAGTACAAAAGTAACATCCAATCAACAATAATAACAACAGGTAACCCCCTGGGAAGTTCTCACAGCCTAACCCTTATGGTTCAACCTACAAGTACAAGCAACACTCTAGGAGGCACACACAGTCTCGCCCCTCTGGTTCACCTAAAGAAAAGACTCTCCGAGGAAGTAGTCACCGTCAATTCCTTATATTGTATAATATCGTAATAATGTCTCTCTAGGGAAGCACTCATCGTCTCATTCCCCCTGTGGCCCACGCCAAGGAACTACAGACTCTATGAGGAAGTACTCAACGTCAATTCCCCATGTCGTCTCACATCATAAATTAATGACACTTTGGAGAAGCCATTACGTCCACTCTCCCTATGGTCCACTACACTAGGTTCTCATAGACCTGTGTAAAACAAACATGCATAGCATGAGTATATCCCCTAGTAAACCTCAAGAATTAGTTGGATGTCATTCTAAGTCACAACATCATAATAGTAAAATAGTTCCACTATCCTAAAACTAGGCATGACAACTGGAAAAATGACTAATAAGCAAACCATGCATGGAAAAACATCTAGAGCACAGTAAAAATTACCCTATTCACAAGCATTTACCTCTACTCAAACAATCAAGAAAAGCAGGCAACAACAGGGGCAAAATAGTAAACAGACACAATACCTTATTTAAGGGAATTGGTGGAATTGTAAAAAAAATATTCAAAGAAATCCTACAGAAAGGCACAAAAAAACTAATATGATGTTAGTAGATCGATATAATTGAACCTAGATGATTTATTCTCCTTAGAACGTCAAAGATCTGAGAAAACATCCAAAATTCTCAACCCACGATATCATGATAAAGTGGAGGAATGGGAAAACAGGGCTCTATAAGAAGGAGGAACTCACCACTGTGGTTACAACGCAATCGACGGCGGCTGAAACGGAGATAGGATGGAAGCTCAGGGGTTCAGAGAAGAACCACGACCATAATGGAGCTCTCGGCCAAACAAGACCTATAAGAAGGTCGTTCTGGTGATGAGGCATGTAACACCCCATGTTTGCTCGGTATGTTTCCTTTCGAATAATGCAATGGCGTGCATTGTACACAACTTCGAGATTTTAACACACCATAACCAATCAAACTAGCCGTTATGAATAGTAATACCAAATTTTTTAAATTTTATAAATTCTATCTCTCAAAATGGACTTCATTTTTGGATTCATAATATCGATATTAGCCTAGGGTGAAATTTTGGTACTTTTTGGATAACTTTCATATTTTGATGAATAGTGAAAATTACTAAATTTTAATTAAAAACAACTTTTTTAATCAAAATAATTAATAGTGATAAATTAGGAATTTGAGTTTTTTTAAAGTATATTTAGAATATATTATTACCATTTAATTTAATTTTGGTCATTGGACATAATTTTAAAATTAAACCGAACATAAACAAGTGTCAATCTTATGATAGTTATTATCTCTTAAAAACACGCTTTTTGTTTTGACAGCGGGAATTAATTTTAAATTAATTTCTGCCACTTCTGTGTTTTGAATTTAGAAAAATGGATGCCATATTTGGAATCAGGATGTTCAAATTGTATAAATAGGTAACTTTTATTTTTAGACATTTTGAATAATTACTGCGGTAAATATTTTATTTACCATGGTTAAGGTTAAATCCGGTAAATAAGGGTTAAAAAATAATATTATAATAATACTAAATTACCCTAAAACGTGTCTTAACCCTATTGGTTGATACATGGTCGACCATGGGAATCTTTGGGTTTATTTTGGGACCCCATGGATCCACTTGTAAGTGATAATGACACTTTATTTTAATTAAGATAAAATAAATACAAAAATGACACAAGCATATATCTTTTAACAAAACAATTGTTACAGAATGTTATATCTGTTGTATTTAGATTATAAATATTCCATAGAAAGAAAAAAATATTTCCTACATAATTAAATTTTATTTATAATTTTTAGACATTAAATAATTTTATTTATTTATGACACAATGATGATGCAGTAATTACTAAAATAGTGAAAAATCAAAATAATTGATATTAAAAATACCCAAATAAATATAATATGAAACTTTTAATGAATTAAAATAATTTTATAGGAAAATATGATATATTAGTATTGATTTAATTGACTTTGTTAGAAGTAATCAATCTGTTATGAGTTTCAAAAAAATCAACTATTGAATAGTGTCAAAATTGACATAAAAGAGTTTTTAAAACAAATATTATATTATTAATTGATATTAAATTCCTAAAAATCTAAGGTTCTGCCAAGAGACTTATATCATGATCGGTGTATCATTAATGGACCACTTGGGGGTCTCTTGTATGTATATGGTAAGTTTATTAACCATATAATATAAAAATACAAAGAGACCTTGTAAAAGTGAAACTAATTAACTTAGAGTTAATACTTAAAGATAAGGTTAATATAAGTACCCAAACCTATCTAAATTATATTGGTTGAGTTTTTTTCGACCCATCCCCACCTTAACCTTTTAATAGTAAACTTTGGAGACATTGGAAACCGAATATGAATTTATTATAAACTAATATCTCTAGCTTTTCCAAAGGTGCCCCTCACCCCTCTTATAAAAGGGCACTCCTCCTTCTCATTTCTTCACACCTTCAAAGCACTTTGGTTCGGCCAAACCCTGCCCAAATACTATCTCAACTTACCTCACTACAACCTAGAGGCCTTAGTTTGATCAGAAAGCCAACCTAAGGAGCCCTTTTGATCAAATCAAAAGGAAGAACCCGAAGAAGAGGTAATGTTTTCACCATCCCTTTTCAAGTTCCTTTCTTCTTCCACTTCCTCTTTATTTGTTATTTCCATTATAAAATAATAACTCCAGTATCATATATATACTGTGATGTTATTATAAATATTGTACAACCATATTCAGTATTCTATCCTTCCTTTGAATAACATGTCACCATACGTGCGTACGTACGACTTACCGTCTCCACGTCGTGGTGTAATTGTTATTCAATATATTATTATTTGGATGGGTATAATAATGATGTGTAACTCATGTAAATAATAAATATAACATGATAATGATTCTGTATATATGATATAAAATCCAATTATATATTATTTTAATATCAAAAGAATGATATTGTCGCTCGTGCGTATGTACGGACTACCGTCTCCACGAACGCGATGAGATTCATTGTCCATCATATCCATTCAAGTATAATTATCATTTGATGATTTAAAAATAGTATCTAAGGACTTGATATCATTCTAGATATGAATAATATACATCCCATTAATAACGAATATGGCTCACATAACAAAGAATATAAAGTAAAATGAACCCGTTAACACCTGAAATGACTATAATTCTAAGATATTATTAACAAATCAATGTTAAAATATCATATATGATATCATATTAAAGTAAATTATTCTTTTATAATTCAATAACAATTATTTCACCATTATACAGGAGGTAAACCTACCATCGACCAAGGAAAAAGTACAAAGTAAGGGATTTTCTTATCTCACTTTCAATTCCGTGAGATTTCCATTTTTCGCCACTAAATTATTGAAAGTGGTGTATTGTGTACTGCCATTTGATATATATTCATGATTCTATTTATATTCATGTTATTCTGTAAATAATTTGGTGGTTATTAACTTTTGGCCATACGACTCCGTTGATTAACGTGGTAAGGGGTTTCTTATCTCACTTTTAATTTCGTGAGATTTCCATTGATCACCACTTAATTATTGCATGTGGTGTATGTGTACTGCACATGATTGTATTAATTGTGTAATATACTTTAATTTATGGGTATTTACATCATCATGGTATGATACTTCTTTCATGGGTGTATGTTTCGTATGTTACCTAATCGGTAAGGGAATTTGAGATTTCAATTCCCACTCATTTGGCATTACGCATATTTCATTCATTATATTACTCCATGATTATGTGTGGAATCACTATTCATTTGATTATGTCATAATTTCTACTCCCCTTCCTGTGGATATATGTTTGATACACATAATCACTCATTGGTAATTCTCAAGTCATTGATATGAATTTGATAAGAGTAATTTTAACTCATTCACCATTTGTTGAGTTAAACATCCAATTCGTTGGTGTTGTTTTTACAAGAATATGTGTGAATATCCTTTGATTGTTTTAAACTGAATATCCAATCATATTTAGTGTATTTATATTTGTCACACATAATTATGTCGTTGATTTATCCTTAACCTAAGGATACGGCCTTTATGAGAGATTTCATCTCAATTTACATTCCATTGAGACTTCTTTGTTGATATACACCAAATCTCTTTTATGTGGTGTATATAATGTACTTTGACATAGTATATCATGAATCCCTTTATTATCATGATATTACAAAGTTTTGATTACCTCAATTATTTGTATTCAAGTGTCTCTTTTGGTTAGAATCTCTAACTAAAATACCATTTTTAAATGTTTTAAAGACTTATTCTTCTAAATCTTGCTCATTTAATGTCCATGTTTTAAAAATGGTTTTAAGGATTTATTTATATGGACATTAATGTTTTAGAAATTAAAACTCCTTTTAAAAAGTTTCAAAGTGGTATGGGACACTTTGATTAAAAAATTTACTTTTAAATGGCTTCTTGACAAATAGTGTGACTTTTAAATGTTTTCAAGAAAAGGGGGATAATTCTCTCAAATAGTTTTGTTGATTATTTTCATTTATGTCAACATCATTCATTATTCTTGATTGAGGTTAATGTGATACAATACAATCTTCCATATTGTATCGAATGAGTCATGTTTGACTGTGGATGCGCTGTTTTTATACCATTCATGGTTTGTGGTAAAAGTATTGACATTTCGTATGCTAGTTTTAATATGAATGTTTATGTTATGTTTAAACATGTTCATATGAGTAATGCATTGGACTTAATAAGTGACGGGTGGAGCCCGCTATAGCTCCTCGATGCATTGGTAGGTCTCATGAGACAAACTAGTGTCTCGGCACAAGGCCTTCACAAAATCTTATTTGTAGTCTTGGCACGAGGCTTTGGCTAAGTTGTTATGATAGTCTGGCATTATGCATTCCAACATTATAAAAGTGGATATTGATATTGCATGTGATCATTCGACTAGTAGAATATCCATGTGAGTAAGTAAATGGCATTATTTCATTTTACCTTTTCCATTTTATGCTGAAGTTCAAGTTTAAAAGGCTTTTGTTTTAGTTATAAATTACCTTAAGTGTTTATGCATATTTATGAAAGCTTCTGCTATAATGTTATCCTTACTGAGCATCTGAGCTCACCCCTTTCAATGTTTTATTTTTCCCAGGATTATGAAGAAGTAATTTATGAATGACCTGCAGGGATAGTACGAGGGGATATGAAGACAATATTTTTTTTTATGATGTAATGTAAAAAATTATGGATGTATCTAGTTATTCCAAGGCTACAAAACAAATCGGTCTTTCGAGACTTGATATTTCTCGTGATCATGCCAATGTTATGTAATAATGCACCGACTCTAGGTAACTAGGGTCGGGGCGTTACATTTGGTATCAGAGGAAGTTTAGTACAAACCTTGGAAGCTAGATTTAGATAAACTCTGATTAGAGCACGTAGACCTAAGATGAACTTTGAGGATTAGTATAAAAGAACTTCCGAGAATTTTGGTATTGTAGAGATTTTGTGAGTTTTCCGAGCAATACATCCCTGTCTGGATACGAGCAGGTAGAGGCGGCTCTGGCACAGATGTACCTAGGGGTAAAACCCGAAAACACCGCTTTGAGCTAGACTCGAACGGGAACTGGTGCACGACAACGGGCCCTGCTGCACTCTTGGTTACGACACTCCCGGGGGATATGCTTAGGATAATTTACATTTTCTTTACAAACCGATTTAAGTAATATATACATAAGATGAGAGTAAATGACCTTGGTTAATCCTAATATGTTTCAAATTGAGAATATGGTGACATTTTAATTTCTAAATGATTTTACGAATACTATTACTCACACAATGCTTTCTGGTTTTAGTCAATGGCTGGATTCCAAGGAAGTCATAGTGACTTTGAGAATGATGTACAAGGTGGGAATGGTGGTGGAAATGAGAAACAAAATGGAATGTTGATAGGCGTAAAAGATATCGTCTTTATGCCAAATCATTTTTCCAAAAATATGATCAACAACATATATATTAACCAACTCCCAGACTCAACAAGGAAGAGAAAGGTGATAAATTATAAGATCTCCAGCAATGGAGACCATGGAGAAAAGAAACCTCAATTTTCATCATACAGGAAATGTGGAAAGAGACACCCAGGAAAGTTTCTCAATGGGACAACGAAATGTTTTACGTGCGGGAAGGAAGGACATAAAGTGAAGAATTGCTGAAGAAAAATGAAGAGTACTATGGAAGAAGATAAAAATGGTCCCAAGAGTCCATTTACAGTCATTTTCCGTAAATGTAGGGGACCTGGCCATTACCCGAGTGAATGTCCTATTCTATAGGATATTTTCTTGGTCAGAAAAAAAGATATGTGGAAATAAATGGTTGGAGAAAAACTTAAAAAGTATTAGCACTCCTTGTTGATGGGTACTTTGGAATAATTTTCTCTTGTATTTGTAACCCCGTAGTTTTCCATGTGAGAATGATATTTGAAGAAGAATTGTCTCTTCCCTTGTAGATATAGGTATAAATAACCATTTGGTTTTATATGATCATTGGGGATTGAGAAAATTATAAGTTATTATAATTTGGGATAAAAATGAAAAGTATGATATAACATTTGTGATTAAATTATGTTATTTTGAGGAATTTATCTCATTTTGGTAATATTATAAAATATAGTTTTTGAAAAAGGACAACACGTAGACCATGTGACAACTCGTCGCGTCGGACAAAGCTGTGGGAATCGAACCCACAACCAAAGTGCGATTGGGATTTATCGCCTACCACTGGACTACGTGAAGTCCCTGGTTAATGTGACTATTTTTTTTTGTTAAATGATTTTATTGATCAATAATAAGATGATTTGGGTTCTTATGTCTTATCAAATGAATACCCTTGGTATAGGAAAATGATTTGGTAATTAAGTGATAAATGTTATTTTGGAAGATGTTCGCTTTGTTGGAAACACTATATGCCCAAGGAAAATAGAATACAATGGGGTTTCATTTGTAGAGTAATGGTGGATTTTTATCTACATTTTTATTGTTGATTTATAGTGATTTGGGTTATTTATGGAAATTATTAACCTATAACAGAGAATATGTGATGATGTTAATTACATTTAAGTATGTGACTTTAAGAGTATTTGATGTCATTTGGAGATACAATGTAACATGGGAGACTACATAATCAAATTCTTCTATGATTTGGGTTTCAATATTAGTTTGGATTATATTAAAGGATTTTAAGGACAATTGGTTATTGAATGGTATTTATTTAACTTTGGGGTATTGTTGGTTTAATTTTAGAAATTAAGATTAGTGCATATTTATCTCAATGAATATCCTTTTGGGGGATCATTAGATCATTCACTAACCATTTTGGTTTTGATTAATCTTTTAAGACAATGTAAATATATGGTTTATCCTGCATGGATCATGTGATTCTATAGAAGTTTATTCTAGCTCTTCCAGTGTGACCAAGTCTTCTTGAATACTCATCGTTTAAAAAAAAATTTAGTTAGTGGTGGAAATTTATTAAAGAATGAAAATTTACTTAAAATGTAAGTATATCTCATAATTTTCTTAGTCAATATCATAAATGAATTCCTCTTCCTTATGTAATGTAACTTTTAAAAAAAAATGTTGTCTGTTTACTTTCCTACTAGGAGACTAATGGTCGTTTGTCCCAACACAAGTTTGTGGTTTTATCATTGTTAACTTTCTCCTGATAATGATTTCTATCCCTCTCCATCAGAACATGACACTTAGTTTATCATCCATATCCATGTTTTCTTACATGGAATCCTAGTATGGGTTATCTTGGATGACCCTTATACCTCTCTTTCTTTCTTTTAAAGTGATAGTTTTATTGGCTCTTTTTCCGATGTGAGACTTTCAATTATAATCCCAAGCAAAATTTTAAAAATTGAGAGGACTCAATTTATTGAAGGAGGGGAGAATGTAACACCCCATGTTTCCTCGGTTTGTTTCCTTTCGAATAATGCAATGGCGTGCATTGTACACAACTTCGAGATTTTAACACACCATAACCAATCAAACTAGCCGTTATGAATAGTAATACCTACTTTTTGAAATTTTATAAATTCTATCTCTCAAAATGGAATTCATTTTTGGATTCGTAATATCGAAATTATCCTAGGGTGAAATTTTGGTACTTTTTGGATAACTTTCATATTTTGATGAATAGTTAAAATTACTAAATTTTAATTAAAAACAACTTTTTTAATCAAAATAATTAATAGTGATAAATTATTAATTTTAGTTGTTTTAAAGTATATTTAGAATTTATTTTTACCATTTAAGATATTTTTGGTCATTGTACATAATTTTACAATTAAACCGAACATAAACAAGTGTCAATCTTTTGATAGTTATTATCTCTTAAAAACACGCTTTTTGTTTTGACAGCGGGAATTAATTTTAAATTAATTTCTGCCACTTCTGTGTTTTGAATTTAGAAAAATGGATTCCATATTTGGAATCAGGATGTTCAAATTGTGTAAATAGGTAACTTTTATTTTTAGACATTTTGAATAATTACTGCGGTAAATATTTTATTTACCATGGTTAAGGGTAAATCCGGTAAATAAGGGTTAAAAAATAATATTATAATAATACTAAATTACCCTAAAATGTGTATTAACCCTATTGGTTGATACAGGGTCGACCATGGGCATCTTTGGGTCTATTTTGGGACCCCATGGATCCACTTGTAAGTGATAATGACACTTTATTTTAATTAAGTTAAAATAAATACAAAAATGACACAAGCATATATCTTTTAACAAAACAATTGTTACAGATGGTTATATATGTTGGATTTTAGATTATAAATATTAGATAGAAATATAAAAAGATTTCCTACATAATGATATTTTATTTATAATTTTTAGACATTAAATAATTTAATTTATTTATGACACAATGATGATGCAGTAATTACTATAATAGTGAAAAATCAAAATAATTGATATTAAAAATACCCAAATAAATATAATATGAAACTTTTAATGAATTAAAATAATTTTAAAGGATAATATGATATATTATTATTGATTTAATTGACTTTTTTAGAAGTAATAAATCTGTTATAAGTTTCACAAAAATCAACTATTGGATAGTGTCAAAATTGACAGAAAAGTGTTTTTAAAACAAATATTATATTATTAATTGATATTAAATTCATAAAAATCTAAGGTTCGGCCAAGAGACTTATATCATGATAGGTGTATCATTAATGGACCACTTGGGGGTCTCTTGTATTTATATGGTAATTTTATTAACCATATAATATAAAAATACAAAGAGACATTGTAAAAGTGAAACTAATTAACTTAGAGTTAATACTTAAAGATAAGGTTAATATAAGTACCCAAACCTTTCTAAATTCTATTGGTTGAGTTGTTTTCGACCCATCCCCACCTTGACCTTTTAAAAGTCAACTTTTGAGCCATTGGATACCGAATATGAAATTATTATAAACTAATATCTCTAGCTTTTCCAAAGGTGCCCCTCACCCCTCTTATAAAAGGGCACTCCTCCTTCTCATTTCTTCACACCTTCAAAGCCCTTTTGTTCGGCCAAACCCTGCCCAAATACTATCTCAACTTCCCTCACTACAACCTAGAGGCCTTAGTTTGATCATAAAGCCAACTTAAGGAGCCATTTTGATCAAATCAAAAGGAAGAACCCGAAGAAGAGGTAATGTTTTCACCACCCCTTTTCAAGTTCCTTTCTTCTTCCACTTCCTCTTTCTTTGTTATTTCCATTATAAAATAATAACTCCAGTATCATATATATACTGTGATTTTATTATAAATATGGTACAACCATATTCAGTATTCTATACATCCTTTGAATAACATGTCACCATACGTGCGTACGTACGGCTTACCGTCTCCACGTCGTGGTGTAATTGTTATTCAATATATTATTATTTGGATGGGTATAATAATGATGTGTAACTCATTTAAATAATAAATATAACATGATAATTATTCTGTATATATGATATAAAATCCAATTATATGTTATTTTAATATCAAAAGAATGATATTGTCGCTCGTGCGTATGTACGGACTACCGTCTCCACGAACGCGATGAGATTCATTGTCCATCATATCCATTCAAGTATAATTATCATTTGATGATTTAAAAATAGTTTCTAAGGACTTGATATCATTCTGGATATGAATAATATACATCCCATTAATAACGAATATGGCTCACATAATAAAGAATATAAAGTAAAATGAACCCGTTAACACCCGAAATGACGATAATTCTATGATATTATTAACAAATCAATGTTAAAAGACCATATATGATATCATATTAAAGTAAATTATTCTTGTATAATTCAATAACAATTATTTCACCATTATACAGGAGGTAAACCTACCATCGACCAAGGAAAAAGTACAAAGTAAGGGATTTTCTTATCTCACTTTCAATTCCGTGAGATTTCCATTTTTCGCCACTAAATTATTGAAAGTCGTGTATTGTGTACTGCCATTTGATATATATTCATGATTCTATTTATATTCATGTTATTCTGTAAATAATTTGGTGGTTATTAACTTTTGGCCATACGACTCAGTTGATTAACGTGGTAAGGGGTTTCTTATCTCACTTTTAATTTCGTGAGATTTCCATTGATCACCACGTAATTATTGCATGTGGTGTATGTGTACTGCCCATGATTGTATTCATTGTGTAATATACTTTAATTTTTGGGTATTTACATCATCATGGTATGATACTTCTTTCATGGGTGTATGTTTCGTATGTTACCTAATCGGTAAGGGAATTTGAGATTTCAATTCCCACTCATTTGGCTTTACGCATATTTCATTGATTATATTACTCCATGATTATGTGTGGAATCACTATTCATTTGATTATGTCATAATTTTCACTCCCCTTCCTGTGGATATAAGTTTGATACACATAATCACTCATTGGTAATTCTCAAGTCATTGATATGAATTTGATAAGAGTAATTTTAACTCATTCACCATTTGTTGAGTTAAACATCCAATTCGTTGGTGTTGTTTTTACAAGAATATGTGTGAATATCCTTTTATTGTTTTACACTGAATATCCAATCATATTTAGTGTATTTATATTTGTCACACATAATTATGTCGTTTATTTATCCTTAAACTAAGGATACGGCCTTTATGAGAGATTTCATCTCAATTTACATTCCATTGAGACTTCTTTGTTGATATACACCAAATCAATTTTATGTGGTGTATATAATGTACTTTGACATAGTATATCATGAATCCCTTTATTCTCATGATATTACAAAGTTTTGATTACCTCAATTATTTGTATTCAAGTGTCTCTTTTGGTTAGAATCTCTAACTAAAATACCATTTTTAAATGTTTTAAAGACTTATTCTTCTAAATCTTTCTCATTAATGTCCATGTTTTAAAAATGGTTTTAAGGATTTATTTATATGGACATTAAAGTTTTAGAAATTAAAACTCCTTTTAAAAAGTTTCACAGTGGTATGGGACACTTTGATTCAAAAATCTACTTTTAAATGGATTCTTGACAAATAGTGTGACATTTAAATGTTTTCAAGAAAAGGGGGATAATTCTCTCAAATAGTTTTGATGATTATTTTCATTTATGTAAACATCATTCATTATTCTTGATTGAGGTTAATGTGATACAATAAAATCTTCCATATTGTATCGAATGAGTCATGTCTGACTGTGGATGCGTTGTTTTTATACCATTCATGGTTTGTGGTAAAAGTATTTACATTTCGTATGCTAGTTTTAATACGAATGTTTATGTTATGTTTAAACATGTTCATATGAGGAATGCATTGGACTTAATAAGTGACGGGTGGAGCCCGCTATAGCTCCTCGATGCATCAGTAGGTCTAATGAGACAAACTAGTGTCTTGGCACAAGGCCTTGACAAAATCTTATTTGTAGTCTTGGCACGAGGCCTTGGCTAAGTGGTTATGATAGTCTGGCATTAGGCATTCCAACATTATGAAAGTGGATATTGATATTGCATGTGATCATTCGACTAGTAGAATATCCATGTGAGTAAGTAAATGGCATTATTTCATTTTACCTTTTCCATTTTATGCTGAAGTTCAAGTTTAAAAGGCTTTTGTTTTAGTTATAAATTGCCTTAAGTGTTTATGCATATTTATGAAAGCTTCTGCTATAATGTTATCCTTACTGAGCATCTGAGCTCACCCCTTTCAATGTTTTATTTTTCCCAGGATTATGAAGAAGTAATTTATGAATGACCTACAGGGATAGTATGAGGGGATATGAAGAGAAGATTTTTTTTATGATGTAATGTAAAAAATTATGGATGTATCTAGTTATTCTAAGGCTACTAAACTAATCGGTCTTTCGAGACTTGATCTTTCTCGTGATCATGCCAATGTTATGTAATAATGCACCGACTCTAGGTAACTAGGGTCGGGGCATTACAAGGCGTGACCCCAGTCTGTTGAATGAAAAAAATACACGGCGTGTACTTCTGGGGTACACAGCGTGTACTCAGTTTTTCCGTACTCCACTTTAAGCAGCCTCTACATCACCCCTACACACCATGTGTGTGGCCCGGACATGGCCAGTACATGGCTTCAAGCAGAAAAGGAGTACAAGGCGTGAACTCATAATGTACACGACGTGTACTTCAAAAATTTCCCGAAATTCCTCTTTTCTCAAAAAACAACCAGAAAAGGAAGAACATACCTGAAACGAAGATTCAGGTTATTACATGAACTATCCTCTCTAGGGTCATTATTTTAACCCTTTTCAATGTTGGTCCATTAGGGATTGTGCCCCCAAAAGGTTCTAGTTTTCATTAGCTAAAATTCCTCCCATTTAACTTTATCTTCAATGTCTTTGAGGGAGTTTTTTGTTTATGGTTACCAAACATTCCCCAACTAGCAGGGGTTAATCTCATGATGGTAGGAGTTGGTAGAATGTCGATTGTTGATTAATTAATTCCAACATAAAGGAGAATAATTCCCATTATAGTGGTTAAATGATGAAAATACCCACACACTTATGGGGTGGGGATCATTTGGGGATGCAATTTTCATTAATTGGATTAGTTTATGAGGATCCAATTGATTTAGTTATTGACTTAATGATTCTTGGGATGTGTGTGATGATATAGAGGACCCCATTCCAAAGGGGTGGGTTGTTTTGGGATCATCAATGATGTCTCTAAGCTCATATCAGGGGACAATGAACCTTGTGATGACGACTGAGATATAAATTCTCACAGCCCAGTGGGATGGGGTTCACCTGCGTCTGTAGAGGGTATGTTGAAAATCCTCTCAGGGTTTGAAAATCATAGGGGTGGATGTAGTGGTTGATTTTCATCTGGACCAAGGTGATGAGTTTTCTCATTAATAGAAAAAATGGTATCTACCAATGTGGTTTATATGATGCCAAAGGGCGGTGATCGCATTGGATATAAGTACGATGAAAGACCATTGTGTGAGCAATTCATTATGGGATATTTTCCAGGTGATCCCAAGCATTGTTATCTGTGTTTGGAATGTCCTCATATTGTCTTGAGGGGAAATGTTTGAAATCCTTTTTTATATCCTCTCCCATCATCCATGGTTTCTGATGACAGTTGAAGTTGGTGTATTTTCTCATTGTGACACACTAAATAGAGATTTACATGTTCCTCTGATTTCACTAGAGGATATAACATTTGAGGATATCATATCTATGTGTTGATTCTATTCCAAGGAATATGAAATGTGTAATTCTTCATACTATCTCCATTCTTAAATGGGGATGAATGTCGAGGATTTAGTGATCACTTATCGAAAAGTGGTGATGAAATGGAGATATTCATTTTTCAAATTCGGGGGGTGTTTTTTCAGTTTTTGATCTGAGGCCTTGGAGATAGGATCCAGATCTAGATTACAATAGAGTATAATTATTTTCTAATGGAGAAACTCGTATCCTGGATAATGTTGATTCCGAGAATTCAATCACTAATGTTTAGCCAAAATATTCTATCATAGTCAAGGCATTCACTCCTTTTATTGATCATATGAGATCTCATAGTTAGATATATAGTGGGGCTAGAACATTATGGGGGTGTTGTTTCTAGATTACTCTATATGTCAATTTCTGTCTCCACCTCATTAGACTTACATGAATCCATCAAGATATACTATAGATGATGGATATGATGGTCATTTTCCAATGGGAGTGGGTGATACTAGAAGTTGATGGGGTACAATATATAGTAGACCATGATGATATGAGAAACTCTCTATAAGATGGTTATGGACTTCAGAATACCTCTCTATATAAGGATATCAATACCTAGGGAGTATTTCCATGTTTATCAGAGATATCATTCTGGGAAGGTTGACCATGGTGTACATCAGGAGTAATGTCCATGTGATTCATCTCCACAATAACATGGCCATTACTTTTAGGGTAATTCATGTCGTATGTTTCTGATTATATAGATGAGTTATCAAACCCTTGTATTATTTATAATGTTTCTCGAATGGCCTCAATGACACTAGCATTGAGTATATTTGAATTATGGACCGTGATATGGATCATTGTGTGGATATATCATCCTAACTTATTTGATTATTCAAGAACATGATCCCACTATGTAATGGTGGTTGTAACATGAATATAACTAAATGGTGTTATAGGAGTATGTTGTTAGAATATGACAATGAGCTATCTTAGTATATACATGAATGTGATCATGTCCCGAGGCTTGTATCATTCTCACTTGATAATAATTATTCAAGTTGGGAATATGATCCTAATCATGAGTCATTGGAATATATAACTACTCTGTCTTGGAAGGAATATGATCTGTCCCCAAGGCTTGTGTCACACCCACATGGTGGGACCTAATTGGATCAATAATTTGATCCTTGTACAAATATGAATTCCCCATCATAATATGATGATGAACCCTAAGAATTGATGAAGTATTATGAATCCTCCTATATGTTTCATTAGAATTATGTTGGTCCATTAGTTCATTGGATGAAGTAATAATATGTGTTTAGCTTCTGTGATCTACTGAAATATTCCACGTAAATTCACTGACCAAAACATGAGCCTATCCCGCATCTTGTTCCATTATTACATGGTTATCCCACCCCAAAATAGGAATATGTTCCCTATCATGGGCCTTTGGAGTATTCCACTAGACTTATTCAATAGGAATATGAGCATGTCCCGAGGCATGTTCCCCTCTCACATTGCGACTCCTGGCCAGAACTGTGATATGGTCTAGATCCTGGCCCTTTGGAATATGAAACTGGGCTTCTCCAATAGGCACGTGCCCCTATCTCGAGGATTCTTCCACTATCACCCATTGATAGCTATTTTTAATTAGAATATAAGACATGCCTGCTGCCTCTCCCTTCTTTAGAATATGCCGATAATCATACCTGAAAGTTAAAAAGATTGTGTGTGTGATCTGTTACAACCACTTGTTGGAAATGATCAGACAGTTGAGATATCTTGTCTATATGAATTGGAGAATGCACTTATCCCTTAATCTGTAAAAGTTTTGGAATATTCTGGCAGAGTTCATCATCAATTGCTAAATTATATTGGAATTTTACAAAGTTTGTGCATTGATAGGATCTTGTACATTTTTTGTCTCCATAATAAACTAAAATATTTCTTCCATTGAAGTGTGGATATGTGACCAATTATATCCTCATTTTTTCACCATAATATGTTGATGGACATCATGTGAGGGAGTTTGAATATGAGCCTCGCCCATGCATGTTGCTGGGTTATGCTTACATACATTTTCTTACTGATATGGGATATGAGTCTTCTTGTTGGTTATTTCATAATTATACCAACAATCATCATCGAAATGAGTGAAAGTATGAGCCCCCTCACTGATATCCAACTACTTCCCTCTCATATGATACATCCTTATAGGTGGATGTCTGTTGGATGGTACCCTCAGCATGTGGAAAATGGGTACCAACCAGCTTGTGTTTATGATAGTGATGGGCATGTTCCCTCCTTCGAAGAACCTGATCTTATAGGGATCCAAACGTGGCCTCTTAGTCCTCCATTATCCGATATGGAAGGTTGTTGTTTTCACACTCTAGGGATAAGCTCCAAAATATTTTGGATATAGGGACCCAGGCTACTAGCTTAGCAACAACCTTTCTTGGGTGATGTAGACTCACCAGTTGTCGTGTGTGGAAAATGTCACGATTAGGTTCCAAGTTCATGATTTTACTGTTTTGGTGTGACTCTAAAAAAATCATATTTTCTACCTGTAATTGGAGTTATTGAGTAGGTGAAATTATCTTCATACCCATTGATGTTGTAGTCATGGATGATTTTCTGGAGTGAATGGTGGATGATGATGATAATGTCTTAAATCTATTTGTTGTCAATAATTCTACTAATGAAGACAACAAGGAATAATGTTATGAATTAATAAATTATAATAGGAATATTTTTCCCAATCATATCTGTATGGTTAACACGTTTTTTCAAATATTACCTGAAGTGGCCATTCTAATCATTTGGACTTGTGAAATTAAGGATGGACTTCTTTCATGTGACCCCTTGTTACATAGGACCATCTATAAGGTCAAGATAGGATTACGGATATTTTTGTAAAGGGATTGAGATAAAAAGATTAATGATGCATTATAACCTGGTCATTTTGACATTGGAGTGTGTCACATCATGTTCACAATTTTTTTTGCATATTGGGTAAAATGATATGGATTGAGGGCTAATAATCAATATTTTTATCATTGGATAAATTTTCGTGAGATTCACATTTTTTGTTTCGTCAGGTTGTTGAGGTGTGACATGGATTCTGCTCATTATGATACCATTTTAACTTATCCCATAAACTCATAATGTTTCCCCCATCTGTAGTAGGGTATATAACATCATTCAAAATTTTGGAATTCATATGGTTTTTCTGGCCCCACATATCTTGAGGACTCACATTGTTCAATAGGATTAGAGGTTGGGCTCATCTCACCCATTTGGTTGGAATTGTTCTTTACTCCAGACACTCTTATTGTTTTAAGATATGTTTGTGTATCTCTTCTTAATCCTAATAAACGATTTGTTACCTTGAAAAAACAATTCATTTGAAAATTATCTCATTAATCAAAGAAAGGGATTCTCATTGATTATCTGAGGGGAGTGTGATATAAAGTGTATCCATATTCATGTGTATGAGGTTCTTCATCAATATTCTTAATGGTGAATAACCACTTTATGTGCTGAATTTTGATGACCAAATGCTTAATAATGTGATTCCACATAATGAGGAGGTTAATATTCTGAGGGGGGTTGAAACATTATGAGGCTTCATACATTTCATGGATATTTAAAGAATTTAAACCCAAATATTTCATTGATCCCATGTATTTTAGCATCCTAAGGTAGGATATATGTTCGTGTATTGAGACACCAAATGTTTGTACTCGGGTCTCTGGGATATTTCCTTCCTATCCCGGTTATAAAAGGAATTATAGTCATTATAGTTCAATTTTTTAGGGATTACACACTAAGGATTACAATACCATTATACTAGTTTACATTTTAGTCGTTATGATCATTAAAACTCTCTAAGACAACGTTACCCATGGTCATTGTGAGAAATAAGTGGTAGAAGTTAATCAATTTCATTATTCAAAATAAGGGACTTAGATGCTGAGATTTCCCTGGATGATTAATAAGGATCTCGAACATCATGAAGATGTTTCTTATGTATCATGTATTTTGAAGAAATCAGATTCATTGTAGTGCCCTTAAAGCCTTGCAACTAGCCTAAAGTCATATACCCTTATATGAGGGGTGTTCACACCATTCCACTAATCATGTATTATATACTAATATTTTTATGGAGAATGGAGATTCATGATTCTCATGGAGTTTTTCGTTGGCTCTCTCTATGACCATGTTATTTATGTTCGGTGTGAGAAACACGGGGTAACATATGATTAGTCTCACAACATATATATATATATATGGGACATTTATACTGGGATAGTATTTGGGAGGATTGGTATAGGACTCAGGCCTTTCAAAGGTGTCTTCTATATCAAGATTATAGAAGGAATCAGTGTTATCCTAGTTAACATATCCCTTATCCTATTGATATAAAAAGGGGATAACCACTCTTAGTGAAATTATGACCATCTTCATTATCTCAGGAGTTATAGGGGTTTATACAATGATGGAATACTGATAGATATAAGACATATTATATGATTTAGTTAGTTAGGTATTATGCAATGAGCGTTTCCTTATATCGTTGGAGTGTATAATGCAGATTTTATGATTATTGAAACTCACATATCCCACGTGATCTATGATCATTGTGAGAAACAAGGGTTATAAAGTGATGATTCTAATTTCATTGGATAAGGTTCTTAGATAATATGATTTCCATTGATAATAAATATATAGCTTGAATCTCAATGAATGGTGTCCTACATATCCTGAATTTGATAGGGATGAGATTCATAATAGTTTTATAGATCGTGGAATAAACCTTGAGGTTTACCATATATTTGAAGCTTACACGCCGATGGTGGATTGAGCCACAGAACCCTATGATGACCTTGTGACCTAGACTTCTTGTATAGAGTGTATTGAATAATCCATTTGACTTCCCGAGATAAAATCACATGACATTGATAGATTGTCCCATAAAGCAACACATGACCTATTTGGACACATATGAGGGTGTTGTATGAGTCAGTACGTCTAAGCTAGAAGAATTACATATGTCATATTCAGAATACCTGGAGGTTATCTTCAGACCCATATGGCATTTTTAAGGGAATCTCAAATATCAATTGTCTTTCCTTGAGGGTGAAATAATATACTGGTTTTCAGGCCTTGATGAAATGGTGAGACTTAATTGAAATGAGATAAAATCAGTATATGAATCAATTGATCTATCTCAAGGAAGTTGTAGCACATTGGTGACAAACCTAGAAGGGTTCTTGAGACCAAGGTGGTGTGCCTAGATGGGTCTCCAGACATTCTTTGACATATCAAATGGATGTTGTGTTTCCAAAATATTAGGCTGAAAGAATGTTGTGATATTTAGCTGATGTATCCCATTGTTTTCGCATGCCCTTTTACGAATCATATGAAGCGCTGAATGTCCAGCAAGAATGTCATTCATTTATTACAACAACCTTTTTATCTTTGTTTTATGAATTTTATTTTGAATTCATTAGGTCTATCCAGTATTATTTTGTTTTTAGTATCATTTTATTTAGAAGGAATATGGTATGTTCTTCAAAATGATTTTTTCAACCCTCAGAATGATTTATGAGAGATCATGTAATATACCTAATGTATGGAAGATGATTTATCTAGATGTTTTCTGGTATATTTCCTAACGGAAGGCCTCTCGGTCACATTCTTGGATTCTTAGAGATTTTTGCACCAATGCTTGGTACTTTTTCACTCAAGGGATTCTTATGTGTCCTAACTGGTGTATTTTTCATGCTGGGTTGGATAATTTATAGTCATTTCCACCCCATTCTATCATCACTTTGTTAATAATAACTTGTTTAGAACCAATTTGGAGTCAGTTAAGAGCTTAGGTACCACGTTGTCTCATGAGTCCCTTTCGCGGGACGTTCTGAGTGATTCTCTTGATTTTTATTGGCTAAAAGTATCTTTTGTAAATTCATTCATTATTGGATTATTTATTATTAATTAATACATGTTTTATCATGAATTCATGTCAATGTATTTTTAATCATGTCCTATGGACATGCCCATGGGCCTACACTAGATGCTTGGGGACATTCCCATGGGTTTCCACAAGACAATGTGTATTTTTCTGTGGGACTCATGGGACCACGATATAGACTTTCTATGAACATTTCTTGCCTTTCAGTGACTTTGTATACCTACCACCTCTTATTGTTTTTATTTACATTATTTTATTTGACAATTTTTTTTCATGAGATATTTAATATGAAATTTCATAGGAAATTACTCAATTTTTAGGAAATGTGTTGTGTGACCGATATGAGTCTTGAGTGTTTGTGAAAGCATATCATGGTAAAATAATTTTATTTCCATTAATGATCCATATGGAATTGAATCACTCCCTTGACATAACTATGTATTTCTATGAGACATGTCTAAAAAGTCAATGGGACTTTGTGAGATGAGGCAGATACATCGCCAGGGACTCAAAGTGCCTTAAGGATCTCTAGTGGCATGTCACTTGTCCCTTAATGATTGTGATTAACTATATCCTCTTCCCATTTATCTATGTTTATTTCTACAATGGTTCAAGTGTCTAAAAATATTGAGTGAGTAATATCTTGTATATTTTAATTATTTTTTAACTATTCATTGTGATATCAATGTAGGTCTTATGGGGGTGTATGATTATGTTTTTCAAAACATCTATATGTTTCTCCATAAAGCATCGAAGGGTAAGAACATTGAAAACTTGTCATACCAAATTAATTCCATGTGTTGATGCCAACAAGACCAAGAGACCTCATTATATGAGGTGGACATGTCACTAGGGAGTTGTGGTGCCTTGCAGATCGTTGTGGGAACATCACACATCCTTTAGCAGTCATGAGTACCACTTACCTATTCCCTTTTATCTCCATTGTTTTATGATACAAATTTTTAGGGGACTCATGAGTTTTCTTGGACATCCATATGGAAATTTATCCTTTTTAACAATGTACAGAAGATGATATTTATAACCACTGGGGGTTTCTCCATTTTTAAATTATTACTCCTTCTTTATAGAGGAATTTATGATTGATTATCAAGAACATTCCATTCAAAAACAAAGTTGCATAAGAGATCACATTCAATTTTCATCACACAGTCAATAGTTATCTAGTGATATTTTGAAGGATCATGATGGATCGTTGAAGGGGACTCTGTAGGATTCGATGTAGGTTATACGATGCACATGGAGTCTTATTGTTACATAGAGATGGTCAGATGATCATGAGTCCCTTAGAGGATCATGTAATATTAATGTATCGGTTCCTTTTCAGTTGTGGGGAAGCTAATTCATGTATCTATATTTTCTTTTATTTTAAAAATTTTATGATTCTCATTTGGCAGGTGTCAATAGTGAAGTTTTCATTTTCTATTGGATTTGAGGGATACAGATAATGGTTGTTTCATTAATATAATTAAATTTAGGTATAGAAATGATATGAAATTAATTAAATTATAATTAATAGAATAGTTTTTTAGGATATTGGATTGAAAAAATGTAGGAGGAAAATATTGTTAAATGTTAGTCCTCATGTCGGGGGTTTCAATCTTGTCTTGAAGGATCAATTGGAAATTAGGGAATTATGTCAGTTTATTGTGAAAAGGGGATAAAATTAGAAAGATGGATTTAGTGGAATAAAATTGGTTATAGTTTAAATGGATTATCATTTGAAAAGTGAGTCATGATGTGGGTGGATGTGATATCATTTTATTGGTGATAAAGAATGCATTATATTTTGAAATGAACGATAGGTGTGGGGTAATGAAGGATCACATAGGAGTTAGGTGATTATTTGATTAATGGTTTGGGAGGAATATCAGTATGAATTTCCATCATATAAAATTTATTTTATAACTTCTATGTTTCATGAAAACATTATTAAATTCTAGTATCTTTAAGTTTAACATTTTACCCTTATTATTCAAGAAAAAAAATCCATGGTAATTTCATTTTTAATAAATATATTATATGAAACCCTCATAACTAATTTAGACATTATGATTTTGAATTTGGAATAAATTTAATCTAATTATTTTCTTAAAACTGAAAAAACTAACTTTAAATCTAAAACATACAATATATATAAAAAATAATTATAGAAAATGGTATTATTATACATTAAATTATTTTCATTATTTTTTACAATATATTAAAAATTAAATTTGGATTAATATAAATATTTTAAAATATTATAAGAATAATAAATACGTTATAATTTAATTTATTTAAATATTATACAATTATTATATAAAAATTATTTAAAAACTAATTTTTATATCGTTGTAACTAATATTTTCCAAGTATACTTATTTTAATGGTTAAGGAAATGATTTTGTTAAAAAAGGATATTCTCATTAAATATACAATTTTTTTTATTAAAATAAATTTCTAGAGTTTATGGAATTTAAATATAATATAATCATGTATAACACATATATGAATAATTTAGAAAAATATATTTTTAATCAAAACATGAATATATTCATATTCAATGGTAATTGATATTATTTATATAAACATTAATTTATTTGTTAAATATATTGTTAATATATTCAACATTATTAATTGGTGATCAATTGGTTTAAAATAAACAATAAATAAAAAATATTTATTATTTGATTAATTATTTTTATTCCTAAATGATTTATTAATTATTCATTAACATTGATTACTTGATTAATATGCCACATTTAAATTTAATATAAAAAATTTCATTATAATATTCCATTTAATTTATTAATTCATCATTTTGTATTTTACACAAATAATCTTGTAATATTAATATTACCTGACAAATAAATATTTTTATAAATAAAATTATATTTTTAATTTGTTATTTATTTTTTTTGAATGATATTAATTATTTTTTTACTAAAAATACACAATTTCAATATTCCAATAGTATATAATTATATCAAATGAGCATATATCAAATGGCCTTGTTTCTAATAACCATATTTCTTATGACCATTTCCCCAATGACCATATTTATAATGGTCAGATTTCGTTTCAGTATATGTACTTTCAAAAATCATTCATTCATTTAATTATAATACCATAATCCTCATATGTTATTCTTTGTTAGGGAGTTTCATATTGGTTTTTCTTTTCATGGTTTTATTTCTCATTGTAGGTTTATATTAACTAATGTAGATTCTCATCAATGATTATTATTAGGTGGATTTCATACTGGTGAAAATATTATACTTTTTTATTTATTTTCCCGTTAAAATTATGCACATTTTTTATAAGTAATCATTCATGTTGTCCAATAATCCATTTTATTTTATTATTAGTTTTACGTTCCTTAGTGATAATATTTAACAACTAAATGGATTAAGTATAATTAGTGTGATTTATATATTTTAAGAATCATTTCTTATTGATTTTTAATAATTATTAAATAATAGAAATCATTTTAATGAATTATATACATATATTTTAAGGAAGGAAAATGTATCCAATGACATGTGGTTTTATACTCCCTCTCTATTATTTTAATTATATCCTTGAAATTATAAATATCACTCACTAATCATAATATATAATTTAATCCATAAAATAGACATTCTTATAGACATAATTTCTAATAATAATTGTTCCTCAATATCCTACGTAATACAATGAACATATATTCCCTCTTAATAAGTACATATTAAGAGAATCAACTATTAATACAAAATATTCCTCCCCAGATAGATATATGTCTTAGGTGTTTCTTGATACATACCTTTCATTGATTTATATTCATGATCCTATTTGTAACTAGAAACTAAAACCCAAATTGTTATGATGATATAGAATAAGATCACATTAAATAATATTAGAAATAAGAAAATCCAATTGTAATATCTCTACTTCTGTGGAATATTAATTTCATATTATGACTATTTCATTGAAAATATTTTATTATTTGATCATTTTATATGTCCTTTAGTTTAACCTTTGGGGTCCATGGTCAATTCTTGTTTTGGTTCTCCAATTCAAAATATTGAATGTATCATCATTAAATTGCATAAAAATATATTAAGTTCCATCATAATGATTTTTAATGTTCATGTGAGTAAACCAATAAATATCCTCCAGGACTATCAAAACATGTGTGCAATTGGACCCATTTAATTAAATTGAGTAATGATTTAATTATTACCCAATAATCATGAATGGTTGTAAAACAATGTTTTTGTTAATCTAGATATATGGTTTGACTTTCTTCAAAGTTAATGACATATTTTTTGGTTTCAATTCCTTTATTGGACACATATAATGTTTCTTAAGGGAGTCAAGAAGGTTTTGGGGGCATCATGGGCTCGTTTAGAGGCTAGATCTCAAAATATAACTAATTTATACTAGGAAACTATCTAGTATAACCATACATCCCAGTAAACAAGGGTTACCAAAACTGTGAGGTTTAGGACAATGAGGTGCTTGGTTCTCCACAATTTGTCTAAAACGGTGCGACCTCATGCACATAAATGTGTGATCCGTCCATTTTTTACAATGGATTTTTTCCTAGTTGGTACACTATTAGGGAAATTGGGTTCCTTATTCATGAGGGGATCCCCTTGGAGAAAAACATATCACATGTTTGGTGAATGGTTTTTCAAATAGTGTGGAAAAATTGGTCACCCTTTCCTATGTGGGTGAAATTATCATTTTATACCTCATTAATATTTAAATGTAGTTATTAATTAATCCCATATTTCTTCTAGGGGATCATCGCCTTTCCTCCTATAATAACCCCAATCCTTAAATATCATTGGTTCAAGAGATCTCCTTCTTTCATCATCTATATTTCTCACAATTTTATCCATTGGGAATGTGGATCTGACCTCCTCAATTATCTCTTATTTATATTATGTTAAATCTAATGTATGATGCACTATATCGTTGCATACTCATTTTCACTATTTTTAAGTAATTTTTTAATTTTGATTATATATTCCATTTTAGATCGATTCAATGGTCAAAATTTTATGAGCGAAGCACTAAGAGCTATGGTGGGTGGTTTATGTTATTTCCACTTAATTTTCTATATCATGTAAATTGCATCATTGTGCCAAGAGGTGAACCTTTCAACCATCACCTATTTTTTTTTAAATAAATAAAAAATAGAACCCTTATCTTTCTAACCATGGCTTGAGATAGCGGAGAAACAACCCATTGGTTTGACCTCCTTGACTCATCACACAAAATGTGTGTGTTTTACCACAGAGGCCCCTTTCATATTTGGTCCAATATGCCCAAACATCAAAATGAGTTGTGTTGTCGCACAATTACAAAATTTAGGTACCTAATTATGTTTAACTAAATGAAATGACACTTTTGATGTAAATTTCACATATTCATGGTTTTTTTAAATGATTTATCGTTAGCGTAAGGGGTGGTACTAGGTGTCTGGATTTAAGGACACCTTAGATGAAATCCTCTTGTCAGAATTATTAGAATTATTTAATGGTTTGTAAAATAATGGGGGTTATAGTAGCTATTCCTAGGATAGTATCTTCATGTGTAATATTTTTTTAATCCATATATGTTTTATGGGTTCCCTATGGGAGACCCTTGGATGGGCTCGATGACACGGTGGTTATACCATTCCATGAGAGAGTCTCGGGCCCCTATGTGAAATACTATGTATTAAAATAGAGGTTAGTACATGATTCCTTCACAACATGCCAAGAGTGACACTTGGTAATTCATTTATGTTTCACCATTGTTGGACTCCATAGTAATTGGACCATATACTGAGCCAGTATAGTGATAGTTGGAAATTCTATTTGAATTTCCATGGACATTCTTAGGGTGACTCTCTATTTTAATAAAGAAATTTTTTATTTACTTAAAAATTTAATGTTTATTTTCAAATGTGAAATAAATAATTAGTTTTGTAAATGTAGGGACATGTCCACTAAGATCAATCAAAAGATTTGTAATATTACATGTTCTTGCTTATCATTCCACTCACTTTACCTTTGTAGGATCCCTTGGTTCAGACTCACCGGATTTGTCCAAAAAAGGAAAATTTGATGGGTGGCCTATAGGATCCCAATACAGTATACATATTTATTTAATTTTATTTTTATTTTATTAATTATGGAACACTATTCATTTTAAATTGCATGAATATATTTATCTAGACATAATTGGTGTTGTTCTAATTGTATTTTCTCTCACACCCTAGTCGGGAAACCTTTGGTACATGAGTAGAATATGTAACTTGATATGTTGATAAAGGTATGGGTTAAACTTCTAATTCTCCATTTTCTATTCTAGGATGGTGTATGTGGTACAGGAATGAGCCTATGCTCGAAATTCTATTTATGATAGTTTTTTTCTTTTGATATTTTTGTATTGCATTTTGATTATACATGTATCCTATTCCACTTACATATTCATTTTTAATATATTCAAGAAATAAAATCATCATTACCTTGTATATTTGTATTAAATATCTTCCCCTTATTTCTTAATACTCATAAATGTTTTATTATTATTGTCCCACTACTATCAGCTGGTTGATGTTGCTTCCACTATGGTGGGTTACTGGTCTAGTTATATAATTTCTACTTTAGTTTTTTCATATATATATATATATATATATATATATATATTATATTTTGTTCCACAATGATCAATGGGGGAATATTATTCCCAAGGACACATCCTAGGCCCTCACTATTATACGACATCCTTGGGAATTCAGGGAGGTACTCTTGAGGATGTATATCGATTGTATTGGTAAAACACTAAGTGGATTATGGGGTGGGATGATACACAGTCATATCTGAGGGTTTCCTTTCCTTTTTTTCATATTTTTTGGTTTATACAAAGGATTAGGATGATATAATTTGATAATGATTCTATTACTGGGTGTAACTAACCCTCATAGAGGGGAAACTCAAATTTTCTAAACTGGGTAAATGATTTTATTAAATATGTTATTATGGTTTCATGGTTTTCACAATTTTGTGTCTCAAATTGTTTTATGTTTTTATTAACATTGTTGTTATTAAGATGGGTTTTTATCCGCATCCAGATGATATGAGGGAATATTAAAATCATGCATCATATTTATCATGGTAGGACATCAAATTTCATGCACTATGCCATGCCATATCTCTTTTTCTACATGCATCCCATAAATTATATGTGATTGTTGGAGTTCCTTATTTTTTATTCCTTATACTATTACAAAAAACAAAATTGATACTTATGGTATATTCATTAACATTTATGTTGTTTCCTACAATGGTTAAGGAAGAATACATAAGTAGTCAGTAATGGAATGTTGATCCATAGACACTCAGTTTCATGGGATAGAATATGTTATGGTTAGGATTAAGTGGACATCAAAATTCAATTTATATGTTGTATGGGACCTAAAAATTGAAAATTTATATTCATATAATCCAACCATTTAAAGGGAATTAAAATTCATAAATTAATTAAAATAATTAAGAACTCTAGAATGAAAAGGACACCTTATATGAGTAATATGAGACCTTGAACCTGGCCTGGCCTTACTTGTTGGATGTAGGAAATATCTCCTATGATACTTATGTGATTCATTATTATCACCCAGACCTTGCTATGGGAAAATGTTAGGGGTGGTGACTTATTCCTTTCATACCTTTTCTCGTTCTTTTTCTCTTATACGTTTTATATTAGGAGTGATTTTTCCAATTGTTGTGATATGTCTCCATTGAAACCTTGTATTGTATTCCAAGAGATTGTCTATGAGGATACTCTAGAGGTGTTGGACCCTGAGTCGCCCATATTACCTCCTTTAGTGCCAGCAGGGGCACCTCATGCAGATCATTCCTAGGTTAACACTTACTAGTTCTTGGAATGTTACCTTTAGTTCACGTAATCATTACAGGGTTCTCCTCAACCTACCCCTAACATAGCAGAGATAACCCACAATATTCAGCAGTAATATTCTCCCACCTTTTTTGGGGATGTAAGACCTCAGGCTGCTCAATCATGGATAGAGACTATGTTATCCGTGTTAAATCACATCCATATTCTACAAGAAATGAGGTTCACGATCACAACCTATATGATGTGTTGCTCTACCAAATATTGGAGTGACATTGTCACTCAAGAATGTGACATTACAATATTTCTTGGATGGAATTCATTAGAGCCTTTTTTGACTACTTCTTTCTACAAACCTTGATATAATATCACATTTGGGGATTTACCCACCATCATGAAGGTGAGATGTTAGTGATGGAATATTCAATGACATGGACTGGAGATGATAGAAATAATGTGATTTTATTCAAGGATGTTCTTTCATATGCTATTTGATCAATGGTGAACATATTTGAATTGAACACAATTGAAGAAATATTAAACATGGACCTCATCACTGACATGAACCTATATGAATCCGGTATTGTGAAAAAGAGTAGTTCGGCTACCATGAAGAATATTGATATATCTAGTGGCTCGAAATTGAATTTCAACGTTACACATGGGGGAAATACCAGTCATATGTAATACATAGACAATTATGTTGTGTGTCACCTGGTCGGTGGAGGATGCCAAAACAATCCCTAGTGTATGAAGAACCTGGTCGAGTAATGGCCTTGCAACCGGATGGGTCACCTTCCCCAGTTCTTCCAATATTTTATTCCAGTTCCAAGTGAGTGATGTTCTATGCTGGAAACACTTTCAGGTTTAGGATCACTGACTCATCGACATGTATGAATATATTCTTATATAGTTCATTTAGGATGAGATAGTGTTCATGGTTAAGTCATTAAACCCTCTTAATTCCAGTGACATTAGAATGGACATACTCACACTACTCAGATGTATTCCTAGGGACACGGTTCATGCCATATCAATTCTATACATTTTACACTAGAGGATCAGAGTACACAATCATAAAAATTTATATGTATTATTTTGGTATCCTCCACTCTAATTTTATCCATTTTTTTTTACTTGTGCCACACACTCCATTCTATTTAGTGTAGTTATTTAATTTCTAGGACTAGTGCTACAGTACTGTAGTGGTGTTATGAATCTTGATACACCATTATAAATGATTGTGGACAGAGAAGTCTAGGCCTAGTTTTAGCTCTTTTTCAAACATGGAATGGGATGTTATTTTCTGATCCCATAAGGATTTATATCATCATCTATTGTCTTTATATATGACACTATGGACGAAATTATATCCATATGGGTGAATGGGATATCCAAAAAATTCATGATGGACCCAGGCGTAGTGTGCTTGGTGGATTAGCATCCCAAATAGACAATCTATTTTAAAGCAATTAGGGAATTCTTGTTGTGAAATTCACACCAATTGGGGATAGTTTTAGTGTCATATTCCCGGATGATTTATCCATCTAACAGAGAGATATATATGTGTAGTTCTCCATGGATAATATTCTAGGTGTACCACCAACGTCATGTTCTCCAAATAGGATGGAATCTATAGATCTTATAGAACTCAAAAAGCTATTGAAGGATTATGAGGTTGGGGGTTTTATCTGACCCAAAAAATTACTATGGAAACCACCTATCGATTTCCGGATGATGGTGGATGTTACCTATAGATTTTTTGTGTATTTCCACCTAGTGAACCAGCATATGATGATGAAATGATATCCACTATATTATATAGAATACCTCTTTGACCATATTAGAGAAGATACAATTTTCACCATTAGTTATTTGAGGTTAGTATACCATCAGGTTCTTGTGAGACCATCATAAATACAATGTACATTGTTTTGGAGCATGCACAACCTGAATGTATATCTAGTTACATCCATCATCTATAAAAATTCACCTATAGTCTTCATGGATCTGTTGAATCGGTTTTTTCACCCATACCTTGATTCCCTTTTTGTGGTCATTGTATATGACATCTTAGTGTAGAAATTCACAACAAACGACTCTAAAACCCATTTTGAGATCATGTTGAGTACACTAAGAGAGAACTAGATATATGTGAAGATTAGTAAGTTCCACTTTTGGATATATAAGGATCACTTTTTGGGACATATCATATATGAATTAGGCGTATCTGATGACCTAGAGAGGTGAGTATCATGGATTCATAGGAGAATCTGAAGAGTGCATTTGACCTACTAATCTTCTTAGGGATGGGTGACAGTTATAAGAGATTATTTTAATATTTATCATGTTTGGTAGTTATACTTTTGTTATTGACAAAGAGTATTATAAAATTTTTCTAGGCATATGCTTATGAGATAGCTTCTAATGAGATAAACGTAATTATAAATTCAATACCAATCATGATTTTACCTATTTTAGGAAGAATCTATATTGTTTACTATAATTATTTAAGAATCCAGCTAGGGGAATATCGGATGAAGGGTGATTAAGATGTAGAATAATAGTCTTAGTAGTAGATTCCTCATTAGTGGAATTATAATATGCCTCAATTCGAGTTAGCTATTGTGTTTCATGCCCTACACTATGGGAGGCACACTTTTAAGGTGATTTATTAGTTTTTTACAAGGAACATAAAAGACTAAAATAAATATCCACATAGAGATACCTAAATCTCATGTAAGAAATGTGTATGAAATTCTTATAATCGTTCAAAATATATCTTCTTTACACTCCTGGAATGAGTAATGTCGTGGTTGATATCTTGAGCCAAAAGATTCAAACCCAAGTGGTCAGGGAGGTGAGTAGTGAGTAGTTGGTGATGTTTATGTTATCTAAGTTGCACATAGAGGTTCTGGAATAGCATGGGAAGGTAGTTCTATCACCTCTATAAATGACATCCTCTACTCTATAGTGGTCCCATAAGTGGAATGTATTTGATTCTTAGGGCCCCCATTTGGTGGAGATCATCAGAGGAGAGAAAAAACATAATGGTTGGGTTCTTGATTCAAATGAGACACAACTCTTCTTTGGCCATGTATGGTTAGATTCCAATATTAAATAATTATTAATGATGGAATATCATGCCTATATTGGTGATGTTCATTCTAGACCTACCAAAATTTCTAGAGATATATTTCATCAGTATTTCTTGCTAGGTTTGAAGATGTAGTTAGAAGGTTTTATCACTCAGTGCTCCACCTATCTATAGATGAAGGTAGAGCAGTAGTGGACTGATAGACTTATATATACTATATCTATTCACAAGTGGAAATGGTATGAAATCACTATAGACTTCTTGTCATCCTGGTTGAGATCCCTTATAAGAATTTATGTAGTATGGGTGATAATCAACAGGATTAACAAGATTTTACTCTTCCTAATAATTCGGGAGACCATCTCTGTTGATGAGCTTGGAGGAATTTACATCAAAGATATAGTGTACAATAATGGTGTTCCCGATTAAAACATATAGGTTCAACACACCAGTTTTACATAACGGTACCTGAAAGAGTTCCAAAATGAATTGGGTTTACAGGTACAATTGAGTAGAGCGTATTACTATCAAACTGATGGGTTGGCCAAGTGGATGATACATGTGTTATAGGATATTAATATATCCTACATCCTTTATGTAATTTGTTCATGTGAAAATAATATACATCTGATTGAGTTTAAATTAATATAAAAAATTCAGGAAACACATCATATATCTCCATCTGTGGCCCTTTATAGAAGACTGTTCCATTTATCTATATTATGGTTAGAGGCAGGTGAGCCATATCTACTAGGTCCTCATATCTTTTAGGAGACTTTAGAGAAATTATATCTGATTCAAAATCATATGGATACTTCTCAATCAATGAATAATTCTTATACTAATCGACATCATAGACCTCTAGAATTTGAGGTGTGACATCGGGTCTTTCTCTTTATATTTCCTAGATTGGAACATAGACGAATTCATAGATAGGGAAAGTTATCGCCTTGATATGCCAGCCATTTTTGGATATAGTAAAGAGAGTCATTTTAGTATCCTATCATTTTTATCTACCATAGCATTATCAATCCATGAATGAAATCATCCGTATATCATAGCTTAAAAAATTTCATCTTGACATGTATCATTCATTAACCCCTATAGACATTATGGTGGAGATAAATGCAACCTTCAAGGATTATATAATACCTTTGCATGATCAGATCACTAAAGATTTTTTAGGATGATCAATTCCTTTATTCTAGATTCAATGGAAGAACATATCTTTTTATGATGAGATCTTGGAATAGGATGTCGATGTATGCATATAGTGGTCCATACTCTTTTCTAATGATATTTTTCCACCGTCAAAATGGATGGTCATGGAAGTTTTTTTAGGGAGGGTATATTGTATGTTCCTAGATTTATTCATTATATTGGAGTAGTTATTTCTACTTTTAAATCCTTTTCTTGTCTCTATTAAAAAATTATATGATATTCAAGGAGCTTTTGGGGGTTTCTAGGGCTCGTTCTGAGCAATGAACCTTGATAATTAATGAGGAAGACCGAACTGCATAGTTTGAGTGAAACTATGGGACCCCATGTGCTTGACCATGTGATCCATGAATATATTTTGATAGAGGAATTTTGTAGTGTTGAATAATAATTAGATAAATCATGCACTATATCCATGTGGGGTGCCCCTTGGAGAAGAAAATGACACACCGTTGGCACACGGTTTGGCCATCTTCACACCCAAACCGTTCTCCCATTTTTTTATGTGAAATTAACATTTTTCTCATCAATAAATTTTTAACATTATTCTCATTTCCTACAATATTTTATACAAAATACCATCCCTCATCCTCTAATTATAACCCTCCCCCATCATGATCTATGGATCAACAGATCTCCCCCATTCATAATATAATTCTCTCTTCATTCGATCCATCATGATTATAGAGCTAATCTCATCTATCCTATCATATCTATGTCACATTGCTTCTATCCTATATTTCCTTATCTCCGTGTGAGATCATTTTCCCCATTTTTGGATATTTCATGATTTCCCTAATTTATTCAATTATATCTCGAATCAAAGGCTAATGTTGGATGAGGGAAGCATTATGAGGATAAGGTTGGTGGTAAATATTATTTCCCCTTATTTTATTATGTAATGTAAATTGTGTTGCTCTCCCACATGTTGTAAATTTCTATCATCGCCTCTAATATTTAAATTAAAATAAAATTGAATCCTTAATTTTCCCATCGTGACCTGATATAGTGGTGAATCAATTTTTTGGGTTGATTTACTTGACTCATCCCACCAAAATAGGCATGTTCTACAATAGAGGTCGTTTTCGATGCATTCTTCAGGCTGTGAATCCGTCTATCGAGGACACGCAACTGTTTCCCCAAATTCCCTCTTACCAAAGGCAGGCGACATCAATAGATTATTTAGGGTTGTTATCTCCTTGATCGAAATGGGATAACTGATTTTGGTTCCTTATTTGGTTGATTCCTCTTCATAATTTGTTTCCCAGTCCGGGTATCCCTTAAAGATTAAGAAGTTGTTCATGAAACTCATCCTCAGGGTCGTATCTTTCTATATAGCAGTTGAATAAATTTATTTTCTTAGGATATTCCAATGGGTCTTGTTATGGAAACAACCTTTGATTAGGAGAATAGTCATGTTGAAAATCATTGGAGTGTTAGGACACTGAATTACTGAAGTGCCTAGGTTTTTACCCATTATGATAGGGATTCTTGAGGGCATAGATTTTTTTTGGAATACCTCTTCTAGAGAGGGTAATTATATGCCATAGGCCTATCCTTGAGGTTTTCCTCAGCTTCCCATATTTTTCACAGGGTTTTCCACAAGTTTAACATCTAGCGGAGATATATCATACAAATCAAAATAATTATAATAGTGGATTAAATGGATATATCCCCAAGAGGGGGAACCTAAGGGGTTTACTGGATGAGTGGATCAAAATGTCCAATAAATTTAGATCCTATGTTTCTTTGGTCCCTACAATGTTCAAGCTATGGTTTACCATTGGCTGGGTTTGAACCTTAGGCAGGTTTCCTAGGAACCCTATCCCTAGAGATAAGGATCAAAACCTGCATAGTTCAAAGGGTGATACAAGAATCCGGTTGCATGCAAATGACTAAAATCCAAAGTCATGTTAAAAGGTATTCATGGATAGAGTCCCATCACAAGAGGGGCACACTTGGTTGGATGGTTATGGATTGTGTGGGGGCATACTCATAGTTATTTTCAATAAAGTTAAGAAATTGGATTGATGGAATGATGTCACCAGGATGTGGCGGCATTGGTAAGAATCAATATTGACGATTGATGGTTGAATGAAGTGGATGGTGAATGATATGGAACCATTGTGAAGGTGAACTTAGTATTGGGAACGAACCTCTGAGAGGCATCCTACGTATCACTATGGTAGGGAATCAAAGTCCCCATAGTTCAGTGGGGCTATGGGACACCTAGAATGGATGTATAGATGGTACCCGGAGGAAGTATAACCCCAGGTTGGGGCGTGTCCTTCCCAAAACACAAGGGATCATGGGAGAGAAAGTGATGGGACATGGGTGATGGGCTTGAAGCTCATGGAGCCTTCCTACGTATCCCTATGATAGGGAATCAAATTCTGGGTAGTTAATGATGGGGAATATAATCAGTTTGTGTGAATAGGATAGTGACCCGATGACATGTTGGGGTTACAAGTGGTTAGCGGCCCAAGAGTTGGTCTTACACTTGTAAGTGATAGACTCTGGATATGAGTACCACGAAAGGTGACAATGATGTTTAATTGTTCTTGGGGTTGAACCTCAGGGAGGATTCTTATGTAGCCTTCCAAGAAGATAGGGATCCAAACCCAAATAGTTCTAATAGTTTTTCAAGTGTTTGGTTTCCGGCCACAGGGAGGCTTCCTACATACCCTACATGGAATATAGGGTTCAAAACCCACGTAGTTCGAATGGGTTTACCAATGTATGGGTTTGATCCTTATGAAGGATTCCTATGTACCCTTTCAAGGAGACAGTAATCAAAACCATGTGTAGTTTGAATAGGCTTACCAGTGTTTTCTATTGAACCTCAATGAGACATTCTATGTACCCTATCTAGGTGTTTGGGATAAGCCACATATAGATTGAATGGGATTAACAGTGTTTGGGGTTGAACACTAGGGATTATTTCTATGTACCCTATCTAAGAGACAGAAATAAAAACCCACATAGTTTCAATGTATAAAGTTTAACATCATGTTGGTCAAAATGGGGAATATAGTTTCACATCATGATGGATGGGGGTGAACCGACATGGAATGGTTAAGACCAATGGGTGTTGGGATTGATCATTGGAGAGGGATCCTACATATCATACATGGAATAGTGTAAGAATAAAATTCCACACAGTTCATTGGAACAGGATGGGGCTTTCACACTAAGGCAGCCCGAGGAGGATATCATGGTTGATGCTTAATCTATTCCCATGTGACTCATTCTTGGTTTGAGAACGAATAGGAAAAAATCCCATGATCATCTCACAAAAGGTGATTTCGTGAGGAATAGAGTGTGGGCTTATGCGTTGTTATCGGCCCTATGAGATAGAAATTTGGATTTACTCTAGGATGGAGGCCCAATGGCGATAAATACTAGAAAGAGTGGGATAAGGTATCAAAATTCCTTGTTCCAATCTCTCCTCTTGCCTCTCTGCAAGGAAGAAGAGAGGGGTAGGAATGATACTACCTCCCTGATGAAAGAATAAGGGATTACACCAAGATGGTTTTCATTCCTCATAGATAGATGCTATCCCATGCAATGAGGATCTCATTCAATGTGAGGAATAACTCACTCCCATGGAGACAAGTCGGTGTGGAAAATATCCGAGGTGGGGAACCCAATGTATATTGAATGGGGGGAGGTCATAGTTTAATTTCATGTGCTCGGGACAATGGTGTTTTCAATTTAACGTTCAATATCTCAGACGATGAGGATTCACTCCTCCCCCTAAGGACATATATAACATATAATCTTTAACCATTATTGAAGTGAAGGAACTAGAAATTTCGATTGGATATGGGGTTGTGGAGTGATCCATTGAGGGGCTGATATTAGTGTGGTAATGCAAAGAAGAAATCTCCATTAGCATTCCTATTAGAAGAAGCATGAGGCTATGTGAAGAAAATGGAATCACTTCCCATGAGACCATGAAATCACTACATACAAACCTGGATGGACTTATGATAGAAGTGTTTGTGAAGAAAAGTGTTTCATAGGAAAGGACCATGCTATGATTTTGTTCCCCATAATGTTGAGAGACTTCATGAAGGGGTATACATCATGAAATAGAGTGTCCCAGCTTAGGTGTGGGGTATACATGCATATAAAGTGTTTTTCGTGAAGTGAATGTGCTTTTGCAGTGTAAGACTTCACATAGCACGGGTTCCTTTCAAAGCGTGAAACTATTGTGCAATATACTTGTAGAGAACAATGATCATTCCTTATCAAGGGGTTCATATGTTCATATAAGGTTCTTCATGAAGCATGAGTGCTTGGTGAAGACCCAAGTAACCTTAGGTAGCTCCTTATTTTATGATGGCTCGTGGGCATTGCAATGGGAATCCCTTCATGAAAAGGAGTTGTATTTGAGAAAATGAAAATGTAGACTGTAGTGCTCAAATAACACAAAGATATCATTTTTTAAATTCATAGAAGATCTGAGTGTGCTTTTTTATTTTGTAGTTGGGAAGGAAAATGATCAAATTATCCATCCATTCGGTTTGGGGGAATCCTAGTATTTATATGTGAGAGGTGATGCAAATCTCTGATAGTGTGTTTCAAAGCAACTTGCGCTTTTTTATTGTAGTCAGTTATTATCATATTGGATGAAACCACTTAGTCAACCACCATACCCTCCATGGAATAGAGCCCCACTATATTCCCTCTTTGGAACCCACAGGAGATTTCACAAATTTCTAAGGGATCACAGAGGTGATATTATTCCCTCTACAGCATGATGTTTTCCATCAATTGTGCCATAACATTAGATTCTTCTGCCTCTTTCTAATGAGGTGATCACAAAGGGGACCATGTATTTTCACTAGTCTTGGTATTGAAGGACTTCATGAAGGGAGTACTGATGAAGGGCTTTGCAAATAGGATTTCCAAATCAGTCCCTTTTCCATTGGTATCACCTTTTTGTGTTTTATTTTTCACACATTTTGACTCCAATAACACCCCCCATCATAAACAGAACCTATGAAAAAAATGGTTAAATTCTTAGGGCAGATCACCAAATGTTTTAGGATAATTACATTTAATGATCATGAAGCATGGTCCTGCTTTGGATAGGTGATGTGTAGGTTGAGAATGTCATAAGGAACATCACCACCAGGCATATCATGAAGCTCAAAGGTTGTTTCCCATAAATAGGGGAGGTTGACGCCTCTTTTCCCATTAAGTATCACTGAGTTTTCATGCATGGGATATATATTCATGAAACCCCACATGATCTGTGATTGGAATTTTCTAGTAAGGGCCTATTTTTCTCTACGGTGCATAGCAAGTCTTCCTACTCCATGATTGTTCAATCTATGGATTGTGCCTATGAGGTATGTGGAAGGTATTTGTGACCTGTCTCTATCATATAGCTCTGTGATTGAGCTCCTTGATTGAGGTCTGCAATCCAGGTCAAAAATTTATAATGTTTTTAGATGGAAAACCTCACAATGAATCTTCTAGGGGGGTACATGTAGATGATGCCCAGAGGGAAGATATGGAAGACAACCTAGGCATTATGGATTATATGAAGAGCCATTTAGGCCATGAATCCCTAGTGGAGTTGTTGTTAGACACCTAGAAACAATATCCCATGTTCAAAAGAATTTTTCTATATGGATTTGATCTCATGAATGATGTTTTCATTCTGGATGAATCAAGGGATGAGCCAACCTATTGGTTTCAGAGTACACTATCTCAGTGCCAGTGGTTAAGGGTTGTTGATGGTCATACATGGAAGGATCAAACACCCATCAATGTCGACTGCTTCTATATCCATATTAAAAACATTGATAAGAAGGAATTGAATCTAAAGGTATCTCCCCCATAGTACCACACCATTATGTAGATAGCGTTGGTGAACATGGAGAAGTGGTGAAATGAGGAGTGGGATCTATGCTAGGGCAGCAATTTGAAAAATGAAATGGCATGGGAATACATGGTATGTGCCTGCTGCACTGAGTTTTGGCCAGAGATGAGGCAATTGGGCATGTATATGGTGGTATTGGACTCCCAATTCTATATCTACCCACGAAAAAAAACTGATGCTAGATTTTTTTAGCAGGTGGTCACCGAGGACCAACACTTTTCATATTCACCATGGGGAGGACAATATTAGCCTGTTTGACCTCCAAACGATCTCAAGGATTCCAATATTAAAGGAAATGTATGATGAGTTCCACCCTGCTGTGAATACATGGGAAGACCAAGAGCGGATTCCACAACTGGAAAAGTTGTTGAAGGACCCGGTGCCTGGAGAGGACATGCATTTGATGAGGGATATCCACTTTATGATGTGGTTTAATCATTCCTTTTAGATGTGATGTTTTTTGTGAGGTCCCCCACTTCCTCGAAGTGGGTCCAGTGTAGCAAAGTGTACTCATACTAGGGACGCATGCTGGATATCCAGTGGAAGACATGGGGGTTTAGTTTCATCATCGAGCGGCAAATGGTGGTTTGGTTTGAAAAATTCATCTCATCACTCATTTTCAGCCAGAAACTACCAGTTAGGGATACAAAAATGGGCGTACGATAGATCATATATATCATGGTGTCCATGTTGGCTATGGTGAAGCATATCAATATGGGTATCTCATTATAGGCTTATCTGTGTTGTGTATTTTGGTATATCAGTGAAGGGAAGAATCCACATAGGGTGTATGGGCCACTCCATCATTTTTTTGGTAGATAGTGGCACATATGGGAACCTATGAATACCCGAACCCCATTCCCCCCCTAAGGGTAGAGTTCCCAACAGCTATACTAAAAGTGGTGGGATGTTTTCGGGCCATGATGACCCTACTGCTAGTGTGGAATCCAGTATGAAAAGAGAATGTGTTCAACATACATACATTCTCATTGCAAACAGGTTTGTTAAATGATGTCAGACATGGAATAGAGTAGCATCGGTCCTACCTCCTAGCCTTTCGGAATGGATTCCTAGTGGTGCAGGTTGACTGATATTCTTTATGTGATCTTTTCACCCCTAACTTCATCGTTTGGAAGTTCTGGTGCATGCAAATCCTAGCCTCTCATGTCAACATGGGTGTATTCCACGAGGACCATCCATGTGTGATATCACAAATGTGTCTCATGTTCTCATGCGAATATGGAATGATATGGAATGAGCTTCCTCCGACCATTGATTTCTATGGGCTAGTGAATGAATATGTCGAGAGTTGGGAGGCAGCCTACCCATGGGGTATGTTGAAGTGGTGGACCATCTGTGCCAGTGATAGGGTACCACCTCAACCTCAAGGTTAGGGCTATATGGTGGAAAGAACATCCCGTGGTGGTTGGGCTGTAGTAGCAGTGAAGCATGTACCGATTGAGAGGTAGGTGGCGGCAGTGGACGAGTTGGTCCTATTGGAGAATATTCACTGAGAAGCTAGGCTTCCCATGTTGTTCCATACGACACATACTCAGGCTTCGAGGAATCGGTTACACCATATAGATATGCCTGAGGATGTTGTTTTCACGGAGGCTTGGGACATCTAGAATGTTAACAGAAAATTCCTCAATACTTCATCTATGTAGAAAAATATGAACCATATTGGGATGAATTTGATTGGGATTGGTCATTCTATGGCAGGAAATGCGGTATCTAAGGCGGAAGGGGGGTAGTACATCACCGAGCTAGAGGACATCGTGCACTCTTGGGGTACATCATGTCCAATAATGGATCGAGTGAATGTGTTACTAAATTGAACCGTCCCTCCAAAGTTATTTTCTACTGAATCGAGGGACAACATCCCCCTATTGGAAAAATAAAAGGGTTCTTCCCTGGGGGAAGAGGATGGTAGTGGGAGCCCTCCATAGGATGGTTAGATCGCAAACCTGGAGATGTAAAATTATTAGTATGTTCTTGAGGTAAACCTTGAACCATTTTCATGTGATTCTTATTTAGGAATCTTAGCACCTCTCAAATAAAAATTGACCTATACTGGAGGGTCTCATAACAAAACACTACTCCCATACAATATTATATGTAGCTTCGGAATCTATACATGTGATAATCATTATTACAATGCCAAACAGGGCCATGACACCCATGGTGGTTCACTGAGAGTCTTCTGATGCACAAACCATATTAGGAGGGCCATGCCTCGGTGTTAAATAGTGAATATCTCAGTTGTGAGAGTGACTATTTCATATCTATAATCCTTCCTCGTAGAATTTGTAACAGTCATCCCCTAAATAAATACTACTGATGTTTATGTATTCTCGCAAGCATAGTTCTTCAAATGGTGTCAGCCACATTGGTGAGGATGGTTGGGGCTCCTGGAATAGCCTTTCCCAGCGGAACGCTGATGGTCATGGAAGCGGGCTCTCATACTAACAGTGCCACAATTCTCTCGATTATAGATGGGACCATCTGCAAGATGGAACCTAAAATAATCGAGGTGTAATCTGATGAAGTGGATCGACTATATGACACGAGACCATACCTACAAAACCAGACACCAAATGAGGATCCTGCTGATGTGTTTTGGAATTGTAACCCATATATGAACAAACCTAACTAATGTCCATGACAAGATTGCTTTGGATAACGAGGATATTAATGTCTTCAATCACCGAACATGGAAGCCAATCAAGCGCATCATTTGGAAGACCCTAGAAGAACTATGAATAGACCATATGGGGAGGCTTTGTTCCCATCTACACAAACTATTCACTAGAGGAGGAGATTCCAATAGTCCTCATATTATCATCCAAGAAATCATGGTATAGGAAATACAAGAACATGATAGTGACCTCAGAGTGGACAAAAAGATGAGAATGTCCATGAACATCAAGATAATCTAGGAGGTTGAGACTGAGATCTAATGGTTGAGAAAATAAGCAAACTAGTATTCAACATTCATTAACACACAATATAGGGTGATATCACGGATTATGGCCTAGTTAGAAGACGAAAATGAATAGATGAGGCAAGCATAGGAAGATATGGCTATTATCCAAGCCGATGATGATCAGTCCCGGATTGAGGCAGATGAATTGTGCCTCATTTTCATTGATGATTTGGTAGAGCTTAACGAGTGATAGTAGATCCTGTAGGTTACATTACAGAGAGTGGAGGAGCATGGAAACTCCATTGAAGAGTTCAACCGATCTATGGGAGGGTCCAATACCTGGTTTTGGTAATTTGGGAGAACTCATAAATGTGAATTCATGATTTTATTGTTTACTTCAATTTAATGCTTGAGTTTTGTTATTTGTTTTGTTTTTATGCATTTCTATCATATTAATGAAATATGTGGCGATCAATCCCTCAGCCCACATGGGTCGATCCTGATGTGAGAAACAGAGGTGATCGAATTGTTATTCCATGTGAATATGAGAGTGCCAACTAGGCTCTAGGAAACCATGGTTTAAAAACTGATCCATATTTCGAGGAATAAGAGGGAGGCCTTATTGGATAATGAATATATCTAAGTAGTGTGATTTTTGTTTCCCCAAAATGATCTAGTGCATGAGCATATTAATGCATGGGGAATTAGAATTAATCTGAATAGAGGGGAGTGCAATTTTGGAATCATGATACCCATAATTTGGAACACTGTAGGGATGGAATGGCTATTATGGATAACTGTTGACTATGTTGGAAACACAGTATCCCTAATGTGTTATCCTGATATTGGGGTAACAAATGAGGGCCAACTGCTGACCATGTTTGAAACACGGGTCCTAACTAAAAATGTAATCCATTAATCTTCTGAAACAATATCCTACGATAGTAGGCGATCCATAGGCCGAGCATCCATACTATTTGTGGGCTCCTTCAGGCATGAAAGCGGATGTGGATCTGAATAAAGGGCACAAAATGCATGGAGGGTAGAGGGATGGGTTGTTCGAATGGGGTCCAAAACTCCTGAAATTATGCCACTCTGATGAAAACGCATTTGGTGAGTGCATCAGTATGATCGGGGATCATACACATTTCCGAAAGGACCTCTCTGGTGAGAGCCTATAGTGGGCCACATTTTTACGGCTTGTCAATGAGGATTATTGACACGTATTTTAATGTGGTACAGTGAGGATGAGGTAAATGATTGATCCTGTAAGAGAGGATGAGGACAGGTCATCCATATTAAAGGGTTTACAAGAACATGGTTGGTTTTAGGAACAATACAACTCGATGTCACTATGTATCCTGTTAGGAAAAGAATCAAGCCATAGGTAGTTCTACGCACTCTGTGCTTATGAATGTCATGTGGAAAAGGCCCAAGGGGGAAGATATCTCTTAAAGGGTACGTGATGTGGTAACTATAAGCCCAATTTGAATGAGGGATGAAGGAATACCAAACTCCATCATGTTCCTCCTGTAGAGATCTCAATACAAGAGGCTGAAAAGGATAATTTTCAGGCTAGAACCGAGGAAAAATGCATGGGCATTCCTAAGTATCCCATGAGGATATGAATCACAGCAAACATAGTTTTCAAAGTGACTTAGTTTGAGAGACCAACAACCAGGAAGAAAAAACACTCTGGTGGAGAGGTTAAAGCATCCCATAATTATCAAGGGGAATCCAAATCATATCCATGGTAGAATAGTATTTTAATTTCATGCATTGAGGATATGGTTACCTTGAAAGGAAATGCACAGTTTGATGCATATCTTGAATTTATTTAGGAATAAATATTCTAAACCCCACAATGTGTTCCCAGTGGGATTCATTAGACCATAAACCAAAGGTGGCCTGACATCAGGTTGTACCTGAGGGAAATTACATGGGTGTTCATACATATCCCATGAGGATGGGAATAATTCCATTTGTAGTTCTAGAGGACCCATATAGTATAACGACATTAGGTAGGATGGAGAGTGATAGGGGAGATCCCAAATGGAGGAATACATGTTGTGGCCATTATATACCCGATATGAATTAGGACATAAGAATCCCACAAAACACCACGCAATTTCGGAGGAAAGCTTTTTATTGGGGACGGATGATGGTGAAATTTGGGCTAGGCCTAAGATAATGTTTCAGGGAATTCTTGTGTTCCCCATTACGATTTGAATCAAGACAAATGTAGTCCTAGATGATTTAATTTTAACGTCATGTGGGATGAAAGGCATTTGTAGTTCACCTACACCAATACACATCCTAACAAAACCACTAAGAGCATATGATTCATTCTTGATGTGGTAAAAAAGGGTTAGTTAATTGGTGTTCATGGTGTACGGAGGAACACATTAGGTGTAATGAAACATTAGGTGAATGATGTCAAAATATTATTAACCTGCCTACTCAATGCTCATAGATTCATGAAGGGGTAAAACCAAGTGTGATGGAATTCCACCTAAGAGAGTGGAAATATGTGAATCATGGATCCCATGATCTGAATTGCAATGATGGTGGTGTGAAGATAGAGGATAACTATTGACCTTGTTCAAAACACAACATCTATTTAATGATATCCCAGAATGGGGATAGAAAACTGATGGTCGACTGCTGACCATGTTCAAAACACGAGACCCGTTCTAAAATGTCATATGAGGTCTTTCAGGGCTTTGGCCCAAGATGGTAGGCAATCCAATGTGGCATAAGACCGGGCCGTAAAGGGGGTCCCTTCAGATGTGTAATAGTATGAGAATACAAATAAAGTGCTCATAAATATTGGATGTAAAATAAGGAAATGTTCCTACAGAATAGAGAGCTTTGGGCTCGTCACCATGTCGTAGTTGTGTGTGCCAATGAGACATATCAGATAGAGGGATTTGTATCACTTTCTAAAGACGAGGGTCCAGTGATGAAAACACCAAGTATAAGTTCATATAGTGCACCATAGATATGGGAAAAGTATAATGGATTGTGGGTATGATGGTGTAGGAAAAATAATCCATTTTGATGAGGACATAAACCCACACCACATGATTCCACCAAATTTCGGGCCATGGTTTTCCCAAAAGAAGCCATGATATATGAAATACCTATGGTAAAACATGAATATGAAATGTCTGGGAGTTCCTATGTATTCCATGAGAATGGGAATCAAGACATATTTAATTCTGGAATACGGTACAGTAGGGTACCAATGCTTGGAGATATTTTTGTCATGCTGGTGTAGCACATGCACCAAATTAGCAGCATGGGATGTATCTTTTCTGTTCTATAGAATGGATGTTTTTTTCGAAGCAATTATCCTATGATGGAGAACCCGAGAATCATTATAGGAATCAAGCCATATGTTGGCCTTGAAAAATGGAATGGTTAAAAATTATTAGAAACCTGATGTCCACTTTAGTGATGATGCCATAATTCCATGTTATTTCTTGTCATGTGGACAAGAAGCTAGAATCATGGATTAGAGTCGTATGATAAGACCCACCCATGAATTTTAACATCATCAAGAAAAGAAGAAACTATTTAAATCCATGTGGGGCTAGTGAGTATAGTTTAACGTCCCATGTCTTAGATGCCCGTAGAAGAACAAGGTTATAAAGGGAATGTGAAAGGGGCAATAATGCATACCCAAAACAAATTAGGACATGATTCAACATCACATCACAAGAAACCTCATAGTATGGGGGGATTCGAATAAAAGGGTCCATAAAAAATCAGAGGATATTGGGATGGACACAATGAAGAAATGAATTAGTTTTCCTACATATCCCATGAGGTTGGGAATTTATCCATATGTACTTCTGGAAGAGGTCATGCTGTTTAACATCATCCAATAAGGATGGGGGTAGTAGAGAAAAGATCCTAAAGGGGGAGTATGTGGTGTAGCTATTGCAAACACAATGTGAATGAGGACATAATTCCACATACACTACACGATGATAATCCTATAAGAGTTAGGGCTAAAAGGATGAATATAAGAGATAATTAGGGGAGCATGTGCTTGACACAAAGTAGAAATGTCCATGCATTCCTAAATATCCCAAAAATATGGAAATCAAGATGTACATAGTTCATGAACGATTCGTGTAGTTTAACATCATGCGATAAATGGTGTAGACCCTCAAATGACACCACATTGTGGATTGATCATCTTAACGTGAAAATGTACACTAAAGAATAGAACAAGGAGTGTTGTTATTCCACATAGACATGATGGATTGTAAAGAAATGATAATTATGAAACCATTATTTAAATATTAATGGGGATGGCGTAATGATGGAGGATAACTCTTGACCATGTTTGAAACACAAAATTTGTATCATGTTACATGAAATGGGAACAAAAAATTGAGAGTTGACCGCTGAACATATTTACAATGTCGGACTTATGTAAAATTTTCATCCTAAATCATCAGGGAAATTGGCCAAAGATAGTAAGAGAGCACGAATTCCTAGAATCCGTGTTTTTCGGTGGTCCTGTAGAATGTGACTTATGATGGAAACACAAATAAAGGAAAACATGATGCATGAAAAAGATGAAAACATGTCTACAAAAAATAAAAAACTCTAAGTCCTAATCCAGAGTGCTCCTAGGATCATTGTAAAATTTTCAAAGAGAATCAGGTGGCCCAATTCAAGAGTAAATGACTCGAGAAGGTGAGAGGAGGACAGGGGGATGGATAGCCCTTATTAGAGATATATGTGGCTTGGATGTGGCAAGCATGGATTGAATGAGGACAAAATACCACACCACACCACATACCCCCCTTGGAGGACTCAATCCATGTGTCTATAAGGAAGATATTGTTTCTATGAAATAGGGCTAGACCAAAGAAAAAATGTTTGGGCATTCTTACATATCCCATAAATATGGGAATCATGCCACACATAGTTCTGATGTGGCATGCAGTTTAACATTAGTCAGTAAGGATGAAGATAGGAAGGGGAATCTCATAGAGAAATGTGTATGGTGTGGCGAATAACCCAACGTGGATAAGGACATAATCCCACATACACCACACCATTCACAATTCATGGAGAGGACTCAATTCAAGTGGCCGAGAGAATGAATAGATGAACAAGGGATAAACCTGAAGATGAAATTTTATTCCATTCTTATGTATCCAATAAAGATAAGAATCAATATGTACATAGTTCTCTAGATGTCAGTCATTTTAACATCATGTGATAAGGATGTGATAGATCATAGATTATGGTCATAGGGCTCGGACATTAGATGCCTAGTTTAATTTCATGTGTGTTGGACAGATGGGCAGAATGGGTGAATCACCCTACCTATCATTTTTTAGAACACAAAACGAAAATAAGGACAGAGGATAACTGATTACCATGTATGCAACACAGTATCCATATCATGTGTCCTGGAATAGGAATAGACAATTGAGCATTGGCTTCTGACCATATTTGTAATGTGGGACTCATATCAAATTGTCTTTTCGGAATCCTTGGGGGTGTTGGCCCAAGATGGTAGGTGATATAATGTGGCTTGGGACCATGTCGTAAAGGGGGTCCTTTCATATGCGAAAGATGATGGAAACCCAAATGATTGGAAGTGTAAAGAGTAGTTGTACACATGTAGTTTAGTGTATGGATGTAAGGAAGATGGATGAAGGATGGGTATCTCGGTGGGGTGTGTGTGGCATGGAACAAATATCCCAACGTGAATGAGGAAATATATTTCATACCACACCTCTCAATCCTAAGTGAGGACTTTTTCTAAGAGGACAGAGAGGTCGACGAACTGGGATAAGGGAAAAAATGAACTCTCTCAACCAGTTTCCATTTTATCATTATTCGGGATGAGTTCTGAGTAGTTTTACATCATTAATTTCAGATATATCGTATAGTTTAACATTATTTGGTGAGGAATATGGTGATATTAGTTTAATTTCATAGGGCTCAGACCATGATAATGTAACCCTTTGTGTGGGTATTTATTTACCAATATTCCTAAACCCATGTGAGCAATGCTATGTGTTGGAAACAGGTAATGGGGTTAGGTTCTCCCCAACACTTAAGGGTACGAAAATGAAGGAAATAGATTAGGAGGGGTCGATCCCAACTAGAAACACATTCCTACTCAAAGCACACAAACCTTATAAGGGATAAAATAAATAAATAAATCATTTTGCCACATATTTTGGTCCAATAGGGGTGGTGATAACTTGGAGGATGGTTGTTTATTATGTTCAAAACACATCTTCGATATCATGTGACCTGAAATGGGAACACCAAATGAGCACCAGCAATTTACCATTGTTGAAACACTGGACATGTATCGAAGATTCATTCAAAACAATCAAGGATGATGGCCCAAAATGATAGGTGAGCCATAAGGTCGAGAATTCATAATGTTTGCGGTCCTTTTGGATGTTAATGTTCAAGGGAACACAAAAAAAGGGACACATGAAGCATGAATATTCCAATGTAGTTTAACTTCATGTGGTAAGGATTAAAGAGGTGCATATATCCAAAAATGGTAATAGATGTTGAAGTCGTCACAAACATAACCTGAACTAGCTCAAACATGGCCCAAACCACACCATGTATTTTCAGAAGCATCAGGGCCAAGGGACTAGACACAAGGGGATATCGTGATGTTTGGGGGTTGAGCCCATGAAAAAAAATGTTTGGATATTACTATGTATCTTGTGGGGGATTTAATAAAGCCATATGTTGTTCCTTAGAGTTACATGGAGTTTAATGTCATACAGTAAGGATGTGGGAGATCATATTTTTGGGTCATGGAGTTCGGACCATAACGGTATATCTACCTCTTGATAACTAACATCTTGAAGAATGATAAATAATTTTAACATAATGATGGATGGATACTGGTTAGTTTTACATCGATATCATGGATAGACAACCATTTTTAACATCATGCATTGAAGACATAACATTTTAAAGTCATGTCGGACTGTGTAATACTCAGGAAAAGTACTTCTTGAGGAATTTTCCATTGGTAGAAGGAGTGATACACTAAAAATCCTTGGTAACAAGGGAGTATGAGTCATTTGGGTAAAATTGGTGAATAATTTATGTTCCTTGCCATTTTGTTTCCAGTTTGGTTGGTTTCCATCTTGGTATCCTTTGCATTATCAAGCCCAACACCATGTCACTTTGTATAAAAGATAAAAGGTTAAGTTTATTATTGAATGCATTGTCTATCTTATATTGATTCCTGTATACAATGAGCTAGGCACAAAGCCTATTATCTTCAATCTCTTCTAGTTTAGACAGATGTATTATAGCTACCTTAACGATTATCTAATGATTGTAGATAGTTGTGTGTAATGAAGGAAACATACTAACGATGTGAATGATGATATCTATTCTGTACATCATGGAATATGCGATCACTTTAGTGGAATGAAGATTCATCAGCTGATAGTCCCATAGGGTGTTGTGGAGTTTATACAGCCAACTCTTCTTATTTTGTCCATCCATCTTATGCATCATATTAGAGAAGGTTATGTTTAATGCCTTGATCTTCCCATTTTCTTGCGCATGATAGTGGGAGGTATGATTAGATTGGATGTCATACATGGTATAGAACTTCATTAGTTCTGATGACCAGAAGTTGGGGTCATTATTGGTGAGGAAGACATCAGGGACTTTAAATCATTATATGATATTGGATATCACAAATTCATCAATAGAATGGTCCTTGAAATCCATTAGTAAAACTGCCTCTGTCGACATGGAATTGAAACCATAGCAGTCAGGATTTACCTGTACTAGTGAGCTATTGCTGGTTGATAGGGTCCAGTGTCATCGAGCCCCTATAAAGAAAAGGTTCAACATTATTGGTAGTGTGTAAAGGCTCTGGTTTCCTATGCACAAACCTAAAATAGATTTGGAATACATAGATCCTATAGGAAAACTTGATACATTCACGAATCCTGACAGTCCCAAAATATCCCAATCTTTGGATCTGGTTAGAGAGTATCGGCCCTATACGACGATCCACGTAGAAAACTGTATGAACCTCTTGTATGACCTGAATCCTTTCACCTCCATTAATGCAACATAGGAGAACCACATCGAACACACTTCAATAGAGAATATTCTCTAGAGTGGGACCACTCTAGAGAGTGAACTGCAATGCATGTCATCAGATTCACTCACGCTCGGCTCAATCTTCTGGTAGATTACCATGATGGAGATACCTGATAAGGGGGGGGGGGGTCCTCCAATCCGATGTCACTTCTAACACTACGTCAAGGGGACCTGGGTGGTCCTGACATGGAGGCATATGTGATAAGGTGTCTTACCTGTGGGAATTCATTGTTGATTGGAGTAATGGTAGATATGATTCTCCGATGGATTTTCAAATAATTTTGATCAGGCTCTCCCAGAGATGAGGCCAAGCCATTCATGGCATCGACTCAAGCCTTTTGTGAAGGAGGGACATTAGACACTTTTGGCTGAGATGGAAACTTGGACATCAGCTAGTGGGTACATTCTAATAGTGGTATAAGCTCGGTATTCGAAACCACATAGTCACTGTTGATCTTCTTGATGACTACTTCGGAGTCCCCATTCATGTTGTAGTGGGGACATCAATCTTGAGGTCCATCTCGATACCAGTAATTAGTGCATATTAATTTGCCTCATTGTTGGTACAACATTATTTGAATAGGATTGAATATGGTAGAAAATATTGTTCCAGAGTGAAGAAGAAGATAACAAGGCCCACACTATTATGTTGGGAATCATTGAGTCATCTGCCGGTAGGGCTTTAGGATGAACTGTAAATGTGCATTTTCCATCAAGAAATGGATTTTTACACTGAGATGATGGCCTCATCTAGAAAATCAAGATCCATAGACTAGTCTATTGTAGATGTATGGGTGGTATAAAATTATACCAATGCATGTCCCGTAATATCCTTTTGGGGACAAACTTGATGTCGAACTGTTGGAGGATCACTACCCACCAATCTAAATGGAAAATAAATATGGGTTGGTTTAAAGGGTACTATGGAATATCCCCACATGACAATAGATGTATCTCATTGTGCTGCAAGTAATGTCACAATTCATGGACTATGAATACCCACACAGGGAAGCCGTTATCAATACAGGAATATATATTCCTTGAACAGTTGTGCATGTAGCTGAGATAGTATAAACTATTCTCCATTCCTTCATTATTATTTTGGGAGATATGGTTGTCGAAATATTGCTCCAGAGAAGTCACATAAAGGACCATAAGCTTTCCAAAAACTGGTGGCATCATGACTGGTGGAAGTAATAGGTACTACTTGATTTCCTGAAAAGAGGTCGGACACTCCTCATCCCACTGATAATCGGAACCTAACTTCAAGAGCTGAGAAAATGGATTACACATTCTATCCATATTTGCAATGTATCCGCATATATAAGCTATGTGGCATCGAATGCCTCAGAGCTCGTGAATGATATTAGGGGATACATCTGCTGATGTCCTTCATATTCTCTCGATCGAACTCAATTTCTCTATATCTAACAATGAGCTATGAAATGTACTATAGGTGACCCTGAAGGCGCACTTCAAGGGTTAATCATCAAATGGAAGGATTGTAGGAAGCCGAACACTTTCTTGAGATATTTTAGATGGTCTTGATGCTGTAGAAATTTGAACACCATATATTCCATGTAGAATTACACCAATGTCATGACGATTAGCTTAAATAAGCGATCCATGGAATGATGATAGTTGGGACCCACATTCATTTCACTGAAGGGAATTACCTGGAAGTAGATAGTACTTTTCGGTTCCCAAAATTCTATAGAATCATAATCCTTTGGGACCATTAAAATTTGGTTATACCCAAAAGACCCATTAATAAAATATAGATCATGGAACCAGTGGTGGAGTCTGTCAAAAATTCCATCATAGGAAGGAAAAAATAATCTTTCAGACAATGACAGTTGAGATCCCAGATGTTTATGCAGAATTTGAACTGTCTTTTCTTCTTGTTGACAGACACAATGATAGCTAAATATATGTGGTATTTGACCTACTTGAAGATGCTGGATGTGATGAACTTATCGACTAGGTCCTAGACCATAGCACAGTGAGAAGGGTGCATCTTTATGGGACATTGATTGAACTCATGATGATTTTAATGAAGACTAAGGAGTTGGGTGGACAGCTAAGGATCAAGTGCATTAATCACTCCATAATTCTTGGAAAACACATCATGATGCTTCTTAAAGAAGTCTGTGTATCATCATTTCTCTTGGACGGGCATAGCAACACTAATCAACGTTGGTTTTGGCTCTATCTCATTACCGAGTTTCAATTGTACCAATTCATCGACCATGAAGAGAAAAACTCTTTGAAAGTGGGAGGATCATCCTCTAAATCCAATTCTTCATTCATAGAGGAGGTATTCTCTATGGGAGGAAATTATTCCGAGTTGACAGGTCCATATGGGACACTGGCACCAGCCTGATTGGCGATGGACACTACATTGGGAAAACCTTGTGCTACTAAAACCATGGAGATGAAACCACTCGACCTGATCCCATTTAGCCTTCAGTCCAAGGGGCCACACATGATGATATTAAAGCAATAATCGCATGTAGAATTGATATGGTTAATCCCATATTGTTGAAATAATAATGTATGATGTATTTTTATTTGCATGGGTGGTCATCCTCATACCTTATGTGAGTAGGGGCTATGATATCACCCATGACTAATTTTTATAGGAATAGTATGTGATCTTTCGGAATCCTTATACTTGGTAATGTGCATATGCCACATTCTTGAAACATAAAAATATTTACCCCAAGTCTAGGCTCATGGAATACAATCTGTGGATTGTAAAATTGTAGTCATCATCCATGTCTATCCATGGGTCAGCCGGAGTCGTAGTGTGTTCGGCCTTGTTATCCTAAATATACTTTTTCTTTATCTTGTAGTAGTTGACATACAGGTATCAGGATTTAAAAGAAGGAAAGGGAGATGCATCACCTTGGAGAACACCTACACGACCATTAAGGGAAAATTATGTCATTTTTGATACGGAGATGGGACCACGGAGTACCGGTGGATCCATGGTCAAACCATCATCAAATTGTAACAAGTAACATGAGAGACAACCATGAACTCAGTGTTTCCAACTAGGCCACTAAACTGGGTCTTCGGGTAGATGTTTCTAAGTAGTGTTTGTTCAATTCTGTCATAACCCTGAGTTTTCTGGTTAGAGGGACTCAGATCTACCGCAGAGAGCCCCATATTTCAGACAGTTTGGTTCAAGAAAAGATTGATCCCTGAACCTATGTCAAAAATACAATGATTAACCTACACGCCATTGTAATGGATAGTGACATAAAGTGGGTAGATGTTCCCCTCTATGATATTGCCTTCATCTTCTCTAGAGAATTAGATAATGGCATGGTATTCTTCATGCTAAACTACCTCAACATGTAAGGCTTATGTGGCTCTACATCCATCTCAAACTCAAAGGGGCTTCTTAGAATCCTAGGTACGGTCTTCATGCTTATCCAATAATAGGAGAAGATCCCATAGGATATAGAGCATCGTAAGAATCCTAACAATATGCTTAAGAATATCATAATTCTGTGCCAAGACAGAACTTTAATTGACAGGAGGTCGTTCTATGGCAGTAGGCATGAAGGGACCTTTTGGCTGAACCTACGGCAGACTAGTGATGGGAATATCCCATTTCAGAAAAGTTGAAATGTGTGGAGATACTACCAAATGTGTGTTAGATATCTTATGACGATCTGCAACAGAACATGTCTGATCGCAGCACGATCGTGGTGGCCCTGCCAGACCATGTTATATAAACGGCGGTGAAACAAAATCTAACGAAACAAGATATGAAGGTTGGCATGTGGAGCTCTATTTTGGGATTGTTTTCTGGTTTTGTTTTCATGAATATCATGGCTGGAATCACTATAGAATACATACTGATGACTCATATAATCATGACTCCATTGTTTCTAGTATCGACATGAGATATTAGGAGAATCTTCCTATCACTCCTTTTCATCGGGAACCATGTATCGGTTTCCCAGCTCCATGCTGTTACCTGAAGCATACCCTTAGTCGTCAAATAATGAATCCTCCATCACTAGAAAGATTATATGGGAATTCAAATACTTTAGGGAAATGAAATAATTGAGAGTAGGGTATGGCTATTGAATTGGTGGGGAAGTTGGTTTTCTCATGCATCGCTGATGCTTTCCCTTATGGGAAGAGGGTGGATGAGAAGGATAAATAGAAGCAGCGGTTATAGGTAATGAAAAATGGGAATGGATAATTCCATGGGTATTGGAAATAGAAATACGAGCCATCCAGTAATCATATTATTGATACCTTCATTTAGGGGCCTGCTTCAACTCACCATTGTTGTCATTGTCGCTGTTATGATGTATGAATACACATGCCACCTATGTTGGGGTTGGAGCTAACTAGGCTATTTTTATTGACATGTTCTTAGAACCTGTATTTAAACACATGGAACATCATGAGGGTGTACCGCCATATCTAGTGATAGGGGAAGTAATATGGGTGATCAGTGAGATATTCCACTTCAAGCCTCATGTATTCTGGAAAGAGTAGGATTCCATGTTCCACGGAACTTTGGAAATAACCTTGGACCTAAGTCTCCTTAAATTAGTTGGTCTGGATCCTTTTATCTGGGAAGAGGGTACTAGAAACCTAGACCTGATGGGGGAGGTGGATAGAGGAGAATGTCCAGTAGGTGGAACCTTATTATCTTGAATAGGTGGGGGTGTCATGTTACACAGGGGAACCTACCGATTCTGAGGTTGGTGCTGCTAACCTGAGTGTTGTTCCAAGGTGGTGTGCCTCGATGAGGCTGTGGGGGACACTCCACTATTAATAGCACCTGCTGCATGGGGTTATCTATTTGTGCCACTATGTCATCCTTGTCCTTAGTGGCTCTTCTCAATATAACTAAATGAGGAAACAGATGTGCTTTCTTGGACGGATACAAGGCTTCCTCTAGGTGTTGGGATTTTTCCGAGAAATCCAAAAATCTCACTAGATAGTTATCTGTAATGATAGTGGGGATGCGTTTGGTCTTGAAATTACCCAAAAACATTTTAATTAGTTCTTCTTGAGTTAGAGATATATAAAGGGAGTATGTGAGGCCTTCCACCTTGTGAATAAACCCTGTGATGTGCTGGTCAGGCCTCTGCATGCACTTGAAGAGGTAAAAAATACTCAACATCCCTGAACTGGAACAAAAATGGTAGAGGAACTAACTATGAATATCTTTATATCTAAATACTAACCCAATGGGTAGCTGGTGGTTCAAAAAAATGTGGGACCTTCCAGTGTTTGTACGAAACACCATGGTTTGGTAGCCTCTTACTACGCTAGATTTCTTAACATTGGTCCACACATTGGGATGACTGAGGAAAAATTATGAAATGGATTACTCATCCCATTAAAGGGGGAGAAGGTAGGATTTATAAATCCATGGGTGTTGGCGTATCATCCACCCCTGTCGGATATGGTTTTCCATTGCCACCTGTCATATTTTCATAGCCTTAAGGCATCCAGTGAGTGATGCACTAGGATCATCTGGGAGGAGATTACTATCATCCCAACAATCCCTGATCACCATTTTGTTGGATGGTTCTTCAACATGATAAGAAGGCATAATAGTTCGTAGTGTGGCTGGTTGGAAGACATGCAGGATTAATGAGGGAAAGACATTCAGAGCGTCTTGGGGAACATGAGCCTGGCCCCGAGGGTAGTTATCACGTAATTCAAGAGGATTTGCTGAGGAATATCATAACAACATTCTATATACTATGGAATCTAACCTCTCTATATGGGCTGGATAGTCAGGGTTACCCAGAGGTAACTCACCGAGGGGGGAGTTGTACCAGCCCCAACTACCCTAGTTGAGGATTACTATAATCTGGTCATTGCTCAACAGACCATATAGTGAGATCGTAGTAGAAAACAATTTATGATCTAAAAGATGTTGACGTAACATATCCTTTTTTGGGGTCATCTTCCATTTTTTATTGATCCATATGGTTTATAGGGTTGGACGGCCCGAAGTTTCTATTATCCCTTATTAGGATTTCAATCGAGCGCTAATGAATCGGTAGGTACGGGAAGACCTAGCAAATTTATTTACTGGTGTGTAACCCTTCCCAATGGATCCAATATGTGTGGAACTCCCCTGGGGGTATGTTCTCACCAAAGGTATTTATCTCATTCTCTCCCTATGACAGGTCATCCATGTAAACCGTGACTGTACCTGATGGCATATCCTCAATATTTCCTAACAAGTCGGGCTGGTTCCAAAGAGAACTGGAATGATGGGAAGCATACATCCCCCAACTGTGGATCTGATTGTTGGGGGAGTCCTCCTTAACAAACTAGTGTAACACTATAACAATCTAGATGCATCATTGCATGAGGGTCTAAGAGTGACCGGGTGACTCAGGGCACTAGGCCTCATGGAGAGAAGCCAAGTCGACTATGCGACATTGTTGGACAATATCATCAATGTGTTCCTGACTCTTGCTTAAGCCACATGCTGATAATGGAGGAAAATAGCATCACCTTGAGGGTTTGGTGAAATCACATGACCTCCTCCTATGTAAGGGATTCCATAATACTGATTTTTTTTGTTACAATTGACCAGAACATCTATGGGGAATGGTCTGCTACAAGGATGCACCATAAGATCCTTGGCTCAGTCTCATGAACCAACCTTTGGTTTCCCTAATCATTGACTGGGAGAGGTGAGGGACTAGTAATGACATAGAATTGGACCATTGAGATGGTAGACGGGCTGATAAATTATATAGAGAGAAATCTAATATTCCACCACATCTTGGTCTCTCTACAAAGAATGAAATGATTATGCAACCATATATTTGTAAGATAAAAGAGAGACCATGGATTCTGGTGCAGGGGATTTAGTTACAAAAGGTGGTACATGATGGATTTTGTCACTTATTTCCAATATAATAATTCTCTATGATATCTGGTTGAGGTAGAGAATGATTCCATTAAAGATAGAGAGGATTACATGGTTAGGCCCCAGAAATAGGCCAAATCTTTCACCTCGTAGTTGTATCTTCATAGGGAGGAAGGAATCTTGAGGACCTCAGATTTTGGAAGGATGAGGATTATATGCCTTCTTCCTGCCCCGACCCCTGACACAGAAGATCGGGGGGGAGGATTTCTTTACCGAATCACATTTCGCCTCATAATTTTAAAATAATACAGGTTTATTCTGGGACGGAAAATTCTCAGTATTTTACTTTTGGTAGTGGAGACCAGCCATCCTGCCCCAGGATGGTTCTTCAAGATAGGGAATGATTTCAGAATGTGGATGATCTTTAGACGAACTAGTGCTAGGGAGGAGTGGACTTCATCCTGGGTGAGTTTAGGTGCAAGGAGCACCCATCCAATAGTCAAAAGGAACATGGGGAGGGCATTCATGTCCACCAGTTAGCGCACATAGGTAATTTCTATGGGATGTTTTGTATTAGGTAAGACCTCCACTAGAGATAGTGAGAGCATGGGAAGTTCATCCATGTTCGTTTCCTTTGGAAATGATGGTATGAGGTGGCCTTCGTACAAGAAAAACTAAACTTTAAGAAGACCTATACATTGGATACCAATGAAGAAAGGAAGTCATATGCTTCTCTTATTGTTGGGATGAGGAGGACCATCATCGGTAGTGGTAAGAACATGAGGAATAACCCCACACAAATTGATGATAGTTGATGATGGTATATGCATTGGATAACTGCGACCAGAGGAACAACTCCATACCTGGGATCATGAGTGAGAAAAGAAAATTGTGGTGGGTGTATGTGTGGTTTCTAGGTAATTCACTCGGATTGATTGTAGCATAGATAGGATCTCCACATCACTATTAGGAGTTTTGAGGTCCTACTCTTTCATTGGTGGGGGCACGATGAGGACCTCTGTGATAGATGTCATTTCCATAGGTCATCCTACGATGGGAACTTCCTGTGTCAGTGACTGAGAGAGTCATACCAAATAGCCCATGGGACAGTTGGTTCCTCAATCTGGGTCGGGTATATATGTTCCCCTATTTGGCATACAATGTGCATTGATATTATGAATAGGTAGTGGAAAAGGCCTCTATAGTTGATGATGATGACACTCCATGGGGGGACCTCCATAGCATTCACCCGACTTTGGTGTCGAGCTAACATGACTACGTTGGTGGTGTAGTTGTATAACTCACCTGATACTCAGACTGTGGAACTGGGTGGTGGTGCTAATGTGGCATCGTGGGATCCCTCCTTGGTGGCCCCAAGGGTAGGATCACAACTGGGTAGTCCCGAACTTCCCTCGCCTCATTGGCATAATGGAGCAAGTCATCAAAGAATTCTGGGGAGAGGCTCATGAAACAGTTGTAGGATGGAGAGGTGATTTGTGGTTCCATGTGAATCCCTTGGGGGTGGTGCTGATGGAGAGGTGAAAAGACCACAAGGTCCTATCATGCCATGTCCTGAGTTTTAATAATACCTTCTTCCACATACTTTCAAATGAAGTCATTGATCACCCTCCTCTGAATGAGTTCAGATGGTGATATGAGGCATGAGATTCTAGCAACCAAATATGTGGAGGCCTTCACGTAAGATATGTGGCCGCACTGGATTGTTGTGTTATTATTACACCAACCCTGCGTCTGTGGGTGGGTGGTGATCATTTTCCAGAAATAGCAGCTTGGGTCTTAAAAATCAGGGAGATTAAACCATTTGTGTTAAAAGGAGGAATGATATGTCCATTTCCCTAGCGCCATTATATATCCCATGACTAGTCAGAAGGATCCACACTAACAATTTCATATAGTAGGATGTCCAACATTCAACATCCCTAATGTCTGGGGTGTTTCCCACCTGTCCCACTATTTTTATAGTGGTCCCTAGCACCGGATAGTTAGATCTGGGGACATTATTATCAACCGATGTCTCGAATGCTTCTAATCATCACATTAAGGAAAATAATTTCATATCATGTTCAGTATTTTTTTATAACACTTTCACTGGGGAGTGCATCTGTTTTTCAAGGATGTGCAGATATTTCCCCGCATTCCCTCTTTCGAAAGGTGGTAGTCATCTGACAACAATTAAGTGGCGTTTTCTCCTTTATTGAAACTGGATGATGGGATGTCGGTTCTTTATTCCATGGATTCCACCTCAGAATATGATTCCAACCCTAGGTCTCTCATAATGATGAAAATTTTGTTCTTGAAATGATTACTTGATGCCATATATTTATGGAAACTAATTATTTATAATTCCTCTCTTAAGACACTCTGATGGGTCAATTCAATGAATCAACCTTCTATTAGGGGTGTAGTCACGTTGGAAATCACTTGTGTGTCTGGATTCTAAAAGAGTGATTCACCTAGGTTTCTTCCCCTTATGACAGGAATTCATTAGGGAAATAATCCCATTTCATCCCACCTCGAGTGTGGGGAATTATATACCATAGGAACATTAATGAGGTTTTTCTTATCTTCCCCTTATTGACATAGGGTATGTAGTGATTTTATGGTCTAGAAGTCATAAATCAGACTGGTTAGAACACTGATAGGAGTGGATATAATGGGTATATCCCCAATAGGCATAATCTAAGGGGTTTACTAGATGATTAGATCCAAACAACCAATGATGATGGATCCGAGGATTCTTGGGTCTCTACAACTGGGACTCCAAGGTTTAGGTTTAATAGGGATTGATCCTATGGGAGTTTTTCTACGTTACCTATTCTAATAGATAGGGATTAAAACCCACAGAGTTTTAAGGGATAGACAGGGAATTTAGGTGCATGAAAACGAAAAAACCTAGAGACATGTCGGGACTTACACATTGAATGTGTCTCATCAAAATAGGGACACTCTTCACTGGATGGTTACGGATTGTGTTAGGTCTTACACATGGTCAAATACCCAGGTGTCATTATGGGAAGCAAGTGGATGGATGAAATCATCTTATCGTGATGTGTAACCCAGGGAAGAATCATGTTGGTTGATAGAGGGTTGAATGAAGTGGATGGTTAATGAGATGGAACCATCATGAAGGTTATGGTAGTGTTGGGATTGATCTTCATAGAGCCATTCTACCTAACCCTCTAGAAATGAATCAAATTCCATGTTGTTTAGTGAGGCGATGAGACACCTGAGGAGGAGGCCTATGAGAATGGATGCGTGAATGGTATCCAAAAGAAGTAGAACCACAAGAAAGGGCATGAACTTCCCAAAACACAAGGGATCAAGGGAAGGACCAATAGGTGACATGGGTGATGGTATTGAACCTCATGGTGGATTCTTATGTATCCCTATGGTAGGGAATTAAAGTCGTCATAGTTCAGAATGGGGCATAGAATAAGGTTGTGTGCAGAGGGCAGTGACCTGACAACATGCTGGGGTTACGCAGGGTCAGTTTATCAAGAGTTGTTCTGACACCAGTAAGGGACAAACCAAGGATATGGGTCCCAAAAAAGGGGACACTGATGTTTACCTGTGCTTGGGGTTGAACTTCAAGGAGGCTTACAACATACCCTACCTAGGAGACATGGATCAAACCCCAGGTAGTTCGAATAGGTTTACCCCTATTTGGGTTGGACCTCAGGAAGGACTCCAACATACCCTACCTAAGAGACAGGGATCAAAACCCATGCAGTTTGAATGGGTTTACTAGTATTTGGGGTTTAAACTCAGGTAGGCTTCCAACATGCCATGTCTAGGAGACAAGGATCAAAACCCATGTAGTTCTAATGGGTTTACCAGTATTTGGGGTTTAACCTCATGGAGGCTTCCTATATATCTTGTCAAGGGGATATGAATCAAAACCCACGTAGTTTGAATGGTTTTACAAGTGTTTGGTGTTAAACCTCAGGGAGAATTCCTATGTATCCAATCTAAAATATAGGGATCAAAACCAACATATTTCGAATGTATATAGTTTAACATCATGAGGTATAAAAGGTGGAATACAGTTTAATATCATACGGTGTGTGGGTGAACCAACATGAAATGGTCTGGAGTGATGGGAATTCAGCTTGAGCCTCAGGAAGTATTCCTATATACCTTTCTTAGAAATGATAAAGGATCAAAGTCCACATAGTTTGGTGGAAAGTGATGGATCTTAATTACTATGGTGTCCCAATGACGTTTCCTTGGATGATGCCTACTCTAATTCCATGTGATCCATTTATAGTTTGAGAAACAAGAGGCAGTAAAGACCTGATGATCTTTTTGCGAAAGGTGCTTTTGAAAGGAATATATCGAGGCTTCTGTGTTGTTAGTGGCCTAATGATATGAAGATTGGGACTTAATCATCAATGGAGGCCTGATGGAGATAATTCCTAGAGGGAGAGGGTTGGGGTATCAAATGTCCCTATGCCCATATATCCTCTAGAATTTTAACATATATTAAGAAAGGATGAGGAAGGGAGAGACACCCAAAAAGAATGGTTTGGGGATTACACCAAGTTGATTTCCCTCCCCTAAAAACGAATTTCATTCCATGCAATGATGATCTCATTACATTTGAGGAATATCTCACTCTGGTGGAGACTAATGGGAGTGGAACATAACCGATATGGGGAACCACATGTATATTTCACGGGGAGAGGCTACAGTTTAACATCGTGTGATAGGGAAGATGGTGCTTGGCAGTTTAAATTCATGTTCCTTTGATGATATGGATTCACTCTTCACTCCTAGGCCTTACATATTCAGTGTGATCTAACCCTTCATGAAGGGAAGGAACTAGATATTCTGAGTGGATATTGGTTTATGCAGTGATCCATTAAGGGGATCACATTATCGTTACTATATGAAGAAGCACTAGCCTTTTGAATTCCAATGTGAAGAATATTGAGCCTATGAAAAACAATATGAAGCACTACCCAAGGGACCGATAAATATCATCGTACAAACCTATCTGTCTACATGGGAGATGGGTTTGTGAAACAAAATGGTTCACAGGTTGGGACCCAGTAAAGCTCTTGTTCCCCACAATTTGGAGAGTATCTGCAATGTTGTATGCCTCATGAATTGGAGTGTCATGGAATTGGTGTGAGGTATACATGTTTATAAAGGGAACTTTTCTAAGTGAATGTAATTTCGCGGAGTAGGACTTTGCAGAGCATGTGTTCCTGGTAATGTGTGGTAGTTCGATGCAATTTACTTTGCGAAGCACAGTGATCCGGCCTTAGCCTGGGTTTCACATGTTCATGGAAGGTACTTTGAAAAACCATAGTACTCGTTGAAAACCTGAGTTTACTTTGGGAGACCCTTACAGTGTGAGGGACCATGGGTTTCGCAAAGGGAATCCCTTCTTGACATGCGGTTGTATTTGGGGTAATGAAAAGTTTTTTCACAATACTCAAATACCTTGAAGTGATCATTTTTCTAATTTCCTCACACAGAAGAGCGTACTTCTCAATTTGTGATGTGGGAATGAAAATGGTTATGATATCTATCCTATGGGTTTGGGGGAATCATGGTATTTATAAGAGATATGTGGAGAGAAGATCTGACATCATGTTGAAAAGTTGCTTGCACTTTTCCATGAAAGGCAGTTTGCGTCATGTTTTTGGTACCGCGAAGTCGACCACCATCCCCTCCACAGTGAAAGGGCCATTTTTTCCACTTGTGGTGCTCATAGAGGCTTCCTTTAATTTCCCTAGGATCACATAGGTTATCATATTCCCTATCTGGCATGATGATTTTCGTCAATTGTGTCATAACCATACATCCTTCCTATTCTTTTCTCTACGGAGATCGCAAAGGGGGCAACAACATTGCACCGACCGCAGCACTGAAGGGATTCACGAAGGTCGTAGGGATGAAGGGCCATGCAAAGTTTCTTCGAAAAGAACATACCTTTTCATTGGTGTCTCATTTTCATATTTATTCATGGAACACATTTTGGTTCCCATAAGGGTATGTATTCTTATTGTTCCATTTTTTCAACACACCCCTTAAGGTGTGTTGTAAAATAATTACCACCTTGTGGAAATAAATTAATTTGACCTAAATTAAATTATCCTTGATAAGAAAATTACATATATTAACGGTTATACTACATTCTTTCACCATATTGACGAGGGTGAAATAAGGGGTTTCAATTTAATGAATCTTTACATGGACTCTGTATCCCTTCATTCGTAGATTTTTTATGGTTTGTAAAATTTAGAGAGATACACTAGTTATGACAACGAAGTGTTCATCATGCATTGTATATTTTTTCCCTAGATAAGTGAAAAAAATTCCCAAGGGGAGACACCTTTATGTCTTTTATGTAATGAAGGATTTACCATTCCACATGATAGACTCGATCCCCTTCATGTAATATGAAGTATGGAATCACAGTACATTTCTTGTTTTCTTTACTCCATGTCTAGAATGACAACTGGGACATAATTTTTGGGTAACCATGGATGGAATCCTTAGGCATTGGACCTTATATTGAGTCCCTCAAGTGATACATCGAAATTCAATCTGAATTTCTATGGACTGGTACAGGGTGAATCTCTATTTTTATAAAGAGTTTATCAATTGAATTAAAATGTAAATGATAATTTTATTATGCGAAATGATCCATTAGTATTGGAAATTGAGGTAATCTTCCTCTAATACATATCAGAAGATATGGAATATTCCCACATCCCCCATATTATTCCACCCACATTACCTTTGTCAGGTCTGTTGGATCAAACTCATTGTCTTTGGCCAAAGAATATAAATTATAATGCAGTCCAAGTAAAACTAAGACCAATGTACATGTTTTTTTATTTATAATATTCATTTATTAATTACTGCACACAATTAATTTTATATTGCATGAAATGATTGGTGTAGACACTATTGGTGGTGGCCTAGTGGTAGTTCATCTCACACCCTACTCGGTCCACTTTTTGTACTCGAGTAAACATAAGGTTTGTATGTATTTATGAAATGAATCTATCAACTTATTATTGATTTAATGTTATATAATAGATTATAGGGTCAAAGTATTGAGCGTATGATCAAGATTCTTATAGTGGTAGTTTTGGTCTTTTTTGAACTTTTTTATATCATGTGGCATTTGCATGGATCCCCTCCCACTTGAATATTCTTTTTTGTATAGATATAAGACATATCATAATCGTTGCCTTGTATTTTTTAACACAAAATATCCTATTTTTGGTAATTACATATGGGTGTTTTATAATTATTATCTACCTGTTATCTGATGGTTGATATCACTTTTTCTACAGCGAGTAACCAGTCAGTTCATATACTATCTACTTATATTAATTATTTTTTTATATATATACACATAATTTCCTAAATTACACTCTAATAAATGAAATAATAGTCTCTCCATGGACACACCAAAATCCCTCACTACTAGTCAATATCTTATAGCATTATTAGAAGAACACTTGAGGTCTTATGGCCACCATCTTCGGTCACCAGTAAGGGGCATCTAGGGTGGGATGCCACACCAGTTCCTAAATCCAATAGTTTGTATCTAAACAAGGATTTCATTTATTGGAAACCACACACTATCGACATTAAATATAATTTAGAAGGTTTTTATATATTTATACACATTCATAGTTTTTTTTTAAAAATTTATTTAGTCCCAATCCCCCAAAATAACTCATCTAATCCCCAATATTAACTAAATTATTCCCCAAAAATAACTATATCATGCTCTGATACCAACTAATACTCCCGGGACCCATACTCCAACTTTTAATAATAAAAAAACATACATGAAAACTATATTTGATACCATGGCAGATTACCCATGTAAAAATATATATATATTTCTATATATTAAACAATACATATCATAAATACTCAATCATCCAAAGAACCCAAAACATCAGTGTCTTTGAATATTAAATTTATCAAAAACCATATATCATATAATTGTGGAAATATTTCCGCACATTTAACCATACATGGAATACCTAAAAATGTATCATGTGTTATATTCATCATTATAACATAGTAAAGGGAAAACAAAAGGAGTCAACTCAAGATTATAGTAATGGAAAATCATATCAATTAGTAATAAAGCAAGATAGTAGGTATTGTAATCTAAATTTATCAATCTTATACCGTTGAATAAGATTTATAAATCCTAATACCATAATCAAGGGACAATAATCATAACATTGATAGATAACAATGAAATGTGTATTTAGTCTAAGAATAAAAAATAATAACATTGTGTAAATATCTTAACCAAAATTAATTCAATTCATTTTCTTGTGAAAAATGAATAACAAAATTTATATCCATGTATATTATTGTGAACATTTCTTAAATGAAAATTTTCCCCTCTTAGTCTTGTGAATTGGTTGTAACTACAATTTTTTCTACCCAAAAAACCATTAGTTCATGATATATAAATATTTAACCAATAAATGGAACAGTATAGAGAACCTCACACATATCATAATGAAAATAATTAAGAATGTGTTCCAAAAAATACCAATTATATATCAAATCATAAAGAACCCAAGAAAAGTAAAAGGGTTTCATAAAACATCCAAATGGTGTCAAAAAAAATGAACATAAGAGTTAGATTGGTTGATACAAAAAATTCAATAACTTATAATGATTATTTCTCAAGGGTATTTAAATATTACTAATATTCTTAAAAAATGGTAATGTTATAATCCATTTTTAGATGTTTATTTAGATATGAGTACATAAAAAATTTCATATATATTTTTCAAATAAATATCAATAATGGATCCAAAAATAAATAAATTACAAATTTTTGGAGGAAATGTATAGTAAAATATAAAATATATAATCATGGTTGTAAAGAATAATTTTTATCTTTTTAATAATACGATTATAAAGGCACAATAATAAAATAAATGAAAACATACATTTTAAAATTTTAATATAAAAAAAGCATGGCACATATTATAATACATATTTACATTTTAAAATCTGAATGAAAAACATTTTTGATATGAAAAAATATTGATATTGAAGGAAAATATTCATTAAATAGGTTGCGAATTATTCATAACAATAACATTTTTATCAAAGAATTATATTTTCGTGAGTTAATGTAAATTACATAGAAAGAAAACTGATAGTAACATTTTTATTGGGGAAATGGTAGATTATATGAATCTTATAAAAATATCATTAAGGGGGTAAACCAATGACTCTATGAAAATAATGATGATTTGAAAAAACCCCTTATGAATTTTCTAGAAATTGAATTAAAAGAATATAATGGAGGGATTAATGAATATCATTATATATAATTTGATCAAAAATTTGATAATAATAACATAATCTAATGGGGTATTTAGCAAATCATATTAAATAATAATGGGTGTATAATATGAAAACATTCTACAATGAAGGGAAAATGGGATGAACCAATTAAAAATATCATAATTTTTTATGTCATGTTTTCTAATTAGTTTTATGAGGTATACTTCTAAATAATGAGAAAATAATTTTAAAAACTATATTATTAAATAAAATGGTGGATTATACCGAACTCAGAGGAAATAATTTGAACAAAAATATTATAAATAAAAAAATATAAATTTGAGTTATAGTAAACCATTAAAACCTTACTAACCAATTAATAAAAACCATTTTGACTAGAAAAAATGATTTATAGAGTTAATTACAGTAAATAAAATTTAATTTATAGTAAAATATTTCTATGGGGGAGATTACATACCATATAAATGTAAATAGGATCATAATATAAAACATATCTGAAAGAATGTAAAATTAAATGAGAAATCATTATGTTACACTTGAAGTCCACATAAGCCCTTTATCATTATATAAAATAAACCTAACCACCATAATAATTTATTTCATTTCCTTATTAATATATATTATATTTTCTAATATTTAATAATAATCATTCAATTTAATTTTTTATGTGTTTGTTTTTAAATTTCATCATTTGATGTTAGTTATTTTTATTATTTCACAAGTGATTTTTAATGAAAATATCTATCCTAATTATTTTATAACATGTCCATAAATAATAAATTATTTAAAATAATGGAATAGAATTTTCAGAAAAATTTATTAAATTCTAATTACATTCCATGAGAGTTTTACTTATAATCTATAAAGATAAAATTGGTGATTAGCTTATTGTGGTAATTTTTAATGAATAAATTGTAGTCTATTAATAATGAGTTTAAAGACTAATAGTACCATTAATAATATTAATAATATTGTATATATAATTTTTATCCATTAAATATATTATAATAATAATCTATATATAGAGGTTATGGTAAAAGTAAAACATCCTTCCTAGAGGTTGTAGTCCGGACATATCATTAGTGATGTCTTCATTTTCCACTGCATAAGAAACTAGAAATATAATGATTCATTCATTAATATAATATAAATAAACTATAAAAATTATATCTAATTTAATATATTATAATGGATAGAAGAATATTTAAGGAGGATAAATGAGAAAATAAATAAAGATAATGGTACGGATTGGGTGTTACTCATATTTAATGTTTTAATCATCACTTGAAATATCCTTTGGAAATAGAGGAATTTGGTAAAATTAACAAAACCAAGGGCCTAAAAACAGAATATGAATCTATATAATGTAAAAAATATTAAATTTAGAGATTATTTTATATCATAATATTGACATGATGTAGGTGAAACCAATATCTTTTATAAGTTACAAAAATGGAAATATCATTGGAAATGAATTTAATTTGAGGGGTAATGGTGGAATCACAAGGGATTTAGGTTTGTTTTGAAAGGAATTATTTTCAAAACGTTTTTATGAAAAGAAATATGGGTTTTAGGATGATTAAATTCGCTTTTTCCATGTTATCGTATCATACCTATGATTCTTTGCATCTTATTCTATGTCGTAAATAGGGATAGAATTTTCATTTTTCGATATATGTTTATATTGATATAAAATTAGAATATTTATCTCATATTTTGTATTAAAATAAAGTTTAGAATTCATTCTCATATTTTACATCATGAGTTTGTTTTATGACGTTTCATATATACTTTAAGATTATATCCTTATCATGTCTGGAATATTGGAATATAATTTAATTGATGAAATGTTTTTGAGAATATGTCTCTGATTAGAATAATTTATGGTTGTTATGGTTGGGAATACATATCACTAGAATGATATACCATTTCTCCAATTCCAAATGGCTTAATCTAAGGTATTACATAAAATGGTAATCATATTTCCCTATCCACTTTGGTATTTTATAGGCCCCAGACTTCATTATAATGTATATATATACATGTTTATAGTAAATAAATGTGTCCACAATTTTTACTTTAGTTAATGGATCATTTTTTTTAATTTGATTCCTTATTGTCCCATGAGAGTGTGTACAACCATTGAGAGGGGTGAATCGATGGTGAAATAATAACAATAGATTCTGATCAATGATTTCTTATAAATTGTTAATATCAATGGATCATAAAATAGATGGGGTGAAGAAAAATTAGAAAATAAGAGAACACATTGAGAATAAGGATAAAATAAAAGGATTATTGATTATCTTTATCAAATGTTTGTTCCCCAATGTTCAATATCTGTGATATCTAAATTCATGTTCCATTTTAATTATCAATATGAAAAAGGGATAGAGAATGTAGATCAAATTATACTCAAATTTAAAAAAATGATTAAAAATAATCAACATTATGAAAGTTATCTTCTTATCTCTTATCATGTTTCTTGATAATTTGGATTTCATTCATACCCATTTTATTTTACCCAAATATCAACCAACCCATCCAAGGAACTCTCCTAGGAATTAACAGTAGGACAAGTCAATATATCCTCACAATAAATAACACTAATGTTTCGGAATGAAACCAAATTAAATACATAAATTAGATGCATTAGAACAATACTTTATACCTAATGGTGTTTTGGAGTGATTTCACAGACATAAAAACTAATCCTAATGAATCCTAATAATCATTTTCGTATGGAAGTCTTTATCATGGAATATGTTTTCTATCTCTTCATATTTACAATAATCTATGGAAGGCCACCTGTGGTGTGATAACATCTCTTAAAGCCTGAGACATTTATATTACAATTCAATTATGACATAATATTATTTTAGTATAAGTAATGTAGAGGGGACCATTTCATTATGACATGGATTTATTCATTGCGGAATGGTACCATTTGAATCGTAAACCAATGCAACATCTATTTCTATTGGGTATGTCTTGATAGTGTTATCGTATCCTAATAAATTCATAAAATAAAACCTCATGTCTCAAAACAACCCTATGTTTTGTATTATTACTACTAAATCAGAATAATGTGTTATTATTGCTACCTTCAAATCATTAACATGAAATGATAATAGTGTAGTGACTAGACTACACAGGGGATGGCTTCATATCTTTATGTTTTTCATATCACAAAAGATACCATTATGGAGTAAATATTTTGATAAATAGTAAACCCTTACACTATATCATTGCTATAATATGTAAATTATATCCTTTAAACACTTACTCAATATGACTCAATTGCACATACATCATCATTATACTCACTCAACTATAAATGATAATTCACCTAATTTATTTGTTTATTATCACAAATATCACCATATATACTTCAACAAATAACAATGAATGAATTTTATTAATATTATATACATAAAAAACCAATAATATGGGTTTATACACATACCACAACATATGATAGATTTTTTTAGATTACTATAACTCACTGTTTAAGAAAAAGTCCACATTGATTATGTACTCATTAAGATCAACCCATGGATCCCTTTATAAATTTATTATAATATGGACTTCTCCAAACACATAAACAAACCCCAATAAAAAATATTTATTAAAAATCAATTTAAATACAAAATTATCTTCAATATCCAATTTTTTATTTTTTGGCACAATGAGATTTAAAAGATGGAATCTTCATAATGATTTATACTCTTCATTTATCTCCCATGTTTTAGAATAGGTATTTATATATTCGCCAACTTTTTAAAATAATTAATTGGAATGAATGATTGAAAACAATTAAGAAATATTATAATTTTTTTGGTTGATAATTCATATCCAAAAATACTCTCAAGTGCTCAAAGTCAACCATCATTAATGAAATCATAAATATTTCGACAAATTGGCCCTTTATGGAATTATTCTAATGAAATCATACAATATCCCCCCTAATCATTAAACAAGTAGAATATGATATGGATATCTTTTCCAAATATATTTTTCCAAATTTAATGAAAATTATTTGTTTAATATGTTTTATTTCATTAAGTTGTGACTTCGTATAGGTCATATTTTTCATGACCTAATTTTTTTATACATATTAAACGTTAGTTGAACAATTTATGATTGAATTTTTCTTCTTAGATCAGCATCAAACAAATATTACACCATTTAACAACATACCTAGACAATTAAACTCTCAACCACAAACACATCCATTCTAATCTGCATAAAATATACATAATTTATACAAAATTTGTTCATGTGGTTACAAAAACAATAATAGATAGTTCATTTGATATATCACATGATTTATTTATCTTCTACAAGATATAACTCCTTATGATTACATTATATTTCTTTATATAGAAAAATTTGGATAATTATTTCATCTATAAATTCCATCAAGAATAGTAGGCCATTAATAAGCCTCTGAAACATTATTTTGTCTTCATATATTATATCATAATAAATGGATAATTTAGTCCCATGTTAAAAAGAAGTAGTAACATGTATCGATTATTAATTTAAAAAAATTAATAACTCAGTAGAAAATTTTAATTATGAGAGGGACATAAATCCTTCTATGTTGGTGACATGAAAATTAGAGAAAATTTCATTCCACCCGTCATAGATATCTCACATTGTATCAAATATTGGGTAGAAAAATCTTCATAACTCTATACTTGATTTAAGAAAATATATAATTTAAATTCAAAATAACATTGGCGGAGTTTATGACATATACCTAGACTCAGATATTATATTTCACTTATCTATTCAATAATTTGATTACCTTTAAAATAATCTCCACCTTTGAATACCATGTTTGGGGAACTCAATTAATCACATATAACTCCTTCTTTATCTTTAACACATAAGTATAATCACTATTATAGATAAAACCTTCAGGATATTTAATATAGACATACACTTTATGTTATCCATTCATAAACATTGAATCCACTTACTTTAGAAAAAATTTAATCTTCATTATGTAATTATAAAAAATATATATATATATTGATTTAAAAAATTCTATAGAAAATGAAGAAGCAAAATAAATTCCCTAAATTTGAGAGTATACCTTAAATAGAAGAAAATATTTATGTTATTTTGGTTCTAAATTACCATTGAGAATATTAAAAAAACCAATTTTACCCCAATTACATTCTTGTGTTTGGGACATTAAACAATTATCCAAAATTTTATTTTTTCAATTTTATTTAACTATTTCTTCCATAGATATTATTCCATAATTTTTTTGAAAATGTTCTTAGATATGATTTGGTTCTTCATAAGGAAATAGGGTTTTATTATTAGAATTCCTCAGACCACTATAGGTTAAAACACATTTTGGGATATTTCAAAGGACAGGTTTTAAAATGTTTATGATTTTCTTATCTCATAAACATATTTTTTCATCCCTTTTTGATTCCAAATTACTTGATTATTTTGAATAATTATGATATATTTCAAAATATTCTATAATTTCTAAAATATTTCCTTATTTTCTAATAGTTTCTCAATGATACTTTTCAACTTCATAATTTATAATAAATGTGTTTTGTGAAGGAATTATATTATCCAATAGAGTCATATGGATATATCAATGATTTTACATTGATTTTTTTTAAAAAAACTAATGTATCCATCCAAAATGTGTGTATCAAAGAAATATTCATTCATTAGTTCTATCATTAAACCTAGAAAATAAACTCTCATTTAATATTGATGTTAAAAAAGGTATACAAATACTTTCAAACTCTTCAGATTTAGATTCATCACAAACCACCACTAATATGGTGTATTGACTGAATTATTTCAATGTAACCCTTGATTGATGTTATGAATAACTATAATTGTTTCTATTTTCAAAAAAAATCTTTTAGGTTCCATATAACAATAACATGGTCATTCCTATTTAAACAATGAATAAATTATTCTCCTCAACAACTCCATTTTGTTTGAGAATTTATAGATTATTAATTGATGATCAATTATATGATTCCTATTATATTATTCAAACACAATATTAATTTAATTGGAACCATTTTTAGAACAAAATAATTTTTATAGAATATAATAATTGATTCAATATATTCCCCAAAATTATTCCAATTTATAAAGATATTGTTATTTTTTTTAAAAAAATAATCTTAATACAAAAAATTAAAATCATCAATAATGTTCTTGAAGTTCATATTTATATTTTTTGACATCATGCTCATTGTAAATCACACAAACATGTAAATAAATACAAAATATTTATTCCTATTGATCACTATTGATTTTAGATATTGTTAACCATATTTCATTTTGAAATGGGTCAAAAGTGTTAATGTCATATCTAAGATTTTTGAATGAATATTATTTCCCTATTTTACTTTTTTCATTATATATAATGAATAAAAACATATGTGGTTATAAAATAATAAAATGATTAATGAAATATACAATCATTTATTGACACATTGAGTAACATTATAAAAAAATTGGATGAAACCATATATAACATACAATAGATTATTAAATTCCTCATATTATTAAATATATTAAATTTTCATAAATTAAAATTGGAAAATAAATATAAGAGAATAATATTTTTACTACAATTTAATCTTTAATATATCATCAACCATGAGAATAATTATTAGTATAAAATATCTTATAGTATGAAAAAAAACATCAAGAAATAGGAAATAATGTTATAAATAAAAAAACAATAAGAATGAAAAGTGTGATTTGGGAAGGTAGAATAGAATGAATTTATAATATCTAATTGGGGTAATACAGTGATTATGTGCTTTTTATTAAAGGGTACATGTCCTATAAGAAAAATACTATTAAATATATTATGAAATCAGAATTTCCAATATCTTGTTGGCATAAATCAAGCTTATTAAGATATTAGTTATATATATTTTCATTAAAAATACTTTGTTTAAATAAAATTAAATTACATTAAAATAGATTTCAATTATACTAATTCCCTTGGGTTTAATTCCCTTGGATAAAACCCAATGATTTTAAATAATCTATTTTTATAAATTATGTATTTTTGTTAAATTTGTTAGATTAAAATAATGATATATTTTAAATGAATTAATAAATTTGAAGGAATTATAAGTATAATAAATTAATAACATGAAATATATACATTAGGAAATATAAGTTAGGCTAATTTTGTTATTCACAAACAAATAAAAAATGTTTCATTATAAAACATTTCTTTATATATAATATGTTTTTAAGTATCTTATAATTGGATTATTAGGGTAATGTAAATGTGTATTTTATATAAAATAAAATTTAATAGGCATTCATGTATTCATTTTTAATTTTTTATTTCCATGGACCAAATAATATATCGTTAAAGGGATTATTTATTCAAATCAATTTTTAGATATGTTGTGTATTTTTATCTTAATGATCTTAAATTTATATATATATATGGGTATGAATTTAATTATATGTAATATATATGCGATATAATTCATTAAATAACTATTAATTATTATGTTATAAGCATAAAACCCTCTTCATTTTCCAACTATGATAATCTTTTGGGTCATGGGAGTCTGTTTTAATAATGAGATGAAATTTAAAATGATTTATGTCTTTTTTGGTCACCTTAGTTTGTATCTGTGTAAATGTTAATTGTTTTTTTAGAACTGGATCCATGAGTTTGGACTCTATGGTACTTCATTTATAGTAAATTTAATGGTTATTGATTAATTTTTTGAGATTATGTTTTTAATTTTAAGATGATAAAATGTATGGAAACAACTGTAGAAATAAATTATGTGATTGGTTGAACAAATAGTGCAATAGATAAAGTAGAATTATAATGGGTTCCAATGAGAGTGTAATTTGATAATATATCTTATGATATATTTTTTATATTCATATGATCATTTACATTCATTTTATTTGATATTATTTTAACTATTTTGGTTTTGGTATTTTTTTGTGAAAAAGAATCATCGAATAAATAAGTATAGGGAAAATTTAGTTGATCAATGGTATGGTGGCGATCTCCTTGCAATGTCTTTGGTTTACACCCATCTATAGTAATGTTTTCCCTGGTTTTCCTTGATACTGATTTATCATGGTGGCTTTTTGATCCGAAATGGGAAATGGAATTCCTATATTTTCATTCCGAATTGCAAAATTAAAAGGACCCTCCTGTTGAAAAAACATGAGAGATAAGTTTTTTGGAAGTTCTCAATGGAACGACGCACTGAGAAACTATAACGATTGAAACCTCACTATGAAAACAACTAGAATACATCAAATTTATATTGTAATTCAATCATCTGGCTCTACAACATAGAACACAAATAATTATATTCTTGGTTATGGAATGAATTTATTTTAATAAAGGGGACAAATCATGGTCAATGGATGAGTTGAAGAATAAGATTACTCAACTTTGGGGATTATCTGACTGTAAAATAGTTCTAATTGGGAGGGAATAATTTTATATTTTATTAAAATTCCTAAAAGAGAATGATAGAGTCTAGAATTTAGGGAGTCTAAAACTTAAACCAAGTGTTCTTAGAATCATTGAATGGAACTATACCTTTAACCATCATTCCATTAGGAATAATACGGCCCATATTTGAGTTAGATTTCATTGGTTGAGTTGGTTTTTTTGGCACCCTAAGATACTAAATGACCTGGTGTCTTGTATTGGTACTCCTCTAAAGATCAACCAGCGCACCACAAATGTAGAGATTAGCTTGTATTCTCGTGTTATGGAAGAATATTATTTGTATTTGAAGCTATCATAGGTCATCAATTTCAATGATATAGACTATATAATAGATTTGCAGATTGAGTTCAAGTGCAAGCCACCATTCTGTGATCTCTGAAAAATTGTAGGACATACGTTGATAAATAGTAGAGTAATGAAAAGAAAAATTTCTAAACTCATGGAAGATGGATGGAATGAAGTTTGAGGGGACAAGAAGGGTACGAGTACTGGATTTTAGAAGGCTGAACCACCTAGAAAAAAAATAAGAGATATGGGTGAAATAGGAAACTCATGTAGGAGAGTCTTTGGGTATGGCCTGGGCTACGATTGTGGAGGATGTGAATGAGGCCAATATGGATCAATGAACTTTGGAGGAAATTGAGAAATTAGTATTGGATTCTTGTGATCAGGTCTATGATTCCTCAGATGGGGAAGGCTTCAGTCACTTAATTCTCTTAGAACCTGGTTACACTCAAGCTGGTCTTGCGGACCCACCTAGTGATTACTCTCTTCCCTGAATTGAATGTAAACAGAGGTTTCTTAACTCCATAAAGTGTACATGACTTTCATCTATTTAAAGTGATCCAGCATTCAATGTGATTTCCAGTAAAACAGATCTGGAAAATTGAACATTTTCTAATGACGGGATGCAGCAGGACCACCTTGAAGACACAATAAGTGATGGACATATCACTGAGGGAAGTGTTTCAGTTGTTGCAACCCATGCTTCACCCATAGGTACTGGACACATTACTGGAAAAATATTTCCCTATAATAAAAGCCCCATGATGATTTTTTCTTGATTAATTGATTAAGGGAAGCCCATTGATGACTCTAGTAATTTTTTCTTATATGTTTAAAACTCAGGTATGAACCCTCAATCTTGTAAGGTCTTAATTAATGATAAAATAGTAGATGTGAAAGTGCAGGATCATTCGGGTGCATGATCTACTATTTCTATCTCCCAGGATCCTATTATGGACACTACCTCTCATAAGGTAACCTCATTAATAAATTTAGGGGACAACTCTATAGCCACCCCACTAAATTCTTAAATAATTGAAACATTACAGACCACCTAAAATGATGGTTCTACTTACATCTCTTACATTTATATTATAGATTAGCCGGAAATGAAATACACTCCAACTTCTCTAATTATCACCAGATCCATGATGAAGAAGGGACCAGTTAGATTTAAAAAGAAATAGGGATGTTCATTGTTGAAAAATTGGTTTTAATGGAATTATTTTTCTAGAAATATCATGGTATTTCTAAACCGAATACTTATAATGTTCTTAAAATATTCTTTCTGACTTATCACCCCAAAATGTTTTCTATTTCAAAGAGAAAAACTATGTTTTCCATTATGTTTATGCACATTTTTAATTGTTGTTATAAATTTTTTAGGTTCTTTAAAAGAAGTTAATAGTGTGGATTCTTATTGGTTTTTTTTCATGCTTCCTTATAGAATGTTAATATTTTCAAAAGCTCTGAGCAGATTCTCACTTTTGAATTTTCCCTAAATTATACACATATTTTTTACCATGATTTATGGTAAATATAGATATCAAGATTAAAGGCCCCTTTGGAATGATCTTTATGGGATTTCTAACACCATTTAGGATCCTTGGTTTGTTTTCGGTGACTCTAACGCTATTATTTCCCCTTGTGAAAAAATTGGTTCATCACATTCTTCCATTTCCTCTACGTAATTTAGAATGTAAATTAAAGATTTTGACCTTGTATAAGTTAACTTCACTAGTTCCAAGTTAACATGGTATATAAGTCACTATAATATGGTGGTTTCTAGTAAATTGGACAAGGAATTTACAAATAGACAGGCTCTGGACACCTGTGACACCATTTCTAGCATCACTATTCCCAGCCTTAATTCGGACCATCATCCCATTCTTGTCAATATTTTTACTAAAGGAACCAAAACATTTCATCCTATTAGATTCTAAAATGCTTGGTCTATCAATCTAGAGTGGTCTAACAAGACCAAAAAATGTTAGGAGTCTATAAATCATTTTAATGATTCTTTTTCTTATATTACCAAATAAAATCAGCTCCTGTTATGTCCCAAAAATTGGTGTAATTATAAATATAAACAAATGGACATGGTTATAACTTACCTTGAACAAGAGCTTATCCAAATTCAAATCTCCTCCACAGTATATGATTTCCCTTTGGTCCCCCAGATTATAATTAACACTTACATGAAAATAAACACTCTCTTTACACTTAAGGATAACCTAGGCAATCAAATTTTCAAAGCTAATTGTCTTTCTGATCGTGGTATAAATACCACGTTCTACAAATCTATTCAATGAATATATAATGTATGTAGGCCACTTTCTCTCCTCAAGAATGTTTATTTTTTTAATGACTATGAGGATGTAATTTCAAATCATGTGGTCTCTTACATTGATAAAATTTTCAATGGACAAAATATCAACATTGACCTCCTTCCTGAGGTCATTCTAGTTATGGTTATTGAGGAAGAAAATGTCTATCTTTTTATCATCCCTATCGACCATGAAATGAAGAAATTTCTTTCAGTCTTAACAATGATAGTGCCATGGGTCCTGATAGATTTAACCAGGGTTTCAACAAAAAATAATATGAGGTTTTTTTCATAGATGTTTGCAAGATTTTCAGAGATTTTTTCTCTAATGTTAATCTCCCTCATGGGATAAATGCCCAATTCCTTACTCTAATTCCAAAAGTGGATAATGCCTCTGAAATTCATCTTTTACAACCTATTTATCTTCTGATTTCTATTTAAAAAATTGTTACTAAACTACTTGACAACGGTTCTCCTAAGGGTTACTGTAAATAAAACAAGTAGTAAGACAAGGTGATCTATTATCTACCATTAACTTTTTTATTGTTGAAGATTATCTACCTAGATTGCTTAGCCTCCCTGTGGATCCAAACCAGCTCTAACATTTTCTGGATGCTATGAACTTAACTATCCCAACTCATCTTCTATAGGCTGATGACATCATTTTTTTCATAAAAGGTGACAAAAAGAATAATCAAATTTTAAATGATATCTTATCTCATTACGAAGAAATTTCTGGCCAGTCTATAACCTGGATCAAATCTGTTGTTTTTTAGAAAAAGTTTATCTTCTTCTAGAAAAAATAGTATTATAAATAGTTTAAGCTATAAAAAAGGTTCTTTCCCTTTCAACTACCTTCGAGTTCCTATTTTCTAGGGAAGGCCCAAATCCATGTACATTACAAATGTGATGGATCGGATCATAAAGAAAATATCCTCAATGAAGATAATTTCCCTTTTAATGGAGGGAATGATATGTCTGGTAAAATCCACCATTGTTTCCAAGATGGTCTATTCACTAATGGTCTACAAATGGGATACTAGACTTTTAATAAAATCAACACTTACATAAAGAACATTGTTTGGTCAGGTAACAATCTTGAAATGAAACTAGTAACCATCCCCTAGACTACATGCTGCAAACATCTTGAAAAGGTGGTGTTGGAATAAAAAACTTATGTCTTTTTAATGATTCCCTCTAAGATAGACTCACGAGGAGGATAATCCATAATAACTCTGAATCAATTTTGTTTTCTAAAAAAAATTCGAAGATAAAAAATTGAAATTTGAACTACATTAATTATTCTATCAGTCCCCCTATTAGGAAATATTTTTCTAATATTAGGACTAATTATAGATAGATTGTTTGTATGGAATCTACCCTAAACTTTTGTATAGATAATTGGTCTGGAACCCCTTTCTTCTCTATGGTATCTCCAAATTCTTTTCTAGAAAATAGCAACACTACTATAAAAGATATTATACATTCATGTATCTCTAATTTTCCTTACAACCTTATTTTTGTTATTATTAACTAATCCTTTTCTAATTCAGATGATTTAATAATTTGAGAGCCTACTCCAAATTGTATTCTTGATTCAGAAAATTTCTATAAACAAAATGTTTCAAATTATGATTTGTATTTTTGTGGGCTGAAAACTTTTGACCAACCATGTATTAAACCCTCATGTCTTAATCATGTTTATAGACATGCCTATAACTATATCCCCTATGAGGTCTGCCTATAGTCTTTAGAGTCTAACATGTCTCATGGTGTCCTTTCTGCCACCAACCTAGAAAAGATACTAACCATCTGTTCCTATCTACTTCTACTGTATCTCTCCATTGGAATTACATTTCTAACATATTTTTCTGCAGATGTATTCAATTTGATTCTCTCATCTTGAAAATAAAACGATGTGTGGATCTAGATATTTCTCAAAAAATCAAGATCCTCTTCCTCACAATGGTTTTTGAACTCCTTCATGTGATCTTGCATGATGGAAATTAAATTATAAACAAAATTTACTCATTAAATCTCAGTGTAGATAGGAGGTGAATTCTCATTTCCATTAGGGATGATTCGTCGATCCCAATAGCTTTTTGTGACAACACTATTGGTGAGTTTGAGATCCTCTGTCAAATTTAGCTTGATGGTCTCTACAAATAGCTGAAGTGAACATTTGAGTTGTTTTGGAATGCAACGCATATAGGATGTATCAAAGTGTATGTGGATGGTGCTTCAAGGAAATCAGGGACCTGCAGGATGTGGTGCTATCTTCAATGACTACCTCAGACAGTGTCTGGTATTCTTCTTTGGCAGTTGTGGTACTACTTCATATATGGAAGTAGAAATGATGGGTGTGATACATACTATCATATATTCTCATAAAATGGAAAGAACATTATTTGTGTTGAATGCGACTCAACCACTATTTTCCATTATATTTGGGAGGGTGTAGTGCATCTTGCATGGCCTCTGACCACCCGCTGGATAAACTACCTTGATTTTCTTATTGGGAAAAATTGCATTGTCATGAATTCATTTTGCGAAGGGAACATGGTTTCTTATGGCATTGCCAATAAGGGAATCAACCACGGAATAATGTTGATGGAAGACCAGACGGTTGAGATTCTCCCTTTTTATGATAAGGATTGTAATAAGATCCCCTATTTCAGACTCATGTAGTTCTCTTTTCATTTATCTAATAAATTGTGTCTTGGTTTTTGACCGAGACACCATATTTTTAAAAAAAACTAAGAATAAATATGTAAAGGGAATGTATCTATAAACTCCTATGTATTATAACCAATAAGGAATTATATTTAGCATAAATGTTTAATATAAATGAAAATGTAAACATTTGAAAATTATGAGGGATAATTTTATTTTCCTAGTCTTTCCTGTTATTTTGAACTTGATATCTCATTAGAAATTATATCTCATGTTATATATATTTTATGGATACCCACAACTATTTTCATTAGTGAGATATAATTTAAATTGTAATTATTTAATTTCTTCGAGTGTAAATCTAATATTTATGTTTTTATTTAATTTCCCTAACTTAAATGTTTTATTATTTATAAATAATCAAAACATGAGTAATAAAAAAATCATAATATAAATGATTTAAATTAAAAACAATTTATTCACTTATAATATAAAATTAATATTCTTATATTTAATAAAACCCATGGATCATCTTAAACTTTGAGAAACACAATTAGTAGAAAAAAATTTAAAAAATATAATGGCCTTTTGAGAGTTTTAGTTTAATAAATAAATGATAAGTTATAGTCCCTACATGATCTAGAATTTCAAAGAGAACATTAAATTTAGGGCATAGGTTTTCCTTCATCACAATTCTCATAACTCTTTTCCAATGAGATATTCGATGGAATATGTTATTGTTCTATTCAATCTCAAGATCTCATTTATAAGTACTAACCTCTCTATTTAATATACATCGTTATTATTTTATACATTATTCAATGGTTTAAATTATTTCCTTTATTAATTAAAATTCATCAGGTCCCAACCCCTTCTAATATCAAACATTATCCTTGACTATCCATGTTTTAAATATCTTCTCATATAGTGTCTTATTTGATTCCATTTGGATTCTAGAGTATACACTATTATTATATGATAATTTAACAGGAGTAATATTTAGATACAAACATCTATTAAGTCTATTGATAATTTTATTTTCTAATTTCTTCTTTGTCTTATTAGATTAACCATGGGTGTAAGGAAGATAGTCCATGATAAATATCATCTCCATATCAAAATATTTTTTGATATATCTCATAAACGTTGATGTGAATTTGTATTGTTATCAAATACAATTGAATGCATTACTAAAAATAACCTTAAAAATATATTCACGTATAAATTTTCATTTTTTTAGAGGGATAAATCCTCTCAAATGAAAATTAAGTGTTTCTATAATATAATATAGTAAACCAAAAACTAAAAGTAATAATTTCCATTAAAGGCCTTTGGAAATCCCAAGATGATATCCGTTGTTAATATTTCCAATTTTTCTATAGGTATGGGTAATGATTTAATCATCAATTTAGAATAAATATGTTCAACATTAATTTTTTTCGAGCAAGTATCAAGATATTTACTTTACAATCTCTTTCATCATGCTATATCACTAGAAATTATCATTGATATCTGTATATAATTTTTAAAAAAAAAATTAGATAGAGAGTGATGATATATGTTCATATCTAATAGATCGGTTGTTAAATATGATTTTTAAGTTACACATATTTGTTTCTCAAACTTCATATCTCAAACATTTTAATGTAATATCTTGTCACTTTTATACTCATTAGGTTATATATTTTGGGTGTTGTATGTAATGGTAAATTATTGGAGAGATATTGGTGTTGTACAATATGATATTTCATCTAAAATGAGGGTATCATTTTTTGACCATAGGTAACATGACCTGAAGGTTTGTATGGAATAAATGGTTAGCTCTATAATTTGGTGTGTTATTCTATAATGGTTTATGTGACAGTGTTATTTATGTGACACAATTTATAAAATGTTCTGTGAATTTATGGTTCAGGTAGTTATAGTTATGTTTCTCACTAGTTTTTACTGGATGTATGGTCACTACATGACTAGATTTGTAATTTGTGCGAAGTTTTTTTAAGGGAATTTTGAAATAGTTAAAAACCAAATATTTTATATGGAACCGTTTGTGTATGGAATTTTTATTCTCATGTATTTCCTTTTTATTTGTTTTGGTTTCATATTGAGGGGCGTAGATGACATAGTAAAATACACTTGGGGATTTTTTTAGACATCCCCCAAGTAGTTGTTATGGTTCGGACATAGAATGCATGATATAATTCATATATAAATGATTTTGGGGTTCTTTTTTTTAACATCTATCACATCATTGTTATTTAGTTCGGATGTGTATTTGTTTAATATGAGAATAAACATGGTCTAACCAAATTGGTCCCAGGATAACTCATCTATAGTTATATCTGATTTAATATATTGACTAATATTTAAATGGTTAAATTGGCATGGACCATGGTGTGGATTTTAGAGATTAATTGAATATATCCTTGTATTTTTGTGACCATGACTTGTCATTTCATGGTATATTAAATTTCCAATTTTAGTAAAAATTCATAATATCATAAAAATTATACTATACTCATAATTGTTTCACAATAAAATTATAATAAAAGGTTCATTTTTAAGGTGTTTGAGTGTTCGTTGTATTCCTCTATCCCTATTCTTTGATAGATCGAGTGTTTTATGTTTTGAGGTGATTTTATCATCCTCTCACTTGGGTTCTCTTCTTACCAATCTTATAAAATAATTTTTGATAGTGGTTCATCTATGGTTTTTTATCAATGGTCATGGATTTGATAGTTTTTTATATAATTAATTGATATTTTATCTTTGTGATATTTGAATTATTATCAGCACATTCATTGTTCTTTCATAGAGATTATTTTAATAATTGGTTATGGTAAAGGATTCAATTCGGCTCTATTTTATTTATGTAAATTTGGAAAATTACCATGTTTTCTAGGATGATGGTATGTATTTTCCAACTGAATGTAATAAATGGGATAAAGGAAATTATGATAATGGGTTGATTCATAAGTTATTATATGGTTCTATGATACTTTTATCGCTTCTATCTTGTTTTATATTTTGGCTAAAAAAAATTCTTCAACTAAGCATTCTGTAGTGATGTTATTATTTTATAATCAGAATCACCATTCCAAAAATGGTAATTACATAAATATGGAAATTAAAAAGTTTTGTTAAATCATGAATTGAATTAATTATTCTCATTTATTTGGTCAAAATATTATACAAAGTAATTCTTCAAAAAAATGAAATGTGTATGTTCTATATTAATAAATTAATGTGATCTTTGTTTCTTTTGTGCTTAATAATACTATTGTAATTTATGTGGTCTAGGTTTTTAATTGAATTTTTTACGGTATTAGGTATTTTTAATAGTGATTTATGATCTATCTTGGAACAATTATATGAATTTATACGACCTATTGGTGTTAGAAATGTTAGGATATGATAAGGTACAAGGCTTGAAAGTTTACCTTGGATTGTGGTTTTTTTAAGTATATGTGTTTCCAAATTAATTTATCATTATTTAAAGGTCTGAATATGTCTTGAATGGTTCGAAATGAATATTTCTAGTTTCTGGTGATTTTTTATCTTTTAGGATTTTATTGGAAATTTGGAAAATGGAATGAAAAAAGTGTTATTCTATAATCAAAAATCCAAGTAATATTTTCTTGCTTTTTTTATGAAATTACTATTAAAATTTACAACTGATTGAGTAAGAATTTTATTTTAAGATATTACAGAGTAATAAAATATTTTAAATATATTATTAGTGAAAATTATTTAGGATTTATTAAGACCCTAGTAATAATAATTTGATGAAAAAGACAATCCTCGTATGACTTTTTAAAGTAAGAATAATTCTTATTTCAGTAATAGATTTCAATTATCCAAATATTGGAAATGATATATTTGACCTATATTTTATAAAAAATGATTTAAATAATTATTTAATGTGAGAAATTGTTTAAAATGTTGGAGATGGTTATTTTTACTTGTACAATAAATTGAAATCCCTATTTTAATTCCTTTATTATATGTGGGAGTTTATTTTAAATTCTTATTATAATATAATATCATTTATAGAAGGGTAAATTTGTAGTTAAGGATAACTATATATATATATATATATATCCATTTTATGTCTTTCACATTTTTTATTAACCCCTCCCTGGAAAAACATATTTTTTGGATCTTTACAAAATTTTGTGTGAATTTGGATAAATATAGAATCAAATAGAGTTTCATGGATTGTGAATTCATGTTAACTATAGGTAAATTTTCCCTATATATTTTCTTTGTTATGCATAGGTTATTGGATTGATAAATCATTGGTGTGAGTTGGGTGGTATCGGCGAGACCATGAATGAAACCACTAGTAGTTTTATTGTTCATATGGGTTTGAAAGGGTAACCCTATATATGAAAATAAAGGTTGAGGCCTATATGACATCTCATTTGGGATTTGGGGTTTCATGGTTGGTTGGGAGTGATGATTATAGTTGTAGATTTATTTTTTTAATTTAGTTATTGATGTGGTCTTGTAGAAATTCATTGGGTATAGACTATTTAATTATGAGTGATGATGATCACTGGATGTGGGGAGATGTGGTTCATCAGGATGATGCAGATGGTGTAATACATTTCTATGGGTTGGAGACATGATTCACTCATGGAAAAAGTTTTATTGATTGTTTTTCCTTGTTTATTATTTATTCAACTCACCATACGTGGCTAATTGGGTCATTATTATCATCTCCACATAAAGAATGAACTATGATGTGTTTTATTTAACTAGTTGTCAGTAGAATAATCCATTGACTAAGAGGAATAGTGGATGGTGATAATCATCAGTATAGAATCTTTGCTCACTATAATGGTCTTTGGTTAGAGTTAGTTGAGACCACAATATGGGTGCTTGAGTCTGTTCATTTATATTCGGGACTATGGGATAGGATTTGGGATGAATTGGTATCACCATGTCATGGGATTTGGTGAGATATTTGTCCAGATATAGAATATAATGTGACCGTCTCTATGATCTTCGATATTGTATTTAAACCTGCGTTTTGGATTACATAATGAATAAAAATTAGTATTTGGTTTTGTTGGAATGTGATTATCTATAGTATGTATATTTTTGGAAGGTTAAGGTCTCTTAGGATATGATAGAATGTGGATATATCATCTAACTTCAACACAACCAAAAATAGGTAATGATTCATTAGGGTCAGTTATTCCTAAGTAAATTGGGTTGTGTGTTATGTTTTATTTATTTTTATTATGTCTTTTACCAAAATAAAATATATATGGATATATGATAGGAACATTATTAGTGGTATCATACTATGTTCACACTCACTCCTTATATACCCCCCCAGGACACATGTATACTTTATTAACATTGGAGTAATAAATAGGATGGTATAGACAATTCAAACCTATTAGACACATTTGTGCAGATGGTACATGGGGTAAATGGAGGATGTTATATATTTGTTTTATGGTTACTCAGTTTCAAGATGATAGATATATTTTTGTTATTTTGGGAAGGTATATATTTTATCTACCCATGAGTGATCTTGGTTATTTTTTATTACCCCCATGGCATGGTAAATATTTATAAAAATGAATATATTTTTTAAAGACCCCAACCCCAGTATCCATTATTGTGTTTCTACATTATTACATTGGCATACGAAAAAATAGCTCATATTGCAAAGGATAAAATAGTTTATAAGTATTGGTAAAATAGATTAATAATTTAATCTCACGCTACATTAGAAAGTTTTAGAAACAACATAGTGATTGTAAATATTCATCAACCTTGAATTCTTTAAATACACTTTATTCATTTCTTGATGAAAGGAAGAAAAATCCGAGTTATTTGTGATACTCAATAAGGGTTATATACCATAAAATATGTCATTAATAAATATGAAATAATAAATATGTCTTAGAAGTTAATAAAAATAGATGTAATTAAATCAATAAGCTAAGAATGAAGAATAATATGGTGGGAATAAATTATAATAAAATCATTCCATATAAATAACCACATGAGTCTTACACATATCCAAGTATATCATAACTAATCAAATAATAACATTATAATCAACAACTTATCTTTAATGAGGGATGAATTATCTCATACATCATAATCATACTATCAAGGCCTCTTTCTGAGACATCTTACTTTAATTTTTTTGGATTTAGCCAAATGGAAAAGCTAGTTTGTTTCCTGAGACCTAACAATGCCTCGAGGGGTTATAGTAAGCCCCATCCAGCACAGAATACGTCCAATGCATTAATCAGATGAAAGGGGTGATTCAAAATCATCTTAATAATTAATATTGAAAAAATATGATAGGAAATGAATATTAATTTCCTAATCAATAAATAAAATCGTTGGCAATCTAGATCCATATGGAGAATAATATCAGAATATCGCACACCCATTCAAACAGATCATAAACCATCTGGATAAATTATAAGGTTGGTATTGTTAAAAAATATACCTTTTAGATCATATATAAAATAATGGTTTATTTTTTGGAGAATATAAATTACATGAAAATTTCATTAAAAACATTCATGAGGAATATAACATTTCCTATTTGAAAATGTCATTATTATATCAAATTTTAAGGGAAACCATTTTATTTGTATTGAATCATGGAAAATTATAATGGAATATTCAAATAAATGAGTTTTCCTATTGGTGGGTAATTTTTCACATGTCTTATAGCTATAAAAAATTTCTTTTCACACTATTATAAAATGATGAAAAATTTCCTCCTTCATAAAATGATATGAATATTAATTTCAATACATTTTGTAAAAATTCATAAATGAGTAAACATTTCTATAAATTATTAATCGAATTTTATTTTAGAGCCCATGGATATTGAAGTACAATTATTTTTATCCAAATAAAGAAATAAAGATATATATATATATATACTTAAAACAAATTTTATTAATGATTTTATGTCATAGTTTGAGTAAAATTGAACCATTACATAAAACGTTCAAGAATAAGCTTATTAAAATAAAATATATTTTTTATGTTATTAATATCAAAACAAATTATCCCAGTTAATACATAAATTTAAAAAATTTCAAACAATGATGAGATTGTAAAATAAAGACTAACCAAAAGTTTGATTTTGTTCATACGTGTCTAGAAGTCCTATATAATAAACAAAGATTTATTATAAATATATTAAATAATAATAATCAAATATATAATACAATATATTATTTATTTTACCCTTTTACCACATATTTATTAGAAACTCTTTATTCAATCGCTATTCTAATTGATAACTACTTCATCTTTCATATATGTTTTGGTTCAATAATTTTGGTTCTTGTAAAATTATCATGGTTTCAAAAAATTTACTATTTTTTCATAATTTAATATATATATATATATATATATATATATATATATATATATATATTCGTTATACTTATATTTAGAGTTATCCATAAAATTGTTTTGATAGAAAAATTAATTACATCATTCACAGGGACGGAACGTCCTATGTATGGATAAAGGATTTTTTCATTATTCAATGAAATAAAGACAAATATTAGGTAAAATTTAGAAATTAATTATTATATAAAATTTAAATTATAAATTAATTAAATCTATCATTATTCTCATCTATGTTAAATAGAACTGAAATAAATTCAATCACATTGTGAACGTTGTAGTCCATGTGTATGCAGGAGTTCCTTTATCATTTTCAAATGAATTAGAATATATGAATGTTGATATGAAATTATAATTATAGAATGATTATTATTTAATAAATAGAATATAAATAAGTATTAAAAATATAATAATACCCATATATAAAATATAGTGATGAAAAATAAATTATATCTCTATGTGGTGATATTATGTCATATATAAACATGAGGGATACTTTCACATTCAATTTTATTGGAAAAAAAATAATGGTGGTATCAAAATATTAATAATATTTAAGAATATTTTTGATAAAAAATTAATTATTATAGGATAAATTCAACATGTTTGAAGGAAGTGACTGAAGAAGAAAAAAAAAATTAATCTTATCGATTAAGGTGATTGCATCTTCATTGATAGAACTCAATTAGATATCATATTAAAGATTCTATGGTTTCTTTTTTTGACAAGAAGGTCACTACTATAATGTATCTAGGGGAGTTGGAAAGCGAAATATTTATGATTTGGTCAAGATATATAGATAAATGTAGTGTGAGGGAGTGAAAGGAGAGGTTCCCTTTTATAATTGATGTGAGGGGAACTTTTGTAATTTCACGTACAACAACAATATAAGTAATTTATAATCAAGATAAAATGCATAAAAATTGTGATATATTTGAATATAATATATTATTCGGTTTAAAAATTATAAAACAATAAAATTTGGATAGTTTTAAGGGATTTTTAAACTCATGTCTTTTGGTTTAACCCCTTAGTTAACGTGTGTTAAAATTAACCACTGTAACACATTTTTCACTATTAAAGGGTCATAATTTTACAAAAAAGATATTATTTGAATCATAAATGGAAAATACATGACATTAACAACCATATAGATTCACTCTTATCCTATTTATATATTTGTATTATTTTTAAATAAATTAATGAAATATTTTTTTGATAAATTGTTATTAATGTTAATTTTGATAGTATTCATTTACTGTTATCTAAAAGGAAAATATATGATTCTATAATCAAAATATAATAATTTAAAACTACACTAACATGTTGTATACATCAATAAATATTTTGTAATAATATTAGTCACAAAAAATTATCGTACATTTAAATTTTTTAAAATTATTTATTTAATTTTGAAATAATTGAATAAATATTGTTTTATCATTGCCCTAGAATTTTAGATATTTATTTAATAAATAAAAGTTACATACAAATTTTCATCATGTGAAAAAGTTTATTTATATAAAAAAGTAAATGTATATTTGTTCATAACTTATGGTTGTCCCTATGTGAATACTTAATAAATATTTAACATTAAGAGAGTGACACATTGTAATTTTCTATTATTCAATTATTATATAATAAATTGTTAGTGGAAAGTGATCCTTAATAAATTACAATTCGAGAATTAGTTGGACAGGGTCTAGTTAAATTCATGAAAGTAGAATTTGGATGTATAATTGTGTCCATGAAACTCTTTTTTAACCATGATTTCTCCGATTTATCCTTTATATATGTGATACCTTATACAATGGTTACAATTCATATTGACTAAAAATAAATGGGAACTACTAATAAAATTTAAACATCATAATTAAAAATATTGAAATAAATTTTATCAAATTCAATACCTATAAGGGAAATAAATTAAATTTAAAAGTAATTTTACAAAACATGATGAAAATGGTTTTTAGAAAAATTCAGTTTTTATGCATAAATCATGATTTAATTTTTATCCTATATATATTAAAAATATTATGTTACATTTAAAATATGTTACCAAAAGTTTATATATTTTTTTAATTAAAATAATTCAACAATAGTGATTAATTTAACTTATTAAGATTACATTGCGCGCAAAGAAACATCTTTTTGGGAAAATATTTCATTCAATTTCTACAAAATTATTTTTTGTCAAAATAATTATAACTAATGAGTTTATTTTATACATATAAAAATAATATAATTTTAATAATTTTCCTAGTACTACTCATAACATCAAATTTATTGACTTTGTTATAATGACACACCATATTACAATTCAATTAGACTTGGGGTTGCATGTATCCCAAGGTATCAAATAGATAAAATTTATCTAAAAATAAATATATCATAAATTATTTGGTTATTCTATTATTACCTAAATCGATAAATTCATTCAAAAAAATTCAATAAATTAAAATCATGCAAATATTTTGTATGTTTTTCATACTAATTTTTTCAGGTTCCCACGTCGCCTCTTCTCTCTAATGATTTATTCAATGTACCTTTCTAAGTATAGTCACGTGATTACTCAAAACTATTTCCCTAATTTATATAATATGTTTTATATCTTTATATTAAGATCAATTTGGTTCTAATTCCATTTCATCATAGGTTAGAGAATCCATTGTCACTTGAATTTACTTTTTTGACAATGATATATGGAACACATCATGTACTTTATATAGACATTGTGAAATTTCTAAATGGTAAGACATGTTCCAATTATTCATAGTATTTAAAAATTTATGATGTACCTTGGGATAAGTTGACATTTCTTACAAAACCTTAAATCACCCATCTGTAGAGAAACATTCAGGAAAACAATCTGTCCTACATGAAATTCCAAATAATTTTTTTAGTTTCCATCATAACTATTTTTCTATTATAAAGTTTCTTTGACTTCGGTTTTAATATTATTTATATTTTTTTAAACTACTCAACATGTTTTAAGCCTAGATTCTTCCTTAAAAAACATCATCCCTTAAAATTGGAGCGCAATATATATTTTTATATAATGCAGTATATGAAACAATTTCAATAGTTAAATGGTAGCTGTTGTTATAGGATAACTCTTCCTAATGTAAATGGTTATCCACATACCATGAAATATAATATATCATGAAAAAAATATATCTTCTAATTCATGAATATTCTTTTATGATTTTCCATCTGTTTGTGGGTGATCTGCATAGCTCAATTGAAGATAAGTATCACAATCCTTCAAAACAATTTTGTTTAATTTTAATGTAAATCATAGATCAAAATAATAAAATATTGAAATAGGTGTACCATGAAATATTTAAAAATAATTAATATAGATCCGTGAAAGGGTATCAAAAGATAAATATTCTCTTATAGTGAATAAATGCGCCAGATTTGTGAGGTGATCAATAATAACGTATATGGAATCATTATTCCAATGAGTGTTTTTAAATAATGATAACATTTCCATAGTGATTTCTTCCCATTAACACATAATAATAGGTAGAGGTTAAATTATTTGTCTATAATGATATCTTTCAACCTTCATCTGTTGACAAACCAAATATCCTGAGACATATTATTAATTTCAAGCTTTATATTATTCCATCAAAATGATCCTTCAAATCTCAATATATCTTCGTGCAACTTGGTTATATAGGGATATTTTATCTAATATAATTATCTAAAAAATTCATTCTATTAATTATATATGGAAGATGAAGTCTCTTTTTTAATTTTAGAACACCATATTTATAAACAAAATATCAAATATTTGGAATATTTACAACATTAATAATATTTTGAAAATTATCATAATTATGTCCATAAATTTTTATCATTTCTTAAAAATATTTTTTGTAAATCATTTTGAAATGGATATATTTTCCCCAAACTTAGTAATTCCCAAATTTATATTTACTAAATATGTGAATGGATGATCTATGTCGCTCCTCATTTTCATTATAAATCCATTATATCTCTAGCTCAATGCATATGATACCTTATTTTCCTTACATGGTTAGTAGTGTATTTAGAAATAATAATCTTTGATTATCTCGAGGAATATATATTTCATTATGTTGAAATAATTCATTGAAAATACTTATTTCAAACTCTTATGAAATGTGTATATCTCACACTATTCACCATATAGATTATGTCTCCATATAGTCAAAACAATCATTGTTGATTTCATATCATGATCATGAGTTGGTTGGTTTATTTCCTTAATCTTCAACTACCTTTTTGAATATTTAAAAACATTATCATTCAATATAAAGACAATACCAATTCCCTTATTTAATGCATCACTATATATCACTAAAAAATCAATTCCCAATTAACTAGAATAATAATACAATTTTATGTAGGTTTTTTCCCCAATTTAATATTTTTTAACAGATGTCTTTGAAGATGATGTTAAAAATAGTGTTTCAAGAAATCAATTTTGGAAAACTGATGCATAAAAACATAATCGGCTCATATTGGGTGTTATTTTTCTTGAAAACAGATGTTGAAAATCCCATGATTTGTTTTTAATGTATCGAAATTGTTATTTACGAAAGCAATCGCTTACAGTTAAAAAAGTTAAAAATTGTTCTTATTACACCACTAAAAAATCATAATAAATGTAATATAAATAAAATATAAAACAATCAAAAATAATTAATCATAGACTTAAAATATAAAAATAATATTCTTTTTACATGTTAATCAAAAAATTATCTACGCATTTGTATTATATTGTAGAATTAAAAAAATGCATAAAATTTTCAACATAATAATTGTAAGTTGATGTGGAAGAATTATTTTGAGATCATTATGATATAACACATATTATAACAAAAGAATTATTTTTTAACAATTATTATTACGAATATTAGATAATAATAATTAAAATTATGATTTACTAACAAAAATCATAATCACACTTAACCAATAGTTCGCAAAAAAATATCAAAAATTTATAAATTCAGCTTCTGTATAGGGGCAAACATCATTAAATGTCTATAATAACATTGAATTATATATGAATAAATAATAATATACTATGATAGAAAATAAAAAATAAGTAATTTAATTATCCTTATAAATTTCAATTATTATCCCAGTTGTGATTATCTCATACGTGAATCGTTGAACATAATGACAAAATTCAACCTATAATTTTTGGTAATGACACTGTAGTTATAAAACATTAATGTGATAATAAAAAACAATATATATATATAATCATAATAATATCTAAAATAAAAATTAACTACCATTACCTTCACAAATTCATTTTCATTTGGTTTTGTTATAGATAAGTGATCCATTAAAAAATTACCAGCCCGCCATTTTTGTATATGTATAATCTTATAATACATTTATATCCAATATTTAATAAATATAATGATCTTATAAAAATTAATAAAACATACATGTCTAAAAATGTGATAAATATTTTTCAAACACCCCCTCATAATGATGATAGCCTAAATAATATTCTTTCACTCGGTCAGAATACACCTAACATTAATTTCCCTGTACAATAAAAAAATTTAATAATTAATAAAATTATAATGATCATTGGTTCATATTTGTGTTTGTGTTCTTACTGATTAAGAAATAAAAAAACCAACAAAAATTATATATCTAATAATATTTTAAAAGCTCATGTAAGTTATAGAATCATTTATGTATCCACCGATTTATTGTTTTCAAGATAACCAATATCAAAACTACTCATAACACTGTATATTTACTAAAACCTAGGAATAATGTTTTCTCATAATCTTTACACAGTTGGTCAACAATTGATGTCTTTTAAATGGTGTCAACTCCTAAATTAAGAATTAATTATTTTATATGATCCCATTCATTGTTATTTACTTAAACATAGCTTTTTATTAAAATTGTTCTAGAAGTACATCGACAAAACCCTCTCAAGGAGGACGGAAATGGTGAAGGTCAATAAATAGTTAGTTTTTTCCCCATTTCTTATTCAATGTGTATAGTTAAGGCTAAAAATAGAAAATGAGATGATCCTTGATTTGTGTAGATTTTGACATTATCATATTCAAACACATAACGCATGAAAAGAAATTAAAATATATGTTTTGATGAGTTCATTTAAAAATTTCCATAAAATCATCATCTTATTTTTCATATTCACTATTTGTTCTTCATAAATACATCCAATTATAATCCATTCAACAACCAATATCACAATATAATAAGTCAAAACATTAGAAATATAAGAATTTAAAAATATATTTATAAAATTATAAATTTTAAATATAAACACATTTAATTAAAAATATTATTAATAATATAGAAAAATATCAATGATTATTAGTAATAAAATAAAAATAATTTACTAATGGTGTTTTTTCGTGATTTGTCTCATGTTGATCAAATAAAGATCACATGTAATGACTTCGATGGTATTTTTTTTCATATTATATACAAGTGGTTTATTCGTATTATAAATTAATTATTTGAAATCATGTAACATGTATTTGTTTAGTTTACAACGTTTTTTCATTAGATTGGTTTTATGTCTATCAAAAGGTACTGGAGATTTTATTAATTTAATACGTGAAAACACGGAGTCATTACATGTGATCTACAGTATATTAATGAATGAGGAAATCATATATCATTTTCAATTTCATATTATCATCATGAAAATTTGACAATTTCAAAAAATTAATAATTTATATAAATAAAAAAAATTTAACAAAAAAAATTTTAAAAAAAAATCAACTACATTCAAATAATAGAAACAATAACTAAAAATACAACTACATGAAAAATAATTTAATTTCAACCATAAAAAATACACTATTAGGAGTTCAACATTCAAAATAGGTCCTTAATCTAAACATTCTCCCTTCAATGCACTAGAATAATTAACATTTAAATATATAACAAAAATGATTGTATAAATGAAAATTATCAAGAGTTATGAAATAGTATCATATTGTCATTAATGGAAGCTGAAATTTTATTCTAAAGATAAATACCTCCCTGGATGATGAAACAATTATAGACAATGAATAATTGAGACCACATATCATGAAATGGTGATATAAATATAATAAAATCCAAAAAATGGCCTTTTATGTTTAGTGGTTCATCTTCGGGTTGTCATCTATCGAGAATTTTGTTTTTTCAGATCCCAAATTGATGTTTTCACAATCCCTACCTTCATTTAAAATTGTTTTTTTGTTTGTTTTTATAGAAACATATTCTAAAAACAAATAAAGGGAATCTATTTTCTTAAAAATTGATGTTGTTATTTTTTTTGGATTTATTATAACAATTTTTGTACAAATATACCGCTATAAATCAATTCATTATAGATTTTGGAATAATTGTTTCTAAAAATCATTTCCACAAATCAATATAAATTTTTTTCATCATTTTTGTACAAAACCGGCACCATATATTTTCTACGACTATATTTTTCATCAGTTTATAAAAAACCGACTTTAAAGATTCGAAATTCAAGACATTATTTTTTCGAGGGATGGTAGAGTGAAATCAGATCCTTCACTAATATGCTATTCAAATATTCAAAACATTCCTCACATTAGTTTTTATATATTATCTTAACACTTTATGTGTAATCTTCGTTATGGATTTAGCCAATCGATAATTTTTTTTAAAATCATAGATAATAACCTACCAAACCACTAAAAAAATACCTCTATTTGTTTATAGTTATAATTTATCCCTATACTACCATTGTATTAATTGGATCAACAGATACACCATCCATTGGGAAATTATGAAGAGGGGAAAATTTTATTAATTTGGAATTCTCACTTACTAAATTTCACATATAACTCTTTTATTCACAGATTGTCACGTATAATCCACAAGGGAATCTCTTAGATCTCATTGTTTTATAGTAATATGAGATATCATCAGTAATTACCACAACTAAATTATCAATATGTTTCTGGAATACAATATTAATGAGATAGATGAACAAAGTTGGTGTATTACTCTCTCAGAAATTCATTACTATTAACTTTAATGCACATAATTCATATGAAATGATCACTTTGGAATATCAACATTCATTACCCACAATTGATGATACCTAAAAAAGGTCAATAATTGATAATTATAAATATCTATGAATTTTATCTAATAATTCATTGATTCATGGTAGATAATAATTTTTCATTTTTATAATAGGTTTTATTTCACTATAATCATTACACAACCTTATATATCGATTATTAGTTTTAACAAAAGAAACAAGGGATCCCCAAAGGGAGAAACTAGGGAATGATAATCACTTATTACACTACCCCTATTTTTGTTTCTTCAATTACAATAGTTACACAGTGTCCATTATAAAGGGATTCTTTGATATTGGTCTTGAATTAGGTATTAAATCAATAGATACCCAACCACAATCTATGGTGGATGTACAAGTAATTACTTATGAAATAAATTAATGTATTCTTGAATGATTGGTACATAATCAGTTTGATGATTATCATATCCTTCTGTAGATATTGTATTCTATTCTTCCATAAGAATCTCATTAAAAAGAGCCGATAGGGATAGATCTTGACATGACTCAAATGATGAAGTATCCACTCAAAAGATAAGGTGTTCCACATATTCCACTAGGATTTTAATTTCATTCTCTTAAAATATATTTTTACATCATATTTTGTAATAGAATTTATAATAAGGATTATATAAAAATAATCAATAGGTATAAGTATGATGTCAGTAAATAGGGAATTTTTATGTGTAAAAATGGGAACTGAATTATACATCCTTTTGGGGTGAGACATTCAATATGACTTCTGACTGATAGTTTCCTTATTAATATTCTATGAAATTTTATAATTTTCATTGAAAATGTTGAATATAAAGAATAGTGTGAGGATAAGAAATGAAAATAAGAATTACCTAAATTTTTTTATATGATTAATGAACCTTCTAACACATTATAATGAACTGAATCCTCAACATTTGTGATCATATAATCTTGGCTATTGTCTCATAGTATTTTTTAGGGAAATTTCCTTAATTACTTGTAAATTAATGTTCATAGTTCCCCATATCCTTACAATTGAAGAATTTTATATTGGTAGCTTCATTCTTTCTACTATAATTATGATCCTCATGGGTTTTCTCTACACACTTACTGAATACTCTCACTATCATCACACGTGATCCAAAATGTTTCCTTCTTAATTCAACATAAGATAAAAATTCCCACTTCCACTAATTCCATTTTTCTATATTTCTTTTTCTATCAAGATTAGGGAACCTATTATTGTCCTATTTTTCTTTGAATCCATTTAACGTAGAGACATATTTATCAATCTTGATATAACATTATATTATATCCTCATATGATAAGAATTGTTGGTAGACTAGTTCCCTTTTAATTATTTTCTTAACCCCATTGAATAAATTTCCATATTTCTCTTTGAATTATATACAGAGTCCGTAGTAGGACTTGATAACCTTGTAATGTTATTTAAAAACATAGAAACATTTTTTACATCTTTTTTTGTTAAAATCAAAAATCGGCTCTCTGTATCTTCTTGTTTCCCATAAGGAAAATATTTTTCCAAAAATTGTATATTAAAAACCTTCTATTACATGATCTCTATTTACTTCTCATCTATAGTATTTTGAGTCAATGACCACCATTAATATATATTCCATGATAGATGATAAAATATGATTAAAACCATCACCCTTTAATTACTTTCCAATGTACGAAAATATTCTCTAAGGAAATTATCTAGTGATCAATAAAAATTGAACGTGTAGTTCTATTGAATGATAGAATTTTTTGATGCATGAAGTGGTAAAATATTATTACACCACATTTAATATCTAAAATATGATCTATACAACGTAGCATAATAGTCATAAACTAAGTTTTCTACATGAATATATTTATTATTAGTTCAGATCCAACTCTAGAACCATCTCCATCTTCAGAGTTATTATTATACATAGGATGGAAATACAAACATGTATTAAAGGAATTGAAACAGTTTTCATTCCTTCTACTTAGATCCATGTCAATACATTTTCATGCATGTCATTATATCATTACATTATGAATCATGACACATAATTTCATGATTATTAAAACATTTAACATAAAATTAAAATTTATATATATGTAATCTATAAATCATAAGAATATTATCCTTGGTCATATTCTACAAGTCCATCATATATTTGAATTCTCTATTCTATTTTTTCTTAAATCAACTTCACAAGGTTACTACTAAACATTCCTTCAAACCAACTACAAATAACTAGAACCTATTAGCCTAGATATAATGCTTTCATTATTATAAAGGCATAGGATATAATATATCACATCCCTAAGGAAATAATATTTCAGTTGTCATTGTAAACTAGATAAATCATTAAAACTCATAATACATTTCCAAATATTAAAATAAAACATAATAAATCAAACTATTCTTCATCCATCAACATGTTCAATGACTCATTATTCATATCAAGGGGAAACAAAAAAATAATGGTGAGCATATATGATCATGTTGGGCTATGTAAAGTGGAATAAATCATTAATGGGTAAGGAATAATCAATATGACATTGTAAATAACTGAAAACATGAGAAATTTAATCAATAACCTGAACACGAAGAATAATATAGTAGGGAAAATAAATGTCAAATATTGACATATAAATAATCTAAGGAGCATGAAACCTATCTATGGATATTATAGCTAATAAAATAATCTCATTTACATAAATAAATTATAACATAATGAGGGAAATCAGAATTCCAGAATTTATAATCATATTTTCAAGGTGACATTCTAAAACATCATTCAGAATTGGGTAAGTCGTCAAAAATCACCCAAGATAGTTCGACTCATGAGGCATACTGATGCATAGATGGGAAATAGTGAGTGTCACCCATCACATACTATGTTCAATGGATACCTCAAATTAAATGGGTGAATCATAATGAGTGAAAACATTAAAATTAGAAAGGTATTATATGAAATGTTAATACATTCCTCAATCAATAAACACAACCATAACAATCTTGAGTATTATGGTGAGTTGAATCAAAATATTACAACTGAAGTCAAAATGATCCTAAAAAATCTAGATAAATAATAACGATGGTATCATTATAATGTATCCCTAATGAATAAAAAGTAAAAAGTGATATTTTTTTATTAGTATAAATACCCTTCAAATGTCATTAATAAATTCTTTCGGAAAATACACCATACACTTTGAATATATATTTTCAAAAACTAATAACATCTATAATGTTAGGGAAACATTTTATTTGAAAAGAATCATCTTCTCTTAACAAACATGCTTCAAATCAATGCGCAGTAATGATGTTTGTTAATTTTAAACATGGAATATATGTTAATAGCATACCTTTCATGATTTTAAAAAATAGTCTAGAAGGGACTCATTAAGAAAACAACCAAGAGATTCATTAAAAAAATATAAAAACAATATCAAAAAAATATACATTGTGAAAAATTTATTTCATAAATCATTTTTTATTTTTAAATGTATTCTTGTAAAAATTAGAAAAAATAGATATTGAAGAAAAAGTATTATCAGCCGAAGAGGGAAATAAAGTTATCTTTTCTTAAAAAAGATTCCAAAAATTTTTAATTACTAAGGAGATAAAACTATAATATTAATTAAAAACATATCTAAATAAAATATATTGGGTTTGTGATATAGATATTGAACAATTCCCCCTACTAAGACTTAAACAAAAACAATCCCAAACAATGATTAGATTATAAAATAAACACTTACCACATGTCTACTTTCCTTCATACATGTTTAAAACTCATGAATAATAAATATATATTTAATATATATATATATATTCACGAGCCATAATCATTTATATCATTCCATATATTATTTAATTATATCCTTTTATCACCAATTTATTAACCACTCTTTATTAAATATTAATTTTGGGTAATAACTACATTTTTTTCATATTTTTTTTGGTTCAGTGGTTTCTGTACATGTAATATTATAATGGTTTATTAATAAATATAATTATAATAATTATATAAAAACATTATATATATTCATTATATATATATTTATATTCACCCATAAATGTTATAGATAGAAAAATGAATTACACCATTCAGAGAGATGGTTGTTCATACATATTCGTGAATACTATTTTAAATTTTTGATGAAAGAGTGGTATATAATACATAAACATTATATAATAATTATTATATCATATATATAATATATATTCCTTAAATATAGCCTTATTACCATCCCTATAAAATAGAAATAAAAAATAGGTCACAACACATCGTTGAGGTTGTATTCTACACTTATGGATAAACGACATTATAGTTCTCCAATGGATTGGTTTGTAAGAATGTAGATATGATATACTAATTGTAAAGGAATAATTATTTTATAAATAACATACATAAATATTATTATTATCATAATACCCATTCATAAAATATGGTGATGAAAATTGAATTCTATGACTACATAGAGATAGTAAATCATACATATGCACGTGTGGTACTTTCACAATCAATTTGATAGAAAAATGATGGATAATTGTGGTTTCATAATCATAATAAAATTTATGTCAATTTAAAATATGTAATTTTTTATTTTAATATAGATATAACATATTTATATGTGTTAAAATAAGAATTAAATGATAATAGTAATCAATTAAGGTGATAACCTCTTCTTTGAAATAACTCCTTAAAATATCCATTCAAAGACCATTAGATTGGTATTTTTAGAATACCTTAACCTATAGAATGTGGATAGGCTTACTGGAAAGTAACCTAGGAAGGGTGTTTTCGATATAGGTGGCTCAATGTGTTGGAAATAAGTGAAAGGTGATGAATCCTTTTATAATCGAGGTGATAGAGACTTTTGTAATCTCTTAAGGGACTAATTTATAATGAAGTCATCCTCTGTATAAAATACTACATGAAAGATAGGTATTTGAATATAATATAGGTTTCGGTTGAAATAAGAAAATCCAAGAAAAGTTTAATAGTTTTATGGGGGGGATTTGAAACATTATCATTTGGTTTAACCCCTTAGTTATTTATTTTTAACATTAACCACATTAGCATATTTTTTACACTCAAAGGGTTATAATATCACATATATAGTAACTAATTACTATTAAATGGAAAATATTTGAAATTTAAGATCATATATTATCAACCACATCCTCAATATATGTTTTAATTATTTTCAAATAATTTAATAAGATATTATTTTTAAAAATTATCATTAATGTCATATTTGACACTATGTATTTTATTCGACCTAAATGACATAGAGAAAAACGTATTTAATTCAAATGTTATCATTTAAAAACATTAATATGTCATATTAATCTATAAATACTTTTTATCAATATAAATATCTCTATTTTTATTACTTTTAATATATTTAACATCATTTATTTTCATTTTCTTGCAATTGAAGAAATACAATATCAGTGCTGTCCAAGAATTTAAGGTAATTATTTAATCACAAAAAATTTATAAAAAGTTTTTTGGTTAGAATAAATAAATTATTCATCAAATATTCATTTATACTCATTCATAGCTTATTTTTTCCATATATGGACACAAAAATGATATTTAGATTTATGATATTTTTATTTTGTAATTTTCATTATATATTACATTTTATATTTTCCATTTTCATGGGAAGAATACAATTAAAAAATTAAAATTCTAGAATAAGATGATAATAGTCTAATTAACATCATCATTTATTAATTTTTATTGAAAATGGAGAACTTGAAAATTAGTTTTAACTTAGATTAACCTAATTTACCCTTTATCATTGTGATAAATTTTACCATGGTTACTATTTATACTACCTAAAAATAAAATGGACCTATTAACCAAATAATATAGAATTATTCAATTTAAGCATTAAATTTTAACAAATTTAATAACTAAAATGTGTATAAATTAATTTCAAAAATAATTGTGATAAATATAATAGTAAACAATTTTATGTAAAATATAGTTTTAAGCATGATACTATATTTACTCATTTCCCTTACATAGTAAAAATAATAGATTATTGTTAAAACCTTTAATTGAATATATAATATATGAATTTAATTAAAATAATTCATCAATTTTAACTAATTTAATTTCTTTATAATAAAAACTAATTTTTTATGTAGAAAAAAATTTTTAGAAACATATGTCTTTTACTATAAAATAATTTTTTTTTATTTCTAATCGAATAAAAACTAATGAAATTATTTTAAACTTTTACAATGAAAATAATTTATAAAATTTAATTATTACAATTCATACCCACCAATTTAATATGTAGTTTATAATGGTATACCATATTACATTTAGACGCAGGGTTGTGTGTATAACAAGCTATCAAAGATATTAATTTTTCTAATGTCATAAACTATCATGTTGTTAAAAATCTCGATTTTATTTCTTATATTTAAATTTTTTATCCATTTTTTTATTTTATATAACACTGGATGGTATAATATCCATGTTATAACCTCCTTGACCTTCACATATAGTCATCAACCATTGTCCAATGATGATGTGCACCTAGGGTCATATGACACACCCTAGTCCAATAAGTATCTAGTGGCATAAGGCTGGGATAGAATTAAAAATTCATATCATACCATAGGTTTTACGTAATAGTAACATAGTTGTGTTGTGATAAAATCGTATCATTGAATGGTATTAAATCAGGTTTATCACAAAATGGGTTTTCTATTTGAGATGTTATAGACCTTGATTCAATGAATGTGTTGAAACATAGGATGGATATCATGATTCTTTCTGACTAGAACCTATATGATCTATAGTCGAAGTCAGAATGGAATGTGGGATTTTATATTTGTATTTTTTTATAGTTTTTTATTTGTTATTAATTAAACAATTCGGATGTTATTGATGTTTTTATAAACTCTTATCCACAAGATGCAAGATTAAGTACTCAATAACCTTATTAGTAATGTAAGGATAACATGACATATGTTTTTTCGTGTAATTATTTTATTAGAATATGGAATATAAAGGATTGGGTTAGTTGTTTAACATATGGAAAATAATCTCTAAAATATTTTCTTATATAAAATTTTTATGGAGTTCTATTCAGCTATCCTTGGAAGGGATGTGGTTATTTCAATGTAAAGGGGATTCTCTATTTAAATTTTAAAAGAAAATATATAAAGAGTTTTACAATATATATTGTTGGTGGTATTATTCATGGGTGGGAAATTAATATAGTTGTTGGTATTATAAATATGTGATCATACATTGATATTATGGATGTGGATCCTATACCTAGTATTGGGCAGTAAGGGGTTATCAGGCCCGATGATACATGACTTGGGAATGATTGGGATGTGCCTTGGATATCACTCCCTTTAAAATATTCCCCTAGTTGAGATATAAAGACAACTATATCAATGATTATCATGTCATTTGGTTCTCAACAACATGACTCCTTGATGACCATCATTAGAGAATTAGGAGGATGGATATGTGGTGACACTATGGAATTTATGGGATGCATCCCCTGATATCGTAGGTGAGAATAATCCATAGGTAGAGGATATGAGGTAGGTAAAATAATTAAAACCTAATTTGGGTTATCTTATTATAGGTTATTCAAATTATTAATTAGGGGGAGTTGGGACATTAGATGTCTATGGAATATATAAAATATTAATTCCTATCAAAAGATCGTCATTTTACATAGGGGTGGTGGGAAATAGGTGATAAATTATTGGATAGATTTAGTGTGACCACATTAGACCAAACTAAGACACCCTTATGTTGGAGGGTGATATTGGATAAATATATACTGAGTATAATAAAATTAATTTGTGTAATTTTTAGGTACAGGTGGGTAGACGTGAAGGGTTGACATGGAAGGACATCAAGGAAATATTTTTTCAATCAAGTTTCCTCCAAAAAAACATAGTGTAGATTTACCCATGAGTTTTTTTCACTTTCAATAGCGAGAGACCATGGTTTTGGATTATATTTTCTGATCTAACAATCTCTTTTCTTTCCATAGACTATGTTATGGGTGATTTCATCATGGTGTGATGGTTTGATGATAGTATACGACCCACTATATGGCTATATAAACGTCTTCTGGTTGGCCCAATTTTAGAAGGTAATGAGTCTATCATTGATGGCTAATAAAATCATGTTAGAAAGGGAAATAATGATTACAAAAATTTGGATGTGAGACTAGTGATTGAGATCTGGGTAACCTTAAGTAGGGATATGGGGAGACTCAGAAGGAATGTTAGAGTATAGGTGAGATGATTCCACAATATAGTGAATTGTTGATTTCATTTTTTTCTTGTGGAAAAGTCTACAAAATATAGTCCCATTGTTATCAATCACCCAAATTGTGTTGTTCATGTTTTAAGATGGTTAAATATGAGAGTGTTATAAATAGAGGTACCCTGAGAGTAGGGGTTATTTTGGGTTTTGAGAAAATTAATGTGTTTTATTTTATTGACATGTATTTTATATAAGGATGTTCTTCCCATGTTCAAATAAACAATGATCAACCTATTAATAAAATATAATTAAATAGACTAAAAACATATTTATATATGGTAAAGTAACGCATGCATAAAAAATATATATTTTAATTACATTTCTAAAAAGGACTCTGTCCATGAAGCACACACTGAATATGTAGCTGTGTTCCAAAAATAGTTTTGATTTTATATATTAGTGTATTAAATTTTAAATCTAATTTACTCTATTATAGGATCACTACTTTATAAATACTTATAGTTTATTCACCATTTTATTAAGGGAAACATGCTCTTAATCACCTATACACACTAATATAGAGAAGAAATAATCAATTTATAGGCATCAGGGTCTCTTAAATATATTAGGGAAATGACAGTTTGTCTCTATTTAGTGTGATACTCTACATGCATCATAAATCATGAGTTTATTTTTCAGTGTTTTCCACATTACTTAGATATTATTATTTAATATCATATGAGATCAAATCTTAAATGTGAGAGTTGAGCCTTTTTTATATATAATATTATAAAAACATCAATTCTTCTATTGATTACTACAAATCTATGTTGAAAATTTTCAATTCCCTTCTATGTTATTAAAAATTGGTTTGAGGGATAAATACTCTCACTTATTCCTTTGATCCATCTCTACGTGAATTTAATCTAATAAGTTAATGGAATCCCATGTGGGTTTCATCTTTCTCTACTTAAATAGTTTCCAATACCATGCCCACTCCTACTCATTTCCCCATTTACCTTTACTTAAGTATGGTTCTCCCAGATGGTATTGTTTATGTATTGTTCCTGAAAATAACATTTATAATGTGATTTTGACCTAGTATTTTTCCATAAAACCTTCAATTTTCCCTATTCATATAACAATGTTCACGTAGATCCCTTCTAATTATTATGACCACTATGATATCCTTCATAAAACCCCTATAATTAGTTTGATTTTTTAAAATATTCTCACACTCAACCCTATCTCATTTAGCTCGTACACTCTTTCTTAATTCGCATAGATCTGATGATCTATTATACATTGTAAATATTTATTTTCACTACACCTATTCTCTGGACTCTTCACAAAAATATTTTCAACAATCCTATGATTCATATAACTATTATGTGAAGGTTATTAATATTACCATTATTTGATACATTTATTGGTCTTCAAATCACGGTATTAATTAGTGTTTGTAAACAAGCCCTAGTATTTTCTTTACCCTTTTATTTATATTTTTATTTTACTTTATTCATTTTTCTCAACCTATGTGTGACACCATTATTCATCAAATACTATTATAGTCAAAAAAAGCTTGTATGATCCATATACAGTAGAATAAAAGACATTTTCACGGTTCCCAACCGATAATTCATGTGACCTGATCATATTTATTCTAGATTATCATATGGATTACCACTGTGAAAAACTAGTAGAACCCTATTTCTTCTTTCTTAAGTGGTATTTCAAAAATAACTAAACCTAAAGAAGGAATCTGTCCCTATAGTGAATTCAAAGGAATATAGTTCATTCAATATTCTATTATAAATGACATCCACATAAAAAACACACAAAACCCACATTCTATGGTATGATAACTGACAACCATAGAAAAATGAGATCAAAATGACTTTAAAAAAGACCCTACTATATTAGACATCATCTGGATAAGAAACTGAGAACTTATGGGAATAGATTAATGATGTGGAGTGTCATGAAATCTCCCTTACAATGAAATTCTAATCTAGGTTAGCATTCTATTGAGGGCCTCCTCTTCCAACATCATCTCATGAAACATAGAAAATGTGCATGGTCTGACCTAGGGGTGGATATCATGTTAGATAGGCTCTTCCCAAGGTCTCACCATATTCTCTTAATTCCCTAGATGGTTTCAAAAGTGGATTTTATAATAAATAATAATCTTCCATGAATTGGAACTACCTAATAGATACTATAAATATCCTACTATAGATCATCCTTCTTATTTGAATAAACAAACATGGTCTAAAACTGATCAAAAAAATATCCCACAAATTATACGACACTGCATGATACATGAGAAAAATCCCACCACTATCGAGAAACTCTATGTAGTATGATAACATCTAATAAAATAAAATGGACACATTGATCAACATTCATGGTAACAAAATTTTATAACCACTTGAACTAAACCTCACTCTTTGGATCTAAAAAATAACCCCCATAAATTTTAGGCTCTCTAAATATAACACTCGAAGAATATTCCTCCGAGCCTCATCTTCTATATTGATCTGAAGTATTTTGGGGGGATATTAATACACACTATTGGACAAAATCAACAAATAATTAATGGGGATGTTGAAATTGATCTACAAATAATAAAAAATCATGTTTATGACTCAATAAATTATAAATATAAGACAATTAAGATTAATTAATTAAGGTTGAACATTTTTGTTTTTTCTTCTACCCAATTTAGATATATGTTCCAAAAATCTTAATGTATAGTCGATATAAAGTTCTATATAATATAATATGTACTACTTCAATTACTTTTTCTAAGTATGTTTTATGTTCTCGCAATAGATAATAGGGGGATAAACACTTATGACTTAGTAGGTCACCCTTTCTTACATCATATGTTATGTCCAACTGAATTTGTTACCCTACAAACCAAATCAATCATCACTAGTTACTATCCCTAAGATACAACCAATATTTTGACCATCATCACATATACCAATCTTTCATAAAACCTCCTAGGTCCTCTTATAACCCTCTTAGGATGGAATTATAGAATTATTTTGTATTCTTTATGGATATTTCCATGTAGTTTCGATGTGGTTTCACATCTCCACTTTTAAAAAGACATCCCATCACATATCATCTTCTCTCTACACACCAAGATCCATTTGGTTTTTACAGGACCTAATCAAATCAATTACATACTTCTATTACCATTTCATAGAGTCATAATGTTAATTAGGGAAGCCTCCTATGAAAACTTTTTTTAATAAACCTAAAGAGTTTATCTAAAGAAGAGGTATAAATTTTAACCACGAATTATCATTATTTTATTATTCCACATCCGTAAAATATTCTTCAAATATTATCATATTATATAATAATTATTTATAATATTCTTATATGTTGTTATATTAGAGTCATAACCTTAATACATCCCATCTTCCATCAAATGGGAAACGAAATCATCGATTGTGTGTACGGAATACTACAACCTCAAGAATTGATGTAGTTCAGTTTACATCAACGCCTCTAATGGATGGATATAATGATGGGTTTAAGATATTTATATTATATTTATTAAATAACTATTATTATATATATATAATATCACATATAACTTATTATCTTCCAATATGCTGGAAAATGATAACATCGGTCGTGTGTATATGTGGACAACTTCCTCTACGAAGCGATGTGATACATTTTTCATTAAATTTAATATATTCAGTAATAAGCATATATTTAATGAATATATATGATATAGAAATTATATAAAATTGATTTCATAAATTTTAATTAATATTTACCATTATTTCACTCCATTTGATGAGAAAATACAAACAACATTCATGCGTCGGTATCGTCCACTGTCTCCATGAACGTCGAAATCCATTTTATATCTCTAAATTATTTGAATGACTATAGATATGTAAATAATTAATAAATATAATATTTATATCATGATAAAAATTAATGGGAATGAGTAATCATAATCATATTACATTGACTTAAACTATTGAACCATAACATACATGAAAAATGAATAATTTATTACAAAAAACATGATTTTAACAATGAATTGTCAATAAAAACGTAATAAAATGTCATAAGTAAATAAAATATGGTATAATTAAAATATTTATTATTCATTAATAAATTTCTATTAAACATTAATTTAATATAGGCGAGGTTCCAACATATACAAATGAAGTTGATAATTGATGTAAGAGATTTCTAATCTCTCTGTTATTAAAGGGTGACATATACAATATTAACAACTAATTTATTTTATGTGGTGTATAAAAGGACCCATTGAAAGAAAATTTCATTAATATAATTCATATAATTATATTTATAGTTATATTTTATGTAATTATTTAATGGTTATTTCAATTCAAAAAAATGTAAAATGATATGGAATTTTCTTCTCACACTTATCTCTGTGAGACACATGCCATATTCGCCACTTATTTCTATTATGTGGTTTATATACTAAAGATTATTTTATTTGTTGAGGATTTTTATTATAATTATTGTGATTTACATATCAATATTTTTTAGTTTTTTTCATGTATATTATAATTCAACACATACTAAAGTTGTATGGGTATTTTGTTAAAATCTCATTATTTATTATGGCTATTTATGATTCTATTTTAGATGATGAGATATTATGATATATATTTAAATAATCTCATAAAATTTTATTATCTTATAATATATTTTTTATGATAAATTTTTATATTTCCTTTTAACATATTTAATTACTCAATATACTGAAATAATATTTTTATGAAAAACTAACCTTCTTTCATTCATTGGTTGAAAATAATTTTCATTCCTGGTCTATTATTTCTAAAAATATTTTAGTTTTTTTAATATTGTCTTATAATTGATTAAATAAATTTTTAATCATATTTTACTTTTTATATAATCTGTTAAAATTAATATTCTTTTCATTTTTTGAACAAGGTAATTTTGACATTTTTTCATAAATATGAAATGAATCCTAGTTTTATCATATATGGAATGAATGGTATTTTATACAATCATAAAAACTAAATGATTTAAATATTACATATAAATGGAAAGGATATTTTAAAATAATATATTTTAATTAATATTATAGACATTTTTTATACTTAAAATATGTTATCTGAAAGTGACAATGATTATTTTTTTCACGAATTGTTCTAAGTGAATTCCTAAATTCATTTTCTTTCTAAGATGAGATCCTTTAATGTTATTTAATATCTATAGGGGATATGATACAATGATACCATCCTGTAATTTATCTCGATTCATTATTATTATTATGAATATATGATTATGAAACTCATTCCTTTTCCATGGGTTGTGCTATGATGAAATTCTAAAATGTTTATTAAACTAGTTTCTTTTCAAGGGATTATGAAATGGTGAAATTTTTTTGAAACACATTTTCTATTTGATGGGTTTCTATATGATATATAGTCATCTATAACACATTTATATGATTTAAATTATGTGATTAGTGGAAGAAAAATTATATATCCCTCTAATACATTGGGTAGATATTGATATATCAAGAGATAAATATGATTATAATGGGAAGTGAACCCAGTTCAGTAAGTGACTATGTCATCTATCATGTTATTGGTTGTGAACCTTTACTACTATGATGGTTTGGGGAGTGGTCTCATTACACTATGATCGCCTTGGTAATAATCCTTCACTAATGAGGAAATTATTTTCTATGCTTATGTGTATGCCATGAATATATGTTGTATGTAACTATTATGCTCTATTGGATTATGATTTTTGAATCCATTTTGATCGATGTATTATGAAATAAAAATATTCATGCCATGTATCAATATTATGGGTATTTTTGGTATTGTTTTCAAATGGTATGATCGCCATATCATACCCCTATGACCATGTTATACCGATATCTCTCTTGTTTACCCTTACTAAGCATTTGGGTGCACCCTTACATATGATTCATTTTTTCCAGGTTATGAAGAAATCTATTATGTATTATTTGGCTCTCATGGGTGGATTTTGTAATGATATTAGTGGTTATTGATGTAGTTTACTTATAAACTAGTTTTTTATGTATCTGACCTTCCAATGGAACTAGACCTAAATGATTCTAGTATGGATAGTAATTTATTTTAATGAATATTCATCCAGTAAGATGTGATATTTATATATGAAAATCCTACTTAATTAATCATGGTAGTAGAGAATGGTTTAGCTATAAATATTGAAAATAGGTTGATAAAAGTTCGGTGAGATTCCATGGAATATGTCAAGGGATATGTCTAATGATAATTATAATTACAATCCAAAGTATAAGAATATGTCATGGAATATTGGTGAAAGATAGAGAAAGTGGTTTCCAAGTAATTAAATCATTTTAAAGATTCTACATGTGGATGTAGATCTGCTATAGTTTTACCTAGGGATAATAACTCTAAAAATAAAACATTGGGATATAATATATTTTCACAAATTTCCTGAAAGTGGGTGTTTCTACATACATGGTTTGAAACTATTGTGGTATATTGATTGTAAATAAACAAAATCATTACAAACCATCATGAATGATTTGAATAGACGAGGAATGTGAATAAGATAAGTTTAACATAGGTTATAATAGATTAACAATATATTATCATTACTTAAGAATCCTATAATTTATTTTTCATTATTAATCACTCAAATTTGAGATTCATGATGTTCATGGAAACAATGAAGGATTTAATAATGAATTAAAAATATAATGATGATGTCATGGTAGTAATAAGTAATCTCAAATATTGAATTACCCTATTTCAGTATATATTTATCAATTCATTTCACTCATCAAAAATATTTGGGAATAATAACTCATATCCTAATTTATTAAATTAACAATTGGAAGTGAAAACTCCATAGGGATAAATGATCACATCTGAAGTATAAGATTCTTCTTCTGTCAAATTTTGTGAGAATGTAATTCTTGTAAATCAATTTAATCAACCTTTGGATGAATTTGATGTTATAATATGAATGTAGTGGATTTATATATTAAATACTACATCAATTTATAATAAATTTAATGTATATTGAATATTCCAAACCAAACTATGATCACCTATCAGTGCGATGAAAAATAAGAACACCCAATTGAAATAAAATCCACTTTATAGATATTGATTATTATTCTAAAGTGGTGTTTATATTAGATGGATTGGGATGAACACAACATATATGATATACATAATATGTGGGAAATTATATGTTTCGTTATAAATAGATTTCATATTCTTCCACTGAAACTTGATGTTGGGTTCTCGATTGAACTCTTACTGGTTGATACACCTATTCATAAAAACCCTATAAAATGGCCTATAATGAGTTGCAAAAATTAAAGATGAAAATCCTTGAGAACCTTGACAATGGGTTCATATGAAAAGTTGTTTCGTGTAATGGTGAACATATACTTTTATTAATAATAAAGAAGTATTGATGAGAATTTTCATTGATTATTAGGAACTAAAAAAGATCACAATCAAGAATAAGTATCAGCTACTCTATATTGAAAACTTTATTGACCAACTATTTAGAGATAAATATGTTTCAAATATTGTTCTTTGTTCTTGATATTATAAATTGAGTGTTATGAAAGAGGATATAACAACTAAAAACTTCAATACAAGGTATTAACACTTTGAATATAAAGTGATGTCATTTAGTCTTAAAAATTCCTATTATCCTCATGTATTTAATAAATGTAGTCATTAGATATTACCATGACCACTATGTGGATGTATATATATATTATATTAATATATATTAAAATTTAAATTAGGGTTATGAATATCACTTGAGAATTATTTGTATGATCCTTTTGAAGGATAAAACGTATGAAAAATTTATAAGTTTTCTATTTTTTATAAAACGGTTTGTTTTTTGGTCATATATTCTCAAGAGAGAGAATATGCATATATCCATCAAAGATTTATTTTATTGAGTATTATCTTAGAACAACCACTATGATTGAGATCCTATGTTTTCTCTATTTATCTATATATTATCTACGATTTTTGGGAATATTCCTTGTGACTATTTAATCCACTCACTATGTTAACATAGAAGGGAGCTGTCATGACCCATCCCCCATGGCCCGTATCGTGACTATCCCAAGCCATCCTTCCATATTACAGGGTCTAGTGACTATCACCAAAGGCATAAATACCTAAACTTCGATGGTATTGCCTTTATAATTGTAAAGAAACACTTTAGAGTGCAACATTTGAAGCAAAAAACAAAGTAAAAACTATATACAAAAGAATTGTTGGAATGAAAAGGGGCTGGAAATACCTTCCCAGCATGAAATTACAAGTACATTTGAAAATAAAGTACAACTGAAGAAATGTAAAGCAGCTATTGGGTCATCCTCCGGGGTTCCTTCCTGAAGGGTTGGTATAGATGACCTCCTCATCACCCCACGTTTGTCTGTCTGATCCATGTACCGTCACACTGAGTGGTCCACCTTTGGGTACCATCCAGTCCTGCTACTCTTTACCTCAGTCAGCATTGTCCGTCATCTGCAACCAACACAATGAGGTGCGGGCATAGCCCATGCAGGGGTGAGTATAACGATACTCAGTAGGGACCCCAAGACCCACATGGTCTCACAAAATCCATCAAGGATAACCAAAAAATTATGAAATCAACGGATAACTATTACTTAGGTATATTCCAATATATATAACTATGTTATCTAGTAACCCATCTCAATCATGAGGAAAACACAAAAGTCATTGACTCACCTCAAACCAAGATTTTCATTATCAAAACCAAGACAGCTACATAACATCTCGTCTATCGAGTACAGTGGGCCTATCATGACACCAAGGCACTTCTCAATAACCTTGGATTGCTAAGGTACTCCTCCTGTCGAGTATCGCGGGTCTGCTACCAACAACCAGGCGCTCCTCCGCTGTGGTTCTGCCGCCAACTACCCGGTGCTCCCCCTAATAGCCTGCAGAGGTACTTCCCATGTCGAGTACTGCAGGTCTGCCACTAACTACCTGGTGCTCCTCCGCCATGGGACTGTCGCCAACTACCTAGAGCTCCCTATTGGGTAAGTCATATCACTCTGAGTCGAATCATTCAAGCAGTCTTCAGGTTTTCCATCTATTAGGTCTCCTCACTCGGTCTGCTTTTCGGTGGATGTGTCTACTCCACGAGCTGCTAGGTAATACTCCAATTGTCACGAGGTGCCATGAAGAAGTATCTCAAAGGTCTGCCACGTCATAGGGGTCTAAATTCAATATACGGCACATAAATCGGATGTCAAGTCTGTTAGTTATTAGTTTTTTTGTCCTAGGGGCCCGGTTGGATTTGTGTATGATCCAACCTGACCGTAACTCAACTATACACCGAACTCTAGTGGAATATACTCAAAGGGACGGCTACGCACCCTAAAAACTGGCACCACTGACAGTTCGTGAAACGGACATCCAGTGCTAAAGATATGGACAAAAAAAGTAATGGGGTAGTAAAGGGCTTAGGCCCGGTCCGAACCTGTCGGACCAACTCAGCCCAACCCAGACTAGGCCGACCCGGTCTAGATTGACCCGGTCAGAACCGCTAGGTTTGAACCCGCCCTTTGTGAGGGTCAACCCGTTATGTTTGGCCCGGTCCACTAGGCCAGGACCAGCAGACTATGAGTGTGGTTCGGCCTAGAGGTTTCCACGTAGGTGACTCGGCCTGAAGGACAGGGCCAGTTCGGCCCGAAGCATTGCGAGGGTGCGGCCCGGCATGGCTCGGCCAAGAGGGTGCAGCTAGCCAGTTCGGTCAGGGCACTATGAGGGGTTCGGGACACCGGCTATGTTGGGTGGCCACGAGGGATCTGGAACGCCGCGGGGGCGCCAGCCAGGCGCGGGGCTGTCGGGCAGGCCGCGGTAGGGTGTCGGGGGCACCGGGTAGGGCGTCGTCGGGTACTGGGGCCGCCGTGAAGGGCGTAACAGGGTTTTGGGGGTGCATGGCAGTGCACGAGACAATGTGCAGGGATGCGGGAAGCGCGCAGGGCATCGAGCAGGGAGCAGCAGGGCGCTGGGGGCGCCGGGCAGTGCATGGGGTAGCTCTCGAGGGCACCTGGAAGGGCACCAGTGGGTCTGGGCTGGCTGCGGGCGCACGCAGGGAAGGGCGTCGAGAGGCCATGGGTAGGCGGTTCGGGGGCCGCTCTGCCAGTGATGTTTGGCCGGGAGAACCGGTGCGCCATGGGGGCGTCGCGATTCGCAGAGGCCGCGAGTAATGTGGCCTTCGTAGTTACCACCTTCATTGCCTCTTACTTCATTTCCAAGCCAAAGTTCAATCACAACAAGATCGGCGGAGGGGTCGGTTCATGTTGGTTTGGCCAGCACCTTCCGCATTTAGTGTGGTAACAATTGGTTCTTAATAACGAAACACAATATTCCACCCATAAAAGATAATCAACATCATTCCTCAATTCTAAAAAAAGAACATGGCACATAAAAGTAACTAAACCCCTACCTTTGATTCAACACTCGATGTTCATTGACAGAGTTGTGGGAAGAAGATGAAGTCGTCATTTGTCACGTCTTCCACACACTTCCACTTCCGAGCTACGTCAGCCATGGAAGACACTCCACCTTGGTAGGATACGAGGGAGGAAGTTGAAGGAGGGAATCATCGCCAGTGTTCTTCATTTCCTTCATTGGGAGAACTACTTTTCTCCCTAGCATTCCTCCTCCCAAGATCTACCAAATTCCCATTGAAAATAATAGAGGAATGGATTGTCTATTATTTTTTTGGCACAAAAAATCAAAAAGGTGAAATTAATTAACCCATATCCAACATATTAATTGCATGAGGGGTGTCACATTTAATTTGGAGGATGTCAAGAGGATCCCTATAATTAATTCACACATGTTGGGGCAGCTAATTAGGGGAGTTGTCACAAAAATTCAAAAAGGATGATTTGGAAACTAATTGGGGTGGTAGTGGCACCAATAATTGCTAGGGGAGTGGGTTTCATTATGGTGAGGGGTGGTCAAGGAGTTTCTCCACCTTAAATAGGGAGTTCCAATGGGTTACAAGCCCGGGTGGTCCCCACCTAAATTATCCTCCCAATTGATGTTATGTTTTGGTGGGCCCCACCACCATAACCTCTCAAAAGAGGTTAAGGTGTGGTGGCCCCCACGTCCAACCTCCACTTGGAGAATTTAACCACCCAACCTCTACATGGAAGATAAAATAAAATAAAGTGTTAGCTCAGTTTATTTTATTACTTTTTTTATAAAAATCCAAGAACTAACATTTATTCTTGACCAACTACCATCGAGGTGAAACTCTTCTGATGTTAATACAGGCACTGCGAGGTCAATGGTGCCTTTGGATTTCAGTTCTGAGCACTGGTTAAAAATTAATAAAAACTAGCTCATAAGTTTACTAAACATAACCGAAAAAAACGTCATAAATTGATTCTTAGAACATTGGGCCTCAGAATCACATGCTGTAAATTTTTTCAGACTCGTAATAATCCCATGTATTTAAGAAAAAACATTCCATGGAATTTTTGGGTCGTTAGATTCTCTGCAACTCCGGAATTTACGTCCCCATAATCTATAACTCAAACTATGGGAACAAATGAGGGTACTGAGCACCTATCTGAGCCTCCCGCTCCTATGTTCTCTCCTGGAGGATCCCATGCTACCAGCGAAAGAAAACCGAAAGTATCGACCTTCTACATAGGAACCGCTCATGTCGAACCTCAATCTCCACCAGAACCTCTGTAAATGTCACCCCAACATCGACGTCCAACTCTCCATGGCCAATGATGTGGGAAGGGTTGTGCATGTGTCTCCTCACCTGAGATACGTGGAAGATTTCATGCTCCCGTTGCAACTAAGGTGGAAGAGCATAGCGGTAAGCCACCTCAACTACTCAGGTGAGGACCTGGAAAGGTCCAATGAATATTAGTGATAACTTGCTATATCGACCAAATCTCTGTAGACCTCGTTGAGGTGAGACTATTAGAAAGACGTGGTCACCAAAATAGAACACTAGAAGCCTCCATCACCTGGAAGCATACGACTTCTGTCTGCTCTATGCAGTCTTCATCTGCTCCTAGATAATATGCACCTTCTTGGTGGTGGCTCATACTATCTCTAGTCCCACTAGTGCTGACTCCCCAAGGTCTGTCCAAAACAAGGGTGATCTGCAAGGTCACCCCTACAAGGCCTCAAAAGGTGCCATCCCTATGGTGGAATGATAGTTGTTGTTGTAAAATAACTCTACCAAAGGAAAGTGATTCTCCCAACTACAACCGAAGTCGAGGAAACATGCATGAAGCATGTCCTCAAGGGTCTAGACGGTCCTCTTGGCCTGACCATCTATCAGATGATGGAAGGAGGTGCTCAAGCGAATCTTTGTCCCGAAAGCCTCCTACAACTCCTTCCATATCCAGGAAGAAAATTGTGTGTCATGGACAATGACAATCGAGGAAGTTAATCCATGTAAATGCACAATCTCCTGCACATAGAGGCATCCCATGCTCTCTACTGAACCCTACTCTCTAATCGGTAGGAAGTGGTCCGACTTGGTGATTTGGTCAATGATCACCCAAATCGAGTTCTGACCCCAACATGTACATGGAAAATGCATCATGAAGTCCATGGATATCCCATCCCACTTCTACAATGGGACCTCTAAGGGATGAACCAAGCCTAGTGGTATCTGGTGCCCTGCCTTGACTTGCTAGAAAGTGAGGAACCATGAGACAAACTCTGCTACCACCTTCTTCATACCTGGCCACTAGTGTTGTCATCAAGGATCCTGGTACATCCTCACCACTCCTCGATATAACGCTAATGGGGATGTGCGGAAATCCCTCAAAACATTCTCTTGATGTGCCAATGGTACCAAGGTACATCCTCTGAAGAGGATGACATGCTCCCGATCTACAGAAAATCCATCAGGTTCCTACCCTGTCGATATATGAGCATGTCGTGTCTCGAAGTCAGCATCTCCATGTTGTGCTTCCCTGACTCGTTGAAGAAGTGGGGGAGTGACTGCAAGAGATTGTAGATAGGATGATCTATCTGTATCCTCAAAAGATATCTGTAAAGCAGCCAACTTCTCTGTCACTTCGCCTAACATTTGTATACCACTCCTCCTACTAAGCACATCTCCAATAACGTTCCCCATCCCAAGAATAGAGACTGTCTCAAAGTCATAATCCGGGAAGAACTCATGCCATAACCATTGTCTCAAGTTCACGTACTTCTGAGAGAAGATATACCAGAGACTCTTGTGATCATAGTACATGATAAAACGATCACTCATTATATAGTGTCTCCACATCTTCAAGGCGAAGACCACTGCTACTAACTCCGGGTCATGGGTAGTGTAGTTCTACTCATGTTGTCTCAACTATAGAGAACCATATGCGGTCACTGCTCGCTCCTACATCAGGACACACCTAAGTCTAGTCCTTGATGTCTCGCAGTAAACTGCGTACCCTATTCCCTCCTCTGGAAGCCTCAAAATGGGGGAACCAGTCAGCCGCTGCCTCACCTTCTGAATGCTCTGCTGGAATCTCTCTGACCACACAAAGGGTTCTCCCTTCTTCATCGAGGCTGATAGTGGTGATTCAACTATGGAGAAGTCTGTTATGAACCTCTGATAGTAACCAGCCAAACCTAGGATGCTCCTTACCTCTATCACCCTCCTGGGTGTCTCCCAAGCAAGTACCGCTAAAATCATCACTGGATCCACTGCAACTCCAGCCTCTGAGATGACGTGTCCCAAGAAGTGAACCTCTCAAATCCAAAACTGTCACTTTGAGATCTTACCATAAAGCTAGTGCTCTTGTAGTGTGTCCAATACTACTTGAAAATGGTAGGCATGACCCTCCTCAAGAGTCGAGTAAATCAGTATGTCGTCGATGAAGACTACGACAATGCGAGCGAGGTATGGCTGGAAGATCCTGTTCATGAGACTCATGAACACTTCTGGAGAATTGGTAATGCCTAATGGAATAAGAAAGAACTCGTATTTGTCACAACGCCAAATGATGTCCATCTTCTAAAATCCTTATCTTTAACTATGATCTGGTGATAGCCGAATCTGAGGTTTATCTATGAGAACAATTGTGCTCCCTTCATCTGGTCAAAGAGGTCGTCAATCCTTGGGAGTGCATAATTGTTCTTTACTGTCACCTAGTTCAGGTGACGGTAGTCGACACAAAGCCTTAAACTCACATCTGCCTTCTTAGAGAACAGAATCAGGGCTGCCCAGGGAGAAACACTTGGTTGGATGAATCCCTTACCCTACAAGTCCTCTTGTTGTACCCGTAGCTCACAACGCTCAACCTGATCCATCTGATATGCTATAGTATATATCAATGTCCTCCCAAGGTATAGGTCAATGTATAATTCCACCTATCTATGAGGAGGTAGTCCTGAACATTGTCAGGGAAAACATATGCATACTGTTCCGCCACTACAGGATATGTCGGACTCTCCACATCAACTACTTTGAGGGTAAGGAAAGTTATCTGATGAATGATCGGTTGCACCCTCCTCCGAGTAAGTCTATCCTTTGCTGCAGTGGTTCCCTTCTCGCCAGTGAAGGTAAACTTGGTCTTATCTGTGCTGACACACTGAAAATTTCGCCTAATACAGTCAATCTGAGCCTAGACCAGAGATAACCAGTCCATACCCATGATGACGTCATAAGGGCTCGACGCCGCAACTAAGAGATCCCAGCCAAAGCTCTCACCTCCTAGAGTATGCTCACACTTCAGGAACCAGTGCATAATCTTCGAATCTTCTCCCATAAGAGTCTCTATCCATAAGGATCGAACTAACGACTCCTTCAGAATCTCTGAGCTCCAAACGAGGGATGTTCAAATGAAAGAGTAACTGGAACCTGTGTCTATAAGATCTATAGCTAAGTTGGAATAGACACAGATAGTACCTTGTATCATCTCTAGAGCACTGTGATCATAAGCCTCAGCTGCCTGGAGCTGAGCTCTCCCCTATCCACTTGCTCCCTGCGGTCGGGGTGGACTTCCTGGTGGTGGTGGTGGTATCACCTCATAATGTCGTCCACCGCCAGCTGCATGTCCAGCTCCTCTACTGCATCTGCCTCCACCCTACGGACCACCTCGTTCGAACCTCTACCTCTACCTAGGACATCCCTCATTTGACTGTTAATCATTAAAACGGCATGTCGGATAGTCATGAGCTATGTGACCAATCCCACTACATGAGTAACATTGTCCGCTCCTGGAATGTCTGGTTCTGCCTCCAATCTGGGTGCCCCGCACAATCAATCTTGAGTCATGCGGTCATCCACCTGTAGTTCTGCTCCTGTTGGACCTCTGCGACATCTTTCTACTGCCAGCTGTAGAAGACTCCACTGTGTGTCGGATAGTGTAGGGTCTCACTGATGGAGACTGATCAAAAAGAAAACTCTCTACCAAGAGGGCTCTCTCTAGCACCCCCGTCTACATCGGGATGCTAAGGGAGATCATCGGAGATCTGATCTCTCACATGAGCCCCTGGTCAATGGTTCGGGCCATGAAGAAAGGGTCTCTCACAATATCTGTAAAGTAGCACGAGAGGTCGGTGAACCTTGCTGAGTATTGTGCCACCATCATGCTACCCTGCTGTAGATGCACTAGCTCCTCTATTAGCACCGCTCGAAGGGAGGCTCAGAAAAACTCCACCAAAAAATAGGCTCTAGAAGTCATTCCATATTAGTTTCACATCATCGTGCACATGGATCATCAGGATCCACCATCTGCTTGCTGCTACCTGTTAGAGGCTGGGAGCAAGGATCACCATGAAGTCGGTCGGTGTCCCCACCAGTCTAAAGACTCTCACCACAGCCTCCATCCAATCCTCAGTCGCCTATGGTTCGGTCTCTCCCCTGAACCTGGGTGGCCTCTTGAATTGGAATTTAAGCAACGCGCTCAAGCGGCGTGCGTCGTCTGCTACTGGGGATGGTGGCTTCGGTGGACCAACGGGAAGTAGTATCACTGATACCTCTACTGATAAAGGTTCATGCACCAAGTCCTCATCACTCGGTGGGCTGTCAGTGCATACGACTCTTAGGCCAATACCTGGTCATCTGCAGGGAGGCATCCTGAAAAAAATAGATGTGACATGGTCAAAATATTTAAACATGGTGGGTTTACCTGGTTGATCTGACTTAAAGAAAAATTTGGAAAACACACACGTAATCAGTGTTTTCATGCACTGAGTCGGACATCAGAAGTTAGGGTCCTAGTGTATGGATACGTTGGCCACCCGAATGAACACTGGACTCCCTGAACTGAAAACCACAGTTAGTAACCATAAAATTATTTCACCACAGAAAAAAAACATCAGAGTTCTATGTTCTAGGTAGAACTGACTCCTCTGGTACCAATTTTCCATGACCCTTCCCCCGGGGCCCGTATCATGACTACCCCAAGCCCGCCTTCCATAGGATAGGGGCTAGTGACTAGAAGTAAAGGTTTAAATCCCTAAACTAGGAAGGAATTTACATTATAACTATAAGAAAACACATCAAAGTACACAATTGGAAGTAAAACACTAAGTAAAAACTGTATACAAAAGAAGTGCTGGAAAGTGAAGTGGCCAGAAATACAATCCCAACGTGAAAGTACAAGTACAACTGAAGAAAATTAAATCAGCTAATGGGTCGTCCTCTAGGGTTCCTACCTAATGGGTAGGTACAGATGGCCTCCTATGCACTCCATGTTTGTTCATCTTCTTTGTATACTGTCACGCTGAGTGGTCCACCTCTAAGTACCATCCAGTCCTGCTACTCTATTCCTCAGTCAGTGCTGTTCATCGTCTGTAACCAACACAATGAGGTGTGGGCGTAGCCAGTGCATGGGTGAGTATATCGTTACTTAGGAGGGACCCTAATACCCTCAAGGTCTCACAAAATCTAACAAGTATAAACCAAAAAGTATAAAATCGACGGATAACCGTTACATAGGTATATTACCATACATATACCAAATTTATCTAGTAACGCATCTCAATCATGAGGAAAACACAAAATTCATTGACATAACTCAAACTGGGATTTTCATTATCGAAACCACGGCTACTAGAGAACTCCTCCTCTATCGAGTACAGTGGTCATGTCGTGACACCAAGGCGCTTCTCAATATCCTTTGACTTCTTAGGTACTCCTCCTGTCGAGTATCACGGGTCTACCACAAAAAACCAGGTGCTCCCTCTAATAGCCTACAGAGTTACACCTCCTTTCGAGTACTGCGGGTTTGCTGTAAACTACCAGGTTCTCCACCACCTTGGTTCTTCCGCAAACTACCTGGAGCTCCCTACTGGGCTAGTCAAATCACTCCGAGTCGAATCGGTCAAGTATTCATCAGGTCTGCCAGCTACTATGTCTCTACACTCTGTCTGGTCATCGGTGGAAGGATCTGCTCCCCGAACTACTGGTCAATAATACAACTATTTAAAATTTTGACGAAGAAGTATCTCAAAGGTTTTCCATGTCATATGGGTCTCAACTCAACAGACAGCGCGTCAATCGGACGCCTGGTCTGTTAGTTATTAGCCTTTTGTCCAAGGGGCCCGATTGGATTCATGTACAATCTAACATGACCACAACTCAACTATTCCCCGAACTCCAGTGGGATATACTCAAAGGGATGACTATGATCAAAGAAAACCGTCACTACTGACGGTACCTCAAATTGACGTCTAGTGCCCATGATATGGCCAAAGAATGTAAAGGGGCAGTAAAGGGCCTGTGCCTGGTCCGACCCGATCGGACCGACTCGGCCCAACCCAGGTCGGGTTTTCCCGGTCTGGGTCGACCCGGTCAGACCCTCTAGGTCGGACCCCGCCAGTTGGGCGGGTCAGCCCGTTATGTTTGGCCTGGTCCACTGGGCCTGGCCCAGCTGACTGCGAGGGTGGTTCGACCCGGAGGCCACCACATAGGCGACTCGGCCCGAAGGCTAGGGCCAGTTAGGCTTGGAGCATTACGAGGGCAAGACCTGGCATGGCTAGGCCCAGAGGGTTCAGTTGGATGGTTCAATCAGGGAACCGCAAGGTGGTCGGGACACTGGCTCGGTCGGGTCGCCGCGAGGGAGTCGAGACGTCGTCGGGCAGGGCGCCAATAGCGCCGGGAAGCGTACAGGGGTACGGGCAGCACGTGGGGGTGCTGGGCAGGGTGCAACAGGGTGTTGGGGCACCGAGCGGCATGCGGGGTAGCACGCGAGAGTGCAGGCAGCACATGGGGGTATGTCCAGCACGCAGGGGCACATGGCAGGGTGCCGGCAGATCCGGGCAGGTCGTAGGGTAGGCCACATGCACACACTGGGAAGGGCATTGGGAGGCCGCGGGTAGGCTGGTCTGGCGTCGCTCAACTGGAGGTGTTGAGTCGGGAGAACAGGTGTGCTGCGGGGGAGGCGCGATTCGTGGAGGCCACGGGTAGTGTGGCCTCCTTCGTTGCCTCCTTCGTTGCCTCTTACTTCATCGTCACACAGAAGTTTAATCAAAACAAAATCGGCGGAGGGTTTGGGCCATGTTGGTTTTTCCGGCATATTCTGTGTTTAGGGTTGTAACAATTGGTTCTTAAGAATGAATCCCAATATTCCACCTATAAAATAAAATCAACATCATTATTAGATTCTTAAAAAAAGAACATGGCACTTAAAAAAAACTAAACCCCTACTTTTGATTCACTGCTCGATATTTGTTGATGGAGTTGCGGGAAGAAGACAAAGTCGTAGATCATCGCATTAATCGCACACTTCCACTTTCGAACAACGTCGACTGTGGAAGACACTCCATAGTGGTTGGATTCGAGGGAGGAAGTTAAAGAAGTAAATCATCACCGGCGTTCTTCACATTCTTTGTTGGGAAAACTAATTTTCTTCCTAGAATCACTCCTCCCAAGTTCCACCAAATACCCAACAAATATAATAGAGGAATGGTTTGTCTATTATATTGTTGGCACAAAAAATCAAAAAGCATATATTAATTAACCCAGGTCCACCTAATTAATTGCACAAGAGGTGTCACATTTAATTTGGAGGATGTCAAGAGGCTCTTTATAATTAATTCACACGTGTTGGAACGGTTAATTAGGGGATATGGCAAAAAAATTCAAAAAAGAGGATTCAGAAATTAATTGGTGTGGGGGTGGCACCATTAATTACTAGGGGAGTGGGCATCATTAAGGTTAGGGGTGTTCAAGGAGTTTCTTCACCTTAAATGGGGAGTTTCAAGGGGTTACAAGACCGGGTGATCCCCACAAAAACTATCCTCCCAAGGGAGTTTATGTTCTGGTGGGCCCCAACACCATGACCTCTCATATGAGGTTAAGGTGTGGTGGCCCCTGCCTCTAACCTCCACATAGAGAATTTAACCATTCATCTTCTACATGGAGGACAAAAAAAAAAATTGGTAGATCAGTTTATTTTATTATATTTTTTATAAAAATCGAAAAACAAACTTTTATTCTCAACCTACTACCATCGAGGTGAATGTCTTCTTATGAAAATATCGGCACTGCGAGTTCAACAGTGCCCTCAGATTTCAGTTCTGAGTACTGGTTCAAAATTTATAAAAACCCACTCATATGTTTACTGAACATACCCTAACAAAACCTCAGAAATTTATTCCAGGAACACCGGGCCTCAGAATCATGGGCTGTAAATTTTTGCAGACTCGTAAAAATATCATGTATTTATGAAAAAATTATTCGCATAATTTCTGGGTATTTATAGGAGCCATGATCCTTTGGAAATATGCATGTGTGGAAAATTAAAAATAACTAAATAGAATATTTTCATGTTCACATATTATTACATTAACTTATAGTTTTTGAGGGTTTTTAATATATAAGGATGAAAAAAATTCGGTATTGGGTTGTCTTCTCATGTTGAATTTTAATGATATATCTTGTACTTAATTAATATTAATTGTTTATAAAAAAGTTAAACAACTCATGATATTAAGTTATCTATGGAAATTGTTTAATTAAATATTTGGATTGATTATAATAACAATGAAATTTTTGATATATATTCTAATCATAAGTGTTTAAATTATATATTCACACGTAAATATTTGAATTGCGTCATAGAATATGGTTGGATCTAATTAAATATTATGACTACTCAATACATTACCACCATGCAAATTAGAATAAGGTGGCCAATGATTTAAGTCGAAAGGATTATGATATATTACCTATGATGAGTATCACGAATGATTAAATATTTCTTGATTTTCAATGTCTGGATCATGAAATCTTGAAGGAATGTGGAAATAACATCTTTCATAAATAATAGTTCATCCTTAAATCACAGAGATGATTAAAGAGGCACGGAATGAATATATAGATCTATATAAGAATTTGGAAACATTTCATGAGCATATGCTTGTTTTTTATTGAATTTTATGGTTCAAGAATAATTTATCTTTCCCATTCATACCGTATATAAAGTAAGAGCTATTAAGGGAAGAGTTAAATGATTCATTAACTATTTATCATGGAAGTAATATTCTGTAATGATATCTAAATGTGTATTTCTTGTGGGATGACAAGAATAAAAATATTGAAAAAAAATTATCTCATGGATTCATATGTGTACTATTAAAGGGAAATAGAAAACATTGTAATGGGGTTTAAACCATAATGCAGAACATAATGGAAATGGGGTTACTCCACAATGTATTTTGTCATCAGACTCCCCAAAAAATATAATGGGAATAATGAAATTTGGTTTATATTCAATAACATTATGAATTCATCACACATTGTCTATATCAGAGAATATTTTTATCTTGATTATATTTCCATAATATACATTAAATAAGTTGTAAGGTTTTATAGAGTAAAACATTCATTTCTATTTTATTGGGATATGAGGTTTACCTCATTATTCTGGAAATGTATATAAAAGACTATAAATATATATATATGAGTTTCATTACTATGTATCATTCAAATAAATATGGTCTATCTAAGTGAACCATTCAAACCCTAGATGGAAATCTATGAACTTTTTTGATGAATTTCTATTGTTTTTTATACAAACACATTATTTTAGTTGCATATTCCTATAATAAAAGTTTTCACCCATAAATTTAGATGGCTATTTATGAATTCATATTTTTAAATTAGTGTAAAAATATAATATGTTGTGATTAGGATGGAGAAAAAAATCAATTATGTCCTGATGTATCATAATAATTGGAATATAATTAAGATCCATTCAAAAACACTTCAAGAAAGATAATATTTGATAGAAATTTTATGTCTACAATCATTGTTGTAACCAATAGTTTGAAGTTATGGGGAAATTTGTTCAATTAATTTCTCCATTGAATATAGTTATGATATTTGGAATGATATTAAATTTTATGCCATGTTTTACTGGACCTATTGTGATACTTTATCGAGTAGGGATGGGTTCTTATCACTTGGTGGTCGCACCGAACATTTCATAAGTCCATGATGTGTTCCTTGTATCTCTCATGAGAATGCACATACATGATCATTATTGTGTCTATAAATAATAGGTTATACCATTGGATAATAACATTTAAAATAATTAAAACCTATGTATGTTCTAGATCAAAGAGAGAAAGTACTATGAAATAAGACCACGATCCTAGTAAATATTTTTTTATTAAACCACCAACAAAAATATGTTATGTAAGAACCTGAGGATATGATGAGGTGGATGTATCATAAATTTTTGTATCAATGTGAAATAATTTCATGATATAAATACATTTAAATGGGGGTATAATGTAACGCCCAAATATTTTATGAAATATGTTTTTCAAATATAATATTCATTGATATCTTGTGTTACATAGAGAACTGATTTTAAAAAAAATTATATAATATAAAAAATATTTTTTAAACATGATTTATCTATAAAAGGATTTAAATTTGGAATTATGGATATGCATAACCACATTTTAAAAAACATTATGTATTATATTGTAAAAAATATTTATTAATTATTGTGAAAAAAATAAGAAATGTAATTTTTCCCACATTTATAATATTTATTTGAAAATTTAATATTACTATATTTTTTAAAAATATGATTATCTTACCATAAATATTTTATAATTTTCTAAAAATATTACTCTTTTAATGAATAGTGAAAAATATTGATTTTTATTAAAAATTGTACTTTCATTGAAGATTTTTAATTTTTAATTTTTTATCATATTTTAAGTAAAATTAGATGAATTATATTATTATTAGTCAAATTTAAATCATTTTAATGAGTTTTATTTTGATCTATGTCATAATGTCTTTCTACACTTATGAATCTTTTTTTGGAAACCCGCATTTTAATCATGCATGTGGGTTTTTTTAAAATTATATTATTTTAGTTCAATAAATTTAATTTGGAAAAATGGATTCCTTATTGGGAATAATAATAATTAATAATATATAAAAATTTCAACTTAATTTTTGTTCATAATAAATGAAAAAATGGAAAACAATTAATTATTGATGTTAAGGTTAAAACAGGTTTATGAGGGGGTTAAATCAATAGATATGGTTATTTTTTTGAATAAAAAATACAAAAATTATATTATATAGAAATATCTAAAACATATAATATCCCACGTTATAATATATATTCATTTTTAGTTATTTTTTTAATTAATTTATCATTTTTTATTCTGTTTGGAATTTTCCATGTGGTTTCCAGTTGGATTCCATTCCCCACTTAAAAAAGGAAATCTTCTCTAATATCCCCTCCATATTAAAATATTGTTATTGTTTGGATATTAATTATCCTATGACATTAATAAATTACCTTTAAAAATATAAATTACATATTTTTTTATGAAACCCTCCAAATAATACTTTTGGTATAAACCTAAAGTGGCTCATTACTGAAGAGGTATATCACATAACCAAGAATTGTCATTTTATTTTATCTTAAAATTCAATAAAATATTCATCAAATATGATGATATATTAACATAATTATCTCTCATATAGTTATATTTTATTAAATTAATGGTATAAACTACATCCAAATTATCATCCATCAAATGGGAAATGAAATCGTTGATCATGTGTACAGATGACAACCTCCTCGTAAATCAATATTGTTAATTTTCAATCACTGCCTGTCATGGTTGGAGATAATGATGAATATAAAATATTTTTCTGATTTTTATGAATAAATATACATATTTAATATACATATCAGAAATAATATATTACCATAAAATATTTTGGAAAATGATAAATCGATTGTGCATACGTGGGGGCTACAGCCTCTACAACGCGATGTGATACATTTTTTTGTCTTCATTAGATAGAATTAAGGATACATTTAAGGAATTTATATGATATAGATGATATAAAAATATTTTTTATAAGTTAATTAATCTTTACCTTTCTTTCATTCCATCTATTGAGAAAATAGAAACATTGTTTATGCTTACATATGACCTATCTTCTCCCTGAATAGTGTAACAAATTTCTGTCTCTAACTATTAGGATAAATATAAATACATATATAATGAATATATTTTACCATTATATAATTATTAAAAAAATATAGATTATTGAACCATAATAAATTTATAATTACCAAAATATTAAAAGCAAAACATACATGAGAAATGAAGCAGTTATTAACTGAAATAGGATAGTAACAACCAATTATTGATAAATGGGTAATAACATGTCATCAGTAAATCATATATTGGATGATAAAAATAATTATTAATATTTAATATATTTACACTTAACGTATATTTATGATATATGATTTTTTAATGTGTAGGATGGAATTCGAGACGTTACATAAGGAATTTCATGTATCTCTATTATTTCTTGGAGACATATGTTGTATTAAAAAATTGTTTATTTTGAGTGATGAATATAATAAATATATTAAATGTTATAGAATTATTATACTTATTTTAATGATATTTAATGTTTTATATTTTTTAATTATTTTAAAATGGATAGCGATTAAAATTTTTTTAAAGTGGTGATGGATTTTTATCTCACTTTTATATCTGTGAGACACATTTCAAATTCACCACTTGTTTATTTTATTTATTGTATATACTTCCCAATATATATTTTATGATACTTTTTTTGGAAATCATTTTCCTTCAGATTTCAATATTATTAAATTTAGTTCATGAGGATTATGATTCAAAATATACCAATGTGGTAATTGTTTTATCTTACAATCGTATATTTTATCAAGGTTGTTTATGATTATGTTTCTAGTGATGAAATATTATAATCTATCTTTCCAGAAAATAATGAATTAAATTATCCTAGAGTTATTTATAGAGAATAGATATTTATATTTAATTTTACCCTCTATATGTAATGAATATTCCATAATAATATTTTTATGATAAAATGAATTGATTTCTCTCTTCATTCGAAAACATTTTTTCTTCCATGTCCATGTTTTATGAAAAAAATTAAAGAATTTTTTTTTCTATCTAATAATTTTTTAAATATGTTTCTACTCTTGTTTTAATTTTTAGAAAATGTATTAAAAGGAATATTTTTATCATTTTCTAAATAATTTACTCTTGATATTTTAACAAATATGTGAGAGGAATTTTTATTTTAACATGTATGATATTAACAATAATTTCAACCATCATGAAAAATCAATGATTTAATTCTTTATTTCAAGGTTTTAAAGTTACTTTAAAATAATTTAGATTCACTGATATTTTGATAATTTTAAATTATAGAAAATTGATTTGAAAATGAAAATTTTATTTTCCTTAGGAGTGTTCTAAGTGATTTTATTAAAAAAATTACATTTTTGATAGAATACATTGATGTTACTTAAGAATATCTGGTGAAATGATCTAATAAAAACCTATTTATTATTTCTCTAGATGTATTATTATTATTATTAAAACATGATTATGAATCCCATTCATTTTTAATAGGTTATTCTATGATGAAATATTTATAAAACATATATCACATCCATGGGTTATGCTAGATGAAATGAATATGAAACTCATTTCCTTTTTGTTAGATATGATAGGATGAATGAACATATGGAGAACATTTGTATGATTTTAATTGAATGATGAGGGACGTCTGAATTATATATCTCTCCAATGCATTGGGTAATGATTTATATCTCATGATTTAAAATAGACTAGAATAGTGAGTGAACCCAGTTCACTGGGGGACTCTATTCGCTATGATAGACTTAGGATTAAAACATTACTACTATAATTGTTTTGTGAGTGAACACATTCCTTAATGTTATCCCTGGAAATGAGACTTAACTATAAATGAAAATATTTTATATGATTATGTGTGTAAGTAAAATATTTATTGTATGCCAATATTATGCTATCATGGATTGAGTTATTTTATTATTTTATGATTTATTTATTATAAACTACCAAAATTTATTCCACATATCAATATTGTTGATATTCAAGGTATGGTGTTTAAATTTTATGCTCATGTTCTCTTACCTTTATTCTCGTGTTATGTTGATATCTCTCTTTTTTACCATTATTGAGTATCTGAGATCTCTTTTCCATATGTTTCCATACCCAAGGATATGAAGATAGGTGTTAGGTATGATATGTCTAATAAGGGTACTATTTACGTTGAAATTATTGGGAGATGATTTTGTTTACTTTGGAACTAGTTGTTTATGTATCTGATTTTCAAATGATGTTAAACTTGTATGATTCAAGTGTGGATCATGATGTAATGTATTGGATATTCATCTAGTAAGATGTAATAAATGTTTAATAAAATCCTAAGTCATTATACATCTCATTAAGTCCATAGAAAGTAGTAATTACTAAACCAACAATAGGATATTCATAATGTGTTATACCTTAAACGATGATATCTCGTTCATGTAATCCAATGGTAACTACAGTCACTACCATTGGAATATATTTATATTTTATAACCTCAAACCAATATAGCACAATCATATATTTATTAGAAAATGGATATCTATTATGGAACATTTGAGATCATACCCTATACCATAATCCATAAAATCCTATATATTCCAACAAAAAATGTTACATCAAAATGGATAGTTGGAAAGAGGGAGTAGTCATCCAATTATTCCCTCTTAAACTAGGATGTAGGGGAAAACACATAGAAATTTTTTTCATTGACTTCTATACATATTTGTTTGGTGGAACATATAAAATCATAAATCATAACGAATATATGCATTTTTTATAACAAAACTAAGGGAAAATAATTATACATAGAATCATACTTTTGATATAATACTCCATAAAAACTCAGATACTAATGTTATTCTCACGATATCAACATTTAATATAAGTATTACAGTTTCAAGTTATCATACCATCTTAACTTATGTTATAAGAATTATCCATATCCTTCAAAATCAAATGTTATTTTAAAATTCCTCATTTGAATTTCATATTTCCATTCCATTTTCTAGGTGCATTTATCCCAAATAATTCTATGGTTTTAAATTAATTAGTAGTTATCTTTATCAACAATCATTACCATGATTTCATTTATATTTCATTTAATATTCAATAAATTTGGGTATTCTATGACATAAAAAACACAAATCATTAAAATATTATTCTTAAAGAAACTATCTCAAAAAGGAATGTGATCATATAATCTAACCATGAAGAAAATAATAGAAACATAGAAAAGCTGAAATCTTAACCCATTCCAATCAATCCATTAATATCCCAACATAACAAACTGGTAAATATTAAATCCTAGATCTCAACATGTTTCATCAATTTTAACCCATTATTCCACTACAATAACATATGTAAAATATATCATTCCCTCACTTAATATCCTTATGATTAAAGGTTTAACATATAAATATATAGAATGGGATTTATCATCCCATGGAATATACCTAGTGGAAAACAATTAACATAATAAATCATGGGAATGCTATGGCCATCACACTAAGGAAAACAAACTAAAAAAACAAAATTGGGCTCATAATATCCCGAATCACATTAATTTATTCTATTTAGTTTATCATTACTTTATTTATATGGAAAAGTAGTAATGAGAAGTTTTCATCATCATAAAGAATAGATAATGAAGATAATACTGACAATGATTTAACCATTCACTTTCTCAAATAAAAAACAACTCTGTCAAGAAGTTTAAACAAAGAGCTATAATAAAATTCATATTTATCACTCATAATATTATTTATCTTACATGATATACAATATACATCTGTTATCAATAATATTAAACCTGATAAGGAATACAAATAATGATATTAATCAAAAGAAACTATCAAGAAAATATCATGGGGGAATATAACATGGGCAATTCATAACATATGTGAATCAGTGAACCCTTACAATTCCTATAAATCTATTACATTTGATTAACTATCATTATCAATGATGATATCAAAAAATTTCTAATAGAAGATAAATCATTTTAATCCGACAAATTTGACAAAACCTAAGAAATTTCATGAATCCTATACTATAATATGAAAATTTTAATTTTTCCAAACATGAATAAATAAATAGACATATATCGCTGATCAGCTCTCCCATGAAGAACCCAAGATTACTATGGATGTAATACCATTATGAATCCCCCATCATACATCTATATAAAACCACATGAAATAAATGAAATAGTTAACTAATAACATATAAATATTGAATGGATGATAATAGGAACCAATAGGGAACAAAGAAACTCATATTAGATCACCCGTGAATTGATCTCTAAATTTTAATGGGAAAATCAAAACAAAGTGTCTCAAAATTATTTGAAATGGATCATATAGTTACTTATCTATTGAATGAAGATGGATTAAATAATATAAATTTAATATATCACTCAAGTTAAAATAGGATGGATTTTTCATAACATTGTGATGAAATACTATTGACCAAGGGTCAACGGTAATGTTTTTCACTTTAACCATGTTGTAATATAGGTGGACATGTTATAATGAGTCCAAGTAAAATCGTTATACGGATATAATAGTGAAAATACCCTCATAAATACCAACATAAATACCTTGTTAAACCTTTTATCCAATAAAACTAGGATTATACTATGGTGCATCAAAAACAATACACAGAAACAGTCCATGAATGGGAAGAGTCATAATACCCGACCCATGAACTCTATGGTTTATCCCATAGATCCACTCTTCCGGGACCCTCAATGTAACACCCCGAGATTTTATGAAAAATATTCATTTTAATTTCATTAATGTCTTGTGTTCTACTCTACACAAAAAGGAGCTTGCACAACACGCATCCTTGACTTGCCTTGCATTACACGCAATCAGGACCTTCCTTGATAGCGTGTGTAGTACGCAATATCGAGTTTCACTAAACAACGATATGCTATTAAAATATTATTAAAAGTAGCTGTTACGAATAGTAATAACAACTTTTTGAAATTTTTTACAATTTATTTTTCAAAATAGGATTCATTTTTGGATTCGTAATATCGAAATTAGCTTAGGGTTAAATTTTGGTACATTTCGGATAACTTTCATATTCGGATGAATAGTGAAAATTACTAAATTATAATTAAAAACAACAATTTTAATTGAAATAATTAATAGTGATAAATTATTAATATGAGTGGTTTTAAATTATATTTAGAATATATTTTTACAATTTAATACAATGTTGGCCATTGGATGTAATTTTACAGTTAAACCAGACATAAACAAGTGTCAATCTTTTGATAGTTATTATCTCTTAAGAACACACTATTTGTTTTGATGACGATAATTAATTTTTAAATTAATTAATGCAATTGACATGTTTTTAATTTCGTAAAATAGACATAATTTTTGAGTTCATAATATCAAATATATCTTAGGCCTAATTTTTGGTATTTTTCTGGAAAAATTCATTTTTTGATGAATAGTGAAATCACTAAGTGGTAATTAAAAAAATGAATTTTTCATAAAACATAATTTTACCGCTTCTGTGACTGGAATTTCAAAAATCTGAGAGACACGGTTGATTTTAGTAATTAAAATGTGGTTCAATGAGATGAAAATAATTTTTGGTGAATAGTAACTTTTTACTTTTTTTTACCACGGTTAAAAGTAAATATGGTAATTAAGTTTAAAAATGATATTATTATTACCCTAACACATGTCCTAATTCTCTTGTATAAGTTTAATTCGACCAAAAACAACCTTAGGAATAAAATATGACCATTTAGGCCCACTTGGATTAGATTAGGACATTTATTATTAATTTATTTAAAAAAGGGTTAAAATAGTTAAAATCAAAGTTTAAGAAGTATATAATTTTTAATATAGGTTAATACATAAGATAAATTATACTATAAATATTAATTAGAAATCTAAAAGATTTCCTACATAATGATATTTAATTTGTAATTTTTAGACATTAAATAACAGAATTTATTTATGACACAATGATGATGCAGTAATTATTTAATTAATGAAATATTGACATAATTGATGTTATAAATACCCAAATAAATGTAATTTCAGACTTTTTATGCATTACACTAATTTTCTAGGATAATATGACATGTTAGTATTTCTTTAATTAACGTTTTTGGAACTAATAATTCTTTTATGACTTTCACAAAAATCAATTACTAAATATTGTCAAAATTGATATAAAAAAGTATTTAAAACAAATATTATATTAATAATTGATATTTTATTCCTAAGAAACTAAGGTTCGTCCAAATGAATTATATTGGGTTATATATTTTAATAATAAACAACTTGGGGTTAGTTTGTCTTGTTATAGTATGTTTATTAACCTTATAGTGTAAGAACACAAAAAGACACGGTAAAAGTAAAATTATCTTACTTAAAGTTAAATATAAATTATAAGGTTAAAATAGGAACCTAAAATTGTCTAAATTCTATTGGATAAGAGTATTTCGACCCATACCCGCCTTATATTCGAAATAAATCAATTTGGAGCTATTTAAAACCGAATATGACTTTATAATAAAATAATATTTTTAGTTTTCCAAAGGTGCCCCTCTCCTCCCTTATAAAAGGGAACCTCCTCCCTCTCTTCCACACACCACTTTGAGCCTTAAAGCTCGGCCAACCCCTGCCAAATCCTCTTCTACACTTCCCTAAAAACATCCTAGAGGTCCTGGTCTTCTTCAAAGACAAATTTTAGTGCCCTAAGAGGAGGTGTCAATGAGGCGCTTCAAAGAAGAAGTAATGTTCGTTACCGATTCTTTCAACTTTATTTCTTCTTCCACTTCTTCTTCTTTAGTTTTTTCATTATGAAGTAATAACATCAGTATCAATCATATACCTATATGTTATTATAAGTATGAAACAATCCTATTAAACCATTTATCCATCCTACAGAAAATGAAATCACCGTGTGTGCGTACGTTCGGAATGATGTCTCCACGCCGTGGTGTAATCTATTTTCAACCACCACCATACTTGGATGGGTATAATGGTGTAAATAATGTATATATATGATTATTGTAAAGTTATATTGATTCTTAAATATTAAACATACACTCCAATACAATTCCACAATCATGGGAATGATATCATCGCTCGTGCATACGTACGGACTACCGTCTCCACGACGCGATGAGATCATTCTCAATGATTTACCGTTCATGAATTATTATAAAGTATATATATAATAAGTAATCATGAAATATATGAAATAATAATGATTCTGGATTTATGTATATATATATTTATGTCATCTACTTAATTCCATTCAATTCAATAAGGAAACGAAAACAGCATTCATGTGTACGTACGGCCTACCGTCTCCATGAACGGTGTATTTCTTTCCATTTATAGATCTTTTATTTATATGTATATTCTGAATATATATTATATATAAATAATGTTTTAAATTATGGATGTGATTATCCATGATCTAAGTAATTATATAAATAATTACAAGTTAAAACACGAGCGACAAATGAAATGATTTTACCCAAAACGCTACTTTAACAAGGAATATACCAAAGAACGGGTAATATAAAGTCATAAGTGAAACATATATGATATCATAACAATGAATATGATCATTTAATAAGTCAATGACATTATTTAAATCATTATAAAGGAGTTTTGGATCCATACAAAGAAAATCAGACCTAAGGTAAGGGATAATTTTGCAAATCTCATTTTTATCCGAGATTGCTTATTCATAAGTATTTACTGGGGTTATTTCAATCATTCATGTCCATGTTTTTTTAAAAGTGTTTTCATGTATGTTTAAATTCCTTTTTACCCATTCATTACTTTTACTACGTGGTATGAAAGGAATATTTCTTTTTTTTATGTTACGAAGTACTTTTTGACTTTTCCAGAAAATGTACGAGAAGAATGTTTTTTTAACTTATACGGCACGAATGGATTTTTACGATTTTATAAAGCCTTATTTTCATGAAGCTTCCTCCAAAAGATTTCCTGACTATTTTCAACAAAATCATTTTCTTTTAAAATTACATGACGTTTTGTGAAAAAAAAAATTGATTTTGAAGAAGAAAGGATATTTTCCTCAAGAATTCATTTCAAGTGTTTTATCGAAATTATTTTTACATCTAAGATGAGATTATTTCATATGTGTATATCTCAAGTATAATGTCTCTATGATTTACATGGTTTCACTTTTATTATTATGAAATTATATCCATTACTTTTATATGGATTATGTGATGATGGGATGATGTTTATGAAACCCATTTTATTCTATGGGTTATGATGAATGTTTTATGTTTATTTTGTGTCACAAGTAAGAATGATTTCATTATGAGATGGGTGGGACCTATATCTCCCTCCAATGCATTGGGTAAAGATTTTATATCTCATGAGATAGACATGGATGGAATGGTAAATTAATATGGTTCAGTGTTACAGGACTGAAACAAGGAGTGAACTTGATTTAGAATGGGACTTTGTCCACTAAGATGGTCTTGGCATCAATGCCTTGGCTACTATGGAAATCATTACATGTGCTTAATGGATGCCACAATTACGTGTTTTATTCCGATGCTATTTTATCATGGTTTATGTTCCATTATGATCTATTCCTTATGTACTTTCATGTTTTATGTCATTTCTCAAGCTTTTGATGTTTAAACATTATGTTCATGTTTTTAAGTTCAAATGTATATGGTATGTTTTATTTTATCCATGCTTACCCTTACTGAGCATTTGAGCTCACCTTTTTTTATGTTTTCCTTTCCCCAACATATAAAGAATGGTTTTAGGTAAGAAAAAAAGGGGGAAGATCTTTATGGGAGATGTTGAAGATCATTCACCATGATTAGAAGATTACGTTCCATGTTTCCAAAGACACTAAACTGTTACGGTCCTTGTGTTTCTTTTTTTGTTATGTATTCAGTATTCTACAAAAGTAATGTAATGTCCATGTACGTCAAGCTTCGGGACTCTACAGTTGGTATCAGAGGAAATGTTTAGTCAACCTTTGGAAACTATGATGTGAAGACGTTAGTGAGATCCCTAGAGATATTTCCATCGGTGGGGGGTTTGGGTTGGAGACACAAGGAGGCGGGGGTGGCTCTCGACTGGTGGCGCGACGGTGGGGCGATGGTGGCGTGAGGGTGGCCGATGGTGGCACGATTGGTGACAGGGCAGTGTGGTCAGGCGGACGGCAAGACGTCCTATCCCGTGTAGTCACTGCTTTGGTCATGAAGTCGATCCCAATGTTGATTTGTTGTCTCAAATGACCGAATCTCATTTTTGAGGTGAAGTTGCGAATGATTAATATGACAAAAGATCTGTTCTGGAGAAGCTTCATTTTCAGATCTGATGAATCCCGAACCGAGGTCCCGTTAAAGCCAGTGGCATGGGTGGAATCCAATGTTTTCCGTTCTTTGTGGCCTCAGTTCAAAAATATGGATTTGATTCTGGCTGTTTGATTTAAAAAAATCTGTGGCAACGACCTGTTCGGGTTTGTGGCGGTGGTGGCGGACCTAGCCAATGAAAACTTCATGGTTGTGTTTTTTAGGGTTTCTTAGGTTTTCCTATGTGACCTTTGGATCAACGACTGGTATTGGGTTCTATCCCTTGTGGGTCTCAGATCATTGACTCATCTATGGGCTTCAGGTATATAATGTCTTATCCCTCTCTGCTTTCGGGGGGCTAATCCATTTGGCCCCATGGGCATGTAATGGGTTTTCCCTTACCGAGTTCAAAAGGGGTTTATGTTGCCTTTTTTTCTTTTTTTTAATAAAGGGGCTTGACCCCAATCCTTATGGTATATGATATAGTCCTAAATCTATGTCAACGATCTTAGAATTTAACCTATGATGTTAGATATTGAGGGTCCTCCCCCTTTACTATGATGTTTTCTCTAGAATGATTTTTTCCTCTCATAGAATTCTTTTTGTGTTTTAGTCAATGGAGGGAACCATAAGGAATTCGGTTAACATTGAATCCAATGGAAAAATTGGTTACTATGTGCAACAAAATTGTGTAATGCCTAGGGAGAAAGATATTGTGATTATGTTGAATCAGTCATCGCGATATATGATTATCAAGGTGAAATTTAGTGGTATGCCTAATTCATCAAATAAGAGAAAGATAGAATTTTATGCATGTATCCATGTTGAGGAGCATAATGAAATGAAGATTGAGATTTCTAAAGAAGGGAAGAAGAACCTTGAGGAATACCTCAAATGGAGGGACAGATGTTATCTATGTGGAGAAAATGGTCATAGAGTGACAGACTGTTATAGAGTTCAATGTCTTATTTGTGGAGAACATGGGCATTACCCAACTCAATGCCCTGACCTAAAAAGTTACGTCTAAATCAAGGAAGGAATTATTCAAGTACAATCATTAAAGAATATGGATTTAAGTGTTTATGTATTGGTATTCAAGAACAATGTTGTTGAGGTACTTTTAGGGTTTATTAGAATATTTTTGTGTTAGTCTATTGTGGTTTTCAATAATTTTATGGTTCTAGTAACCATGGAAAGTGAATGAGATATTTTTGGAAAGAAGATGATATGTACATAATTAAGGTATAAGGATAAAATGAAATGTTTCATAGTATTCATGAGCTCATGAATGATATAATGAAATAGTTATATCATGGTTTGAGTATATAGAATTTTGGGGTTTTGGTATGTGTAAAGACTTATCTTTTGACAGCACTCATGTTTTCACTAAGATTCAATGGGTATTCATTTTTCAAGTGAATACATGATTAAGGCCTTATAATATTTGTAATGTGACCAACAAGACATATCTTATGATATATGAGGATCTACGATGGAATTAACATGGTTCTTATATGAAATCTCTGGTTATCGTTTTCACTATAATATGCCAATGTACTGAAATATTTTGGATAAGCCAAATGATTGGAATGGATTATGTTGGAAATAAGTTAGTATTGTTTAAGGAGAGAACCTTTTTCTATATTATTGATGGGATGATGTAGTAATGTAGTTTTAGAAAAAGTACAACCTGCAGGACGGGCGACAGCCCATCGCGTCGGACAAGGCTGTGGGAATTGAACCCACAACCAAAGTGCGACTGGCCTTTATTGCCTACCACTGGCCTACAAGAAGTCCATGTTCAGTATAAATTAGTTTTATTATATTATGTAGTATGATATATGAAGTATATGTCTATTTTAGGAACCATATATGATTAATCTCAATATAGATGGGCTTATGTATTTTTTGATAACTTTTCTATCATTTTGTTTGAGATAGATGGAATGACCCATAATTCTATCACATGATCTTCTAACACATCACAAATGACAAATTCAACTTCATTTATTTAATATATGAAGTGGAAATTGTCCAAAGAACAACCAATGGTGAAACTATACCAAAATCACAAAAGTATTTCTTCTAATTCCAATTTCATCAACTTTAGGGAAATGATCTTGAAAACCAAAAATGTTGTCCTAGTGTTCTTATATCTGATGAATCAGATGGTACCTTATATCATCACAAATTTATGGCTTTGTGATTTCTAGCTTTTCCATAGCCATGTTATCTACCACTCTCCATCAGAACAAGATGGTTAGATTTCTCTTCCATATCCATATTTTCACCTATGTGGAAACCCAATGATTAGTTTATTTGGGTAACCGTAACATTTCATAATTTTCTTTTTAAATATTGGTTTTGGTATTCTTTTTTACGATGTGTGTTTCTATTAAAGGAACTTTCGAGTAGTAAACCATTTATAACCCCCGAAAAATTTCGAGGGCGAAATTCATTTTAAGTGGGGTAGAATGTAACACCCTGAGATTTTATGAAAAATATTCTTTCTAATTTCATTAATGTCTTGTGTTGTACGATACACCAAAAGGTGGTTGCACAATACCCATCCTTGACTTGCCTTGCATTACACACAACCGCGACCTTCCTCGATATCGTTTGTAATATGCAATACCGAGTTTCACTAAACAACGATATACTATTAAAATATTATTAAAACTAGCTTTTATGAATAGTAAAAACCACTTTTTTAAATTTTTTACATTTTATTTTTCAAAATGGACTTCATTTTTGGATTCGGAATATCGAAACTAGCTTAGGGTGAAATTTTGGTACTTTTCGGATAACTTTCATATTCTGATGAATAGTGAATATTACTAAATTTTAATTAAAAACTACTTTTTTAATCGAAATATTTAATAGTGAAAAATTATTAATTTGAGTGGTTTTAATGTATATTTAGAATGTATTTTTACAATTTAATATAATGTTTGTCATTTGATGTAATTTCACATTTAAACCAGACATAAACAAGTGTCAATCTTTTGATAGTTATTATCTCTTAAGAACACACTATTTGTTTTGACGACGGGAATTAATTTTTAAATTAATTAATGAAAATGATATGTTTTTAATTTGGTAAAATAGACATCATTTTTTAGTTCATAATATCAAATATATCTTAGGCCTAATTGTTTGTATTTTTCTAGAAACTTTCATTTTTTGATGAATAGTGAAACTACTAAGTGGTAGTTAAAAAAATAAATTTTTCATAAAACTTAAATTTACCGCTTCTGTGAGTGGAATTTCAAAAATCCGAGAGACATGGTTGATGTCAGTAAGTAAAATTTGGTTCAATGAGATTAATATAATTTTTGGTGAATAGTAACTTTTTACTTTTTTTTCCACGGTTATAAGTAAATATGGTAATTAAGGGTAAAAATGATATTATTATTACCCTAACACATGTCCTAATTCTATTGGATAAGTGTAATTAGACCAAAAACAACCTTAGGAATAAAATATTACCATTTAGGCCCACATGGATTAGATTAGGAAATTTATTATTAATTTATATAAAGACGGGTTAAAATAGTTAAAAACAACGTTTAATTAGAAAATCATTTTTAATATAGGGTTATAAATAAGGTGAATTCGACTATAAAGATTCATAAGAAAGCTAAAAAGATTTACTACATAATGATATTTAATTTTTAATTTTTAGAGATTAAATAATTTAATTTTTTTAATGACCCAATGATGAGGCAGTGATTATTTTATTAATGAAATATTGACATAATTGATGTTATAAATACACAAATAATTGTAATTTGTGACTTTTTATTAATTCCACTAATTATCTAGGTTAATATGACATGTTAGTATTGATTTAATTATCTTTTTTAGAACTAATAATCCTGTTATGATTTTCACAAAAATCAATTACTAAATAGTGTCAAAATTGACAAAAAATAGTTTTTAAAACAAATATTATATTATTAATTGTTATTTTATTCTTAAAAATCTAAGGTTCTGCCAAATGACTTAGATAATGTTATATATATTAATAATAAACAACTTGGGGTTATTTTGGCTTGTTATAGTATGTTTATTAACCATATAGTGTAAGAACACAAAAAGACACGGTAAAAGTAAAATTATCTAACTTAAAGTTAAATATAAATGGTAAGGATAAAATAGGAACCTAAACTAGTATAAATTCTTTTGGATGAGAGGATTTCGACCCATCCCCACCTTAGATTCGAAATAAATCAATTTGGAGCTATTTAAAACCGAATATGACTTTATAATAAAATAATATTGTTTGTTTTCCAAAGGTTCCCCTCTCCTCCCTTATAAAAGGGCACCTCCTCCCTCTCTTCCTCACAGCACTTTGAGCCTTAAATCTCGGCCAAACCCTGCCAAATTCTATTCTCCAATTCCCTAGAAACATCCTATAGGTCCTGGTATTCTTCAAAGACCAATTTTAGTGCCCTAAGTGGAGGTCTCAAAGAGGCTCTTCAAAGAAGAGGTAATGTTCGTTACCGATTATTTCAACTTTATTTTTTCTTTCGCTTATTCATCTTTTGTTGTTTCATTATGAAGTAATAACAAAAGTATCACTCATATACTTATATGTTATTATAATTATGAAACAATCATATTTCACCATTTATCAATCCTATGGAAAACAAAATCACCGTGTGTGCGTACGTACGGAATACCGTCTCCACGTCGTGGTGTAATCTATTTTCCACCACCACCTTACATGGATGGGTATAATGGTGTAAATAATGACTATATATGATTATTGTAAAGTTATATTGATTCTTAAATATTAGAAAAACACTCCAATACAATTCAATGATCATGGGAATGACATCATCGCTTGTGCGTACGTACAGACTACCGTCTCCACGACGCGATGAGATTTATTCTCAATGATTTACAATTCATGAATGATTATAAAGTATTTATATAATAAGTAATCATGAAATATATGACATAATAATTATACTAGATTTATGTATATATATATGTATGTCATCTACTTAATTCCATGCAATTCAATAAGGAAACGAAAACAGCGTTCATGCGTATGTACGACCTACCGTCTCCATGAACGTTGTATTTCATTCCATTTATCGATCTATTATATATATGTATATTATGAATATATATTATATATAAATAATGTTTTATAGTCTGTATGTAATTAACCTTGATCTATGAAATCATATTAATAATTACAAGTTAAAACACGAGTGACAAATGAACTGATTTTACCCAAAACGCTACTTTAACATGGAATTTACAAAAGAAAGGGAAATATAAAGTCATAAGTGATAAATATATGATATCATAACAATGAATATGATCATTTAATAAGTAAATGACATTATTTAAATCATTATACAGGAGTTTCGGTACCATACGAAGCATATCAGACCTAAGGTAAGGGATAATTTTGTAAATCTCATTTTTATCCGAGATTTCTTATTCGTAAGTATTTACTGGGGTTATTTAAATCATTTATGTCCATGTTTTATAAAAGTGTTTTCATGTATGTTTAAAGTCCTTTTTACCCATTCTTGACTTTTAATACATGGTATTTAAGGAATATTTCTTTTGTTTATGTTACGAGGTACTTTTTGACCTTTCCGGCAAAAGTACGAGAATAATGTTTTTTTAACTTATACGGCACGAACATATTTTTACGATTTTATATAGCCTTATTTTCATGAAGCTTCCTCCAAAAGATTTCCTGAAAATTTTCAACAAAATCTTTTTCTTTTAAAATTACATGACGTTTTGTGAAAAGAAATTTATTTTGAAGAAGAAAGGATATTTTCCTCATGAATTCATTTCATGTGTTTTATCAAAATTATTTTTCCATCTAAGATGAGATTATTTCATTTGTGTATGTTTCAAGTTTAATGTCTCTATGATTAACATGGTTTCACTTTTCTTATTATAAAATGATATCCATTACTTTTTTATGGATTATGTGATGATGGGATGATGTTTATGAAACCCATTTTATTCTTTGTGTTATGATGAATGTTTTATGTTTATTTTGTGTCACAAGTAAGAATGAATTCATTATGAGATGGGTGGGACCTATATCTCCCTCCAATGCATTGGGTAAAGATTTTATATCTCATGAGATAGACATGTCTAGAATGGTAAGTTAATCCGATTTAGTGTTACAGGACTGAAACGAGGAGTGAACTCAATTCAGAATGGGACTTTGTCCACTAAGATGGTCTTGCCAGCAATGCCTTGGCTACTATGGAAATCATTACATGTGCTTAATGGATTCCAAAATTACATGTTTTATTCCCATGATATTTTATCATGTTTTATGTTCCATTATGATCTATTCTTTATGAACTTCCATGTTTTATGTCATTTCTCAAGCTTTTGATGTCTAAACATTATGTTCATGTTTTTAAGTTCAAATGTATATGGTATGTTTTATTTTATCCATGCTTACCCTTACTGAGCATTTGAGCTCACCTTTTTTTTATGTTTTCTTTTCCCCAGGATATAGAGAATGGTTTTAGGTATGAAAAAAATTGGAAGATCTTTATGCGAGATGTTGAAGATCTTTCACCACGATTAGAAGATTACGTTCCAAGTTTCCAAAGACACTAAACTATTACGGTCCTTGTGTGTCTGTTTTTGTTATGTATTAAGTATTCCTAAAAAGTAATGTAATGTCCATGTACATCTAGCTTTGGGTAATTACACTAAAATAGTAGAAAAAAGAAAAAAAAAACCCCTAATATCATGACGAATCCTTGTAAACCATGCCTTAGTGGTCTTTAAAATTATAGAACAACCAAACTGAAGACTCATGGAACCATGTCATGAATAGCATGGTTACATTGAAAATGGTGTATTCTTAGAAATCAACCACACTCTTAAAATCTTCTCAAATTCATATAGTATCCAATACTTTTTTAACTTCTCTCCCATAATGAATTATAACTCCATAAGCACACCATATAAGGACACGATATCAAACATTAAAAAATCATTAATTAAATGAATAATTCTCAGCGAGGATCATTTTAGGTTTAGAGTTTTAGAGAATTAGGCCATAACTATTAAATTATATCTCAAAAATTACAAGGTAGATAGTTATACTCAGTTTCTATTTTTTCATAAGATGAAAACTTTTGAAAAATAATTGTCATGTTTAGTCTCATGTTTTAGACAGCATGACTTTTACATGATCTCATCCTTGACCATATTCATCCTTATGTCTTGTGAAAAATATTTAAAAACATTGGATGATCATAAAAAGCTTAGTAAGGGTTATAAAATAAATAATGAAAACATTATTTCATCAAAACAAACATAACCTTTGATCTTTAACATAACTCATTAAATCATAAGATTTACTTAGTGAACAAAAATCATTAAGGTAACATGTGGAATCCATAACATACTTACATTGTATCTATCACAAATATGTAGAGAGTTACATTTATAATTCCTATCACAATATATTCCATAAATCTTATAGGAGTAAAATTCATGTTTACCTCCATCACGTAACCCAATGAATTGGAGAGCTATCTCGGGCTCACCCTCCCTAGTTTTGTCATAAAACCACCCGTATACGTAACAATTCCCAAGAACCATAACATATTCTTAGACCATAAAACAAACATATTGTAATGATAAAATTCCCACATTTCAATCCCAATATATCACTTAAAATTGTTGAATTATCCTATCCATTATCAGAACCAGTTTCAATACCAATATAAGTAAAAAAGAGTAAATGGTATTTACTTTCCTTTTAAAAACATTATGGCTTGTTTAGAAATCCAAAGATCAAATAATACTAATGGTGGTAGAAAGGTATTTGTCCCCACTTATGTTAAAAACAAATATCCATTTTTTTCATTTAGTAAAACTCTTCATAGAAAAATAATTAGATGATTAACCCAAATAATTGAAAATGGTTTAAGAAGTTCTCATACCTCGTGTCTTATATGAACCATTAGTTATTTAATATAATAAATAATAAACTAACTTTAATTTAAACTTTCATATGATTATTTTTCATGTTTATTATTGCTTTTATATCACTTATTATCATGTTACAAACATTATCTAACCATTTAATGTGGTAAAAAATAGACTTCTTATAATAAAATTTTTATCACGTGGTCAACCTTTCATTATATCCAGAATAATATTAATGATTTAGATAAAATATATATCTGTTATATCTGGTATATATATTTATTTTAAACATTACATATCATTTGGAGGTAAGAAATGAAATGCACCATTCATGGAGATGGTAAACTGAATGTATGCATAAACGCTACTTTCATTTATATTTCTTATTTTAATGGATTTAAAACACAATGATACATAGTTATATTATAATTCAAATATAATATCATATATAATATCATTAACTCTATACTTTTTACACCACACATATGGAATTAACGAGTCATATCACTTTGAAGGGGCAGTAGTCCGCACTTCCTCAAATGAAATTATCATGTTTACCCATAATAAAACCATAAGGGTATGATATAAATGAAAAATACATAATCATACAGAAAACAAAAACATAATATATATCATATATAAATAATTATCTATCGTAATGTCCATCATGAGAGGCAGTAGGATATAATTGAACAATCATCATTTCTTGAGGCATTAGTTTTCCATCCACAGAAACAATATATTGTTTACCCATTAGATGGAGGTGTGTAAAATTGTATATAGAATACATATCCAAAACATATACTAGTACATTCAAGATACTGGTTTTTTTATTAAGTAAAAGAATAAAAAAAGACAAGGGGGTGGAGAAGTAAAATAAGAGAAAACAATTTAAGAGAAACCATCACCTTTAATTCGAGTAACTCCCTATGGATTGAACCAAAAGAAATTATAGAAGCTTATTATGTATAATTTAAGTATTAAATGGGGAATATAGTTATCTTGAGAGCTTATTTTGTTATTGGTTGGATGATACAATGGGCTTGAGAGGTGTGAGGAATGGGTTTGACATGAGGGATTCTTATAAGGGGGGGTGGGGCTCTTTATAAAAGTGTGAATATATTATTTTATTATATACTGATTTTTAGTTTAAAAAGGTCAAAAACTTATTAAAGAATAATATAAGATTACTAAGTTTCTTAATAAAATCATCCAATAATAATTGGACAGGTTTTGGATATTGATGTAATCTTTATAATATTATTTATTAAAATCACTTATTAATGAGGTAAACACTACATCCTTATTGTGTCATAAATAATTTTATTTGTATGATGACTAAAAATTATAAAAAAATCACATGATTTAGGTAATCTTTTTATCTTTCCAAACAATATTTATAGTAAAAATTATAACTTATATAACACTATGTAAACATTAATTTACAAAAACATATTTATTTATGTTATTTTTTTCCTATATATTAAATTAATTATTATAACATGTCATTATCACTATTAAGTGGATCCATGGGGACTTGAAATAGACTCAAGAATTCCCATGGTCTGACATTACTCATAATATAATGTAGGGACATGTTTTAAGGAAATTTTGTAATATTATAATATTCTTTTTACCATGAATTACCATATTTACCTTTAACCACGGTAAATAAAAATCAAAAGTTAAAATTGATGGAAATTTATATTAATCTTATTGAACCACATTTTAGCTACTAATAACAACCATGTTTTTTGTATTTTCTAAATTCAATTCAATGAAGTGGTAAAATTTCATTTAAATGAAAAATTCATTTTTAAACTACTACTTAGTGGTTTCACTATTCATCAAAAATTTATGATTTTCATAAAAAAACAAAAAATTAAGCCTAAGTTATATATGATATTACAAATAATAAAATTATGTCTATTTTAAAAAATTCAAAACATAAAAGTGGGATTATTTAATTTAATAGTAATTCTCATTGTCAAAAACAAAATGCGTGTTTTTAATAAATATTAACTATCAAAAGATTGACACTTGTTAATGTCCAATTTCAAAATGCAATTAATTCCAATGTCCAAAATTAGATTAAATGGTATTAATATAATCTAATTACACTTTAAAACTAATTAAAAAGAAAATCTATACATATAAATAAATTATATTAAAAGTCGGTATTGAATTAAAATACAGTATTTTTCACTATTCATCAAAATTGATTTTTATCAAAAAAATACATAAAATTTACCCAAAGTGAATTTTGATGTCCTAATTCTAAAAGAGAATTTTATTTTGTGAAAAATAACATATAAAAGTTACCAAAACTATATTTAATGAGGGTTCTCCATTAAAAGGTGGAAAATCGACCTTTTAAGGAATATTAGTGTATTTATGTTTAAAATTATATTAATTCACATTTTAGGCCTCTAAATTTTATTGGATAAATGTAAAAACATTTAACAAACATGTAAAATAATATTTTAGTTAGTTCTATTCATTCCTGCCAATACATTGGATAGGCGTTTAATACATTTAAAATAATATTATTATATTATTAATGTGTGATCTAAGATTTCATAGAAACTTGTTGTACCGTATCGGGTAACCCATCAAACATATGAACCCCTTTAAAGTAAAATTAATATTTAATTCACAAATATTTATAATTATGAAAATGTATTATTCTTTATTTACTTGGGATTTCACATCCTTCCCCCCTTTTGAAAATTATGTCATCATAATTTTTATTAACTTATCAAATAAGTGGGGGTATTTATCCGTCATATCATTTTCATGTTCCCTCATTGCCTCTTCAACCATATGGGTTTTCCACAAAACATTTACTTGATAAATTACCTTATTTCGCAACACTTGCTCTCTTCAGTCAAGAATATGGTCTAGTTATTCCTCACAATATATATTATCTTCCAACTGGGCTACCTCTAGTCTCGAAATGGGAGAGGGATCTGGCATAAACTTTCTCAACATTGAAACATGAAAGACATTGTGTTCATAGGAAAAGCATGGAGGTAAAGCCACACTATTCATTACTGATCCAAATTTCTATAGGATATAATAAGGTCCAGTGAACCTCAGACTCAACTTTCCCTTCTTTCCAAAACGCATCATGCTTTTCCATTTAGATCCTTTGAAAAATACATGATCACCTACCTCAAAAGAAAGATCCTTCCTCTAATTATCAGCATAACTTGTCTTCCTGCTCTGATCTATTCTCATGTGCTTCTGAATCAATTGAACCTTTACTTCCATCTCATCTATCAATTCTAATTCCATCAACTTCCTTTCACATACTTCGTCCAAAAAAGTTGGAGTTCGACACTGATTCGAATATAATACTTCAAATGGAGCCATATGTAAACTTGAATGAAAAATGTTATTATAAGAAAATTCAACAAATGAAATATGTTGGCCCCATATACCATGGTAATCCAGTGAACAAGCACATATCATATCTTCCATGGTTTGAATTGTTCTTTTTGATTTCCCATCTGATTGAGGACAAAAAGTTATACTAAAATTTAATTCAGTACCCAACGACTTTAGAAGGCCTTTCCAAAAGTAAGACGTAAACCTGGGATCATGATCAGATACAATGGATAGGGTAAGACCATGAAACCTAACAATATATTTAACATAAAACTGAGAATATTGAACTAGATACAAAGTATCTCGAATCGGAAGGAAATGAGTTTATTTAGTAAAACGATAAACAATAACCCAGATTGAATTAATACCTCAAGATGTCTTCGGTAATCCCACAATGAAGTTCATGGATATATTTGTCCCATTTCCACATTGTTACTAGTAATGACGGAAGCAACTCATTTGATAATTGCTACTTTTCTTTAACCTGCTGATAGGTCAAACACTTCACAGTTAAATCAACAATAACTCATTTCATTCCATCCCACCGGTAATACTGCTGAATATCACTATTCATGGTAGAAATTCTATGATGAACTAAAAATGGGGAACCATGAGCTTCACATAAAAACTCATTCTTCAACTGTGAATTATAAGGCACACATAATATCCTTCCAAACCTCAAAAAATAATCATTTTCAACGTTAAATTCATGATACATACCCTTTGGAACCAACTCTACCTTTTTTCTGCAACTCCCCACCTGCCTTCTGCACTGGTTTTATTCTATCTGATTTAGATGATTTAACTAACACCTGTAACAAAAAAATAATTTCCTACACCAACTACTTCTATGCCAATCTTCATCAAATCAAAAACCAAACTATCTCATTCCAAACATAGCATGGTTAATAAGGTATTATTTTTTGACACAAATCATCGGCAACTTTATTTGAATTTCCTGGATGGTAAAGGTTTGTTCAATTATAATACTTGATTAATTCCATCCATATCCTTTGTCCCATGATCAGTTTTTTCTGAGTGAATATATACTTCAATATTTTGGGGTCAGTTTATATTTCACATTTTAGTCTATACTAATGATTCCTCCAAAATTTTAAATCCAAAAACAACAACAGCTAATTCCAAATCATGTGTAGGGTAATTTAACTCATGAGGTTTCAACTGATGTGAAACATAAGTAATTAATTGATCATTCTACATAAGGAAACTACCAAGTCATTTTAATGAAACATCATTGTAGATAAAAAAATCACAACTTCTAGAAGGTAGTGCCAAAACCGGAGCATTCACAAATATTCTTTTCAATTCCTAAAAACAATCATTGCATTCTTTTATCCAAACAAACATAACATCTTTTCACGTTAACTTAGTCAGTGGGATAGATAATTGTGAAAAAATATCAACAAACCTCTGGTATTAACCTACCAAACCAATAAAACTATGGATCTCTATTATATATGTTGGTCTTGTACATTCTTCAAAAAAATTTGTTTTAGTAGGATCAACAGTATTACCATTTATTGAAACAATGTGACCATGTAAATAAATTTTCAATAACAAAAACCCACACGTGCTGAATTTCTAAAAATGATTCATTTCTTTTAAGTATTTCAAGATAATAATTAAATGACATTAATGCATCACTTTACTTTTAAAATAAACCAAAAATAACATTATTGAACACAACCAAAAACTTATCTAAGAACTCACAAGAAATTTTTATTCATAAGATCCATGAATACAGAAGGTTCATTAGTAAAACAAAAGGCATAACTACACATTAATAATTCCCATATCTATTATGAAACACAGTCTTTGGAATATCTACTTCCTTTACATTCAACTGATGGTACCCCGACCTCAAATAAATATTTGAAAAATACTGAGCTCCCAGGAGCTGATCCAACAAATCATCAATATGAGGCAATTGATACCTCTTCATAACAATGATGTTATTCAATTCTCTATAATCAATGCAAAGTCTAATTGAAACATATTTCTTTTAAAAAAATACGATAGGATCATCCCACGATGATGTGCTCAGTCAAATGAAACCTTTATCTATAAACTCTTCCAATTGAATATTTAACTCTATAAGATTAATTTGTGCGATTCAATATGGGGTTTTGAAATTGGTTTAGCCTAATGAACTGAGTCAACAGTACATTAAAATTCCCGATCAGGTATAATACCAAGAAAATCATCAGGAAAAACATCAAGGTAATCATTTACCATTGGTACATCAATAATCTGAATAGTTCCTTTGTTTTCAAAAATTTGTGCAAGGTATCATTCATTTCAATCTTTTTCTAGTCACTCAGCTTCCAGGTATGTTATCAAAAGTAAGGTTTCATTTTTGTAAAAAAACTAAAATTATTTTTGAAAAGAAACCTCTTTATCTCTGAAGTCAATCATATCATGGTAAACTGAAAGCCAATCCATTCCCAAAATAACGTCAAACTCAACTAGAGTAAAAACAATATGGATTTCATGTAGATTCTTTCTGCATAGAAGGATATGAATGTTCATATAATTTCATTTTTGGTTCAACATTACTTCCAGGTGTTTTTACCATAAGTTTAGGATTCATATTTTGATATGCAATTTCCAATTTACAGGAAAACATATTAGAAATGAATGAATGTGTAGACCCAGAATCAACCAACAAATTGGCATAATATGAACAAACAAATAGTGTATTAGATACTACTTCATTTGATGGACCAACATCTTATGAAGTAGTTGTAAATTACTTCACCACCCCTTTCTGCATGTAGTCTTGTTTCCTTCCATCAGTTGAGTTCTTAATTGGAAACTAATTTGCATAATAACCAATTTCATTGCTCATAAAACATTTTACTGACTGTAAATCAGACATGGTATTACCATTACCATGCTCTTTTTTAGTGTAATTATGAGCCTTTTTTCCAATTTTACCACATCTGTAGAACTTACCCTAATTCAAAAGACATTCGACTGCATGATTTTTACCATAATTTTCACAAACTATAAACTTCATATTCTTACCATCCGACTTTTTTGAAGAGTTTTTCCCATTCTCATGCCATGTTGACCTCTTATTCTGTTGTCTGTCAAAGAACAACTAATAATCGGAAAACTCTATTTCCACCTTCTCTACACATCAAACATGTTTTTCATAAGTTTTGAACTCATAAAAAGATAACACTCTTTGATACATTGATGTTAATCCTATGTAAAAATGGTTTATTTTAATATCACGATCTGATTTGAAATTTGGAGCATACCTTTCTAATCGAGTGAATTTTTCTTCATAAGAACCCACTGAGTCATCCTCATGCCCTAATTCTAGGAGTAGCTTTTCCATCCTAAGAAGAACCACATTAGGAAAATATTTCTCAAGAAACATAGCATTGAATTCATCCCTATCAAGAGCATTAATCTCTTAAATATCCCTGATATTTTTTCACCATCAACCACCACTGATCAGCTTCACATTAAAAACAGTAAATAGAGAGACTAACCTTTTGATTTTTAAAACACCCCATGACATCAAAAAAATTTCTCTATGGCATTAATCCACCCTTCATCTAGAACAGGGTCATATGATCCTTTGAAATATGGGGGGTGTCGCCTCATGAAATGATCCACTACTAACATATTCCGCTATGGTTGATATAGCTGATCTTTTGCATGCATACCACCACCATTTATCACCCGAGTCAATTGTTCAATAACTTCAACAAACTGTTAAGGTACGTTTTCGACCATCTCATGGTGATTATTTGGAAGGTTTTCTTCCTACTGATGTCGTCGCATCATAGCTTCCTTGTTTCCTATATTGAAAAAAATTCTGAACACAGAGATATCTTAGGCGACGCAACATGGTTATCTGCAAATGATATCATTTCAATATTAACATAAATTAATTTATGGATATAAATTAACAATACCCTAACTCCAAAAGTTATCTAAACTGAACTCTGATACCAACTATAAGGAGCTAGCTTTACACATTACATGATCTTGAATTAAATGAATAATTCACATTGAGGATCTTTTCATGTTTAGAGTTTTAGATAATTACGTCATAACAATTACATTATTTCAAAAAAATTAAAAGGTAGACACTTCTACTCAGTTTCTATCAATTCATAAGATAAAAGCAATTGAAAAATGTGTCATGTTTAGTCCCATTTTTCATAACAACATGACTTTTCCATAATCCCATTCGTGACCCTATTCATCTTTATGTCTTGTGAAAAAAATTCAAAACTTGGGATGAGCCTAAAAATCACAGTAAGGGTTATAAAATAATGAAATAAAACATTAGTTCATCAATACATACATAACATAATATCAATATCATACCTCGTGAAATCATAGTATTTACATAGTAAACAAAAATCATAAAGGTAACTTGTGGCATCCATAACATACATACATTGTAGCTATCACAGCTACATAGGGAGTTACATTTGGAATACCCATTACATTATATTCCCCAAATCTATTCGGAGAAACATTAATGTTTACCTCTGTGTCATTACCAAATGCATTAGAGATCTATCTCGGGTTCACCTGCCCGAGGTTTATCATGTAATCACTTCTATATGTAACGATTCCCAAGAGCCATAACATATTTATAACACATAAAACAAGCATTATTGAAAGATAACATTTCCACACTTCAATCACAATATATCATTTAAATATATTGAAATAATCTATCCATTATAAAAACCATTATCAATAACAATATATGTAAATATAGTAAATGGTATTTAATTTCCTTTTAGAAACATTATGACTTGTTACGAAAGCCAAAGATAAAATAATACTCGCGGCGGCAGAAAGGTCGTGGCCATTGTTTATGTTAAAAAAATATTTTTGTAAATTTAGAAAAATGATTCATAGATAAAGATTCCATTTGAATGAAATGAATATTCAAATGGGTTTAAACACCTTATAAAAGAATGTCATGTATTAAAACAAAATATTCCTCAATGAAAGGAGATTGAGAGGAACTCCCATGCAAAAATCATTTGGTAAATAAAATAGATCAATTATGTGTATTTACTATATTACACATACATAATGTATAAATAAAATATAAGACATCAGAAGTTATTTATTACATAATCACAACACAACATAATTTAAAATTAGAATATAAACCTAATGAATGGAAATTGGGTTAAGAAGATCCCTTTCCCCGTGTCCGACTTGACCCGTTTGTTCTTTAATCTCTAAATTAATAAACTAAATTTAATTTATACTTTTCTAAGATAATTTTTCATGTTTATTATTCTTTTAATATCACTTGTTACCATGATATAAACATTATGTTCTCATTTATGTTAATAATGGTCATTTTGCTGATATTTGGTACTCGAGTCAAAAATAGACGTCTTATAATTAAAGGTTGTTCATGTGGTCAAAATTTCATTATATCCATAATTATATTCATGATTTAGATATCATATATATTATATATATCCATTATATATATGGATTTATAATAGTACATAACATTTGGATGTAAGAAATGAAATGTACCTTTCAGGGAGACGGTATATTGTATGTACGCATGAATGCTACATTCATTTCTATTTATTATTTTAATGGAATTAAAACATAATTATACATAGTGATTTTATAATTCCAGTATAATATCATATATTATATCATTAACAACATCCTTTATATGTCCCACATATGGCATTGACGAGTCATATCATTTTGAGGGGGCGGTAGTCAACATTTACTCAAATGAAATTATCGTGTTTACCTATAATGGAAACCATAAAGGTAAGATATAAATGAAAAATACAGAATCATAAAGAAAACATAAACATAATATATATCATATATAAATATAGTTCTATCTTAATTTCCACCATGAGAGGTGGTAGAAGATAATGGACCAATCATCATTTCGAGAGCTGTTAGTTTTCCATCCATAAAAACAGTATGTTCTTTACCAATTAGATGGAAGTGAGTGAACATGTATATAAGATACATCAAATAAAAACATCCTAATATATTGAGGATACCATTTTAGTTATAAAATAAAATAATAAAAAGATTTTATGGGTTGGAGAATTAAAATAAATGAAAATAATATAAGAGACATTGTTACCATTAATTCATGTAACTTCTATTGGATTAAACCAAAAATAATTATTGATGTGTGATATGTCTATGTTAATGATTCTATGTGGAAGAGAGAGATCTTGGGATATTATTTGGGATGGTTTTTGATGAGCCAATGTGCTTTAGAGGTGTGAGGAATTGTTTAGAGGTGAGGGATTTTTATATAAGGGATTAGGGGCTCCTTAAGAAAGTGTGAAAATATTATTTTATGAAATAATTATTTTCAGTTTATAAAGGTAAAAAACTTATTAAAGTTGAAGATAAGATGTCCCAGGGTCGAAATAAAATCTTTCAATAAGAATTGGACTGGTTTTTTATATTATTTTAATAATTATAATATTATTTATTTAAATCATTTATTAATAAGGTAAACACTACATCATTATTGTGTCATAAATTATTTTATTTATTTGATGTATAAAAATTATAAACAAATACCATGATGTATGAAATATTTTTAGCTTTAAAAATAATATTTATATTTAAAATGATAACTTATATAACCCTATGTAAAAATTAATTTACTAAAATATATTTGTTTGTGTCATTTTTGTCATTACTTAAATTAATTAACATAATGTCTTATTATCACTCTTAAGTGGCTCTATGGGGTCCCATAATAGACCCAGATATGACCATGGTATTCATGACTAATCTAATTTGGTTAATAAAAGTTTTATGGTAATTCTGGGTTATTATAAAATTCTTTTGACTGTGAATTACCGTATTTACCTTTAACTGTGGTAAATAAATGTCAAAAGATACTATTCAACACAAATTATTTTCATATTATTGAACAAAATTATACTTAATAATAACAACCATGAATTCCACATTTTTTAAATTCAATTCATAGAAGTGGTAAAATTTCATTTAAATGAAAAAGTCGGTTTTTAACTACTAATTAGTGGTTTCACTATTCATGAAAAATTGATGTTTTTCATAAAACTGTCAAAAATTCATCCTAAACTATATTTTATATTTTTAATTAAAAAATTATATCTATTTTACCAAATTTTAATCATATAAGTTGGATCAATTAATTTTAAATTAATTCCCATCGTCAAAACAAAAGCGTATTTTTAAGAAATATTAACTATCCAAAGGTTGACACTTCTTTATGTCCAATTTCAATGTGAAATTAATTCCAATGACTAAAATTGGATTAAATGGTAACAATATAATCTAATTACATTGTAAAACCAATTAATAAGATAATATAAACATATAAATAAATTAGATGAAATGGCAGTTTTGATTTAAAATACATTATTTTCACTATTCATCAAAAAAAGAATTTTAGCAGAAAAATTCCAAAATTTTACAAAATATGAATTTTGATGTCCCTATTCTAAATTATAATTCTATTTTTTCCAAAATAACATATAAAAGTGACCAATACTAGATTTATATTGGGTTCGTAATTAAAAGGCGGTAAATCGACCTTTTAAAAAAATTTAGAGTATTTAAGCTTAAAATTTGATTAATTCACATTTTAAGCCACTATGATTTATTGGATAAATGTAAAAACATTTGAAAAACATGTACAATCATATTTTAGTTAGTTATATTAATTCCCTCCAATACAACGGCTAGGAATTAACTACATTTCAAATAATATTATTATATTATTTGTGTGCAATATAAGATTTCAAAAAAAACACTTTGTTGCGTATCAGGTAATCCATCGAACATAGAAACCCCATTAATGTAAAATTAATATTTAATTTACAAATATTAATAATTATTAAAATGTATTATTCTTTATTAACTTGGGATGCTACACACCTACTCATCTATCCCCACCTTATACTCCTCTAATCACCCAATAACAGAAAGGATGGTATCAAGAAAATTCCGTCCCTTACATAAGATACCTCTCACGAAATTCTCATTCGGAAGAATTAAACCAAATCCTTTGAATAAAATAAAAATATGTTTATCCGTACCTCTTATGGATATGGTAAAACCTAAGCATCAATTGTATTAATGTTATCATTAAAAAGAAATAATAGCACAAAACACCTTATTTAATTCATGTGTATGATTAAAATAAAAAAATATCTACTTTTATAAAATGAATTATTATAAATTAATTTAATTTTCATATTAATAATGTTATTATTATCATATAGTTAGTTTTTATGATTTTACAAATTAAATTTAATTTCTAGAGAATAATGAAAAATAATATTTCTGAAAATTGTAATCTTGTTTCAAGTGTATACAAAGTTCAATTTTTTATATAGTTTCAACATAAATATAAAAATCGAATTAATATAATTTGAATAAATTTTTTGGTTTATTTTTTTATGAAAACATTATTATCCATTAAATGGATTTTTTATGAAAACACATTCATTGAGTTATGAATTTTAATCATATTTTGCGTTCCACCACTTCTAAAAATTGAATCATAATAAATGTATTACATTAATGGAATATGGATTTATAAATTTTTTAAATAGGAACATTTTATTTTTAGGTATTTTTAATAGTATGTATCATAACATTTATCGAATCAGTAAATGGTAAATTGGGTAATTAAGGTTAAAAATAGTTGATGAGGTTGTAAAAAACAACGAAACATGTGATTTTATTTAATTGAATTAGAGGGATTTGATAATATACAAAAATTACTGTTATATATGTCACATTGGTTCTATTTTTATATGGTAAGGGAATTTCTGTTATTTTATGTGATGAAAATTCCAAAATGTCACTCTCTTGCTTTTAACATCATTTACATGTTCACATAAGGATTGTAAAATAATATGAAGGAATATAAAAGGTTATTTTGAAAAAAATTCATATATTTTTTTAACATGAAATTTTATTTTTAATTTTTAGTGATATAATAATCAGCCTAAATTATTTTGAAATGTTTAAAAATATATATTAAATTAATAGGAAAACAAAGTAAATAATTTTAAAATATTGAATATAATTTAACAAGGATAAATTATTGTGTCCCAGGAAATTTGTAAATAAATATAACATATTGGTGATGTTATAAAATATTATATTAAAATTACACTTTCATATTGATGTTGTTAAAGTCAAATTAAATGAATAATGTTAAAAATATAATTTATGGTATTTCATTAAATAATTTAAAAAATATTAAAATAAATAAAAATGAAAAATAGAATATTAAATTCTTTAAAACAACATTCCATTTTTACATATGGGCAATATTTATTTTGTAGAGAAATTATTTTCCATTAAAGGGTACACAACTTTTATATTGGAGAAATATTTGTAAAGGTTAATGGGGGTTAAAACAAAGAGATATGGGAGAAAATGTAACTCAAATTGTAAAAGATTATGTTTTATACATGGATTTCAACTCAAACTAATTTTATATATGAGATAAAATAATTTTAAGTAATTTTTACATGAAAAAGAAATTATATTAATTTAATAATTTATCTAATTCCAAGAGTGCCCCTCTCATCACAACAAAAAGTACACCCATTTAGTCTTTTCTTTAGACCACATTGAGAAACCTAATTCAAAAAAACCTACCAATTCCTATAATAAACATTCATATCCATTTTATAGTTGTATAAGTTTTTACAAAAGACTAATCCTAGATCAAATAAGAGGATATCTAAGGAAGTTACCGATGAAAAATTAATCATCATTACATACTCCATCAAATTTATTTCTTCTTCTACCCCGATAAATATTTTTCAAACATTATAAAACAAACAATAATGTTTCATAAATATAATTATTTGTTTTATGATTATGTTACAACCTTTTCCAACCAATTTTATAACCTTAAATATACAAAATAAACATTACTCTTACGTAGGTACTGGTTATCATCACAATGTAGCAGTGTAATTATTTTTTCATCCCCATTTTACATAGATAGTTAAAAAGATTTATGTAATGAATAAATATAGTATTTATTATAAAATTATTTATCTATAATTACCATATTATTATTACCTTATTACCCTCTAATCTATTGGAAAATGATAACAATAGTTATGTGTGTGTGTGGACAGTCACCTTCACAAAATAATGTGATACATTTTCCATTTTGTATGTATATAGATGTTAATAATTATTCATCTAATTAATACATATGATACTAATATAATTATTAATATTATACAGAGGATGTAAACATAATAAAATTATAATTATTAGAACTTCCATGAATAAACATGAATGATAAAATAAAGAACTTCACAACCAAAAATATTATAATAATGAATCATTGTTAATGGGAAGTTGATATAATTTTATAATAAGATAATATATGATATTATAAATTTAAATTTGTTTATATGAGAAATTAATAACATTTTTAAAAACACTTGACTGGATTTTAAACCATTTCCAGTTAATGAGACACATGAGGTATGGGATTTCATATCAAATTCCACCCCATTAAAACATATTTCATATTATGCTCCTATTTATATTTTCCGGTTGTATATAATAGAAATTCAATTTATTTAACATGAATATATATTTATTAATTGTATTTAGATATTAATTTCATGTTTACTCTTTCTAGGGGATAAAATTGGAATGTTAGCAAAGACATATTAATTTTTTTTACAATCTCATTTTTCGGATTAATCATATTTCCAATGGCGGAATCTTATAATCTATCCATATTAAACTCCATATATTTTTATATCCTAAACAAATTTAAGGAGTTTCTTTATTTTATTCTAAATATTCCACTATTTTTCACCTAAATCATGTAAATAAGTGATTAAGTTAAAATTTTATCTTATTTTTTCATTTGATTGGGAACATTTTTCTTTTGTATCCATATTTTCTAAAAAAAATTTACAAAAGTGTTTTTTTAATGAATGTAAATTTCACAGTATCCATCAATTATTTAAATGGTTTTATATAAATATTTATTAGTTTATCCAAAATGGTAATTATTTAATTTCATTAAAAAATTGAAATTTTATTTTTTATCATATACAATGTTAATGAAATTTACTTCCACGATAATAATTTTAAACTCTTAGATTCATATACATGTTTTAAATTGTTTTACTATAAAATATATTTAATGAAATATTATTTTAATATTTCACATCCATTTTGAATATTTATCCAAATATATTATTTTATTACGAAACCAACATTTTCAATGAATCAATGGTAATATATTATCTCTTTTGGTTTTTTACATTTTCTTAAAAAAATTCACTCTTGTGATCATTTAACATTACATCAATATTAAATATCTATATTCTTTATATAATTGATATGATTATAGCTTATACTATAAACCATTTCTACATACGGTTTCTAACATTAAATGTAAATTTATTGACTCAGGAAATACTGATATTACATATTCTTCATTCAATATAGGAATTTATTAATAAGTAATATTAATTTTTAATTAAATTGGTCATTTAATATATGAGTAATGCATTGGACATGTAGTGATGGATGGGGCCCAAAATAATATCATGAATCACTGAATAGATAGGTATTATAAGGAAAATATATTGGCCAAATTAAATTTGTTTTTATTGAATACTATGTAATGAGATAATGATTTTCCATGAGATTATTTCATTTGATATTATTCATGGATGTATTTTGTGATTAGGTTATTTATTAAATTCCATGTGTTTTCAGTTATTTACCATCCCATATTTATTTTTCCTTATTTTATCATAATAAATTTCTTTATACATAACCCATATTGATAATTTGAGATCACCCTCATAATATTTCTTTTCACTGATATATGAAGAAGAATTATTTTTATGTGTTTCATGGTTTAAGGGCCCAGCCTTAAACATTACATAATCTTTAGTTAATTTAATAATTCAAATTGAGGATCATTTATGGTATAGAGATTTATATAATTAGGTCATAACACATATATAACAACTTTAATATTATATTTATACACTTCTACTCAATATCCATGTTATTCATAAAATAAAAACTCATAAAAGAAAATAAATATGTTTATTTCCTTGTTTTAAACAATGTGACTTTTCCTTGATCCTATCCATGAACATATTCATATTTAAATCTGGTTAAAAACATTTAAAAAACGTGGGATGAGCATAAAAATCTCAGTAAGGGATACACAATGAAGGAAAATTTATAGTTTTCAAAACAACATGTAATCCATGAATATTTTATAATAAAGTTGTAATTTTCACCTTAAAGAAGTAGAAAACAATTCACTGAATATATGATCCTTTCATACCCTTATTTTTTAACCAATATATTACCACAAAACCAATAGAAAGCACACATAACATATAAATGGTAAATGTGGGACATATTTCTACGCAAATTTAATAACCATATGATCGACTTCTATAAATCATTCTTACAAATGGAATAATCAAAGGGACAAATTCAATACCCAATACATCCTAGGATATAACGTAAACAACTATACATGGTTTATCTCGAAACCACACATCAATTGTTTTATCACCTAACCACCCTTCATGTGGTTTATCACGTAAACATCCATCAAATTTCCAAGTACCATTATATAATCATAACACAAAAAATATTACAAATATTAACATTTCACTAATATAGTTTATTTTGAAATTACATTAAATCATTTAAAAATATAGAAATACTTAATCAATTTCAAAAAAATACCAAAACACCCAAATAATGGATTTCGTTTCCTTTAAAAAACATTAAAGCTTATGGAGGAAGCCAAATAACAAATAACGATTACGACGGTGGAGAGACAGTTGTCACCATATACGTTAAAAATATTTCATTTTTCATTATGTAAAACACATCATAGAAATAATATTCTATTTTTATAAAAGTAATAGTCAAATTATTTTATTATACACCTTATCAAATAGGGAGGTGTATATTTTGAAAATATTCCATGATGAAATGAAATTGAGATAAAGTACCTTACAACGATTATTTTGAAAATAAAATAGATAGATTATTTGTATTTACTATATATACAAATAAATCAAGTATAGATACACGAAAAGATATCAAAATTTATATCTCACATAATCATAGCACGACATATTCAAGAAGATGATGTTTAACCCAATGAATGGAAATTGGGTTATGAAGTTCCCTTACCTCATGTATAATTTGACTCGTTCGTTCATTAATTTTTTGAATAATAAAGTGAAGTTAATTTCTAATTTCTTCAGAACCATTTTCATGTTTATTATTCCTTTAATATAACTTATTACGATGTTATAAATATTATATAATTAATGAAGTTAATATCCTTCATTTTGTCAATATTCGGTACATGAGTCAAAAATGAAGTTGTTATAATTACCAATTGTCAATGCAGTAAAAATTCCATTGTCTCTAGATTGATATAAAGGATTTAGATATCAAATATATTACATATACCATGTATATATTTATTTATAATATTCCATAACATTTTTAGGTAAGAAATGTAATGTTATGTTCATGGAGACTGTAAGTCGTACGTACCCATGAATGCTAATTTCATTTCAATTTAATATTTTATTGAATCAATACATAAGAATAAATAGATATATTATAAGTAAATTATAATATATTTTTTATTATATGTTACATAATTTCATTAATTTCATCTTTTATATGTCTCATTTATAGAAAGAATGAGTCAGATCACTTTGAGGGTGCGGCAGTCTGCACTTCCTCAAATGAAATTATCATATTTACACATCATGGAAAGCATAAAGGTATGTTGTAAATAAAAATTACAAAATTATATAGATAAAATAAATATCATATATATCCTATATAATTATATTTCCATTATAATGGAAACCATAAGAGTTGTTAGGATATGTTTGAAGAATCATCATTTTGTGAGCTAGTAGTTCTCCATCAACAGAAACAATATTTTCTAAACCCATTAGATGGAGGTGTGTGTATGTGTAGTTATTTTAATTCTCATAAAGATAACCTAGAATATTATATACACTACTGTTGATATAAAATATTTTTTTAAAGAGAGTTTAGGTGGTTGGATAAGGGAAATAAAAAATGAATCCTGAGATAATACATTACCTCAAATCGGGTAAGTCTTTTTTATATAAGCTAAATGGAATTCTTGAATTTCCTTCTTCCTAGGGGAAGGATTGTAGGTGTAAGTTAGGGATGTTGGGAGATTTTTTGAAAATATTTTGGATGAGAAAAGGGGGCTTGAGATGTGTGAGTAAGGGTTAGAGGTGGTGTCCTTTTATATGATGGAGGATGGGCACTTTATGAATTTTGATATAATTATTTTATTATTAATTGATTTTAGAAATCAAACAACACAAAAGTAAAAAACTTTGAATATAATTTGAGTATGGATCTAAATCCTCTCATCTAATGTAATTTATACTTGTTTAGGTCCTAAAAGTAACCATATCATCTAGATTTAACCCTTATTAAACTTATTTAACTTTTACAATGTGTTCTTGTATATTCATAATATATTGTTACAATAGTTACTATAAAATTCCACGAGTCACAAAAAAATTGATCATTAGTGACATTTTTAACATCATATTTGTTATTTGGCCTTTTCTTAAATTTTTAGGACTATTATATCATTTCATTAAATATTAATTTATTTAAAAACTCATTTATTAAAATTTTTATACTATTCAAATAAAGACTTTTTAAAAATCCATAACTACATTATTCATTCAAAATAACCACATAAATTAAAGTAAAATAAGTAATAATAATCCTTAGAATTTTTCGATGGCATAAAAATGTTAAAATAAATTTATTTTAATATTAATAATTTCATTTATTTCAATCATTCATAAATAAGGTAATCAATACATCACCATTGGGTCATAAATAAATATATTTATATGATGTCAAAAATTATAAATAAAATACCATGATATAAGAAAACTTTATATATTTTTAATGACTATTTATATTCAAAAAATCACTTCTATAACCCCTTATGAGAATTTTTTATTAAGTGAGATATGTTAAGGTTATATTTTCCTTAACTTTAAATTAAAATTATTTAAATGTCGTTTTAACACAAAAGTGGTTTCATAGGGTCCGAAAATATACCCAGGATACCCATGGTCAGAAATAACCCATCCGATAAAGTTAGGACATGATTTATGGTAAATTAAAATTATTATAATATTATTTTGTACCCTTATTTACAATATTTATCATTTAACAATGGTAAATTAAATATTTACTGAAGTTACAATTCATAATGTCTAAAAAGAAAAGATACTGATTTACACAATTTTTAACTACTGATTAAAAATATTCCATTAATTCTTTCAAATTAAAAACATAGGATTTTGAGGAATTAATTTAAAATTAAACCCCATTGTCAAAACCAAAAAGTGTGTTTTTTAGAAATAAAAAACTACCAAAAGATTGGTAGGGGTTTATGTCCAATTTAAATGTGGAATTATGTAAAATGACCAAAATTGGATTAAAGGATAATTAAATATTCCAATAACACTTTAAACACAATTAATAGTACAATAAAACTATATAAATAAATTTTATGAAAAAGATAGTTTTGACTGGAAGAGCAGTATTGTGTTACAATTCATTAAAAATTTATCTTTATCAAAAAAATACCAAAAAATTAACCAATGTAAATTTTCATGTTACTATTCAAAATAATATGTCTAATTTTTCATATAGGGCATATAAAAGTGACCAAAATTGATTTAAATAGGGTTTTCAATCAAAAGGTGGTAAAAGGACATTTTAAATTTTTTTTGAGTTTTCCATGTTTAAAAGTGGATTCATTCTTATGTTAAGACTCTAAAATATATTGGTTAAAATTAAAAACATTTAACAAACAAGTATTCTCATATTTTAGTTATTTTTATTCATTCCCACTAATACAATGGATAGACATTAACTACCATTAAAAATATTAATAATATTATTGTATTATTTTTTAGTTTTACTTGAAGTCGTGTGCAACGTATGATTTCAAATTGAAAACATTATTGGGTGTAGAGTATTCCATCATAAAAATTGTACAATTTAAGATAAAATTAATATTTTATTCATAAATATTAATTGATATGAAAATTTATTATTTTATAAATACTTTGGACTTTACGTAGTTCAACCCTTTTAAAAAATTTTGTCCTCACAAATTTAAAATTGGGAATGGATTCATCATTGAATGTCCCATATCATAAAAATAGTCAATGAGACTATAAATTTAAAATAAATAAAGATAATTAAAAAGTTCACCCGAGATAACACATACTAGGACTCCATGTAGTAAAACATGGATATAGAAGATAAACTAACCATCATGTTCTGATGGAGAGTGATAGAAAACATTAATAGGAGTAAGTTAATGACCAGAAAATCACAAACATGTGATGGGTTAAACTGTCTTTGATTTCCTAGTGCAAAAATTTAACAGACAATGTTTTTTATGTTATTTTTCATAATGTTGAAAAATTTATTTTTGAGCTTGACTAAGAAAATATGGAACATACATACTTGTCCTGTAGCCTTTCATCCATTAAAAAATTTCTAACACAAACAGATATTTTCTCCGAATGATGAGTATTCAAGATGACTTGGTCACATAAAAAGTGCTAGAATCAACATTCAAATAATCACATAATAAAAAAAATTGAACTATATATGAACCTTAAAAATGGTTAGCACAAGATAAGATAATCTCCAGAAAGGATAATATTTTATAAAAAAAATACTACTATTAATCTCCAAAATTTTACGAACAATACCAAAATCTCAATAAAGAATATTCAATAAACAACGTTCCTTAAAATTATTCAATGTCATATAAACTAATATTACAAAAGAAAATTCAAAATTATTTGATAACATTGTCTTCCACAAAAATCATAACATTTATGTACAAATAACATCGTTTACTCTTAAATTCACATACTATAATGTAATTAACCAATTCACATATTCATTATGATAGATTAATAATTTTCAAAAGTAACCCAAATGGATCTTTATAACAATATCCACAAATGAAAAGAAAATTTTTCATTGAATAAAATGTTCACATAACGATCTTTAGGGTTACACAAACTATAAAAAGTCATCCAAAGTAATCCTATCATTAATACATTTTAACATATCATCATATATAGAATAAAAACGACTCTTAGATTCCTAAAATGTATACATATTAATCATAAAACAATCAGCATGATCCTTTTTCTATGTTTTCTATCTTATTATTTTATAATTATTTCCTAAAAACAAAATCATGCATAATTTCTTAAGATTTAAATAATGTCAAAACATGAGATAAGGAATAATTTATACTTTTGATAGGTCATTTTTGGTTTCCTCATCTTCAATTGTAATGGAATTATGAATTGGTGAACATACATTTGTACGATCATGTTGATCTCACTCCCGAAACGTCTTCCTAGGAAATATATTAATTTAATGACCATGCACATTTCATTTAAAACATTCAATTAACCCCTTGCAATGAACATATTTCCCTTTTCCTGATTTAACAAGATGATTCCTTTTTCCATGATAGGTTCTTGCTTTATGACCTTCATAACCACATATATAGCACATTCTCGTCCCATTGATGCATTTTCCTAGGTGTTGTTTCAACATGTTTAACACCCGGGTTTTTGTATATACATACCTTTATGATTATTTCCTAAAATTCCATTGGGATTAATTTCTCACACATACGATGCATTATAAAAACCACCACGGTTTATGGGGTCAATAATGACTCTAGATAATTGGATGAGAATAACCACAAGATTTCTCACTACAACACCCATTTAATTTAGTTTCATATTCGTAAAAGCCTTATAGTTCTCTTCACATCCATTTTTACTCTGGTGCCTACTATTTCTAACAATTAACTAAAACTATAAAGTTCTATAAGAGTGTATTAGTAAAATCATCATATAAATTTCTACTTGGAGGGTAAATAGTAAGTTATACTTATTCATGTTATATTAATCTCATTCAATTTATCAAAAATAACTATGAATCTTTCTAATATGCTTACCATTAAGGTTATGTTACTTATGCCTAAAAAATATCCTAACCTCTAATATTATCTAAATCAACCTCTGTTACCAACTATAAGGCCCCATCCTTAAACATTACATCATTTGTTAATTAACATAATAATTCACACTGAGGCTCTTTTCAGGTTTATAGAGTTAGAGAATTATGTCAAAAATCATACTAAACAACTTGAATATAACATGTAAACACTTCTACTCAGTATCCATTTTTTCATAAAATAAAAACTCTTAAAAGAAAATAAACATGTCTAGTTCCATGTTTTAAATATCATGACTTTTCCATGATCCCATATTTGACCATATTCAACTTTAATTCCTGTGAAAAACATTTTAAAACATGGGTTAGGAATAAAAATCATAGTAAGGTATACATAATGAGGAAAATAGTTAGATTTCAAAATGTCATGTAAACCATAAATACATTATCATAATGTGATAAAATTTCACCTAAAAGAAGTATCAAAAACCCTTCACTGAATATATGATCATTTCTTACCCTTCATTTATAACCAAAAAATTACCATAAAACCTATAGAAAACACACATAACGTTTAAAAGGTAAATGTGGGATATAATCATTCATAAATGGAATAACAATATGGTCAACTTCCACAATTCATTATTACAAATGTAATATCCATATGAACAACATCCCTACCCAATGCATTGTAGGTTATAACGTAACCACTCATCCTTGTATTATCACGAAATTAACCACACATAAATTTTTTTATAACGTAACCACCCATCATTTAGTTCTTCAAATAACCACCCTTCAAATGTCTAATTACCATTGTAAAATCATAACACATTAAATATTTCAAATATCCAGATTTCACTAATTAGATTTCATTTTCATTTATGAGAGGTAATTAAATGATATTTAAATACACAATCTATTTAAAAAATCATATTCAATTCCAAAACACCCAAATAATTGATTTCATTTCTTTTTAGAAACATCAAGTCTTATTTTGGAAGACAAATATCAAATAACGATTATAGATGTGGAGAGTTCGTTGTCACTACATACATTAAAAACGTTCCTTTTAAAATTTAGTGAAAAAGTTTGTATAAAAAAGACCCCCTTTGAATGAAATTAAAATTCAATGGGGTTTATTATACACTATATAAAATTAAGAGTTGTATATTATCGAAATATGACTCAATGAAAATAGATTGATATGAAGTCCCTTACAAAGGTAATTTTGTAAATATAATAGTTTGATTATGTGTATTAACTATAAGTACACATAAAGAAATTATAAATACAAGATATGATATAAAAAGTTATATCTCATAATATCATAGGATGAAATAATCAAGAAACAGATGTTTAACCAAAAGAATTGAAATTAGGTTAAGAAGTTCCCTTACCTTGTGTTCGATTTAACTCATTCGTTCTTTAATTTACTGAATATTAAATTTTATTTAATGTAACAATATTTATAAACATTTTGAATTTTATTATTCCCTTTATATCACTTATTACCAAATTATAAAAATTACATAATTATTTACGATAATATCTGTTGTTTTGTCAATATTTAGTACATGAATCAGAAATGAACTTGTTATAATTAAAAATTGTCCTTGTGGTCAAAATCCCATTAACTCCAGAATTATATTCATGATTTAGATATCATATATATCATATATATCCATTATATATATATATTTATTTGTTTATTTATTTATAATTGTCAATAACATTTGGATAAAAGAAATGAAATGTACTGGTCATGGAGATGGTAAGCCATACGTACGCATGAATTCTACTTTAATTTATATTTTATACTTAAAAGAATAAAAAATTATAGATAAATAGGTATATTATAATTTCTGTATAAAATATATTTTTATATATTATATAAGTTTAATAATTTAATCCTTTTATAAGTTATGTGTATTGCATGAACGAGTCTTATAACTTTGAGGGGGCGGTAGTCCGTATTTCATAAAATTAAATTACCATATTGACATATCATGGAAATCATAAAGGTATATTTTATATAAAAAATTATAGAAGCATAGATATAAAATAAATATAATATATATAATATATAATTAATGTTTCATCTTAATGGCCTCCATAAGATTTTATAGGAGAATATTGAACAATCGTCATTTCATTATGCAGTAGTTCACCATCCACAAAAACAGTATGTTTTATACCAATTAGACTGAGATTTATGTTAGTGTAGTTATAATTATTCTCATAAAAACCCTAGTATATTTATTATACAAGTTTTCTTATAAAATAATCAAATGAAGATATTTTAGGGGGTTGTAGAATGAAAATAATTGAATAAATAATAAGAGATGATATTACCTCAAATCGGGTGACTCCTTTTGATTTAAGCTAAAAGGCATTCTTGAATTTAATCATGACTATTTGAAGTATTATATTAGGAATGGGAGAATGTCAAGAGATAATTTGGGTATATTTTGGATGTTCCAAGGGGCTTGAATGGTGTGAGTAAGGTTTAGATTTGGTGTCCTTTTATAAGAGGGGGGAGGGGCACATTAGGAATGTTTGAAAATATTATATTATTATTAATTTTTATCATACTATAATAACTATGAACAGATATATATCAAAGATAAGATAATGATGGGTCTATATACTCTCATAAAATGGGTTTTATTCATTTTTAGGTCATCAAATGAACCTTTTATTTTAGCTTTAACCCTTAGAAAACTATTTTAAAATTTACCATGTCTTCTTGTATATTGATAATATATGGTTACAATAGTTACTATAAAATTCCAAGAGTCCAAAAAATAGATCATCAATGATATTTGTAACTTTATAAATTTCATTTGGCCAAATTTTAAATTTCATGGGCTATTATATCATATCCTAAAATATTAATGTATTTAAAAACACTTTTATGTCAATTTGTATACTATACATATCTTGACTTTTGAAAAATCAATAACAAAATTATTATTTCCAAAACACTTCTTTCATTCAATGATAAAAAGTCATAATAATCCCTAAAATTTCCGTATGGCATAAAATGTTTCAAAATAAATTTATTTTAATATTTATAATATCATTTATTTAAGTATTTCATTAATAAGGTAATCATTACATCACTATTGTGTCAATAATATGTTTACTTATATGATGTATAAAAATAATAAATAAAATACTATGATTTAGGAAATTTTTTATTTTTCTAATGAATATTTATGGTCTCAGTGATCAATTATATAAATATAAATAATAATTGTTTTAGTAAAAGATACAATTTTAGGTTATATTCTCATTAACATTAAATTAAAAGTAATTAAAAGTTCATTCCACACACAATTGGCTCAATAGGGTCCTAAAATAGACCAAAACATGCCAATGGTTAGAAATATCTCATCCAATATGGTTAGTGCATTTGTTAAGGTAAATTATTATTATTATAATATTATGTTCTACCTTTATTTACCAAATTTACCCTTTAACGATGGTAAATAAAATTTTTACTATTGTTAATATTCATATTGTCTACAAATAAAAGTTACCTATTTAAAAAAAATGGACCTCTTGAGTCCAAATATAGAATCCATTTTTTCCAAATTCAAAACAATAATGTTTCAAAAACTAATTTAAAATTAATTTTCATGGTAAAACCCAAAAAATGTGTTTTTTAGAAGTGCAAACTTCCAAAAGATTTACATGTGTTTCTGTCAAATTTCAATCGAAAATTACTTAAAATGAAAAAAAATTGGATTAAATGAAAAATATTTTATCCAATTAAACACTTATAGAAAATAAGAGTAAAATCTAACAATATAAATAATTTAGATGAAAATTCATTTTTGACTGAAAATGCAGTATATTTTTATTATTCATTAAAAAATTAACTATATCAGAAAAATAGCAAACAATTTTACAAAGTAAATTTTGAGGTACCACTTATAAATAAGAATTTAATTTTTTTCAAATATATCATATAAATATTACAAAAACTATATTTATAATGGTTTCACCCTCAAAAGCCGGTAAAACGACTCTTTAACAATATTAGAGTTATTTATTCTTATAATTGTATTTAATATTATTTTAAACATATAAATTTTATTGGATAAAAGTAAAATCATTTTCAAATATGTTTAATAATATTTTGTTTTTTATGTAAATTACAACCAATAAAAAGACTAGGTTTTAGCTTCAACTTAAAATAATAATATTATTATTTTATTTTTCAGTATAACTCGATGTTGTGTGATACCTATGATTTCAATGAAACCCATTGTTTCATGTTGAGTACACAATCATTAAAAGTGTAATATTTAACATAAAATTAATATCTTATTCATAAATATTAATATATATGAAATTTATTATTATATAAATACCAAGGTTGTTACAGAAGGATTATGAACATATTATTTTGTAAAGTTTTATAATTTATTTCAAATGTAAAATGAGAACCATTTATGGATATGGTTCTTTATGATAATTAAACTGATTTAACCTTATTTATAATATCCCTTTTATTTTATGACCATATAATATATTAGATATTGGATCTGGATAATTGGACATGGGGTTGTTAGAGTTGGTATTAGATGTTGGTTAGTGAAAACCATGGGAACTAAGTATATGAAAACATAGATTATAGAACATAAATCGATGAAAAAAATTAGGATATTTCTTATTAGTGTAAAATAAATTAAATAGATTGGTATGGTAAATATTATTTTGTTTTCCATGTAATAAACCCTATTTTGGATACTATATGTGGGCATCGATTAAGAATAGATTCTTCTCGGGGTAATAACATTTAAAAGAGTTAATCAAGCATATCTCATCTATCATTCTGGTGTATGGTGAGTGTGACCTTACTATACACCAATTTTTAAACTCCAAGGGGATTTAATTGGGTTAGTTCACATTTTCATTAAAACCCATTATGAAATATTTGTTAATATTTTAAATATTTAAATATATTCTAAATAAAACCGAGTTTATGATTCCATGATTTAAATGGAATAAATTTTCCATTTACGTTGTGTTTACACCAAATTTAGAAATATATATTATTACTCAAAATTTATAATTTTGTGTCCAAATAAATTATATTATAATGTTTATCATTTTATCTTAGTAGAAACAATGGTATTTGTTACACCCCGACCAGAGATACTCCATTATTTTATTCTTTTCTCGATGTTAGATCTTTTGGTTCTGGTTTGGGTTGAGTGACAAACAAAAGTCCTTGTATTTTGGTGGTTTTGGGATTCCTTTTATACCTATGATTAGTTATTCTTGTTGGTATTGAGATAAAGTTTATGCTGGAGAGTTTGTGATGTCATCGGTGTCCCATATTGTGTTTAAAATATTCAAGGACCAATGGGTGGACTTCCCTAGTGTTTGGGGTGTAATTTTGGAGTTTTTGGCCAATTTTTGGGGTAGCACGGTTTGAGATTGTCCTGGACAAACCGTGAAACCTATCCATGCGAAGTTGCAGGAGTTTCCAGTAGCCGTCGTACGGTTTGCGCACGGTTTGACAAACTGTGCAGCCAAACCGTGCAGGTAGTTGCGGGATTTGTAACTTTTAACGTGAAGCTCTGATTTGGGTGATTCCACCTCCAAAAGGAAGCCCTATTTATTGGACATCGACTAGAGGTGCCTCCCCCTCCTTCATGCTTCTATGTGGGGCGATTTCGGGGAAATTTTTGGAGAAATGTTGGTGATTATTAATGTTTCCTTCACAAAATCTTCTTTCCTTCTCCTTCCCTTTTTCTTCTAGGGGTTTCTTTGGGGTTTTTCTTCCATTGATAAAACCTAATTTCTAGGTTTTATGTTTGGTTCATTTTTATTTTTATCTAGGGGGTGCTAATGGTCTGTGGGGATTAGATATCTCCTCCCTTTGTGTTTCATTGCATCCGCACATGGTTAAGGTAGGTGTTTTCAACTTTTTCCTTTTTGGATCACTCCACAAGAACTTTTGTGTTTTCATTTATTTTTAAATTTCTTTTGCACCTCTATTATATCTATGGCTTGATGTGAATGATGTCTTCGTGTTGGCTGAATTTACTAAAATTAGGGTTTCAAAGGGATTTGTGTGAAATACCTGGTTCATTGGACCTAGGGTTATTGTTTAAAACCCCATTGTTCATTAAAGTTAAATTTTGGGTTTTATGAAATGTTTCTCCATGATTATGGTGGGATGGTTGTTTATTATTTTTGGTTTTTATTTGTTGTGTATGGTTTGGTAATGATTTACCTTTTTAAAAGTGTTAAAATGTTGTAAAAAGGGTTTTACGGTTACAATGGGATTGTTTTATGTTCTTTGAATAATTAGGATGGTTGGATGTGGTTTTAAAGAAAATGATTGGTTTTGTGGAAGTGTTTTTTAGGTGTTCCTTGAAATATTAGTTTCTTAAATGTTTCTTAAAATAGAATCCCATGGGGGATATGCCCATTTGGATTTTGGTGTGTGTGTTTTGGAAAATGATTGTCTTGAGGGGTTATTTGGAATTTCACACTTGAAGATGGTTTTTGAAATGATTTAGATATGTTTTGGTAAATGAATTTGGGTGTTTAAACATAATGGCCTGTTTGGAATTGTACCTTTAAAGGTGAGGTTTTGTGTTGATTTTAGAAAAGAATGTGATTCAGAAAATGTGAATTCCCGTTTGGAAACATAAGGTGTTTTAAAAGATGGTTTGAATGGTTAAGTGATGTGATGGCCCATTTGGCATATTTTTAGTGTTTCATGTTTTTCCTAAAATGTGGAAAGGCTTATTTAGAAAGTTTTTGAGGAGGCAGTGTTCCTCATGGTTTCTAAAGTGATTTTTAAATGTTTCTATTTTCTTAATTTCTCAAGAGTGGGTTTGTGATGTGAAAGTGGTGTTTTATGAAATGAGATGCTCAGTGTGGTTGATTAATGGTGTATGTGGTAACATGTGATGTGTGAAATTTTATTGAGCACAAAATGGGAAGCCTGGGTATCTGGGTGAGTGGACTTGTACTAGTATGCTAGTGATCCCGCGGGGTTTGGCCCCTATATCAGGTAGCAAGTTTGATGATGACAACACTAACTAAACTATGATGATGATTTTGGGGACCACTAGGTTATAGGAATGTTCCATACTAGTGGGTCATTCACAAGAAAGGATATTTTTATGGTTACATTTTACTGTGATACGAGGTACATGGGGCTCACAGCTACCTACTGCCTAGGGGAGTTCCCGTGACTAGTGCTCAATGACTATATTTCACCTCCCGTCAGCATAAGGTAGGTTTGGATGGTAATTTTAAAATTCAGTTATTTGTCTTTAATGTGGAGTTCTTTGAATTTATTTTCCATTTAAATTTGTTCCATTGAAAATTGTTACTAGTATTGTTTGTATTGGGTTTTTGTTATAAAATGATACTTTTCATGAAAAAGGGATGGGGCGTTTGTTAGCCGATGAAATGGTAAAGTTGTGGTATTTTATTAAATGTGAAAAATCTAATTGTATAATTTTATTTCAAACTAGTTTTAATGGACTGTTTTGGTAAGTTAAATGCTTAGAACTTGTGGTAATTTCCTTCTGAGCTATTATCTCACACCCTACCTGTACAACTCGGTGTCGGTAGACCCAAGTTTTTTTGCAGGTTCACGTTTTGATCAGGTTTTTCTGGTTTGATTTATCTCATGGAGAACGGTGGTCTTGTGGTTGGAGGTGACCAGGAGGTCACATGGAGATCGTTTTAGTAGTTGGTTGTTTTATATTATTTTAGCTCCTTGTTCTTTCAATGTTAGTTTTATTTAGTTGTATTGGTATTAGACCAGATTATTCTTTTTTTAGAATTAGTTGTGGTTATTTCCACTGTGTTTTCAATGTTGTATATTTTGATCCCATTTATTATTCGGTCAAATCGTTCCCTCTTGTTTCATTTTGATGGCCGACACTTGTTTCCAGCCTAAGGGGATCGGGAACACCCTTCGGGTCATGTCGCGGATCAATTCGAGTGCCGGGTCAGACATCATCCCGTCTTGCTTCGTGACAAAATGGTATCGAAAGTGGTTCTTGATATTTGGGGTGTCTGGTAGATGGAGACTAGAGTTGTCGGGACTTGGTAGGTAGGTGCGAGAAGGGTGTTGTGAACCCTTTCTCGTTCTAAAACTCAATTCAGCAGGGTTAGTCCGAGATTGACTATTGTGTCTCGTGTTGTTTTGGAATTTAGGGATGACAATGGAGGTGAGTTGGGTTATGTTGTGGCCTTATGTGGGGTGGTGACCCATGTGAAGTCCTAGTGCCCGGTTCAAGGACCTCTTAGTGTTATGCCTTACTTGGAGTATGGCTCACCACTATGTTGTGGGGTAGGGCATAGTCACTAGTCCCTCATTTCGGTGGTCCATCGTTGGTTGGGTTTCATTTTGGTTTCAGTTGGTGTAACTGTATGTTGAAAATGAAAGTGGATTTAGAAATGAAAATTGATTTAAAAATGGAAATGTTTTTCATGAAATGGTTTTAAATTGGTAAAGTGTGTTTTCAAACATTGAGGTGGATTTGGGTTTGATAATGTTAATGGAATGTGCCCCTTAGTATTACTTATGGATGTTGACATGTGTGTGGGTATGTGAGAGAAGTGCGTGTTGGCACGTGAGGAAGGGAATGGATGGACGCACATGTAACAGTTCATGGGATACCATGGGCTGGGTTTTGGAATTAAAGGCTTAGCATGGTTTTCCTAAAGTGGATTTGAATTATAAAATGGTTTCGGGAAATTTTTTTCTTGAAAAATTGGTTATTAGTATTTGAGAATTAGCTTTGGGAGAAGGCTGTTTTGAATTTTCAAAGGAAAATGATGGTTTTTTAAAAAATATATTATGGAATTGTTTGTTTTTACATGGCTTCTGAGCCAGTTGGTTTTTGTTTGATGTGTTACTCTTTTTTTGTGCCTCAGTTTGATGTTTTATTTGGTCTACAATTTTCGGGTTTTTTTTATAAAATTCCACCCGGAAAGGTCCCCAAAGTTCCTAATGAGTCTTGCCTGATTACTTTTCCTTCAAAAGTTTTTTCTATTTTCAATGGTGATCAATGTTTTCTTGAGGCTATGGAGTATCTTTATGAATTCAAGCATGTCATTAAGTCATTGGGAACTACCGATGTTGTTGGAGTCCGTCTAGTTCAAAAGTTGTTTGAGGGACTAGCCTTGTTCTAGTGGCGGTTGGTCTCCCCGTCATCGACGGAAGGTGAGATGTCATGGGAGGTGTTTAAGGCCACGTTCATCCAACAGTTCATACCAGAGTATGTGAAGTAGAGGAATGTGGCAGAGCTGTAGGATTTTTCACAGGGATAGTGATACGTAAAGTCTTATGTTGAAAATTTCATAGAGCTAGTTCCATTCTCTTTAGAAGTAGCATCAGAGGATCATAGGAAGGCCCCTATCTTTGTTTGGGTTCTTTTTCCTAAAATTAAGGAGAAAGTAATCTCATCTGGTGAAACCTTTTTTGAGAGGTTGGTGGATGAGGAATTTATGGATGAGTTGGTTTTTGGGGTCAGCCAGTGGTTGTTGGTTCTTGTGAAGGTTCCCCATCTAGCGAGTAGGGTGTGCTAGGGGAATCGGTTTCTAAAAAACATTCTTTGTCAGCTCCAACTCTCAGTTCATCGGACCGTTCTCTTGTATGTTTCCAAAGCGGCTAGTTTGTTCACTCAAAGCTATCTTGTCATATTCCTTCGAATACTTTTCTCTTGTGTGGCTATTGGGGTCATTTGAAGAAGTTATGTAGGGGTTTTGTCTGAAAAGGAAGTCTTGATCGGAGGATGTGTTTTCTGAATGTGAGGCCGGAGATGCTTCAGCCATCAGAGCCCCAACCATAGGTCTTGGGTTGAAGATCGCGCACAGTCAGGAGTGAAAAGGGGGTGTAAAACCCAACCTAGATTTGTTTTCTGTGTTGGTATAAAAATGATTAACATATCCTTGTTATTGTTGGCTTGATTATGTAAGTTAACCTTTTTTGGTAATGGTGAAATGAACTAGATCACTTGTAACCCAAAAAGTCGAGTCTACCTAAATTGGTACTTTGAATTTTTTTCATTCTCCATTGAGTGTGTCCTTCCTTCGTGTAGGTTGGTCGCAGTTTTATCTTTTGGAAGTGCTCATTTGGAGATGATTGAGTTTTGTAGAATTGGTTTATTGTGTGCTCGGTTTGTTTGGTAGGGTCCCTGTTTTAGTGGTGGTAGTATCCATCTTGTGTATGGAAGTTCATGTTTTACCCCAATCGATGTTTCTGAGTTTTTGGAGTTTTTAGGAGATTTTTCCAAGTGAAGCACAGTTACCGCACGACTAGTAAAAACCACGCATCCCCATCTAGGTGGATAGAACAAACCTCACGACCAGTGTATGACCATACGGTAGGTCTCATAACCATGTGTATTTGTTTAATTTTTGGGTGGAGGCATTGGAATGGTTGGCATATGGTTTTGAAACTGTGCGGCCAAGTCGTCCAGGGTTCCCCTTCCATCTAGTAGTTCGTGCATGGTTGGCACACGTTTTGGTAAACAGTGTGACCATACCATGTGAGCTGTATGAAAATTTTAAATATTGAAATCCATTGTTCCTGGTTGTAGCAAGGGTGTTTTTTGGGGTTTAAATGTTTTTCGTATTAGTTGAGTTCTTGTGGTGTGGAGAACCCTCTCATGTTCCCCCCTCATCCTCATCCATGCGTTTTGGTTTCTTCTTGATCAGTCGGGTGTGACCTGTGGAGTGAGTAGTCATCCCATATTTCCGGGTTTCCCCTTGTTTTTTGTCAGGTCTGGACTTGAGCTTTGTTTTACCTTTGGTTCGATGACTTTCTGGGGGCATAAAGTGTCTGTGGTGGGGAGAATTGTCACACCCCGACCAAAGATACTCCCTTATTTTATTTTTTTCTCGATGTTGGATCTTTTGGTTCAGGTTTGGGTTGAGTGACCAACAAAATTCCTTGTGTTTTTATGGTTTTGGGTTTTTTTATACCTATGATTAGTTATTCTTGTTGGGATTTATATAACGTTTTATGCTGGAGAGTTTGTGATGTCTTCGGTGTCTCTATATTGTGTTTAAAACATTCAAGGATAAATGGGTGGACTTCCCTTGTGTTTGGGTTGTAATTTGGGGGTTTTCGTCTGATTTTTGGGGTCGTACGGTGTGAGCATGTCCTGGGAAAACCATGAAACCTAACCATGTAAAGTTGCAGAAGTTTCTAGGATCCCCCGCACGGTTTGCGCACAGTTTGACAAAACATACAGCCAAACCGTGCCGCCACTTTCTGGCTTTAGAACTTTTGACATTGAGCTCTGATTTGGTTGATTTCACCTCCAAAATGAAGCCCTCTCTATTGGGAATCGACCAGAGGATCCTCCGTCTTCTTCCTGATTCTATTATCAATGATTCTGGGGTGATATTTCAAGAAAGTTTGGTTATTATTCATGTTTCCTTCACCAAATATTCTTTCCTTCTCTTTCCCTCTTTGTTCTAGGGTTTTCTTTGGGTTTTTTCATCCATGGTCAAACCCTAATGTCTAGGTTTTATGTTTGGTTCGTTTTTATTTTTTATCTAGGGTGTGGTAATGGTCCATGGGGCTTAGATATCTCCTCCTTTTATGTTTCATCGCATCCACACATTGTTGTGGTAGGCATTTCAAACTTTTTCCTTTTTGGAACACTCTAGAAGAACTTGTGTGTTTTCATTTAATTTTTAAATTTCTTTCACACCTCTAATATATCTATGGCTTTATGCGAATGATGTCTTTGTGTAGGTATAATTTACTAAAAATAGTTTTTCAAAGGGATTTGAGTGAAATACCAAGGATTATTTCACCTACGGTTATTGTTTAAAACCCCATTGTTCATTAAAGTTAAATTGTGGGTTTTTATGAAATGTTTAGCCTTGATTATGGTTGAATGGTTGTATATTATTTGTGGTTTTGATTTGGTGTGTGTGGTTAGGTAATGATTTACCTTTTTAAAAGTGTTAAAATCTTGTGAAAAGGGTTTTATTTTTACAATGGGATTTTTTTATGTAATTTTAATAATGTGCATGGTTGGATGTGGTTTTAAAGAAAATTATTGGTTTTTTTGGAAGTGGTTTTTAGGTTTTCCTTGAAAATTTAGTTTCCTAAATGTTGCTTGAAATGGAATCCCATGGGGGATATGCCTGTTTGGATTTGGGTGTGTGTGTTTTGGAAAATGTTTGGCTGGAGGGGTTATTTGTAATTTCACACATGAAGATGGTTTTGGCAAATATTTGTAAATGTTTTGGTAAATTCATTTGTGTGTGCAAACATAATGGACCGTTTGGAATTGTACCTTTAAAGGTGATGTTTTGTGTTGATTTTAGAAAAGAATTTGATTCGAACAATGTGAATTCCCGGTTGGTAACTTAAGTTGTTTTAAAAGATGGTTTTAATTCTTAAGTGATGTGATGGCCCGTTTGGCATATTTTTAGTGTTTCATGTTTTTTCTAAAACGTGGAAAGGCTTATTTAGAAAATATTTGAAGAAGAGGTGTTCCTCATGGTTTTTGAAGTGATTTTTAAATGTTTCAGTTTGCTTAATTTCTCAAGAGTGGTTTTGTGATGTGAAACTGGTGGCTTATGAAATGAGATGCTCGGTGTGGTTGATAAATGGTTTATGTGGTAACATGTGATGTGTGAAATTTGATTGAGAAAAAAATGAGAAGCCTGGGTATCTTGGTGGGCGGAATTGTACTAGTATGCTAGTGATCCTATGGGGTTTGGCCCCGGTTTCCCGTAGCAAGTTTGACGATGACAACACTAACTAAAATATGATGATGGTGATGTTGGGGACCACTAGGTTATTGGTATTTTCCCTACTAGTGGCTCATGAATGAGAAAGGATATTGTTAAGGTTACTTCTCACTGAGATACGAGGTACATGAGGCTCACAGCTAGCTAGTGCCTAGGTGTGTTCCTGTGACAGGTGCTTAATGATTATATTGCACCTCCCGTCGGCATACGGTAAGTTAGGTTGGTAATTTTAAAAGTCAGTGCTTTTCCTTTAATGTGGGGGTTCTTTGAAATTTTCTTTCCATTTAAATTTGTTCCATTAAAAATTGTTAGTAGTATTGTTTGGATTTGTTTTTTGTTATAAAATGATAGTTTTCTTGAAAAAGGGATAGGGGCATGTGTTGGCATTTGAAATGGTAAAGTTGTGGTTGTTTAATAAAATGTGAAAAATCTATTTTTATAATTTTATTTCAAACTAGTGTTAATGGACTATTTTGGGAATGGAAACTCTTGGAATCTGTGTTGATTGCCTACTGAGCTGTTATCTCACACCCTACCTATACCAATCGGTGTCGGTAGACCCAATATGATTATCAGGTTCAGGTTTTCATTAGGTTTTTCTGGTTCGAGTTATCTCATAGAGAAGGGTGGTCTTGTGGTTGGAGGTGACCAGGAGGTCACATGGAGATCGTGTTAGTCGTTGGTTGTTTTATTATATTGTAGCTCTTGGTTCTTTCAGTGTTAGTTTTATTTAGATGTATTTGTATTGGACCAAATTGTTCATTTTTTTTTTGATTTATTTGTGTATAGCTCTGCTGAGTTTTCAATGTTGTATATTTTGATCCTATTTATTATTGGGAAAATCGTTCCCTCTTGTTTCATTTTGATGTCCAGTACTTGTTACCATCCCGTGGGGATCAAGAACGCCATTTGGTTCATGTCACTGATCGAGTCAGGTGCCGGGTAAGATGGCATCCCGGCTTGGTTCGTGAGAGTATTTATACTCATGGACACTGTTGAAATTTACCAACTGAACAAGCCAATAAAACTATTTTTTATGCTAATAATTTCACAGCCATATTACAATAGCTAACCCATGTTATAAAAAATAAACAAGTAAATATGGAGAAAAGGGATTTTCTATGGAATGATATACATATTTTTGATTTTTTCCTACAATAAAATCTATCTTTCTTTTAAAGGAACTACTAATCCAATTATAATTGAGTAATGAACTAAGTCTATTGAAAAGTTAATTCTAGAATAGGGACGTAACAACAAGAAATTGTTTATATTGGATATGTATTTTAATAAAATTTTTATAATAAAATATTGATTGATGAACAATAATAAAAAGGAGGATAATGAAATATAATAGATGGAATAGATAGCTTTTAGTGTGAATTTATTTCATTAATATTTCCCTCATTAAAAAATAAAATTCAATGAATTGAAAGATCCTCATATTGAAAAAATGTTTAGAGAATGTTATAAAGTTTGTGGTCACCTTGACAAGACATTATCAGTATGATATGAATTAAAAACATAATATAGAAAAAAATATCATCCATTTCCTTTAAGGACATACTCCAAGTCACGTAAAGGAACTGGTTTCTCAAGAAACATTCATTATATGATGAAATAGTATTATGTGCCATTAAAATAGAAAACTAATTTACTAGATCATATATCATACTAGGAAATATATAAAATAAGTTATCAAATAATACTTAATAAAAATGGAAATCATCAATGTATAATAAGAAAATGAATAAACTTCCATCACAAGAAAATTATTGAAATAAACGTCAGAGAAAATGCCTAAAGGTAATTTTGTGTGTATTATATGTGTAAATATAATGTTCATCAAGATAATTAATTTCATGGAAGAATGAGACCACAAATATCTAGTGATTAAAATATAGGGAAATGGGGAATTATTCAAAATAATGTCCCCAAAATGAAGGGAACATAAAATAGAAAAAGTTAGTGGGTGAAGACCAAGATTATTTGAGCACTACCAATAAGGTTAAAATATATATAGATGTGATGGAATTTTATTTAATAAAATATTAAAATTTATATAATCCTTTATTTGATTATAAATTATTTAAATACTTTATATATTATATGATTTATAATAGTTTATATTTTTTTGTAGAACCTTAAGAAGGGAATTTTTAGTCTAGACTCTTAGTTGAAGTCTCACCATAACACAGATGTGTGAGTTAGTTCCCATTATGAAAAATAATATTTTATTATTTATACTATTTATTATTATACCTATAGTTGAATTTTGAATAATATTTGGTATGTATTGTATTTCAAAATATAACAGAAAAATATATTTCAAATTGAAGTAAATTACAATTCATGGGGATGATATGGAAGTATCTATCTCTAAATGGGTGAATTCATCATATGTTTCAGGTCTAGTTCTACTTCAAGTATAACTTTTGAATGATATTATTGAGTAATAAGAGTATATACACTCTATATTTGAATAACATAATCTTAAAATTGAGGATGTAACAATTATACATGAAAAAATTGATTTTTTTTAGGAATTACATGGACATCCACCAGAATGTGAACTTTGGTTTTTAATTAATTTAATCCTTAATGATAGAGCTATGTCAAACAATACCTGTAGAATAGAAATTGTTTAATTTTTATTACTAAAAAGTACAATATTTTTTAAAAAAATGTATTCATACACCTTATTTTTTCACATTAGGGAGAACCAGTTATTTTTTATAGAAATAAATAAGGATCTATGAATCTCTATATTGATTATAGAAAAATAAATCCTATTATTATAAAGAACATGTATAATATTCTTTGTATTGGTAAAATATTTTACAAAATTCAAAGAAATTAATATTTTTTCGATATTAAACATTATTCTAGGAAAATTCAATTATTTTTAAAGAAGGAAGATATTAAAATGAAAACATTCTATATTAGGTATGGAAATTAAGAATTTAATGTAATTACATTTGGATTAACTATAGAACCCTATATTTTTTCAATCTAATTAAATGATTATTCAATGAATATCTTGATCTTTTTTTGTTGTATTTGTTGATGGAATATTGGTTTACTCTAAAATCTATAAGGACCATGGGAATCAGTTTTGGATCAATCTTTAGACTCCAAGAGAATAAGAAGTATATGAGAAATTTAGAAATTGAGAATGTTTTTCATAAAGTATATTTTCATGGAAATATTACCTATAATCATGGAATACTAGTTGATCATTTAAAGAGAAATGCAGTAATGGGATTTCCTATACCATAAACCATAATTGAGGTGCATAGTTTCATCAGTTTAGAAAGATACTATTAGTAGTTCTTTTAAAAAGGATTCTTAATTGTATAACCAATTAACAATTATTAGACCTCAAGGGGTTATGTAATTATTGATAAAAAATGTTGAATTTTTTGAATATTTGAAGAGGATATAGCTTAATGATCCAATATTGAATCTATCATCTGGAAATGTTGGATTAGAGATATATAGAGATTCATCGAGGATGGGACATGATTTTGTCATTTTTAATAATTATAATTTTATTTATTATGAATCAAGGATGATAAAGAATAATTAATAAAACACTTCAACTCATGATCTTGACATTCCATCCATAATTGTTTACATGATAATTTGGATAGAATATCTCTATGGTGAAATAATTTTGATTTACAATGACCATAAGAGTATAAAATTAATATTTTCATAGAAATATATCAATTTGAGGAAAGGAAGATTCTTGATATGCAAATGTATTATGATTTCACAATACAATACCACCTTTGGAAGGCCAATAATGTAGCATATTCATTAAGAGGGATAAATCCTAGAGTCCTAAAAAATGAGGATTGAATAATATCCTCTGTTCAATGATTTATTGAAGAATGAGTTTGGGATTATTAAGGAAGGGTAAGCATCAGTCATTTTCTAAATAATTTCCAAAAAATATTAATTGAAACATATAAAAAGTTTCCAACATAATGATGATAATTTTTAGAAGAAAATAAATGTTTTGAATGATGGGTAATTGGAATACTTGATATATGAAGATGGTATTATGAAATTTGGCGTGGGTCTTTGGGTTCCATTAATAGCTGAGATAAAATATAATTCTTACATAATTCTTATAGATATAATTTCAATATAAACCCCAGTAGAACAATGACTTATTGTTATGTAAAGTAAATGTTTTGGTTAGAAAGCATGATGTAAGAAATTACTGATTATGTTTCATGATGTTTGGTTTATTAATAGGTGAAAGATGAGAGATGGAAACCAATATTATTCAATAAAACTATATATATTCATATATATATATATATAAGATGTTATTCTAATAGACATTTTAATAGGATCACCAAAAAATCCAAGAAATAATTATTTTACATTTTTAATTGATTTCTTTACCAAATCTACACATTTCCTCGCAATAAGAGATGTTTTTCCTTTTGAGTGGCTTTCAAAACACTATATTAATTTATTTCAAAGACGTCATGGTCAACTAATTTCAATTCTTCCTGATAATTAACCAATATTTTCATCAAAATTTGAAAACATTCTTCAAAAGGATCTATATATTATTAATTATTTCAGTAATACCCATCAACCTCAATCTTATAGATAACCTAAAATAATTATTCAACCATTATAAGAAATATATTGGAAATTCTCAAATGACCTTCAATGTTTTAGGAATTTTTTTTAACTTTTGTGTAGTTTTACTATATTAATAGTTTCCATTCAATTATTCGATTAGAATCTTATAAAGCATTATGTGGAAAGATATTTCATTCTCAATATTTTTTGATAAGTTGGTAAAATAATATGTGTGGGCCCAGAATTCGTTGAGGATAAATACTAATGATAAATACCATTCAACCAAATATTAAAGAATATCAAAATATGATAAATATATTTTTCTAATTAACATTGGAAAGATTATTAATTTCTTATGTTAGACTACATTTTCTTGAATGTATCTCAATATAAATGTGTTATAAGGTTCTGTGATAAATTAAAACATAGCCATAGGTACTTCAAGTCTTTTAAAATTATATTAATAATTACACCTATTGATTACCAATTTGAAATTACACCTTCACTCTCTAAAGAACATGATGTGTTCCATGTCTATATATTGATAATGTAACTTATAGATACAATGCATCTACTCCCCTCTAATGAAATCGAATTAGATCTAGATGTATTTTATCATGAAGAGATTATATATATTGTGAACACTAAAAACATGTGTTGATTTATTAGATTACTCGACAAGAATAGTTACATAAGAGAAATCACAAGATAGAAAATGTGATATGGGAACCAGAAGATATTATGATGAAAAACTACCCAAATCTATTTCTTATGTGAAATTATATAAATTTTGAAGATGAAAAATTTTGGAGGGATGGATGTGAGGCTCGGGTAACATTTATAGTAAACTTTTATTTTTAGTGAAGAAAATATATAAAAATACATAGTTTTATTTTAAATTTGGATTAAATTATAAATTACAATATTTAGTAAATAAAATATCATTAATTTAATTACATTTTTTAATTATCATGTAAAAATTTTCATAGATTAAATTTTTTCAGATTTTTCTTAAAAATATTATCTAGTGAATAGTGATAAATACTATTATTGAAAACTGTATTTATGTTTCAAGTATCTAAAAAGATAATTTTATATAAAAATTGTTTCAATGTAACAATAATAAACTAATTAAGTTAATTGGAATCCATTTTATATTTATTTTCCTTTTTATGAAAAACAATTATTCTTTGCATTGTGATTTTTTCGTATATTAATTTATTCTACTCATAGATATTGAATTAGGAAAAATGGATTCCATATTTTGAATAAGGATATATAAATTTTGTAAATTGGTCCATTTTATTTTTAGGCATTATGAATAGTAACTATGGTAAAATGTATCACATAAATAATGTGTAAATTTGGTAATTATGGTTAAAAATAATGCACAAGGAATTTAAACTCATCGAATACGTTCCTCTATTTAATTTTATATGAATAATTTGGTTATATCAATCCCATATTGGAATATATGAAAATTAGTTGCTATTTGAATTTGGTAAAGCTATTTGTATTATTTAATTTAAATAAAATTAAAAAATGTCACCCTATTTTAATTAACATCTTCAAAATGTACAAATAAGAATAATAACATGCTATAAATGAATATCAAATATTATCTTTCATAAAAATAAATTATCTTGATAATTTATTTATAATTATTTATATTGAATAATTATCTAAAATTCTTTCATAGTGCCGACATGGTATTTTTATATTAATAAAAATTTAAAATGAATGATATTATAAATATTAAATGTAATACCATTTTGATGAATTATTGTGTCCCGCTAATTTAGTATTGAAATATAACATATTAGTTATGTTTTGTGTGATTATATTTAAATTCCATATTTTTTTAATGTTTTTAAAGGAAAATAATTCCAATAATGTCAAAATGGCATTAATTGTATTTTATGAAAAAAAATATTATATTAATTTATTTTAAAATAATAATATTATTGAAATAAGACAAGGGGATGTTATATCTCCTAAAATTTCATACATTGATCATTTATGTTCCAATTTTCTATTTATTGTAACATTCACGATGCTTTATGGTTATAAAAGTTATATATTGTGGTAATTGTAAAAAGGGTTAACAAGGGTTAAAAAAATACGAATGAGTGAAATAATTAGATAAAATTTTCCAAATTTTATTGGATAATTTTATTTGAAATGAAAATTTAATTTTGTATGAAATAAATAAATTTTTATACATTTTAAAATTAAAAAATATATATTATTTTAAAACATTACATAATTCAAAGAGTTCCCCTCCCATTACTTATAAAAGGGAACATGTTCACTCTTCTCTTTACACGCCATTGAGAAACATTGAAAGAAACTCCTAACCACTTCTCAATTAAAAATCTTTATATAGGTTCTAGAGGTGATGGAATTTTCCAAATACCAACACTGTTTCAATTAATATGATTCCTATATGATGGCTACTGAATAAGAAGTAGTCAATTATAGCGACTATTTCAAGTTTCATTCTTCTGGTGCATCCTTCTAAATATGTTGTAATCATTATAAAATAATGAATCCAATATCATAATTATATATATATTTTATTATGATTTCATAATAACCATTTTACACCTCTTCTTCAACCTATAGAAATTGAAAACATTTTTTGTGCATATATAGGACATATCATATCCACATATCGGGGTAATTTGTTTTCCTCGTACTATTACTTGGATGGTAATAATTATGAAAATAATGAAAAAAATTTCTATTTATGACATAATTATACTTCAATAATTATAATTTAACACCTCTGTTCGTCCGTTCCAATCCTTTGGATAATGATAATGTCCCTCGTGCATACATGTGGATTACTGCCTCTACGAAGTAATGTGATCCGTTTTTCATTTTTGATTAATGTGGGAAGTAATAAGGATAATTTTAATGAATATTTATGATATTTATATAATTATTAAAATTATTTATATGATGTATCCATTATAAAATTATATTTATAGAAACTTACATGACAAAACATTCATGATAATATAAAGTTGTTAACACCTGAAACGTTGATAATATTGAAATATTTTTATAGAATGGGTGATAAAATGTTATAAGAGGATCGTGTATTATATTATAAATAAAAATATGGTTATATTATAAATTAATAACACTATTAAAAGAATTATACATGATGTTAAATTATTTACAACTAAGGATAATCTTGAGGTTTGGGATTTCATCGTAATTTCTAGTCCATTAAGACATATTTGTTATTATGAAGCTCTTTATTTTTATGTGTTTTATATACTAACCCTATTAATTATTCAAAATAAAATAATATTTTTTTAATTTTAATCAAATTTTCATTTTAGATATATTATTTCAATTATTTTCAATTTCAAGGTTTCCAAAGTGGTAATAATTTATTTCACTGTCCCACTTTGAGGATTTTTTTATTTTAATTGAAGTAAACATATAATCTATCCCTAATAAACATTATATAATTTTATAATATATATATATTTGTGTGGTTTTTAATTAATTACATACAAATTTCCATATTTTTGAACATAAATTATATAAATAAAAACTTATAAAAAGATGTTTTTTATCGGGTATATTTTTATTCTATGTCCTTAATTTTCAAAATTGTTTTAAAGAATTATTTTTTATTTACTAAAATGACATTTTTAGTTTTCTGTGAGTATTTTATAATGTATAAAAGGATTATTTATAATGTTTTTATATTTTATTGTTTTCAATGTTCTTAAAAATGATAAAAATAAATTGTTTAACATATACAACATTAATTAACATTCCTACCACCATAACTATATTACTCCCTTAGATTATTATAAAAATGGTTAATTTTTGTTGAAATGGATGTTATTTATTGAATTATTATTTTAATATTTCACATTTGTTATCATTTTTTCTCTAAATACATTATTAAATTTAAAAATCTATATTTTTGGTGAGTCGTTGTTCATCTATTATCATATATTAGTTTTTTGGTTGTTAGATTCCTGGTGAATTATTAACATTCATGTGAATATTTAAAATTACCTTTCCCATAAAATTTCATATTATTTGTTTCAAGGAATTTATTATTACCTAAATTGTATACCATTTTTACAAATTTTGTTATGTCTTTGAATATTATTTGACTTACTGGGTAGATATTGATATTATGTTTTCTTCATTCAATACTAACATTTTCTATAAAACATATTTTTTTAGCAGGATTATATCTTTCCCATAAATTAGATACCCCTTTATTAATAGAAAAAACTTACACAAGTCTGAAAGTAGGATATTTAATTTGATACCTCCTAAGAATAGGAAGGAGATCACCCAACACTTGGTTATCCAAATGATAAAAAGTACCATTTACTCCTTTATTAGTGAGACTATCCACCAACAAATTTTCCTCTCTAATAGAATGAGTATAAATGTTATCCTTTGAAAAGATATGGTCTAATAATCTGGTCCAATGGTTGGTGAGCTTCCCTGAAAGGTGAAATGAACATGTTTGAATGAAAATAACAACAACTGTAGAGTCACATTTAATCAAGGACTTATTCTATACCCACTAATCAGCATGTTCTACTACCATAATAACCCCAAGAGGTATTTTTATCATGAATGACCTAAAGGCCTTCGTTTTTATTGATTTTATATAATCCCCCATTTAAGGGATGAGGGTGAACCCTTATAATGCCTGTAGACTCAGAGATTACATGGCATGTAGGCTTAGAAGATTTCATGACTCGAAGTACATAGGGAAATCAATCAGACTTTCTACAAAGAACTGCCCCCCCCCCCAGCATCTGTATCATGATAGTATCTCTCACCTTTTCATGGTCATAGGCTTCCTATGCAAGCACAGGCTGGTCCCATTGGCATAGTCATACCCTCTCATTCTGAAAGCATTTGGCTATACTCTGGTGAGTGCAACTGCACTGAATCCTCTTCTATGTTTGTTCTTTCATTGTAGAGTCTGTCTAGGACAACTGTATGTGGCCTAAAGGCCTTGAGGTGGTCCAAATCCCAACTGACATGAAGGCCTCAGTTGCCCAAAAGGATTATGGACTCCAAGCCCAAACCGGTGGCCCAAGGTGAATAGTTCTAGCTGCTATAGTACTGAACATTACATGCTATAGTAACTTATACAGTTCCTGCTACATTACTCGCACATTATACAGTTCTACTGTAGAACCTGCATAGTGTACAGTTCTGCTACTGTACTGTAGAGTGCATAGTTCTTCTACAGTCCGAATAGGGTACACTATGCTACAGTGCATGCACCAATTCCTGAAGAACATAACCCTGAAGATCCCTGAAAACTACACCAACGCCCAAAGGGCCTGAATTCCCCCCTTGAAGCACAATCTGAAATAATTTTCATCCATCCCTAAAATGGTGCCCTCCAAAAATATCATGCATACCAAGGGTAGGTGTAAAATTAACCTTAAAAATTACATCATTGAGAACCGAGAGATCATAAATGGAATTGGAATAGTACAGACCTCACAGGCTGCACACATCATGTAGAGTAGTGATAAAACAAGACTTTGAAGATCCAGTGTGGAAAGGCTGAGACTCATGTACAACCTTGTTTCTAGAATTCTATATGAAGTTCAAGATTTCATTCATAACAACTTGAAAATGTGTTAGATGATTTGGCAACAGGTTATGGTCGGCACAGCTCATCATGAGGTTGCATATAAAGCTATCTCATGGAAAATAGAAATTAAAAATATAATATACTACATTCTACATTTTTAAAGTTAATGCACAGTTAATAAAAAGATGATTGACATCCTCCCTGCACTGATTGAATAACACAAACATGGAGCAGAAGGGAATTCTGCAAGATTGAAGATAATCATCAGTTAGAATTTTCTTATGGTTCTATCTCCATACAAAGGTGGACCGAGTGGGTTTCATAAAACTCTTATTATGTCTACCCATCTATATAATGTTAGAAATTCTACTAATATAAAGTTTATAGAACCCATTGGAGAAATTTATTCCATTGTAAGCTGGTTCCCAAGCCCAGAAATCTCCATTTGAGTAGAGGAAAAACTTTTTAACAATGAAAATAGTACGAATTGAAAAATTTTACATGCATCAAACATAATAATTGATTGATAGATCCAAATCTATATTTGGGTCTTCCTTGTGAACTAATCCTTCTAGTTAATTTACATCCCATTTATATTTCCAGAATTTTAAGAAAGACTCACAATAGACCAGCCACCATGAATCATCATAACTTTTGGAGAACATAGTCTTGAAATATTTCCACACTAATTAACTATAGATATTGATGTTTCTATATTTGAACCTATTCATGAATTTGAATCAAATGAATCAATGAGCTTCCGAAGGTAATTTGATGAGCCTCCATATAAACACATCTGACAATGTGTCATTGAAGCACCCATGATTTTTGATACCTAGACACCCTTCATCATAAGGCTTCCGAAAATAATTCTACGGAATAATTTCAATATTCCTTTCAACGATGCTATCACTCAATATTATTTTCCAGATGGAAACATTGATTCTCTTAAGTGGATAAATCATCCATTTGTACCCCATTAAATACTTCACGAATTTAGAAGTGATGATTGACATCACAAGACAGACCCTACCATCCATGGATAATAATATTCCCTTCTAAGAGGAGAGTTTCCTTCTAATCATACTAATAATTCCAAAGAAATAACATATTTAGGACTTCTCAAAAACATGGGAACTACTTGATCAGTGAAGGTATGTGCACCCTTTGGAATGATCATCTCTCTAATGATGTCATTTTTTCAAGAAGGAAAAAATATCTTTCAAGGTAGAAAAAAGAAATCCTCCAACTTATTACCTATCCAGAAACCATCTCATAATGAAAAATATCTCTCCTGATTTGTTTGGTATTTCCATTATCCCTTTGAGTAAATTGGAAAATTTCATCATCCTATAAGAGGTGTGTAGGAGCAACAACCCCCGTCCAGCGTAAATGGCCTTTGGCTTACCCTTTTCATTCATAATAGAGAGAAACCTACTGAGATTATCCTCAAAAATCAAAAAAAAATACCTCTAATAGTGGGTCACCCTGCCTGACACCTCTTGAGAAGTGAAAGTGGAATTCATGGGATCCACTGATAAGAACTGAGATGTGGGCTGAGATCAAGATAGATTTAACCAAATTTCTGAAAACATCATCATAACCATACATGGTGATTGTGTTTCATATGAATACCTAATATGTTGAATCAAATATTTCCTAAAATCCATCTTTAGGGAAATGTTCCCACCTCTAGTGGGACATTTTAGAATAATAAATCACTCCAAAGTAGTCATAAGACAATCATGAATCGATCTCACATTTATATAGCCAATCTAATTGGAAGATACAATATAGATTGAAATTAGGTAAATCATATTATCAATGATTTAGTAGATGATTTTTTAGGTCGTTTTTACCAGGGAAACATGCCTAAATAAATTTATTTCATTGGAATTCTCCACCCACCAGATAAGTGAAATAAAATATGCATTGAAACCCTTAGGAAGAGGCCCAACACTGAAAAAGTGAGTTACCAGCCTACATACATCTTCAAGAATTACATCCAAAAAATGAAAGAAAATGTTAACAAAGTCATCTAGAACATGAAATGTTTCATATTTGAGACTAAATGCAGCCTATTTAATATCATTATCAAACGATGTAGCAATAATGGTGGAGTTATCCTTTTGTTTCACAAGCCATAGAAAAACACCATCCATAGGGTCAATGGTGGTAGGTGATCCATTGAAAATATCTTTGAAGTAAGATATGACATGCTCAAAGAGATCCCTTCTTCTATCAATAAGATTATCCCCATTTTTTATCATGGAAAGTTTCATGGAAAAATTTCTGATTTTCAGCAAGGAATTGAAGAAATTTGAATTCATGTCTCTATCCCTTATCCAGTTTTCCTTAAAGGAGTCGCTTTTAATGGAATATTATTATGTTTATAAGACTGTTGAGCATGAGGTTCATCTCTGATTCATCCGGAATCCCATCAGAGATGTCATTGTCAATGTTTATATCATAGCCATTCTGAAGGGATGCCTCTAGATAGGCAATATCAGTGTCAAGGGATATAAAGTATTTCGTGATCTGAAGTCTCAAATTAAATTTGAGGGTTTTGATCATGGTGATACAAGTAAATGAATATTTCTTGTAATTCACCATGTTCCAAGTGCTTTGAAAAATGACCTTGCATTCCGAATGAGAAACCAAGGCATTATTAAATTTGAAGGGAAATGGAGGCTTGGGTTCTTTTTTTGAAAGATCCAACGGTATGGTATGGTGATCAGAATTGAGCCTAGAAATAGTATAACATGATATGGATCACAAAGTGTCCGTAAATTCCCCATTGATGAAATCCCTATCAATTTTACTAGAAACAAATATATTAAAATTCTTCATGTACCATGTATATTTAGCATCAACCAAATTGACCTGAAAATATCATTTTGATCAACACATGATCTGAATTCACTAGAGGAAGTGGAGTAGTTTTTAGACCCAATTTTCACAATTGGGATCTAAATTTCATTGATTTCCCCTGAATTATCCATGGGAATGTGATGCTAGATTTGAGAAAACTTATGTATACCCAAAAGTTCTTACGGTCTTGATACCTGTTTTGGGAATAAATGAAGAATCATGCTATGAGGGAGCCAAGGTAGTTGAAGAAACAAGTGAAATGTTTGTCACTTGTAGTGACTATGGATGTGATCTCCATAGATGAGTGAGAAATTACCCATAGGCTATTTGACATCAGTCGAAAATATGTTTGTGTCAATGAGGTTAAAACCCAACCTCTCAAAATTGGCAATGAAAGAGGAGAATAATTTGTTGGGTTTCAGAAATTCCTATTATGTCTGGATAATGTTTCTGGATAAATAAATAGATTGATCTGGTGGTCTGCGGATTTCCATACCTTGACAATTCCTAAAAAACAATCATTATTTGAAACTAAATCCGGGGTTATTACCCTTTACATTTTCCCCCATGTATTATTATGTGGTCGTCTAACTTTATTTTTGGGAATTGAGGAGATTTGCAGCAGGTAATTTTTGTCAGCTTTGCTGGTAATAATATCCTTACAATGGTCTTTCAGGCTTGCACTGACCAGATCTATCTAAATATCCATGATAAGGATGGTTCTTGAATCATTAGCTTTTATTCACAAATATCCTGGCCTATACTACTGAGGTAAAATCTGTTCGGGGCTATGGGCTCTTTATTATTGGGGGGTTTAGGGAAAATAACCAAAATATCATTGTTATGGACATCATATTGATCAAATGAAATATCTAGACAAGTGTGGGAGGAAGAATCTAATTTGTGAGGGTTATTTCCAAGAGATGGTCTCTGTGATGAGGTGTAAAAAGAAAAAGAATAACTCTAGATATCATGTGAATTATCCCTCACAGTTTTAGGGGAGTCAAGAAAGTTATCAATGACATCATGGGATTCTCCATTTGATCCATTCCCCTCCCTCATTAACCATACTAGTTTTCTGATATCACTGAAAAAATTCAGAAAAATTAATTTTTCCTCTGTTTCATTGGAGGATTATCACCAGATTAAATATTTAATATGATATTTCAATGTCAAGAGTGTTATTTTTATTGGGTTGATGATTTGGATGGTATTTCAACACATGTTCCAACATATATGGGGTCAATGTGAGGCATTTTGATTCTCCTCCTCCTTGACTAAATATTCCCATGTCGGCTTCATAGAAGTAGAGGGTCCAGAGTGATTCTTCCTAGGAATAGAATAATCAATGTATTTAGGAGTAACATGCTATGAATTAACATGTACAGTAGGGGTATTTTCCATTTGTGTCTTCATAGGAACCAGTGATGGTCCAGCATGTTCCTTGATGGGTCCATTTTTCTCAGCAGTAACATTTTTTTTCTTTTGTTCTTATTTGAATCAGACCAGTCTATGACATTGGGATACATAACATTTTTTGGAGAACTCTACAGTTAGATATAGAGTGTTATACTATCTTGCATACCTCACTAGAAGGAGGTACATTCTCATACTCAACTTTTACCTTAGATTTTTTACCAATGGAAATGATAGAGATTCTAGCAGGGTGTTTTGTTTCTAATCTGATATCCACTAGAATCCGAACAAATATGACTTGTTCTCCTTCCATGGTCCTTTGATCCATTATTATTTTGATTTTAATGCAATGTGTGAGATCATTCAAGATTGTTGGATTCTAATAAACCAAATTCAACCAATGATACCTTACCCTGATTTTAGAATTTGATTTCCTGAGTTTAAAGGGAATAATATAGGCATCCCACTCAGATAACCTAAGGATCCCATGTTTCAATTGAATATTGACAGTTCCCAAAGAATAATATGTCAGCTTCTTGGATTGGAATATTATATGGAAAAAATCCCTTCCAATCGGGATTAATCTCCAATCTTGAGTGCACCAACAATGAGATATTCTATTTTTGAGATCGGTATAAGACCAGGGCATTTATCCATTTTAGTGTATGATGTGATCCAATATCAAAAACATACATAGACTACTCCTTTGTTTAAGGGCCTCTGAATCTTCCACTAAGGAAAATCCACCATCCTCAATCGGTGTGACATTGATGGATTTGGATGCTTCTTCTTTGGAGGGATCTACAGAACACGAGAGTACTTCTACAAAACAAAAGCCCTTCTTATTAAAAAAAATCTTTATTGAGATTCCAAGGTTCTGGAATATTTCGTCTAGTGATCTCCATCATCTGGAATGTCCAGTTCTCATTCAGGATTAATCTAATCAATTGAAGAGATTAGGATCATGGCCTGAAGAATGAGGGTTTACCATTTCATGATTCGAATAAGATATCTCCCACTCTCATTGTTGATTTCAAAAATAAATAATGCATATTATTTATGAACTAATTTGATAATTAAATATATGAGGGATGAATTATACACACAGTTATGGGTGGGTCCACGAATTATATATCCCTTTGATGCATTGGCGGGTTTCATGAGAGATAGTAAATGTGTTTTTGGTGTATACCTACCCATTGTTTAAACTGTCTTGGACCAAGTCTTATCAGTGGAGATACAGTGATGTATAAGATCATAACATAAAATAGTATTAATTTCATTTATTGAGAATTTAATTATTACTATCTATGATATTATTTCATTTTATAATTTCTTTTGATGAATATTTTGTATATGTTATAGATAAAATGACCTATATTTTCATTAATATAACATTCCATATTGATTATGCATTATTTTCTCATTATATTATCCATTATACATAGAACTTACTAGAAATTTAAAATCCCCCTTATTATATTTTTTACCCTTGGATATTAATAATAAATATCTAATGGAGTTTCAAGGATTTTGAAAATGTTATTTGTTATGTTTAATGTTTAATTTTCAACGATAAATGAAAATCATATATATATATATATATATGGTTTATACAAAATACTAATTTGATTGATCATCTCATATTAGATCCTTTATACCTTATGATAATATAATATAGTAGACACCTTCTCTAGGTTACTGGATTTGATGTTGTTATAAATCTCACACAAATTATTACACACCTAACATGTCATGGGAATAAGGTGTATAAATATATAAGATCGAAAATCACCTCATAAATTGAGTAATGTAAACCATATCATCAAAAAAATCAAAAATAGAATTACATGAAATATTAATATATCATATATTACTTAGGTTACCTTGTATAATCATTTAATCAATTGTGTTTCCTTTGGATATGTGTAGAGACCCGAAGCTTGACGTACATGGACATTACATTACTTTTGCGGAATACTTAGTACATAACAAAAACACACACTAAAGGATCGTAATAGTTTAGTGTCTTTGGAAACTCGGAATGTAATCTTCTAATCTTGGTGAAAGATCTTCAATATCTCCCATAAAGATCTTCCCTTTTTTACCTAAAACCTTTATTTATATCCTGGGGAAAAGAAAACATAAAAGGGTGAGCTCAAATGCTCAGTAAGGGTATACAAAAGAAATAAAAATCATATCATATCTTTTTGAAAATCATAACCTGCAAAAGAGATCATAATATCTTAACATGGAACAAATCATAGAAGTGAAAATGAGATCACCATAATCATAACATGAAACTTGAAACTTTGTGGCATGCACACATAATCATGGAAAATCATTTCTTGTTAGTCATGACTCATTGCCAAGACTATCTTAGTGGACAAAGTCCCTTTCTGAACCGAGTTCACTCCTCGTTTCAGTCCTGTATCACTGAACCGAAATAACCTTCCATTCCAGCCATGTCTATCTCATGAGATATAAAATCTTTACCCAATGCATTGGAGGGAGATATAGGTCCCACCCATCTTATAATGAATCCTTTCTTATCTGTGCCACATAATCATAAAACATACATCATCGCATAACACATGTAACAAAAATGGGATTCTTGAAACATCATGACATCATAAATCAATTCATATAAGATAAAGGAATTCATAAACATAATTCCATCACAACATAGTCAAATCAATGTAAAAATATGGATAGAAACAGAACCCTTTATTATCTTAGATGGAAAATAATTTTGATAAAACACTTGAATTGAATTCTTGAGGAAAATATCCTTTCTTCTTCAAAATCAATTTCTTTTCACAAAACATCATGCAATTTTAAAAGAAAGAGATTTTATTTAAAATAGTCATGAAATCTTTTAGAGGAAGCTTCATTAAAATAAGGCTTTATAAAACAGTAGAAATCCGTTCGTGCCGTATAAGTTAAAAAAAACATTCTTCGTACTTTTGTCGGAAAAGTCAAAAAGTACCTCGTACGAAAAACGACAAAAGATTCCTTTCATACGTATTACTAAAAACTCACTAAAGGGTAAAAATGGATTTAAACAATTTTAGGTGGATGGAAATAATATTACATATTGAGTAAACATGTATGTGGATGATAAAATACACCCCAGTAAATACTTACGAATAAACAATCTCGGATAAAAATGAGATTGTGATATTTCCCTTACCTTAGGTCCGACTTGCTTTGTAAGTGTCCGAACCTCCTGTATAATGATTTAAATCATGTTATTGACTTATTACAGAATCATATTCATTGTTATGATATCATATATGGTTCACTTATGACATTATATTACCCGTTCTTTTGTAAACTCCATGTTAAAGAAGCGTTTTGGGTAAAATCGTTTCATTTATCGTAGGTGTTTTGACTTGTTGTTCTTGACATCATTATTACTTATATCATGATTTACTTACTTCCAGAATATAAAATATGATTTATATATCATATATATTCAGTATATATATATATAATAGGTAGATAAATAAAATGAAAAACACCGTTCATGGAGACGGTAGTCCGTACGTACGCATGAACGTTGTTTTCCTTTCCTTATTGTCTTGAAATGGAAGCAAGTAGATTACATACATATGTATATATATACATAAATCCAGTAGCTTTATAATGTCATATATTTCATTATTATTTCTTATATATACATTATAATCATTCTTAAATGGTTAACATGGAGAATGAATCTCATCGCGTCGTGGAGACGGTAGTCCGTACGTACGCACGAGCGATGATATCATTTCTATAAATATTGAATTGAATTGGAGTGGATTATACAATATATCAGAATCAATATGATATTGTAATAACTATGTATAGTTATTCTTTACACCATTATACCCATCTATGTAAGGTGGTGGTGGAAAATAGATTACACCACGGCGTGGAGACGGTATTCCGTACGTACGCACGCGCGGTGATTTCTTTTTCCGTAGGATGGATAGATGGTGAAATAGGGTTGTTTCATACTTATAATAACATATCAGTATATGAGTGATACTGATGTTATTACTTCATAATGAAACAACCTAAGAAGAAGAAGTGGAAGAAGAAATAAAGATGAAAGAATTGGTAACGGTAATTACCTCTTCTTCGAAGTGCCTCTTTGAGACCTCCTCTTAGGGCACTAAAATTGGTCTTGGAGGAAGACCAGAACCTCTAGGATGTTGCTAGGGAAGTTGAGAGGAGAAATTGGCAGGGGTTGGCCGAGCTTGAGTGCTCAAATTGGTGTGAGGAGGAGGGGGAGGAGGTGTCCTTTTATAGGGGAGGAGAGGGGCACCTTAGGAATTCTTAAAAATATTAATTTATAATAAATCTAACCCCACTTAAAAACCTCCAAAAATGACTCATATTCGAAGCTTAGATGAGATAGGGTTGTAATCTCATCATACAATCAAATTTAGGCATGTTTGGATCTTATTTTAAACCTTATCAATTAGATTTAACTCTAAGTTAAATAATTTAACTTTTACCGTGTCTTTTTGTTTTCTTTCACTATATGGTTAATACACTTACTATAACATGCCAAACGAACCCCAAATTGTTTATTATTAATATATATATCCTTATCTAAGTCATTTGGCCGATCCTTAGATTTTTAGGAATAAAATATCAATTAATAATATAATATTTGATTTAAAAACTATTTTGTGTCAATTTTGACACTATTTGATATATGATTTTTGTGAAAGTCATAACAGAATTATATGTTCGAACCAAGTTGATTAAATCAACACTAATATATCATAGTAACCTAGAAAATTAGTGGAATTCATAAAAAGTCTTAAATTACATTTATTTTGGTATTTATATTATCAATTATGTCAATATTTCATTAATAAGATAATTACTGCATCATTTTTGTGTCATAAATAAATTAAATTATTTGATGTCTAAAAATTACAAATAAAATACCATCATGTAGGAAATCTTTTTAGATTTCTAATGAATATTTATAGTCGAATTTATCTTATGTATAACCCCATATTAAAAATGATATACTTATTAAACTTTGATTTTAACTATTTTAACCCTTCTTTAAATAAATTAATAATAAATGTCCTAATCTAATCCAAGTGGGCCTAAATGGTCATATTTTATTCCTAAGTTTGTTTTTGGTCGAATTACACTTGTCCAATAGAATTAGGACATGTGTTAGGGTAATATTAATATCATATTTACCCTTAGTTACCTTATTTACTATTAACCGTGGTAAAAAAAGTAAAAAGTTACTATTCACCAAAAAATTATTTTCATCTCATTGAACCACATTTTAGTCCTTGATATTAACTGTGTCTCTCGGATTTTCGAAATTCCATTCACAGAAGCGGTAAAATTAAGTTTTATGCAAAATTCAGTTTTTAACCTACCACTTAGTAGTTTCACTATTCATCAAAAATTGATGTTTTTCAGAACAATGCCAAAATTTCATCCCAAGCTATATTTCATATTCCGAATTCAAAAATGAAGTCTATTTTACCAAATTCATAACATAAAAGTTGCATTAATTAATTTTATAATTAAATTCCGCTGTTAAAACAAATAGCGTGTTTTTAAGAAACAATATCTATCAAAAGATTGACACTTGTTTATGTCTAGTTTAAATGTGAAACTACATCCAATGACCAACATTGTATTAAATTGTAAAAATATATTATAAATATACTTTAAAACCACTCAAATTAATTATTTATCACTATTAATTATTTTGATTAAAAAAGTTGTTTTTAATTATAATTTAGTAATTTTCACTATTCATCAGAATATGAAAGTTATCTGAAAAGTACCAAAATTTCACCTTAGGCTAAATTCGATACTCCGAATCCAAAAATGAAGTCCATTTTGAGAGTTAAAATTTCTAAAATTTAAAAAGTGGTTATTACTATTCATAACGGCTAGTTTTAATAATATTTTAATAGCATATCATTGTTTCGTGAAACTCAGGATTACGTACCACACACGCTATCGAGGAAGGTTGCGATTGCGTGTAATGCAAGGCAAGTCAAGGATGCATGTTGTGCAAGCTCCTTTTGGTGTAGCGTATAACAAAAGACATTAGTAAAATAAGAAAGAATATTTTTCATAAAATCTCGGGCTGTTACATTCTACCCCCCTTAAAATGAATTTCGCCCTCGAAATTCGTCGGGGTTATAAATGGTTTACTATTCGAAAGTTTCTTTAATAGAAACCCACATCGTAAAAGGGAATACCAAAACTTGGCTTTAAAAACTAAAGTATGAAATGTAACGATTACCCAAATAAACTAATCACTGGGTTTCCACATAGGTGAAAATATGGATATGGAAGAGAAATCTAACCATCATGTTCTGATGGAGAGTGGTAGAGAACATGGCTATGGAAAAGCCAGTAATCACAAATCCATAGATTTGTGATGATATAAGGTACCATCTGATTCATCAGGTATAAGATCACTAGGACAACATTTTTGGTTTTCAAGATCATTTCCCTAAAGTTGAAAATTTTCTTAGAATAAATACTTACTTTATTTTGGTACAATCTCACTTTTGTTCGTGCCTTGAACAATTTCTACTTCATCTCTTAAATAAATGAAGTTGAATTTGTTATTTGTGAAGTGTTAGAATGACTGTTCATTCCATCTGTCTCAAACAAAAGGTTAGCAAAAGTTATTAAATATACATAAGTCATTCTATAGTGAGATTAATCATATATGGTTCCTAAAATGGACTTATACTTCATATATCATGCTGATTAATATAATAAAACTAGTTTCTACTAAACAGGGACTTCCTGTAGGCCAGTGGTAGGCGATAAAGGCCAGTCGCACTTTGGTTGTGGGTTCGATTCCTACAGCCTTGTCCGAAGCGATGGGCTGTCGCCCGTCCTGCAGGTTGTCCCTTTTTCTAAAACTACGTTACTATAACATCGAAAATCTTCTATCCTTAAACAATACTAACTTATGTCCAACATAATCCAGTCTAATATTTAGGCTTATACATAATACTGCAGTCCACTCTCATAATATAGTGACAACGATTACCAGAGATTTAATACTGTCGTTGATCCCCACATATCCTAAGATATGTCTTGTTGGTCACATTCCAGACATTCAAAGTCCTTAATCGTGTATTCTCTTGAATACCTTAGTGAAAACATGAGTACAGTTAAAAGTTAACACTTTCCACATACCAAAATCCTCAAAATTCTATATACTCAAACCATGATATCACTTAGTCCTTATATCAATCATGAGCTCATGAATACTATTAAACATTTCATTTTCTCGTCTTCATTATGCGCATATCATCTTATTTCCAAAAAATATCTCAATCACTTTGAATACCACATCAATAAATATTGCAATACTCAATGATACAACATTATTTTGGAATCCCATTACATAAACACTTAATCATTCCACCACATCGTTGTCATATTCAACATTGCCAATAGTGATCGCATGTGATTTCCCTTTGTCCTTTGCCTTCAGTGGTTTCTCATGTTGATCATCACTAACCCTTGGATTAGGGCAATTATTAGCATAATGCCCCATTTCCTTGCACTTGAAGCATTGAAGTGTTGGTGGTGCGTTCTCTGCAGTGTTTGCTTTATTCACATCATTAGAAACCCTTTTTCCATTACTTCGACACTCAGCTGCTCGATGACCTTCTTTTCCACACTTAAAACATTTTCTAGTCCCTTTTAGACAATCTCCACCATGCTTCTTTCCACACTTTGTGCATAAGGAAACATTCATCTTCTTTTCACCATTATTCTGAGATTTCTCCTTGAACTCCATCTTTCGTTTCTTGTCAAAACCATGAGATGGATATGTAACACCAACTTCCATTTCTACCTTGATAGCACAACGCACAATTTCTTCATAGCTACTGAAGTCTCTTATAGCTAATGCCCTTCGAAGACTTGGTTTTAAGCCACAGAAAAATCGATCAACTTTACTTTCAGGTTGGATGATAATTCCAGAAGCATACCTTGCAAGTCTTGTAAAATTTGCTTCATAGGTACCAACAGATTCATCGTCCCTTTGCTTCAGTTCAAGAAATTCTTTCTCCATCTTTGTTCGAAGAATACGAGGGAAGTACTTACTGAAAAACAAGTTCTTGAACTCGTCCCATTCCATGGACTCAATTTCATCTCTTGGCCTCGTATTCTTGATAAGATTCCACCATTGATCATCTTCACCTTCCAAACGATATACTGCTAAGATGACTTTAACATGTTCAGAACATTGAAGAACTGAAAATATCTTTTCAGTAGTACTAATCCATTGTTCAGCAACTAATGGATCAGTAGACCCACTGAAAGAAGGTGGACGTTGCCTCATGAAGGACTCAATAGAATATTGTTCCCTTCTCTGCTCATTTGGAAGTCCAGAATGATTCATAGCTTGTGTAAGTATAGCAATAAGATTTTCCACTCCATCTCCCATAACATTTGTTTGTTCAGGAGGGCAATCATTGCATTGTCCATTGCATTGATCAACACGGTTCCTTCGGGTTCCAGCCATCGTCTAAAACCCAAAAAGAATAGTGTGAGAGGAAAAAATCATGCTAGGGAAAACAACATAATAAAGGGGGAGTACATTCAATATCCAACATCTTAGGTTTATTTCTATGATCGTTAGCGTAATTCTATTACTATAACCTATACCTATACTTATCCCTAGGGACATCCCTAGACATACCTTAGAAATATCTCTAGGGATCTCACTAACGTTTTCGCATCCTTGTTTCCAAAGGTTGACTAAACCTTTCCTCTGATACCAACTGTAGAGACCCGAAGCTTGACGTACATGGACATTACATTACTTTTGCGGAATACTTAGTATATAACAAAAACACACACTAAAGGATCGTAATAGTTTAGTGTCTTTGGAAACTCGGAATGTAATCTTCTAATCTTGGTGAAAGATCTTCAATATCTCCCATAAAGATCTTCCCTTTTTTACCTAAAAACTTTATTTATATCCTGGGGAAAAGAAAACATAAAAGGGTGAGCTCAAATGCTCAGTAAGGGTATACAAAAGAAATAAAAATCATATCATATCTTTTTGAAAATCATAACCTGCAAAAGAGATCATAATATCTTAACATGGAACAAATCATAGAAGTGAAAATGAGATCACCATAATCATAACATGAAACTTGAAACTTTGTGGCATGCACACATAATCATGGAAAATCATTTCTTGTTAGTCATGACTCATTGCCAAGACTATCTTAGTGGACAAAGTCCCTTTCTGAACCGAGTTCACTCCTCGTTTCAGTCCTGTATCACTGAACCGAAATAACCTTCCGTTCCAGCCATGTCTATCTCATGAGATATAAAATCTTTACCCAATGCATTGGAGGGAGATATAGGTCCCACCCATCTTATAATGAATCCTTTCTTATGTGTGCCACATAATCATAAAACATACATCATCGCATAACACATGTAACAAAAATGGGATTCTTGAAACATCATGACATCATAAATCAATTCATATAAGATAAAGGAATTCATAAACATAATTCCATCACAACATAGTCAAATCAATGTAAAAATATGGATAGAAACAGAACCCTTTATTATCTTAGATGGAAAATAATTTTGATAAAACACTTGAATTGAATTCTTGAGGAAAATATCCTTTCTTCTTCAAAATCAATTTCTTTTCACAAAACATCATGCAATTTTAAAAGAAAGAGATTTTATTTAAAATAGTCATGAAATCTTTTAGAGGAAGCTTCATTAAAATAAGGCTTTATAAAACAGTAGAAATCCGTTCGTGCCGTATAAGTTAAAAAAAACATTCTTCGTACTTTTGTCGGAAAAGTCAAAAAGTACCTCGTACGAAAAACGACAAAAGATTCCTTTCATACGTATTACTAAATACTCACTAAAGGGTAAAAATGGATTTAAACAATTTTAGGTGGATGGAAATAATATTACATATTGAGTAAACATGTATGTGGATGATAAAATACACCCCAGTAAATACTTACGAATAAACAATCTCGGATAAAAATGAGATTGTGATATTTCCCTTACCTTAGGTCCGACTTGCTTTGTAAGTGTCCGAACCTCCTGTATAATGATTTAAATCATGTTATTGACTTATTACAGAATCATATTCATTGTTATGATATCATATATGGTTCACTTATGACATTATATTACCCGTTCTTTTGTAAACTCCATGTTAAAGAAGCGTTTTGGGTAAAATCGTTTCATTTATCGTAGGTGTTTTGACTTGTTGTTCTTGACATCATTATTACTTATATCATGATTTACTTACTTCCAGAATATAAAATATGATTTATATATCATATATATTCAGTATATATATATATAATAGGTAGATAAATAAAATGAAAAACACCGTTCATGGAGACGGTAGTCCGTACGTACGCATGAACGCTGTTTTCCTTTCCTTATTGTCTTGAAATGGAAGCAAGTAGATTACATACATATGTATATATATACATAAATCCAGTAGCTTTATAATGTCATATATTTCATTATTATTTCTTATATATACATTATAATCATTCTTAAATGGTTAACATGGAGAATGAATCTCATCGCGTCGTGGAGACGGTAGTCCGTACGTACGCACGAGCGATGATATCATTTCTATAAATATTGAATTGAATTGGAGTGGATTATACAATATATCAGAATCAATATGATATTGTAATAACTATGTATAGTTATTCTTTACACCATTATACCCATCCATGTAAGGTGGTGGTGGAAAATAGATTACACCACGGCGTGGAGACGGTATTCCGTACGTACGCACGCGCGGTGATTTCTTTTTCCGTAGGATGGATAGATGGTGAAATAGGGTTGTTTCATACTTATAATAACATATCAGTATATGAGTGATACTGATGTTATTACTTCATAATGAAACAACCTGAGAAGAAGAAGTGGAAGAAGAAATAAAGATGAAAGAATTGGTAACGGTAATTACCTCTTCTTTGAAGTGCCTCTTTGAGACCTCCTCTTAGGGCACTAAAATTGGTCTTGGAGGAAGACCAGAACCTCTAGGATGTTTCTAGGGAAGTGGAGAGGAGAAATTGGCAGGGGTTGGACGAGCTTGAGTGCTCAAATTGGTGTGAGGAGGAGGGGGAGGAGGTGTCCTTTTATAGGGGAGGAGAGGGGCACCTTAGGAATTCTTAAAAATATTAATTTATAATAAATCTAACCCCACTTAAAAACCTCCAAAAATGACTCATATTCGAAGCTTAGATGAGATAGGGTTGTAATCTCATCATCCAATCAAATTTAGACATGTTTGGATCTTATTTTAAACCTTATCAATTAGATTTAACTCTAAGTTAAATAATTTAACTTTTACCGTGTCTTTTTGTTTTCTTTCACTATATGGTTAATACACTTACTATAACATGCCAAACGAACCCCAAATTGTTTATTATTAATATATATATCCTTATCTAAGTCATTTGGCCGATCCTTAGATTTTTAGGAATAAAATAACAATTAATAATATAATATTTGATTTAAAAACTATTTTGTGTCAATTTTGACACTATTTGATATATGATTTTTGTGAAAGTCATAACAGAATTATATGTTCGAACCAAGTTGATTAAATCAACACTAATATATCATAGTAACCTAGAAAATTAGTGGAATTCATAAAAAGTCTTAAATTACATTTATTTTGGTATTTATATTATCAATTATGTCAATATTTCATTAATAAGATAATTACTGCATCATTTTTGTGTCATAAATAAATTATATTATTTGATGTCTAAAAATTACAAATAAAATACCATCATGTAGGAAATCTTTTTAGCTTTCTAATGAATATTTATAGTCGAATTTATCTTATGTATAACCCCATATTAAAAATGATATACTTATTAAACTTTGATTTTAACTATTTTAACCCTTCTTTAAATAAATTAATAATAAATGTCCTAATCTAATCCAAGTGGGCCTAAATGGTCATATTTTATTCCTAAGTTTGTTTTTGGTCGAATTACACTTGTCCAATAGAATTAGGACATGTGTTAGGGTAATATTAATATCATATTTACCCTTAGTTACCTTATTTACTATTAACCGTGGTAAAAAAAGTAAAAAGTTACTATTCACCAAAAAATTATTTTCATCTCATTGAACCACATTTTAGTCCTTGATATTGACCGTGTCTCTCGGATTTTCGAAATTCCATTCACAGAAGCGGTAAAATTAAGTTTTATGCAAAATTCAGTTTTTAACCTACCACTTATTAGTTTCACTATTCATCAAAAATTGATGTTTTTCAGAACAATGCCAAAATTTCATCCCAAGCTATATTTCATATTCCGAATTCAAAAATGAAGTCTATTTTACCAAATTCATAACATAAAAGTTGTATTAATTAATTTTATAATTAAATTCCGCTGTTAAAACAAATAGCATGTTTTTAAGAAACAATATCTATCAAAAGATTGACACTTGTTTATGTCTAGTTTAAATGTGAAACTACATCCAATGACCAACATTGTATTAAATTGTAAAAATATATTCTAAATATACTTTAAAACCACTCAAATTAATTATTTATCACTATTAATTATTTTGATTAAAAAAGTTGTTTTTAATTATAATTTAGTAATTTTCACTATTCATCAGAATATGAAAGTTATCCGAAAAGTACCAAAATTTCACCTTAGGCTAAATTCGATACTCCGAATCCAAAAATGAAGTCCATTTTGAGATTTAAAATTTCTAAAATTTAAAAAGTGGTTATTACTATTCATAACTGCTAGTTTTAATAATATTTTAATAGCATATCATTGTTTCGTGAAACTCAGGATTACGTACCACACACGCTATCGAGGAAGGTTGCGATTGCGTGTAATGCAAGGCAAGTCAAGGATGCGTGTTGTGCAAGCTCCTTTTGGTGTAGCGTATAACACAAGACATTAGTAAAATAAGAAAGAATATTTTTCATAAAATCTCGGGCTGTTACAATATGAACCAATGGAAAAACATTCCTATTCAACATCTTCACGAGATAGTCCTGAATCTCAATAGGCCAATACCCAAATGTTGCATCGTCTTTATTATCCATCTCCCCCCATTAAATAACATCAGAATCATCATGAAAATACCATTTAATTTGAGACACATGATTAACAATATGGATCTGATCAATCTCTAGGTTAATTTATAACTCATACGCAATAGATCCAACACACACCAACACCATGAAATGTCCAATGAATTTTGGATAAAGGTAAATATGAAGACTTTAACAAAACAACCTAGGTCACCCTCAATCATCTATAAATGAACCAATACTCCACATACCTAAAGGGAGTTCCTGATCCAAAAGGAATTGAGACCAGAAACTTGGACTTAAACACAAACCAAAGGAAATGATTTCACCCAACATTAAACAAGATAAATTGAATGTATACATAAGGGAAATAACAGTCGAATAAAACTAAAATAAATATATTCCATAACAAAATAGAAATAATGTTATCGATAAAAATTGGAAAATGAAGAATCCCCAATGTATATGTCCAATAGGAAAAGGGACATCCAAAGAGGGAAACCACTTCTCTATTTGATATGTGGGAAATGTCCCACCATCTCACCTAAAACTACTAGTAACTAGCTGATTTGAACCTTACCACATCACTAAAACACCATTATTTTTTCATGTATCAAGCATGTAACATTTTCTACACACCACTGAAAAAAGTGGTGTAGGGTATGAGATAAATAGGCTTATTACAACCCCACCTTGGTTTTCCATATCAAGTATCTTTAAGAAACCAAATATGCTCAATTTCTAGAACACAATTTCAGGATAGAAGTTACACAGTATTTTATATCCAAATCATGGTATATAAATCCCCCTTTTCTTCAGATCTAAAATCAGACATTCAAAATAGTTCAATGTATATCACATTTAACAAATAGTATAATCAAATAAAACATAGAACAAACAAAATCACATGAAAATCACTCCAAGGATCACTATAGATCTTTATATCTAGATAAATTATCACCCATCATTGGAAAGTGTGTCCACCAAGTCCCTATACATATGAATCGAATCTAGGTATCATAGGAACACCCCAAAATTCCCTCCACCCTAATATTTTCAAAATCTTTTTTAGGACACATGACCTTTGAATCCGAGGAACACTATAGGAGTTATCCTCCCAAATGTATCAATCGATGAGGCATATTTATAACCCTTCCAGCTAATTTCATAAGGCTTTTCATGTTATATATTTCTCCGATAATTTCATCAAAACCATTTTTTAATACCATTTATTAATTTCAACTCTTTATTTTTGGAAAATATCATTTTTACTTCACCAAAAAAAGAATGAAATATTATCTCAAACCCCCATTTATACACACATAAATAAATAAATCATTGATATTTTTAATTAAATCAATATATTAATCCAAATAATTCAATTATCCACTAATATAGGCAACATACAGAACCACCAACCACAATCATAACCTCACACATAAGGCAATGGGAACCAAAACTAGTAGAAGGGGTGTATAGTGATAACTAGAGGCACTATCAATTATTCAAAAATATTATAATTTAATTCCATAAAAATAGACATATAATACATATAAAAACATGACTCAGGTAACTCACATGCCACACCATATCCAAAAAAAGGGTTGGCCATTGGAATTAGTTGCAGAATAGACCAATAATGATAAATACTATATTCCAAAACTGGCCAAATAATTACATAAATTAATTCACATTACATAACATCAATAATATTAATTACTAAGGATGAATGGTATTACCCATATATAAGATACATAACAATATTTTATTTCATGGTTTGAACATAGGATCTTAGGAGAGAAGGAAACATCTAGAATTTCATAGAAGGATCCTATGATTTGTGACATGGAAAAACAAAACCAAATGAATTAGTATTCTGTAATTAAGTGAACAAAACCTACTAATAATTTTGGGTTCTTTCCCTAATTCTATGATTTATGGTGAAAATCTCCTAGAATATACTTATACAGAATAACATGTTTCCTAGAGTTAAATTAACCCAAGATATGATTTAATGATTCAAGAATGGGTTTTATGGTGTAAATGTTTTTAATACATATAAAAGTTTTGTGAATCATTCTGAGTAACACATTTATACCATAAGTTACATTCTAATGATGTAAAAAATTTCATATAGGCATCACCCATCCTATTATATACTAACCACCCAACCCAACATAATATTCATGATGTCATATGATACCAAGAAACAAACTCTATAACCTAAAAGAGAGTACCTTTTATACTAAATGTTGAAATATCCCATCCATAGGAATTTTTATCCCTGTGAAGTCATGTGGATGAATTATTCTCCAAATATAAGTGATTTCATTACCCCCTTGAAAAAAATTCTCACCCCAATGTCCCATGATAATATGATCTATGTCACCATAACACTCTATCCAAGGAAATATTCTTACCACACAAGTCATTAACATTGTTATTAATGATCTCCATTGGATTCTCAGAAATATAACCATATGGATCTAACATATTATCCTCCAAATTAATAACATTATGTGGATCTATATAGTACATGTTTATTTGATATATGTGGAAAACAAAATGTATTCCAATCAATTGATCTTGTAATTCCAACTAATAAGAAAAATACCCAATGCAATGAGTGAACTCAAACAGTCTAACATATGTTGGAGCCATATTTTACTATTTCTCGATCTTATATTGACCCTATCTAGGAAAAAAATTTAAGAAAACGTAATCCCAAATGGAAAAATCCAAAATACAACATCCATGATCCATATTTGATTTTTACAAACTCTTCATTGAAACTAGATGTTAATGTATATCATGGATCATAACTAATTTCTCCTAAAATATATTTTATCCCATAATAGATCCCTCTCCTACCTCATCACAATAAATAGTTTACCTATATGGGTGACCATACAATTTCTTGAAATAGTTTCATTCTAATGAAACACTAGTAATTGTTGTTATACGAAAACTCAACCAGTCCTATATGATTATACCATGATCCATAAAAATATAAGATGAAGGCATGAGGAAAACCATCTAAGTGATAAATAGAATTATCCATCTAACCATCCATCTATGTATTATTAGTTGTAATCAACCAACCATAAGTCCCCATCACCTCCTAGAGTCTCTTCTATAATATATAAGTAAACCTTTGATCTCTATCTTGGTCAATTGTAGAGGGAACCCCATGTAAATCCATGATCTCTTTCATTTAAATCATACCACGATATTCCAATGTAGTGGCGTCCCTAATCGAAATGAAATAATATTACTTATTCAAATGATGAATCACCACCCATATATCATTTCTTCCTGAGGGAAATCATGGAAATCAAAAAATAAATTCCATAGAAACATCATCTCTCATTTATAAACTAGCACTGAAATAGACATGAGTAGACCATAAGGATTATTATTTTCAATCTTTACCTATTTTAAAATGTAAATGTGGGACACAGAATTATCAATGTCTCACTTCATACCCATCCACCCAAAACATAGTCTTAGTTTACAATACATGTTCGTAGTTCCCATATAAATAGCTCACACATAACTATGATATGAATGAAATACCGAATTTCTCATCTATGATGATATAAAAAACTGATCCCCAAAGTTAAGAATATAATCATAAGGGGTATAAAAATTAGAAATTGTCAAAAAAACCTTATAAGGTTTCCCTGATTCCTTAAAACTCATCATCCTTCTTATGACTCAATTGAATATACTCATGAAGTGATGATGATAACTGAACATGTGTCAAAACCATGCCTGAATCATCCCAATTAGAATCCAGCTGCATTAGTAATGATATTACCCATCCTGAGGTTGTATGTGATGTCGAATTCATGTTCATTTTGATATTCTGTCCACCATATTTATCTGAGAATCGTGTCTTTCTAATAAATGACATAACTCATATTATTATGATTAGAAATGATTGTGAACACCTCCCTAAAAATATAATGAATCTAAAATTTAAGTTAATTAATAATTATGTAAATCTCAAAATCAAGAGTTGCTTAATTAGTCTCATAAAGCTAAATTTTATATGAACCATATTTCAGAATGTGATCATCCTGCATAAGCACACAACCCAAACTAGCACTAAAATAATCACGATATAAAAAATAACCATTACCAGGCTTACGAAAAATAAAAATAACTTTGATATAATAATCCATTTGAACTCATCTATATAATTATTAAATTTTTCATCCCATTTTAAATTCACCCATTTTTTGTAGGATTATTATAAGGTGACACAAATTTGATGAATCCTTGAAAACTACAAATATTATCCTACAAGGCCAAAGATGCTTTGGATCATGAATAAATTTCTTGGTTCCTCCCAGGTTAAGATGTTCTTCAGTTCCAGAGGATTATTTAATGATCAACATTAAGAAATAAATTTCCTATATAACATCACTTAATGTTTCTAGAAAATTATTTTCAAAACATTCCATAATGTATGTGGCTTCTCGTAATTTTTGAAACCAAATTCATACGGTTCCCATGATCAGGTCAGATCTCGAATAAACCAATATGTTATCTATGAACACCACATTGAATGTTTTTAGATACTGATGGAATATATCATTCATCAAATCCATAAAAACTACATGATTTTAATTCAAACTAAATTCATCAGAAGATATTATTAATTTCCATACCTTCTATTAAAAGCAGCCATTAGAATATAAAACTCTTAATCAGAGATCTGATGATAAAAAAATTATCGATCTTCATAAAATACTTCTCCCACATTAATAGATCTATAAAATCATCCATTCAAAATAAATGTTACACTTTTTTAACATTCACTAGTACCAACATCTGATAGTCCAAAAAAATGATTCAAACCAACATTCTTCTTTGAAATAGAATGGGGGTGTCCACAATGAATGACTAAGGTGTACACAAACATTCTCTACCAAGTCAATCAACTGGTAATTGATCGCATTTAGCTCGATATGTGTCATTTGATAAGACGGTATATATATCAAAAATGTACCTAGTACTATAATATTATTAAATTATACCCCTCTCTATGGAGGAAGACTAGAGAATTAATCTAGAAAGATATCAAGAATGTCCTAGAAAACCACATGATGATTTACAATATAGTAAATTTCATCAGGACCAACAATAATTGAATAAAAAAATACTGAGCTTTAGGTGTAGAGGTCCTTCACAACAAAACCTAGAATCCCACACTCTTCGAAACACCTAAGAGATATCATTGGTAGGAAGGAAAGAAACATGTTGACAATAACAATCAATATCAGAAAAGTGATAAAGAATCCAATCCATCCTGATGATGATATCAAAAAAATCTAGATGATGAACTAAAATACCTCTACCAAATATTCTTCATATATCAATAGATAAAAATTTTGACATCAAAATCAATAATCATTCCTCTTTCCAAAAGTTGTATCCAACTCCATGAACAAGGAAATGATATCTGTTAGAATTTTAAGCACATCAACAAAATGGAATGATATAAATGAGTGTATGTATCTAGAATTAAATAAAAAAATTACTATATTAGATGAAAATGTTACCTCCTTCTATAACTATGAACATGTAATCCTCCATCAAAAACTCGTCAAATTTTTTAAGGTCCTTCACTAATGAGGCCTATAGATGAAGCCCTTTAGAATTTTAAGTATCTGACAATGCCACAATGTAATTTAGAGCTAAATATCTCTATCCATAATTATGTGTATACATGTCCTAGAAGAACCTATAAATATAATCACTGTAGATATAATAATTTAATATCATTAGTGTGTAGGAAAAGATTTATTATTGTGTCCTACATTTCCATAATGATAATAGTTCAAGGATTAATGCCGCCTAACACTAATGGTGCAGAGGTGGTCTACTACTGAGAACCACCTTCATCAATCATGAGATTTTTGCTTCACATCCTTTACATCAAATACATTCCATTGAAACTATAATTTGGTGGAAGATAAGGGGTAGTGTAACCAACATTTCCCATTATATCTATCTATACCATCATATCCCATTCCACTATGTTAGTGCACATAGAAATATTTTTCATATAAACCTGGGATCTAATATCTAGTATAAAACCCTATAGTTACTTTTATTATTTCAACTAACACTAAGTGATATCCCTACTCTAAAGATATAAACTCTATATAAATTTCTGTCATCAGAGACTCTGTGAAGAATTTTTGAAGGAATAGGGTCGTAAACACCTTTTAATCCATTCCCACGTGTTGATCAGCTGGTACTATGGAATACAACATGTTATTGTGATTACCCTCAGGTGTGAACATTTCATAACTCCCCTTCATAGCCTTACATGTTTCTCAAAATTATAATATCAAATAAATCTTTTTCAACTAGTCCTCCACCTCATGGTGTTCATTTATATCCCCAAGGTACATTTTCTTCTCATATAAGAACTATTGTGATCGATCTCTATCTACTCTAAATCCCAGATGCACCAAATTATCTGGTTCATGAACACATGGTACTCTATTTTCCCTTTCATTACATGGTTTCATGATCGCCTCTCCTATATTCTGATATGTATAAGTATTCCCTTTAGGATCTTCTCTCACAACACCGTCTAGTATAACTCATGGAAGACTTCCCAGATGAATTTTACTATACACCAAAAACTAATTGAAACAATTAAACTATAGGATAATTAAATTTCAAATCAAAAACCATAAGAAAAAACAAATATTAACATAAAAATTCAAAACCTTATACAAACATACAAATATCCCATGGTAATATGAAGAACTTAATGGTAAGAGCTGGCGAGGTACTTGATGTATCCAACCTCTCATGATCTAACAATTTTATCTCTAGTATACCAAACGTCCCAAAACAAGTACACTTGAAAACTATCCTCCTATGATACCAATATGAAATTAACCAACCCATGTAACCTCAAACAGTACTTATTGACCAAATCTATCACACACCCAAAGGTAATTTCTGATCCCTGTGATATGGAAATTATTATAGAGGAATCAAATTGAGACCATTGGAAATAATTTTACATAACATAAAAAAGATACATGGATTATATACAAATTATATTAAATTTTTAAAGAAATGTAAAGGAAATATATCTCATAACCATTGAGAAATAGTGGTAGTGATACAACTATGAAGATAGATAAATCCTAAAGGTAGAAGTTTATAAAAAAAATGGGCAAAAAAACAAGAAACTACTACTCAATGTGATATGTGGGAATTGTATCACCATATCACCACTATTTAGCCATACCCAGATGAGATGAACCTCACTGTCAGAATATGGTTCCCTTCCTTTTCTTGAATCAAAATATAATACAATCTCTACACACTACTGTATGGGGTGTATAGGGTTCGAGTTAAATAGAATTGGTAGGATCCTAACTATGTATTTCTTATAAGGACTCTGTAAAACAATCATAATATGTTAAATTTACATAAAAATATGTCTTTATAAAAATTAAAAAGTTTTTCTATTCAAATCATGATAAATAAATATGTCTTTTTAAATATTTTTAAAACCATTTTGTAAAAAAAATAATATCATATCTCATTTATCGAAGAACATAATCCAATAAAAAATAGTACAAACCCTCACTCATATAAATCATGCCCTGGATTATTATAGGTCAAGTTAGAAATATCATTCATAACCCAAAAAATTAATTTTCATGCATCATGTCCCTAGACATATGCATCAAATATTGGTAAAAACAGAACACCTCAGAAAGTGAACCCCCAAAAATATCAAACATGTCCTTAGGACACATAACCTATGGATTATATGAACATTACATGTGTGAACCCGCTAAAATGATAAAAAATCAAGGTTTATTGCAACACTTTCAACCTAATTACACATGGAATCCCATGTACTAAAATTTCCAAATACTTTCATCAAAACAATCCCATTAAATCCATTTCATAAATCCATTTATTGATTATTTAAAATACATTTTTTCCATTACCAAAACAAAGGAAAAACTATCATTTCTCAAAACCCCTTTCTTGAAAACTTAATTAAATAAATTTTTCCAATTAATTTATAAAACAATTTACAATACCAAATCATTCAATGTTTATTCAACATAGTCTTGATATAGAACCACATACCTCAAACATAGCCACACACATAATTTTATGGGATCCAAAACTTGCAGAAGGGATGCATATATGAAAGTGGATTCCCTATAAATTATTCCAACATATTAGAATAAAATGACATAAATAAAATGGGTGAGTGAGTTGAAATTTCATATAAAACATTGAGGATCTCAATGTTTTCACCACAACCAATATAAGGGTTTTCCTCTGCAAGAATAATATGCAATGGATCTTGATGGATTAAACAAGATTTGACACAAGATCAATGGATTCTATAGAAACAACCCAATTCTATTATCAAAACAACAGAAATGGAAAAATAGAAACTCCACTTACCCAATGTGTGGAAATAAAACATCACTAGAGATTGAGTGTTGAATGTACAACATTTTTTTAAGAGGTGACACCAAAAAATAACATAGAAGTATCCTAGGGTTCAACACAGGGAGGATAAAAAAATGAGTTTTGATTTTGTCTTGCGGTGAAAAAACATACTGGTAATGTGGGGTTTACATCATAAATAATATTTTAGAGTGTAAAAATCCCATAATACTTGAAGACTATGAAAATTCATTTAGTTAAATTACCCTATGTATTGATTTTATGATGTATGATTTTGTCTTATAGAATAAATGGTTTTTAAAACCTACACAATTTTTATAGATTATGATAGGTGATAAATTTATACTATATGATATAGTCTTATGATTTAAAAACAACCTATAGGCAACCCCCTACACATGATCTGCTGAAAAATACCTAAAACATTTTTGATTCCATTTGAACCTAAGAAACACACTCTTTAAAATAAAATTTTATGTGAATTTTATTAAGGATATTACAATGATCAACCTTATATATCGCATGATGTGTAGATATGGTCACCAATACGTTATCTCTAATATAAAATACAATAGGCCTTCTTTTTTATCACTAATGGGCTTCTTAAGATACTGGGTTTCCTTAATCAATTCATAAATCTTCTAAACATTCTATTTAAAGGTATTCATCATTTACCATTTGATTATAGAAAACACTATAGCCTCGGTCTATCATAATAGTGATCTATCAAATAGTTTTTTGAAAGGGTCCATACAAATTGTAAAATGAAAACTGTTTTTATAATAGAATTATAGGAATGTTATGTTCCTTACCTTCAATCCTCTAAAATAAAGAATGTATGTTCACACCCAATACACTAATATTTGGATAGTTCTCACTTTTTAACCATCCATCTATGAAAATAATGGGATGTTAAATAAAAAATATGATCTAAAATCAAATTGAATAAATCTCTACACTCTATATGATAATCATGGGTCATGATTAGATATGATCATATTTTTAATCCCATGAAGCCTCACCACCTCCTCCTGATACTGAATTAACAAAACATCCACCACACTAGAATCCTTAGCCACTAAGAAATGATATGAAATCATCATGTTGTCCTGGATGAACTAAAAAGTTTCACATCCTTTTTTATCTCATTGAAACCAGTGAAAAATTATATTGTGATGTCCTCCAACATAAATTGGGGAATATGAAGTGGGTGAAGCAACCCACCTGCAACATGGTGCTCAACCTTCACCCTCTAGAATAACAAACACCATTAAATAAACTCAATAGCAAAACAATTCATCCTAGGAAACCTAAAAATAATATCTCATGGAATGATACATATTATTCACAACAATATATACCACTAAAGGATAACTATTTAACTTATAAAGAACCATACCAGGTATCTCCAAATAAAAAAATATCTGATTCTAACAAGCCAAATGTTAATCTTCCAATGACAATCCATCATAGTCATAACCAAAATAAATGGTCTCACCAAAACTGTACCTCAAAATCCATGAGTTGGGAGACCTACATATACTAATGAAAAGATGATTTCACTATTATCTCATGAACACATCATTTAAAACAAACTTCCCACATTTCAAGTTGTAGAATGGAGATATAATACATCACTCTCTAAGAATCAACTGACACATGCCCAACATCTACACATGACTTACTTCTCAAAGAATCAACAACAATATTCTATTTTTTTGTTTATAGGAAATCTGAAATTAATAATACAAAAATAATTGAATCAAGTGTTGATATAGTGAATTTAAATCATATTGAGAGATGGTTAACCTCATGAAATTATGATTTATGAAGACAAAAAAGCACTCTCTAATAAGTTAATACCTCCAAATATTTAGTGATGGTACCAACATAACACGCTCATGATCCCTAGTAAAGTAGTTAAATTCATGAGTCCATTAATACTAAATCCCTAATGAGATTAACTCTCAAATCTATATTATAACACCACCCAATCCAAGATGATAAGCATTATTGTAACCCACATACCCAAATATCTCCTCTAGTAGGAAAAGATCAAGATTACTAACCAGATTCTCCATCATGTACTCCAAATTGGCCAAATGTTATTCCTTATATGTAGAAACATAATCCTATAAGGTGAAATTTTTTGGTGGAGTCATAAACCAAAAGAAGACAGCTACAAAAATCTGGCAGTACCGTGAATGACCAAGGAAACAATGTCACGAACTATTCCCCACAACATGTGTTGTGACTACCCCAAGACCACATTCCATAGGCCAGGGGTTGGTAACTAGTACCAGAAGTAAAATACCTAAAAAGGTGAAGGCATTTCCTTTAAACATGCAACCACACAGACCAGGTACACCACATGAACAAACCACGTGGTATAACTGCTAAAAGTAAAAGTGTGAACTGAAATAGAATGGCCTAGAAAACAAACCCAATGAAAATATAACACATCAAAAATGGAAAATATCTCATGAGGTCGTCTTCCAAGGATCATAACTAAAGGGTAGGTACAAAACATCACCACATCTCTCCACATCAATTGGTCACCTCTACCCACCATATAGCCACAGCTTCCTAACATCAATCAAAGATGCCCATTGTCTACAAAAGATAAAACATGGTGTAAGTGTAGCCCATGCATGGGTTAGTATAACAATACCCAGTAGGGACCCTAAGTCCCCTAAAGGTCACCCAAAATTCAATAGATGAAAAACCCCAAAGCATGATCTCAATAACAATGCACAAAGTAAAAGACTCAACTCAAACTAGGTATAAATCGTAAATATAATTAATAAATATAATTAGTATTAAATATAGATAATCTTATTTTGTCGAGAGAATTTTTTAGTTATACCACACAAGGTCTCTAGGTGGTGATTCACAAAGAATCTCTAGATGCTGACCCACAGAGGGTCCCTAGGTGTTGACCCAAAAAGAATCATTAAATTCTGACCCATGGAGGATCATTAGGTGGTAACCCACTCAAAACTTCAATTGGTGTTGACCAACTCAGAGGATATCTTTTTGATGACCAATAGAGGATCGATAGGTTTTTACTGAATGAGAGGATCACTTGGTGTTGACCCACATAGGATCGATATCTCATCTCAGCCCGCCACTGGATTCCCACACTTATCACGCACGATTCTGGGAGGATCGTGTCACGAACCAAATCTAATCGCCACCAAAACTAGCACCAAACCCGGCCCGTGACAAGGCCCTAAGGGCGTTCCTGATCCCCATGGGATGGAACAAGTTCCTGGGTATCAAAAACTGAAAATTGGGAATGATTTACCCGAGTTTGTATACTTAAAATGACAAATGAATCCAGGAAATCGAATCTGGATTTTTCAAACCAAAACATCTTTTACTAAATTTTAGAACTAAATTACACAATTGTAAACAATTTTGAAAGACCATTACAAAGTAAAAACCCAAGAAAATATATCCCAATAACCTCCACATGGAAAGAGGTACCGCCCTCAAGCCATCTCCACGAAACTGCATCACGATGGACCACTAAAAACCAGAACCAAAGCCATAAAACATGTACTCAAACCTGTGACATAAAATAAGCAAGTATACATACACCCAAAGGTTTAAGTAGGGTATGAGAGAAATCCCAGTAGGATAACACCACTAAGAGATTCCATGTGATAAACATTTCATGTCAAAAAGCATTCCATGTTTTGTAAATAATAAATGCTTGTTACAATTTTCTAAAGGATGCAATAATAAATGAAAACAGTTTTCATGTGGGATAATTTTAAAATAACTAAAAAAGCTACTGAATTTTCAAGCCCACAATACCGTTTACCGATGGTAAGTAAAAATGATCTAATGAGCACAAGTAATAGGAAATAACCCCTAGGCACTAGCTAACTGTGGGTCCCAGGTACCTCGTATCTCGGTGAGAGTAACCACAAAAAAATATTTGTTCTCATGCACGATCCACTAGTAGGGATCATAACCATAACCTAGTGGTCCCTAATCATCATCATAATAGTTTATTTAGAGTTTTAAGTGTCAATATTTCTAAGTGAAACTGAGGCTGAACCCCACGGATTCACTACCATACTAGTACACGTCCAACCACATAGATACCCAGGTTTTCCCATTGTTCTCAAACAAGTTCACAATCCAAGAAATATAGTATTCACATACAAATATCACATCCACATCACAAATTAACCAAACAGACCAATGTACATCACTAAAGTCTCAAATTCCACTTTTCATTCAAATGCATTTTGAAATCAAACTCACTCCAAATTACCTACAACACTTTTCACATTTCTTTAACACTTCCACAAATCCATTAAACTATTTTATAAAACCATTACCAGATATTCAACTCACATAAAATCCCACACACATGTCACACAATACCCTTCTCACTTTCACAATTAATTATATAAATAAACTCAAACGAAATATCCCACACCTGTGTTTCACACACAAAACACAATTTAGTAAAACATTTCGGCAATTTATAAAAAAATTCTAAAATTGTTTAACATCTCAAATCACCACTTTTCCATTCAAAAACCCACATTAGGTGAACACACTGACCCAAAAAGTACATATACACCCTTTCCCAACTTTGTTTAACCAAATAAAACATTTGCAATTTTTATAAAACAAACCCAAGAGGTATAACCATTGTTTGCACACTAAACCCATTTCGAAACCCTCATTCAAAACCAAAATAATACCAATACCAATCCAAAACAGAATTTTTCAGCCCTAAAACAATTATTAAAACACCCCCAAATGTTATAAATATACATCAAATAATACCACAAAGATACACATGAAAAACACACATTTTCATAAATCACCTTCAAAAAGTACAACACGGTTTTACACCTTAAACTCATTCAAAAACCTCTTTTCAAGGCCCACATGACAATAAAGAATTAAAAAAACAGAATTGGCAGCCCCTTTCAAACTAATAAATCACTTTCATATGTTATAAACTAAACCCAAACATTACCCCAACAGTCACACATGAAAAGTACCCAATTTCAAGCTAAAATACAACTAAAAATTAAATGTTTAACCAAATTCATCAAAAAAAGTTTTCAAAACACAAAAAACAAATTATATACACACTTAATTAATAAACCAAGTAATATAACTCATCACAAAATGGTTACACATGGAATCACCTACCTTTTGAGTCGAAACCCTCAAAACTTGGTGTGAAACCTTAAGCGCACCACCGCCACACCATAAGAAATATAAATCCAGACCTATACCACAAAAAATTGACCCAAAATATACCAAATCAGACCTTAGGATCTAACCCCAACTTCTGAACATGAGGAAATTCAAAAAATAGGAATAAAAACTAAAAGTGGATGGAAAGAACCAAGAAGGAATTCCCTTACTTGAAATATCTTGATGAAATCAGCCCCAATGCACCAATATATGAATCTCCAAGTACCCAAAACTGATATGGAGGTATGGAGGAGTCCTATTAGGTCATTTGGGGACTGAAATGGGGGAAAAGGATTCAAATTGAAGGAGTTATGAAAGATTTATTTTACCTCATCAAATCTGGTCGATTTGAGAAAGATTGATAAAGATCATCCAAATCCACGGGGTATATGAGCTCCAAAGTGGAAACCGCGATACAGGGGGTGAGTCTGAGGTTTTATTACTTCTAGTGGGAGGTTGAATCGCCGAAAAACCATAAAAAATGAATGAGATATTGAAATTTTAAACAATAATTTAAAGCAGGAAATGCGCTTACGGGCAGGCTCATTACCTTAATTAAAAACCCAAATCCATCATGATTTGGGATTTCTATGTGGTTAAAAGGGATATGGTGAATTTCATATATTAGTTTATTCCAATTGGGAAGTGGAATGAGTATAAAATATTAAAAATTGAAGGAGTTATAGAAGAATAAAAATTTGTTTTTAAATCTGGATTTGGGCTCACGGTTTCGCCCAAATTTTCAAAACCCACCATTTTCACCAAAATGAGTGGTAAACCCCCAAAAAAAATCGAGAATGGAAATTAAATGAGTAATTAATTTAAAAAAGTTCATGGGTGTGACAATTCTACCCACCATAAAACTTTCCGCCCTCGGAAAGCCACATCATGGACAAATCAAAAACCAAACCCAACCGAAAGGCAGAAATGGACTCCTTTGCTAAGCAGTGCCCCCAAAGGCCAAAACACATCCAGTGATCAATTAAGGAAGGAATACTTCACAACCAAAAAATACACCACTTTACTGAAATGATCAAGAACATTCGAATTTATCCTAAAAGAAATCCCTTCAAACACTATCTGAACAAAGATCAATAAATTTACCTAAAGAAACAAGAACATCGAATAAAGTTACACTTACTTGATATAACTAAACCATTGGGAACTCTCCAATCCCGATATTTACCCAAGGAAGATGTAGGTGGTTATATAGCTCTGAACGATACCACCTACTTCCAAGACAATACCAGGTACAAAAGTGAGTTACTGGTACAAGGATACACAAATGGGTTCCCCACCATAAGAACCGACCATCTTAACTAACCAATATGGGCCGATATAGAAAGACCCCAAAACTTAAAGAGTTGGGACAACCACACGGTTAGGCCACACAGTTTGGGAAATTATGCTCTAAACATGTGGATCCTTATACCTTCATGGTTTTTTGGTGGATGGTTACTACTAAATGTTCACTCAATATGTCTAGACTAATCCAAAACATTTCCCCCAAACCCAAAGGAACCCAAAGGGGAAAAGAAAGTCATTGGGATATAACATGGGGATGAGGCCCTCCACCTCTTTCCACAAAATGGGAACAAAAGAAGAAAGATGAAAACACCAAACGTTTAAACTATTCCTATCTCTCATATTGTGAATAGTTCTTTGTACAAGGTTAAAAACTACACTAGGATTTCCTTTGACTACATGCTAGCTTCTCTCCGAGACCTATGGCTGGAGCTAGAATGACTGACGTATCTTCGGCCTCGCAGTTAGGATTTGGAAACCCCTGAATATAATTTCTTCTTCTGATGCTACAAACAGCAACACGGAATCCTAGATAGGTTCACCAAGACATAACACACTCCAGAACTCACTTTACCCTAACTTAAAAATTTACTGAAATAAGGGTTTAGAGGATGCACTCACATCACACCTTGTTTCTTTGGGTGATAAACAATAAAAATAAAGGACACATATAAACACCTTCCTCTAAAATAGAGGATGTCGAGATCTCCCAAAAGGAGAAACACTTCTGAAAAAAAATAGACTCACAAAATATTGTATAACATCAACTTTACAATCAAATGAGCACACGACATCACATCGCGTCACCGAACATGACCAAAGTGACTGATAGAAATAATACAAGGAGGGGGCCTTACATAACACCCCCAAACATCACAACATTCTAGAAAGTTTCCATAAGATCCTCTCATGGAAAGATTTACCACACTGGTGGTATAACATAAACTCATGCTTCAAAGAAACTGTGAAGAACCGAAAGGCCCTCTTAGACGACATCGAGACACTCATCCCCACTAAAAACCCTAGACCACTTCCAGCTTCAATGAATTAGAAAACTTAAGAAACTAAGGTCTCATTCATCCTTCCACGATCACTATCCCACTACAAGAGGATATAAAAATCAATGAAAGGAATGGGTGTAGACTCAATCCACAAAGATCGATAAAATATTCCTTATATTGATCAACTAGAGGATTTTCCAATGGCGAAACAATCCGGATTGTAGTTTAGTTATGCATTAACCCTAAACGGGGGCTTACCTTATCCAATGAGAGAACCCAAGGACCCAACCAATATGGTCCATTGGTCAAAACAAGCCATAAACCAGATCCAAACACATGAATGGAACCACCATAAAGGTGTCCCAAAACATATCTCAGAGGAGACTATTAACCGATCCTTCTACCCAGCTTACCGACCAAAAATAAACCCAAAACACAGTTCAAACAGGAGGGGTTCTTGGAATCAAAACCTCCCACAACATCTACATTTTCCTAAAACACATAATATAAGCCATCACAAAAAATTCATCAATGCATCATTTTTTTCTTTAAAAACATTTCTTGAAAACAAACAGTTCAGCGGTTAGTGTATCCACCAATGGTACCACATGGGCCTTACACATGCATGTTTATGTGCCACATTGGGCAACCTCCTCATATCCATCCTGACACTCATCCAGTGGTGAAATCAATCATCCAACATCCCATATAACCCCATGCATGTGGTTTCCCAGGGAAATACCAAAGGTTAAAAACAAAACATTCTTTCCACATTTCAAATCCATAAAATTCAACCAACAAATCCTTTTTCTCAAAACTGCTAACCACAAGATCAAAATCCCAACTCACATCTTACAAAACTTTTCAGAAAGACACAACCATTTAGAAAATAGCTCACTTTCAAGATATTCACATCAAATTCAAAAAATCTCATCCCATTAAAACAACCTTTGATTGTTTAGAAAACTCTATTGGAAACACTTTTCAAAACCAACTTAAATATAGTTCCTTCTTTCAAAAGAGGTGTAAGCACACCATTTTCCATTTCAAAACAATTCTAAAAAATCACTTCCACTATTTCATAAATCAAACCATTCTCTCTTTATTTGAAAATCATTTCACAAAAACATTACACTACTTAAAACCAAAGTTCCAAGATTTCAAAACCTAAGCACAAAACAATGCGAGAGGAAACTAGTTTTAGTAAGTGACTTGGAAATATGGTAGGAGGCCATATTCCAATCACTTCACTGTAACAGAGATTGTTCTAGGGAATATACTTGGCTCCATGTGGCTTTCTAGGCCATGCGAGCTCACTAGGACCATTAACCCAACTCTCTTTTCATTTCCCCTAATCATCATCGAACCAAGAAAACCAAAGGACTTAGATAAATCCCGACTTCTCTTGGAAATATGAATCCCATTATGAGGTGTGTTGATCAGGAATAGTACCCATAAGTGAAATTCCATGTCCCAACAATCCTAACTCCAGACTATCCCGACTCTTCCTCAAATAACATGACCCAAAGAGTTAACCTAAACCTCCTCTGATACCATTTTGTCACGAAACGAATCTGATCGCCACCAAAATTGGCACCAAACCCGGCCCGTGACAAGGCTCGAAGGGTGTTCCAGATCCCCACGGGATGGCACAGGTTCTTGGGTATCAAAAACTGAATGTTGGGAACGATTTACCAGAGTTTGTATACTTAAAACAAAAAATGAATCTTGGAAACCGAATCTGGATTTTTCAAACCAAAACATCTTTTACTAAAATAAAAAACTGAATTACACAATTTTGAAAAAAATTTAAAGACCATTACTAAGTTACAAACCCAAGAAAAGATAGCCCAAAATCCTCCACATGGAAAGAGGCACCGCCCTCAAGCCATCTCCACGAAACTGCATCACGATGGACAACTAAAAACCAGAACCAAAGGCATAAAACATGTACTCAAACCTGTGACATAAAATAAGAAAGTATACTTACACACAAAGGTCTAAGTAATGTGTGAGATAAATCCCAGTAGGATACCACTTCTAAGATATTCCATGTGATAAATATTTCATGACAAAAAGCCTTGCATGTTTTGTAAATAAGAAATGCTTGTAACAATTTTCTAAAGGATGCAATAATAAATGAAAACAATTTTCATGTGGGCTAATTTTAAAGGAGCAACAATTTTAAAATAACTAACAAAGCTACTGAATTTTCTATCCAACAATACCGTATATTGATGGTAAGTACAAAGGATCTAATGAGCACAAGTAATAGGAAATAACCCCTAGGCACTAGCTAGCTGTGGGTCCCAGGTACCTCGTATCTTGGTGAGAGTAACCAGAAAAAAAATATCTGTTCTCATGCACGAGACACTAGTAGGGATCATAACCATAACCAAGTGTTCCCCAATAATCATCATAATATTTTAGTTAGATTTTTAAGAGTCAATCTTGCTAAGTAAAACTGAGGCCAAACCCCACAGATTCACTAGCATACTAGTACACGTCCACCCACCTAGATACTCGGCTTTTCCCATTGGGCTCAAACAAGTTCACAATCCAAGAAATATAGTTTTCACATGCAAATATCACTTACATATCACACATTAACCAAATAGCCCCATGTACATCACGAAAGTCACAAATTCTAGTTTTCATTCAAATGCATTTTGAAATCAAACTCAATAAAAATTGCCTACAACACTTTTCACGTTTCTTTAACACTTCCACAAATCCATTAAAAAATTTTATAAAACCATTACCAGTTATTCAACTCACATAACAACCCACACACATGTCACACAATAACCTTATCACCTTCAAAATTCATTTTATTAATAAACTCACACGAAATATCCCACACCCGTGTTTCACACACAAAACACAATTTAGTAAAACATTTCAGAAATTTATAAAAAAATTCTAAAAATGTTTAATATCTCAAATCACCACTTTTCCATTAAAAAACCCACATTAGGTGAATACACTCATCCAAACAGTACATATACACCCTTTCCCAACTTTGTTTAACCTAATAAAACATTTTCATTTTTTGTAAAACAAACCCAAGAGGTATAACCATTGTTTGCACACTAAACCCATTTCAAAACCCTCATTCAAAACCAAAATCATACCAATACAAATCCAAAACAGAATTTTTCATCCCTAAAACAATTATTAAACCACCCCCAAATGCTATAAAAATACATCAAATAATAGGACAAATATACACATGAAAAACACACATTTTCATAAATCACCTTCAAAAAGTACAACACGGTTTTACACCATAAACTCATTCAAAAACCTCTTTTAAAGGCCCACATGATAATAAGGAATTAACAAAACATAATTGGCAGCCCCTTTAAAGAATAATAAATCACTTTAATAAGTTATAAACTAAACCCAAACATTACGCCAAGAGTCACACATGAAAAGTACCAAATTTCAAGCTAAAATACAACTAAAAATTAAATGTTTAACCAAATTAATCAAAAACAGTTCTCAAACCACAAAACACAAATTATAAACACACTTAATTAAGAAACCAAGAAATCTAACTCATCACAAAATGGTTACACATGGAATCACCTACCTTTTGAGTTGAAACCCACAAAACTTGGTGCAAAACCTTAAGCGCACCACCGCCGCACCATAAGAAATATAAATACAGACATATACCACCAAAAATTGACCCAAAATATACCAAATCAGACCTTATGATATACCCCCAACTTATGGACATGTGTAAATTCAATAAAGATGAATAAAAACTAAAAGAGGATGGAAAGAACCAAGAAGGAATTCCCTCACTTGAAATATCTTGAAGAAATCAGCCCCAATGCACCAATATATGAATCTCCAAGTACCCAAAACGGATATGGAGGTCCGAAGGAGTCACATTAGGTCATTTGGGGAATAAAATTGGGGGGAAAAGGATGCAAATTGAAGGAGTTATGAAAGATTAATTTTACCTCATCAAATATGGTCGATTTGAGAAAGATTGAGAAAGATCGTCCAAATCTGCGGGGTATATGAGCTCCAAAGAGGAAAACGCGATACAGGGGGTGAGGATGAGGTTTTTGGCTTCTATTGAGAGGTTGAATCACTGAAAAACAGTAAAAAGAATGAGATATTGAAATTTTAAAACAATAATTTAAAGAAGGAAATGGGATTACAGGAAGGCCCATTACCTTAATTAAAAACCCAAATCCATAATGATTTGGGATTTCTATGTGGTTTAAAGGGATATAGTGATTTTAATATATTATGGTATGCCAATTGGGAAGTGGAATGAGTATAAAATATTAAAAATTTAAGGAGTTATAGAAGAATCAAAATCTGTTTTTAAATCTCGATTTGGGCTCACGGTTTGGCCCAAATTTTCAAAATCCACAATTTTCACCAAAATGAGTGGTAAAACCCCAAAACAAATCGGGAATAGAAATTAAATGAGTAATGAATTTAAAAAAAATTCATGGGTGTGATAGATCATCTCATCAAGCCCTCAGTCATAACACAACATCCACAAAGTCCCAATAATATGTAACCCAGAGAACTTCCTTTTCATAAGGTTCTAACGCAATCAGTGGGGTGTCAATCGGACTCTCGATCTTTATGTTATATTCATTTTAGTGATGAGGCCCTAGTTGGATTCGGGTTTCATCCAACCCAGCCATACTCCAACATTCTCCAAAACTAAAGTACTGTAGCATTAACGGACTGCCTCATCCTATGGGATTCATTGCTGTAGACAGTTCATCAAACAAACATATGATTTAAAAGATAAAACCCTTTAAGAGAAACTAGGATAAAATGTTTTTGGGTTCGGTCAAACCTAGTCTGACCATCCCGAACCAGTCTGATTGGCCTTGTCCAAACCGGCTGGAATCGGCCCTGTCCGGAATGGGCCAGTTCGGCCTGGCCCACCCTGAAGGGTGTGGCCTTTCGGGACACGGAACCGGTCCGTCCTGCTGGCTGGGCATGGCCCACCTGCTAGGTGCGGTCCACCTCCCTAAATAGACTAAGTCCATACAGGATCCCCTATTAGTGGCACCAGGGTGGTGTTTCTCTACCTAACTAGACAACGTGGACGGGTAAAATAGCTGGTCCCATGGACGTGGGTCTACCCTCCGTCACGGCTCAGATCTCTGACCGTCCTCCATGGTGCGCTACCATGGTCCACTGCCACCTTCCATGCGGTCGGTGTCAGTGAGCCAACCCCTATCTGCCGTGATGCCTTCAGGCACCACCACCTCCTCGCGGCTGGAGATATCTAGCCACCGCCTCCTCTGGTTTTTATCCCCACCACATAAGCAGAGCTTTTATGGGCCTCTAGTGAAGCTCAAAAGGTCCATTTTCTTTCCCAAATGTGCCTACGGGCCTCCTGGGATGCTACCATCACTACGTGGCCCTGGGTTTCATCATGTTGCTGTATTGGTCAGTCTTTCAAGAATAACACCAAAAATACTGAAATCGTTGGGGTTTCGGGCCAGGTTTGGTTTGGTGTGTTACCTTTTTGCTAGCATTATATATTTGGAATAATTCAACCTCATTAAGGCTAGATGAATCATAAAAACTCTTAAACAAAACCCTGACCTGGATCTATTTGGAAGATGCTGCAGATGAGGGAATCAGAACCCACATTCGAAGGGTGTCTGCTGGCATTTGTCGATCTCCAGATTGATTCCTCAATGGCATCACCATATTCACCATTCTACATTGGAGAAAGACATCACCAGCACTTCATCAATAGTTTCACAGTGGGTACCCCAAATCCACACAAATGACTATATAAAATAAAAGAATAGAAGTTTTACTCTCCTTACAATAATGTGGTGTATTAATGAATAATTAATGTACCCATTAATCAACCTATGGTGTGGTCACACATCCACGTGTAATCGGTCATTAAATGACGTTCATTAAAATGACTGACCAACTATTTGGTCCTATCACAGTCACTCAAATGTTTTAAAAAGAAATAAAATAACTCATGGAGTTGTTTTATTAATTTTATTTGTAATGTCCTAAAAACAGTTTTTTCTTCTGACCCATTCCGGTTGAAGATATGACTCCTAAAAGAATCCCAGTGCTATGAATTCAATTGTGCCAATGTATTTTTAATCTGAGCACCAGTTCATATGATAGAAATCACCACTCACACATTTTCTGAATATACCTTAAAAAGGTCAAGATTTTGTTATGGGCACTCCAGGCCTTGGAATCTTGTTCTGACAATTTTTTAAGACCTGTAATAATTTCGAATAATTTAAAATATATATATGGAAATTCCTGGTTTTTCCATCCTCCCCAACATAGATATTTACATCCCTGAAATCCATAAAAACTCGGGAATCAAATGGGGGTACAGAACACGCAACTGAGCCATCTTATCCCATGTGTCTCCTGGAGATTCTCGTGATTCCACCAATCTCACACCAGAGGAATCGACTGACGATAATAGACATGCTCTTGTTGATCCTCTATCTCTATCGGTAACTCCGCGAACATTGCCCAATTCTCATTGTAGAGCTCCCACAATTGATAACGCGTGATGGATTATGCATGTACCTCCTCAGTTGTCACATCGGGAAAACATTATGCACCTGCTTCATTTGTGGGGGAAGAGATCGTTCATATTCCACCTCTCTTACTCTGATGAGGATATTTAAAGTCCTGATGAACAACATAAATAGCTTGTCGCCCTAGCCAAATCTCTGCAATCATCATCAGGGTGTGACCCTTAGGAATACATGGCCTCCCTCTTCATACTCTATCTGTCCTCTTAACCTATTGACAAAAGATGTTCGACTACACTATGAAGTCTTCATCCACTCTAGAATAATCTGAACCATCTCAGTGGGAGACTATGCCTTCTCTGGACCCCTATATTTTGAAGCTCCTGGGTCTTTCTAGCATACTAGTGATCTGCATGGTCACCCATACATGGACTCCAATAGCGCCATGCCGATGGTGTAGCAATAACTACTGTTGTATGCGATGTCCACCAATGGTAGATGGTCCTCCCAACTGCAGCTAAAATCAAGGACATGAGAAAAAATCATGTCCTCAAGTGTTTGTATGGTCTGCTCTGTTTGACCATCTATATGAGCATGAATGGTGGTGCTCAAGTGTAGATGATTCCCTAACCCCTCTTGTAATCCCTTCCATAAACATTATGTAGATTGAGTGTAACAATCTGAGACGATTTTTGATGCTCCCATATGAATCCATACAATCTCTTATACATAGAGGCGTCCCAAGACTGTTATTGATCCCTGATCTCATATTTGTAGGAGGTGGGCTAATTTGGTTAGTCAGTCAACGTTCGCCCAGATGGAATCATGTCCCCTAGATTTACATAGTATTCCTGTCACAAATTCCATGGAGATTCCATCCCACTTCCATTACATCACCTCAAGTGGATGTTCTAAGCCTATTGAAACATGATTCTTGGCTATCCTGTACTGACAAGTGAGGCATTGTGAAATAAACATGGCCACAACTTTCTTCATCCCTGGCCACATGTACTAATGCAGATGATCCAGGTACATCTTCTCTATACAAGGTTGTAATGTAAAAGGGGATTTTTGGATTTCCTTCAACACCTACTCTCGTAGCATCACTTGTACCATCATTCGTCTTCTGAAAAGGACGATGTTCTCCACACCTTCAAAAAATCTTTCTGGAGCACATCCTGAGGATATATGAGCACATCATTTCTCATAGTAAATGTCCCCAAGTTGAGACTCCATGACTGACTAAAGGAGTGGGGGAGTTACAACCATAGACTGGAGGTATGCTTCCCCATCACTATCCATGAAGGATAACTATAACCTGGATAGCTTCCCTATCGCCTAACACTGCAACTATAAACCAGACTTCCTGGTGAGTGTGTATGCCACTACGTTCCCCTTTCGAGGAGTTTTGACTATATTAATGTCATAATCGTGGTGGAACTCCTTCCAACATTGTTGTATTAGATTCCGGCCTTTTGTGATATGATATTTCTCATAATCTTTTGATCGAAGTATATGACAAAACCATTAACCCATCAGGTAGTGTCACCACATATTCAAGGAAAATACCACTGATTATAATTCTAGGTCATGGGTATTGTAGTTCTACTCATGTCATCTCAAAATATCATGAGTCTCAAGAAATCACCTCACACTCCTACATCATGACACATCCTAGTTCAGTCCCTGATGCTTCACACTAGACAATATTCCCAACACCCTCTTCATGTATCCTCATGATGGGGGCACTCGTCAGTCTCCACCTCAGTTCCTAGAAACTGTGTGGGAATATTTCTATTGAAAAGAAAGGATGCCCCTTTTTTATTAGATTACAAGGGCCCTGCAACTATGGAATAGTCAGGTACGAATCTCTATTAGTACCTAGATATCCCCAGAAAACTCCTCAGCTCGGTCACACTCATGGGTGGCTCCCACGAAAGTATTTCCAATATCATTTCTGGATCCTATAGAACTCCAACCTTCGAGATATTTTGTACTATAAATTAGACCTCCCTTATCCATAATTGAAACATATAGTGATTACCATAAAGCTATTTCTCTTGGAGTGTATCCAGAATTATCTTTATATGAGTGGTTTTCTCCCCCTCTAAGGCTGGGTACACCAATTTATCATTAATGAAGTCCACCACAATGCGATTGAGGTAAGGCTAGAATATCTCATTCCTGAGTCCCATGATCACTTTTGGTGCGTTGGTCATGCTGGAAGGCATCACCAAGAACTCATAGTGGACACATCGACATCTGAAGTCCATCTTCAGTACATCCTCATCTCGTACCCATAGATGATGACAGCCTAATCTGAGGACTTTCTTTGAGAACTACCGTGCTCGATTCATATGATCAAAGAGATAATCAATCCCTGGTAGTGGTTAGTTATTTTACACAGTCACCTTGTTCAAGAACAAAAAATCCATGGATTGTATCACACTCTCATCTACCATCTGGGAGAACAAAATCGGGGCTCCCATGGAGTAACACTGGGCCTTATGAACCCCATCTCTTTCAAGTCCTCCAGTTATACCCTCAACTCAAAACGATCTGCAGAAGACATCCAATATGCTAGTATAGTGATCGGTGCCATCCTGAGGTATATTTCAATGTATAATTCTACCTCTATGTGAGGAGGTAGTCCAAGAACATAATCAAAAAAGACGTCTGCATACTAGTCCACCATAATATGATAAAATAGACTCCTCTCATCAAATTCTCAAAGGGTAAGGCTAGAAAACTAATGAGTGATCAGCTTCACCCACCTCTGATAATGTCCATCCAAAGATGCAAAGGTTCCATTATCATTGGCAATGGAAAACGTAGTCTCATCCTTGTAGTCACGCCGCCCTTTACACCTAAAATAGTCGATCAGAGCATGGAATGTGGATAACCAATCCATACCCAAGATGATGTCATAACCCCTCGACATAGCTAATAGTAGATCCCAGCTAAAGCTCTCGCTACCTTGAGTGAGATCACACTGCTGGAACCAGTGTGAAATCATCAAATCCCTTCCCTTAGGAGTCTATAATAATAAGGATTGAGCCAACAGCTCCACTGGAATCTCTGATCTCTGAATGAGAGCCGTAGAAAAAAAGAGTGATGGGATCCATGTTCTATAAGATCTACAATTAGGGTGGAGTAGACATAGATCATACATCGAATAATATCTAGAGTGTCGTGGGTGTAGGCCTCAACTGCCTGAAGTTAAGCTTGTACCTTGAGGTCGTGGTGGACCACCTAGAGGTGGTGGCTGTAGAACCTCAATCGTCGCCCATCACCTACTGCACGACCTGCTACTCTGTCGTTTCTGCTGCCCTACAGACCTCCACGCTCAAATATGTGTTGCTGACTCGGTGGCCCCTTGATCGTCTACTGATTTTCCATATAGGGGGTTGTAAAGTCGTGATCCATGATCCCATTTCTATCGTAAAAGTAATAGACTCTTGTCCTCAGATGATCTCCTGTGGCACACAAGCTCCACACCACTGACCCTGCTTCCTGGGGTAATCCTCTAGAAGGTCTTTCTTGTTTGGTCCTATGAGTAATCTTCCTACTGCCTATTGCGGATGAATCAACTACATGTGGTCTGGTGGTTACTCTCACTATCAGTTACTATTTTTTAAAGGAAGATCTCCACCAATAGTTCATGCTCAAGCACTCCAGTCTGCGTCGGGATATTGAGTGAAATCATCGATGCTATGATCTCCCCTCGAAGATCCTAATCAATGTTCTGGGAGCTGAATTAAATGTTCTATACCATGTCATTGGAGTAGCAAGAAAGGTAGGTGAATCTTGCCGAGTATTGGGCCACTGTGAGGAAACCCTGTTGTGTGTGCATTAGCTTCTGAATACGCACAGATCGTAAAGTCTCTAGAACGAACTCTGAACTTAAAAGGCTCTCGAAGTCCAACTAGGAGAGTGTCTCATCCTCATGTGTTTGGAGCTTCAGGATCCACCATCTCCCTAATATCCCCTAGAAGATAGTAGCTATGATAACCATCTGGTCTATTAGTTACTCAACCAAGAAGAAAACATATTCCACAGCCTCTAGTTAGTCCTCAATTGCATGGAGATCTATATCACATGGAATACTATGAGGCCTCTAATGATAGAACTCATGAATAATTTTTAGTCAGTGTCAACTATCTGCTTGTAGGGATGGTGGAAGCTAATTCCCTACAAGTAGTGGTGTTGCTGTTACACCACCTGAAGGTATCGTCATCATAAGAGGGCCCTACACTGAAGCCTCATCATTCTGAGGGTTGTCACCACAACCCTCTATGGAATCCTAGTAGGCTATCTATGCGGTGTCATTTAGTAAAGAAATAGATGCCCCTTTGTCAAAATGTTATACCTAGTGAGGTGACTCAAAAGTGATCAAAAGATAATCATTTCAAAAACACCAGCAATAAGTGTTTTCATGTATGGAGTTGAAAATCATAATTTAGGGTCCTGGTGTATGGATATGTCAGCTTCTGCACCAACACTATACTCCCCGAACTAAAAACCACACTTAGAAAATTAACACTACATCCCCATGGAAAAGATCATAGTCATAGTTCTTCAGTATAACCGACTCCTTTGATACCAATTTATCATGACCCATCCCCTAGGGATGGTGTCATGAGTACACCAAACCCACCATCCATAGGACAGGGGTTGGAAACTAGCTTTGTTAAGCCTATCCCTAAAAAAGGAAGGAATTGCCTTTAAACCTACCACCACACATACCAAGTACACAATTAGAACAAACAACGTAATATAACTGCTGAATGATAAAGTATCCACTAATGAAAATAGGCCAGAATAAAAACCCAACTAAAATAAATCATAGAAAAATGGAAAACATCTCCTAAGGTCATCTTCCGAGGATCCTACTTGAAGGGTAGGTACATCTCGTCACTCTGGATCTCCATATCAATCGGTCACCTCTGTGCACCATCTAGTCTTGGCTTCCTATGCACAATTGAAACCACATATTTTCTGCACAAGACACAACAAGGTGCGTGAAAAGTTTTGTAGGGGTTAGTATAATAATACCCGGTAGGGACCCTAAGACCCCAAAATGTCTCCCAGAATTCTAAAAATGAAAAAACAAAGGGCATGATCTCAATCATAATGCACGATGTAAAAGAATCCTCTCAAACTAGGTATACAACTTAAAGAACATGAATAAATAGGATTAGTCTTAAAGCTATATCATCTTATTCTTTTGAGAGGCCTTTTCTGCTAGACCTCACAGGTTTGATTGGTGCTAACCGACAAAGGATCCCAAGGTGTTGATCTACAAGGACCAATAGGTGCTGACCGAGAGCGGATCGTTAGGTTCTGACCCATGGACAATCTCTAGGTACTAACACACTTAGAAGATCGCGAGGTTTTGATCCACTCATAGGATCGTTGGGTTCTAATACAAAATAAATCACTAGGTGCTGACCCACTCAAAGGATTGTTGTCACATCACTGCCATCCAATGGATTCTTGCACATAGAATTCTTGATTCTGGGAGGATCTAATCCTCAAGCCATAGGTCATACCTCAACAGCCACTAAGACCCAAAAAGAATTACCCCAAAGATCCTCTATGTAATAAGGGTTCCAACGCAACCGACTTCCCATCAATCGGACACCATGTCTGTATGTTATAGGCATTTTAGTGTCAAGGTCCGGGTTAGATTTGAGATCAATCCATCCCGGCCATACTCCGACCTTCTCCAAAACTCTAGTGGAGTATCTGAAAAAAGACCGCCCCAATCCAAAGGGTTCCATCACCGAAAATGGTCTATAAAACTAACATATGGTTTAAATGATAAGCCCCATTAAATTAAACTGGGGTAAGAAGGTTCTAGGTAAGGTTCTTCATGGTCGGACCGACATGACCAGGTCCGTTGGGCCCTATATGAACCGGGTGGGCTCGTCCCTGTCTATCGGGCCTTGGGCCAGTCCATATGGACCCAGTTCGGCCTACTGGGCTGTGGGAAAGGCATGTAGTACCAGAATCTTGGGATGGCCCACCCAGCTGGGTGCGGCCCACTTGGCTGCGAAACCGACAAGACCCACCAGTTGTGCATGGTCCGCCTCTCCAAGCAGACTAAGTTCGTTCCGGCTCCCCTATGAGTATCACAAGGGTGGTGACACTCCACCTGACCCGTCTGCATGGACCAGTCAACAGTGGGACCCGCTGGCATGGGTTCGCCCACTACTGCGGCTCAGAGCTGCTACCCTCCTTCATGGCATGATGTTGTAGTCTGCTACCATCATCAATGTGGTCGCCATCATCCAACCTCACCCTATCCTCCATGGCTCCTTCGGGCACCACCCCCTCCTCGCGTACGGTGAGATCTGGCTGATACCTTCTCCAGTCATTGGTGCTACTGCGTAGGGGAATCTCTTGCAGGCCTCTGGTGAAGCTCCAAAGGTCTGTCTTCTTTTCTGATTGCGCCTACGGTCCTCCGGGGTGATTCCATCACTGTGTGGCCCCTGGATTTGTCTTTCCACCATATTCGTCAGTTGTCGAAAAAGAGTGAAAACAACACCGAGATAGGCAGAGGGTTTGGGCCTTGATATGTTTTCCATGATACCTCAACATTAGCTTGATAGCATGGTCAGAGTTCAACATCATCAAGGGTAGATGAATTATAAAAACTCTTAAAAACCCTACATTGAACTTGTTAGAATACACTGCGAATAAGGGGTGGAGAACCCTCATTCAAAAGGTGTTCATTGGAATTCGTCGATCTCCAGATCGATTCCTCTATGGCATCACCAAATCCTTCATTCATTGTTGGAGGAAGACGTCGCCAACACTTCATCAAGAGTTTTCTCATGGGTTCCCAATACCCACGCCAGTGAATAGATTAAATAAAAGAAATTAATTTCAACTCTTCGCACAATTATGTGGTTCATTAATTAATAATTAATGAACCCATTAATCTCTTGAAGGTTTTTTTATAGAACCAAGTGTAACCGGTCATTATATGACCATCAATAAAATGGTGGATCAATGATGGGGTCCAACCACTGTCACTAAAAGGATACAAAAAGAAATGAAATTACTCCTGGAGTTTTTTTTGTAAATTCCAAAAAAATAACTTTTTCATATAAACATTGTTGGCCAAATTTAATCTTCATCTAAATGAATCTCAGTAATATGAATTCAATAGTGCCCTCATATTTTTAATCCAAGCACCGGTTCAAAATATAGAAATCATAGCTCTCGCCTTTACTAATCATATCTGTAAAAAAGTTCAATATTCTGTTCTACAATCTTTGGTCCTCGGAATCTTGTCCCGACAATTTATATAGACTGGTAATAATCACAAATAATTTAAAAAAATTAAATTGAAATTTTGGGTCTTTAAAAACCTTGATCATCCAAAATATTCATAGGGGTTACCAAGAAATAACCACCTTAGTCTTCAAAGAATTTAGGTCTAATCCATTCTAACATATGACATGTCCCATTAAATAAACCTCACTATCAGTAAACCTATACTTCAACACCATAAAAAATATTTTATGATAGTAATTAACTACAAAAATATCTCATAGATACTTTTTTTACTCCTATTATTCATAACACACTAACATGACATCAATGGACATCATTATGAACTAATCTCTAGATTAATTTAATATATATTTTATTTGTTTCATTTAATGTAATATATAATTAGTTTACTAAAAAAATTAAAACAAAGTCATAATTAATTTATTAACATCTAAAATTATATTCACAATTTCCTCATCCTTATCTGGAATCTAATGATATCCTGAACATAAATTGATATTAATGAACCAATTAGTTATTTTAAGTTGTATGAAGAAATCATTAATACTTAGGAGGGGATAGTGGTTCTTTAATATTAATAATTTTAAGATAGGATAATCAATGTACAAACAAAGACAACCATCCACCATCTTCAAAAATGGGACAAGACTATCCCAATGTAATACACTAGGTGAAATAAATAATTTATATAGATAACTATCAATATGAACCCATAACTCACACAACTTATAAGGAACCATCCAATATGAGGGCATCAATGAAAAAGAGACACCTTTCTATAGTTCTACCCCTAAAATAAATCTCATGTCATGTTGGTTTCATTAAAACCTCGTATACGAAGATATTATGGTAAAATTATATAACCCTATAAAACACCACCATAATATTATCCATTGAGTGCTACATCTATTCACTTTTCAAGGATGAAAAGAACATGATACACAAATGACCTATCTGAGAGTCTCATTTTCTAAAAAACATGGATTTAACTCTATCAATATCATGGAATAGAAATCACTGCATAATGTAATCAATAATATATACATCTATCCAATGATGATGATGATGTTGTTAGATAAATCCACAAACATAAGAAATCTTCCCTAGAATGATGATACCTTATAATTATTTCACAATCTATTCAAAAATTATAACGTCTATTTAAACCACTAACTGGTATAGTATGAACCAAGGAAACTTGAAATTTATCCACATAATGTCCCAATAATGGATGTGGATGTGTGTAATGAATCTTTTTTATCTCCTAAATCAATCAAATCATAAACACATGTACAATATAAGAAGATAATTTCAAAAAAATGTTTTCATTTTTATCATTAGAAACTCTAATTCATGAATCTAACCACGTTTAGATCAAGGACATATCTATCATTAATAGTGACCAATTACATGTCCACACTATTATCTATATCCCTGGTGATGAATGGAATGAGGATAGCATCTATTAACATCAATATATCCTCACTACATATAAAAATATGGAGCACCCTATTGCTGATCCTTTTAGTAATATTTCTACAATGGATGAAACTTAAGAGGGCATCCACCCCCATGGAAAATTCCTGGGAATTTCAGGAACTCAAGATTATAATTTTCATAACCTCCATAAGAAAAATAAACCAGGCCCAATCTATATGTAAATGTTTGTGAATTTCTAAGCCTTGGGAAATGGGATAAATAAGTATGGGAGAAACTCCCTTTAATCTCATACATTATCAATCTTAGAAACTAAAAATATATGGATAAAAATATATTATAATAAGATTCATGATGAACCGTTACACATAATGGTCAAATCCATGCAAAAATTATCTAGATGACCCCCACCTTTTCTAGCACTTCAAGGTACTACAATAACATAAATTTTGTGATCTGAATGTAGTTATCTGGATGTAATCCTTCTCCAAATTCGTCTATCTATATTCATCATCAAAATAAATTTACAAGGAATAATTCAAGAGGATCATATAATAAATATCAAAATCACATACACTATAACTATAGGGACACATATTTTTATACATAGATATTACATCTAAAGAGGTGAATATTCTTTGTATAACATAATGATCCATGCCAGAATCATATAGGTCTAGTTTCATTGGAAACATTGAATCATAAACAACTTGTTCATAATGGTTCTACAACATCTCCCACTTAGATCATAATGACTATTACCCTTATTATACATATCATAAAAATCCATTCCTCATATACTGGAAATGGAAACGTAAAAAAGGGTGATCTCGGACGCTCAGTAAAGCTATATAAGGGAGATATCATTGACCATATCAAAATTACATTATAAAATGTTATGAGAACATGATATAATCATTTGAAAACCATACCCTACATATCATAGATTTAAATATCATGTCATGGAACAAAAATATGATGTTTATAAGAAATTAATAATAATGGTATCAACGAACATGATTTGTTAGGGCATAAATTAACAAATAAATATAATTGCGGCATACATATAAGTATCGAAAATCATTTCATTAGTAGTCAATGCTCATTAAAAATACTATCATAGTGTATTTGGTTAACTCCATAAACCATTATAGTAGTAAATGTTCACTACAATCACTATCACAGTTTAAAAATTCCCATAGTAAACTGAGTCCACTCCACAATACAATTTGGTATATCTCATTAGATATAAATCATTACCCAATTCATTAGAGGTTCATATTGGTCCCACTTTTCACACAACGAATACCACACGTATGTGTTCCAAAATACTATAAAGAATTAATAATATCAGAAACCATGAAAATAATTGGGTTTTATAATCATTTAATTAGAGAATAACCTATGGAAAATAAATATGTTTCATAAACCCTTATTTATTTGATCATTGAATAAACCATTTAAAAGAAATGGATTTTATAAAATTATTTTCATCATAAATATAAACTATAAAAATAATCAATAATAATAGTGTCATTGGATCATATATCTAGTAAATAATAATTTAAATAAAAGGTTGTTCTATTTGATGAAAAGAAATTGCATTAAAAATGAATTAATACATTCTTGAGTAGAATAATCCTTCAATTTTGATATCAATTATTTAAAAAACTATGAAATTATAATGGAAAAAATTCATTGATAAAAATCTTGTAAACTTATAAAGGATTATTAAATGAAAATATTATTCATTATGGTGGGAAAATATATTCATTTATTATAATTAACAAATAATATTACTTCTATATTTTTTTGTAAAATTCACTAACTAAATCATTTGTAAAAAAATAAAAATATTCATTTCAACCAATTTTTAAAATGTAATGCATGTTTAAAAATAATTTATTTTAATAAAATGAAAATATTAAAATCTTTTGAGAACGTTTTTATAAATATTTATAGAGAAGAAAAAGACATTTAGGACGAAAAGGGAAATATTCTCGATTTTCTATACACATATATTTTTAGTCACATGAGTACATAAGTGGAATAAAATTAATAGAAAACATGTGTTTTAATTAAATAAATATAAATAAATAAAATTAATATGTTTCTTGAGAGGTATATCTTATGATTTCATCACCAGAAATATAATCGTAAACTATCCTTATAAATAAGGATATTTTAACTAAAAACCCTTACCTTGAGTTCCATATTCTTCAAAAGAACTCATAAAAACATTATAATAAATTTAAATTTTATATAATTCTATACCATATTCATATTGAAGATTATAATATCATTTATTATCCCTTTATATCATTTCAACACCCCCTTTTATCTACAATTCCTTATCAAAATTTCCCTTCTAGTTGTTAATTTTTCATTTATCATTATTAGATCATCACAGTAGTTCCTGTACCCATACATTTATCTTGTATATATAATCAAAAAATTATTATTCATGCTATTAAATTTAAAATATAAATGAAAAATGAATCATATCACTTTGTTTAGTTGGAAATCAAATGTACACATGAGTGACTTTATCATTTCCCAATGTATTGGATAATAATAAGGTATACATAAAACTTTAGTTATAGAACTTTAATTATTTCATAAATATAAAATATGTAAATTATAATCTTCATAATACCCATCTATAAAATACAGTGATGAAAATTTATTTTTATAACTATGTCGAGATGGTAATCCATGTTTAGGCACAAGAAATACATTTAGTTCTCATTTCATTGGAAATAGTGTGTATATGGGTTTTTTTTCATAATCAAAATAATATTTATCAATATTTAGGAGAATGAAGTTTCTATTTTATTCCAATAAACAATGATTAATTATATTTAAATATGTGTTTAAAATTAATTGATCGCTTATGGTGATTACAACATCTTTGAAATGACGCCTTTAGGTATCCTATAAATGACTCTAGGATTAGTATTTTGGGAAGAATAGAATCAATAAAATGGGACTAGGAAAGTTGAGAAGAAAAATTTATAGATTTTTGTTGAGCTTTACGGTTAATAGTTTAGTAAATATGGGAGGGATGAGGTCCCCTTTTATAATCAATAAGAGTGGATCCTTTAAAAATTAAAAAAATATTAAATTATAATAAATTAATTTTCAATCCAAATGCCTCTAAATATGTAGGTATTCGAATAAAACATCGTATATGGTTGTAATACAATCGACTAAAATAATTTAGATATATTTTTGTGTAATTATAAACCATATCATTTTGATTAAATGTTAGTTATCCAATATTAATTTAAAAAATGGTAACTGAGTTTTAAATATTAATTGGTTTTAATTAATACATAGAATGTTAAAATGGACAATAAATGGCCCTATATTGTAATTTTTAACCATATCATATTATTCTTCCATTATTTAAATATTTTTATTATTTGTAAATATTTTTAATTATGATTATTTTAATGACATATAATTATTGTCAATTTTGACACAATTAAATTAATTTGATATAAAATAAATAAATCCAATGTTGGTGTAATACCTAGAGATTTTTTTAAAAATAACATTGTACTTGATTGGATGTATGTAATGAAAAACCAATCATTAAAAAAAGTTTCACACCTAAAGACTTTACATTATATTTATTTGTAATAAATTAAATATCATTAATAAATTGAACTACAGAAAAGACTATTATTTTTTGTTACATGGAACATTGAGTTTGGCTTGGGTTAAAGGGAAGACTACGTTTATCTTGTGTTACACGAAACACCGAGTTTAAACAAAACATGAAATATTATTAAAATATTAATATCTAATATGAATTTAAGAACTAGAATAGAATTTGGCCAGTATTAATTGTACAAACAAAATTAGGAAAACTATAGTTATATGTTGATCAGAAATGAAATAAGAATCATTTAAAAGAAAGCAAATGTTTTCTATAAAAAAATTATTTTTTCTAAAAGATGGTTTAGTCAATCTTCATGCACATAATTTAAATTTATTTTTTTAACACTTTTAAAAAATATCGTTTGAAAAAATAAAATTAATTTGCAGAATCATAATATCAAAACTATCTTTGTTTGAATTTTTGGGATATTTTTGAAAAGTATCATTTTTTTTAGAAAAAGTAAAAAATAATATTTTTTAATTGAAAATTGACTTTTGTTAAAATAATTTATAATGATACATTACATTATTGAATTGTTTTTAATGTAAAATTAGTTTAATATATATCAATTAATCATATTTATTTCATTGTGATAATTTTTATATTAAATTATGGTATAAAAAATTAGGAAACTTTTGAACATTTTATCTTTGAAAACACACTTTCTCAACACATCTATAGGGTAAATTTAAAAATAAAATTCTATTCTTGTGTTAATGGAGTTATTGAAAATGGATTACACATTTGGAATCATAAAAATTTATATTATCTAATATGTCCATTTTAATTTGTGTCCAAAATGATTTGTGAAAACATTAACAATTATTTTTCTTGGTTAACATAAAATTGGGGTTTCCAAAGGGTTAAACTAAGATTAAAATGGTTAAAATAACCTAAAAACTTGTAAAATGGTAATTAATATAAATATTTTAAAAATGAAACTTCTCAATTTATAATATAGGTTAATTTGGATGATTTTACAATGTGAATGACTTTATCATTTTGGATTCTTCTCAGAAATTTCAAAGTTATTTATGAGAGCATTCCCTTTCCCATCTTATAAAAGGTCACTCAATCACCTCATTTATTAACACATTAAAACCATTTTTTTGTTCCAATAACTAAATTTGTATCTTTCCAACATCCTTAGTTGCATTTTATATGATATGTAACTCCCAAAAGATCATCCCTAGGGTCCTAAAGAGGAGATCTAAAGAAGGTTTCTCTTAGAGAAGATAATTATCTTAACAAATCTATTTCATTTTCTTTCATATTTTCCACCTTTAATTAGGTTATAAAACATTAAGTATAATAAAAAATTATATAACATATAATTATAATATATTATTTTTATTTCATAATAATTATCCATCTCCACCCCCAATAAATGGGAAAATGAATCATCAATCGTGTATACGGTGGACTACCGCCGTGAGGACCAATGTAGTTGTTTTCTATAACCACATTTGGAAGGCTGGATATAATAATTTATTCAAAAAATTAATATTATATTTTTTATATTATTATATTTTTATAATTTAAATGTCACATATTCCTTTTTTACATTCCATTCCATTTTAAATAGGATTACATCACTCGTGTGTATGGTGAACTACCATCTTGTGGAGCGATGAGAATTGTTTTTCAATTACACATTATACGTAATGTAATAAGGATAAAATTAAGGAATATATTTGATATATATATAAGATGATATTGATACAAAAAATAAAATTTCACCCACTTTATTTCCCTCTCAATCGTTAAGGGAATGATATCATCGCTCGTGAAAATGTACAACCTATCTTCTACATGAACAATGCGACTCATTATCAATGCCTCCTTTGAAGAATGACCATAATAATATAAATACCAAGTAAATAGTATATTTATAACATTATTATCATTATTTATATTATGTATTTACATACTATATACAATAAATGAACATTCATTACAAAACGCGCTAGAGAAAACATGGAAATTAACACCCGAAACAATGAAGATAATCAAATATTATTTTCAAACTGGTGGTAAAATTTTATACAAGGATGATATATGATATTATAAATATGAGTACGGTTGTTATATAAATTAATAATATTATTAAAACCATTAGGAATGATGTTATATCATTTTAAACAAAATAGAAGCGTGAGGTAAGGGACTTTGTCTCAATTTCACATCATTGAGGCATATTTATTATTGTGCAACTAATTTATGATATATAATATAAATGCATCCACTTTTAAATTTAATATCATTTATTTTACATATTCAAAGTATTTTATGATTAAATTAATTTTTTTTTCATTTCTGGTAATTTTAAATAAAAATTTATTAAATTCTTAATAATTCCATTACTCAGTTTATTTTCATTTGGTTACATTACTCAATCATTGTCTTTGATATTATAAGATTACCTGTGTAATTATTTATGAATATATATTTTTTATTTACACTTATTTTTTGTTAATATAAATTTTAAAAGAAAAATAAATAAATTTATGAATTCTAAATTCAACGTATGATTTTTGGTAAGGGTTTGTTTTACAATCTCATTCTAATAGAGATTATTTATTATTTGATCCGTGTCTAATAAACCCATTTTATTTTTTCTCTAAATGTTATTTGAAATATGGTAACATAATTTTACCATTCTTCCTCTCTTTCATACATAAATTTATTGAGAATATTTATTTATTAAAAAATAACATCATTTATTTCCTCGATAAAATCTATTTTCTCTTCCAAATCTTGGTTTTTCTAGAAAGGTTTTCAATGTTTTACAAAAATTTTTAAATTATTTATTAATGAAATTGTTTCCCTTTTTAATTTAAACAAATTAAATGTAAAATTCTCTTAGATATTAAAATAGTTCCTGATTATCTATTACCAAAAATGTGAAAATAATCATTACCAATACATGTACAGAATGAATAGAATTTCGATCCATCATGTCTAATAAAATGATTCAAATACTTTTTATAAGATTTATAGAATTTTTTAAAAACAATATTTTCATTATTTTGAACATTCATTTTTAAAATTGAATATAAAAATCGAGATTATGTTTTTGTCAATAATTTTTATAAATATATTTTTATTGTATTTTTATTCATTATTGAAAAAAAACCCTTTATTCTTATTCCAATGAGTATATATTGTATTAATAGCATCCAAATTATTTATATGGATGGTTTATGATCATTTTTATAATAACAAATATAGACATCCACTTTCTTGAATCATTTTGGTAGTAATTAACAATCCCTAGAAATATTAACATACCTATGATCATTGGAAATTAAAATTTCTCTAAATATCCATATTATTTTTCATGGTTGTTTCAATTACATAAAACATATATCTTTTTTTACAAATGGTGTTCTATATTTAAATTGTTTTTCTAGGGAAGTATTGGTAAATACATTTTCATTACACAATACATATATTTTATTACAAGTCATATTTTTTATGAATTAAATCGAGTATTCGATATATGAAGAATGCTTTGGAACTACAGTAAAATGTGTGGCTGGTTATAATATAGTCCCTAGATCTACCAGTAGGCCACATGAGAATAATAAGTAATCTAGTATTAAATGGGAATCTACATATAGTTTTAATCTATATTTGGAATGGTCTTAGTGGTAGAGGTATTATGATGCACGATATCATAGTGTCCAATAATTAAGCATTTTTTTTATTTAGAATGAATTTATTATTATCTCTGATAAGTTCACACTAATATTATCAATGGATGAATTAATTATATGTTTCTTGATTAATTTGAATTTGTTTTCAGTTATTTACCTTTTCTTATTTATTTTTCATTATCTAATTATTTAAGTGGAATATATGTTTAGTTATTTAGATTTTCATTTTAATTATACATATTGATTCATGAATTCTTATATTGTACTTAACCCTTACTATGAGTTTTTCCTCAACCTTATTTTATTTCCTTTACCTGGAATCTATGAATTATACTCTAATTTATATGCAAGTATATTCTAAAGGGTATAATTTTATTCTGAAAAATATTATGATATTTTTTATTTCGTAAAATACAATTAAAAAATAAAGTATGATTATAGTTTACCAAGACTATTAATCATTCAACCATTTTGGATTTTATTCCTTATATCTTATGGTAATGTGATAATGTAGACAGTCGCTCCAAGTTACTAGCGTTATATTGAAACAGTTGGTATTAGAGATAGGTTATTATAAACCAGTGGAACTAGATTGAGGAAAACATATATAAGGTATCATAACTATATGATTTAATTTTTTGATATATTTATAAGAACAACCTAATGTTTATGTAATAAAGATATTGTATACTTTTTTATTGAAATTCAATAATTTATAGATACTACAATCGGAAATGGTTTTGAAATAGATATTCCTATTGAAAATAGTTCTAAAAAGGGCTTATTGGCGTGGATTGGATCATCACCTATGGTATGAAAACTATCCATACTACACAACTAGTTTGACACTCCAAGGGTAAATTATTACGATAAATCACATTTTATTTATAAACCATTTTGTTGTATTTGAATATATTATAACAACCCTGCTTTTATTACAAACTTAAACATGATTTATTACATAAACAATTCACTTGATACAACATGGATGATTGAGAGGTATAGTGTATTTGGCGATTAGGATCATTACATAACAACTTAAAACATGATATACAACATATTTATTGAAAACTTCCTTTACATGACCACTGCATTCTCTCGTACTTAGCATTGCATGAGATAACCTAGGGTCATGCATAAGAAAAGGGGTGAGCTATAAAGCCCAGTAAGGGAATAAACATGGAATACATGAGGAGTACAATAAATGTTAGACAATAGGAATATCAATAGATAACAAGAGAAACATGAACATAAACGCATGATAAAGCATGATAATCATAACATAGAAATGTGGCAACAACACTTAACATGGAATTAGCATGATCCAAGGCTCATTGCACATAGAGCATGAGTAAATACTCATTGCACATGAAGCACGAGTAAAACCTCGTTGCACTTGAATTAGCATGAGTCAACACTCATTGCATATGACTTATCATGATACTATACTTTACCCAATGCATTAGAGTGTTATAAGGGTGCCCCATTCTTAATCATTTCATTTCATGGATAAGTGTGCCACATGGATCATAAAACATGGATTCATAAAACATAATAATTTATTCCACAATAAAAGAATGTGTAATTCATACATGAAACTTTATAATCAATAAGTAAATGTGCATAAAGGTTAATACCCTTGATGGAGAAATGGGTATGGTATTCACTACACAATGGCATTGGCTTAGACAATCGATGCGATTTTGGCAGCGTAACGCTGTTACATAAGAATTCATAAAAAATGGTTGATGAGTGATAAAGGGGTTACTCATCATATGTAAATGTAATTGACAGTGTGGAGGTCATATAGATACATGTCCCAACAATTGTAATGGAATTTAGATTCATGACACAAATGTATTTCTTGAATGTAAAAGAGGAGAGAGAAGTTCCTTTCAGAATTTCGGCATAGTAACGGGTGTACATGGGAGGAATTTAATGAGAGATAAAGGGGTCTACCATCATTAAAACATAAATAGGTAAGTATGAGGGAGGTTTGGAACTATACCCCAACATTCATAATATAAATTAAAAGGTCAAAACAATTTAAATAAAATTGGACAAAAATGAGAAAGGAATAAAAACCCTTACTTGGAAGTGTGCTTCCAAATGATTGAGAGAGGCTTGAGAGGGGATTCTTGGGAGCTTGGGGCACCTTGAGAGGATTCTAGAGATAGTAGGGCAGAGAATGGAAAAACTAAAAAGGATTTGAGTGAGCAGGAAGTGGGATCTTGGGTGGGTTTATATAAGAAAGGTGAGGAAATTCTTTATTATTTAGGTTTGGGACACCTTATATTAAATTAATCCAAACAACAAACCACCCCATGGATTTTTCCCATGGTTTTTAAAAAAGGGTAGACGGAAAAAAATATTTTATATGTATAAAGTCCAAACTTCTTAAAATAATGAGGTTTCTTATGTGGAGGTGAGTCACACTCCCATGGAAAATAATTTAAAAAGACAAGATGTTTAATAAGTCTTGAGGGGTCCATTAATGCTTTTTGAAATAAGTCAAACAAACCCAAAATCAAATTATTTTAATGGTAAAACATATATTGGCCGAACATAAAGCTTATAGTATTTTATTAAATCACTATTGGGTAATTCTGATGTCATAAAACACATTATATATTTAAACGGTATTTAATTTTTACCAAAATATTTGACTGTCTTAGAAAATTATAAAAAATTGCCTGTTGGATAATTTTGACGCCCTGATTCCAGAAATAACATTTATTTTATCGAAATAATTTTCTAAATATGTTATTTTTAACTTTTAAAATAAAAACCAACATTTATCGAAAATTCACGGGTTTTGACAAAAATGGCTTCCAAACCTTAATAAAAAATTACAATTGCATTCATAAAATTATAAGATCATTTATATTTAAAAAAAATAATTTAATAATAATAATAATATTTTATTAAAATATTATTTAATTCAAAAAATCCATTAATTTAATAAAATATAATTCTCAATTAAATAATAACTAAAAACACAATTTGTACTTTAAAAACTATTTTCCATGTATCATTAATGACAAGAAAGTATATTCATTATTTTATAAAAAAATAATGTACATGAACATTGTACTATAGATTTGTTACATAACCCCTTAAAATATCTGTATAAGACCTAAGGGTAAGGTGTGCGATGGTGACAGCCTCTTGGGGTGGCTCGAATAACATTGCTCGAGCTGTAATTTCTATAAACTTCCACTTTTCCCATAGAAGATCATGTTCGAGCTTGACATGAAGAAGCTCAGCTTGGGCTTGGTCAAGAGCGAATCCCAAAGATTCCACCTCTTTTCTGAGCTCTAACAAATGGGCTTTATATGGAGAAATTCTACTGGATGAGGCCATAGCTTCCATTGTCTGAGGAAATTGGGTTTGTTAAAGCCCTATATTTATACTAATCATGTGATCACTGTTCAACGGCTATAAAATCAACAATCACAATTCTTAACATAAATCTAAAAAAGTTGACATTTTATATAAACATTTTACATAAAGAGACATTTAATTAGATCTAGAGGGATTTCCATTAATAAAAATTTGGGTCATTACAATATTCCCCCCTTAAGAAATTTCTCCCTTGAAATTTCCTTTTCTCACACTAAAACAGATGTGGGTAACTCAGATTCATCATCTCCTCTGATTCCCCTGTCGCTTCTTCAAACATTTGGTTTCTCCACAACACCTTGATGAGGGGCAGTGTCTTATTTCGTAGAACTTTTTCTCTACGATCAAAGATCTTCACTGTTTTATCCTCATAAGAAAAACCATCCTCCAACTGTACCACCTCAGAAGAGAGTACATGTGAAGGGTCCAGTATGTACTTACTTAAGAGGGATACATGAAAGACATCATGTACTTTGTCCATGGTAGGTGGAAGTTCTAGTCAATAGGCCACAGCCCCGACACGATCAAGAATCTCGAAGGGGCCGATGTACCTTGGACTTAACTTCCCTTTCTTTCCAAACCTCATAACCTTTTTCCACGGAGATATGTGTAGAAAAACCATATCTCCATCATTGAACTCAAGGTATCATCAATGATTATATGAATAACTCTTATGTCGACTCTGGGGTGCCTTGATATGCAGCTAAATGGCTTTCACCTTCTCCAACATTTCCTCTACCATTTCTGGTCCAAGAAACTTCAGTTCACAGACCTCATCCCAACATGTCGGTGTTTTGCACCTTTTCCCATACAGGGATTGATATAGTGCCATTTGGATGCTCAAGTGGAAACTATTATTATAAGAGAACTCAAACAGAGGAATATGATGATCACATCATCCTTTAAAGTCTATTGAGCACGCTCTCAACATGTCCTCAAGTGTTTGGATTGTCCGCTCGGATTGGGCATCAGTTTGAGGATGATTGGCCATACGAATGTTCAGTTCCGTATTCATATGTTTTTGAAGTCTCTTCCCAAACATAGAGTTGAATCTTGGATCTCAGTCATACACAATAGATAGTGGCACTCCATGCCTCTTTACCACTTCCCTAATATATATATGTGCCAGTTGATTCAATGAGAAATCATCCCGAATAGAAAAGAAGTGTGCAGTCTTTGTAAGATGATCCACAACAACCCAGATTGCATTGTTGCCTTAGGATGTCCTCGGAAGTCCAGTGAAAAAGTCCATGGTGATGTTCTCTCATTTCCATTCTGGTATAGGCAATCGTTGCATCATCCCCTTAGACTTAAGCCTCTCTGCCATCACTTGCTGGCACACCAGGAACATTGATGTATATTCAGTGATCTCCTTTTTCATATTATCCCACAAAACGTTTTCTCGGAGATCTTGATACATCTTTGTGCTCCCTATGTGAATAGAGAAATTTGAACTATGTGCATCATCCAAAAGTTCCTTCTTCAGCTCCGGACGTGATGAAACACATAGCCTTTTCCCAAATAGCACAATTCCTTCTTCATTAACATTAAACTCTAAGGATTACCCTTTTTTGATAGCTTCAACTTTTTCCTGAATACCCACATCATCCTTTTGAGCATCCCTTAACCTTACCAAAAGAGACAGTTGAGCAATAATTTTTGAAAGGATTGATGATGTTACCTTTTTTTGTGATTCCCATGTCCATCTTCATCATGTCTAAGATGATTGGATCCTTCTCAATTCTCATCATTGTGAATATCACTAGGTCCTTTCCACATAGGGCACCTCCAACATTTTTCACTTTCCCAGGGTGGTAATGTATTGAACAGTCATAATCCTTGATTTTCTCTATCCATCTTCTCTAGCACATATTAAGCTCTTTCTGTGTGAATATATATTTAAGACTCTTGTGGTTAGTATATATCTCACATTTCTCCCCATAAAGATAATGCCACCAGATTTTCAAGGAAAATATCACAACCACCAACTCCAGATCATGCGTTGGATTGCTTCACTCATGGATTTTCAACTTCCTTGAGGCATAGGATAACAATTTATCATTCTGCATCAGCACAGAGCCTAAGCCCTTCTTCGAAGCATCATTGAATACCACAAAAATTTCCCCACTTGTGGGTAAAGTGAGCAAGGGTGCAGTGATAAGCCTCCTTTTCAACTCCTTGAAGCTTTATTCACATTCATCACTCCAATCGTACTTTACTCCCTTTAGATTTATCTTTGTAAGAGGGTTGGAAAATTGTGAGAATTTTTTCACAAATAGCCGATAATATCCAGCTAACCCCAAAAAGCTACTGATACTTGTTACCGATGTTGGCCTCGTCCATCCCTCAATTGCATCTATTTTGGAGGGATCCACAGATATCCCATTACTTGTGATGATATGGCCCAAGAATGAGACTTCCTTTAACTAAAAATCACACTTTCTGTACTTTTCATAGAGCTTCTCCTTGCACAAAGTCTCCAGTACAGTTCTTAAATGCTCCTCATGATCCTCTTTGGTTTTGGAGTATCTTTGAATATCATATATAATGAATACCAAATATTTGTCTAGGTAATCATTAAAGACTCTATGCATCAAGTCCATGAATATTACTGGAGAATTGGTGAGTCTAAATGGCATTTCTATGAATTCATAGTGTCGTATCTTGTACGAAAAGCAGTCTTAGGGACATCTTCCTTCTTCACCCTTACTTGATAATATCTCGACTGCAAATCTACCTTGGAAAATTATTGTGCTCCATGAAGCGGATCGAACAAGTCATTGATACATGGTAGAGGATACATGTTATTTATCATGATTTTGTTAAATTCATGATAATCAATGAAAATCCGAATTGACCCATTCTTCTTCTTGACGAAGAGGACTGGTGCACCCCATGGTGAATCACTTGGGCATATAAACCCTTTATCCAGATTCTCCTGTAGTTGTTTCTTCAGCTCTTCAAGTTCCACGATAGCCATTCAATATGGAGTCTTGGATATTGGTAGTTCCCTTGGTATAAGTTCAATTGAGAATTCAACATCTCTTCTAGGAGGAAGACCAGGCAGTTTCTCAGGAAACGCATTAGTGAATTCCCTCACAATAGGCATTTCTCCGAGGATGGTTTCTTCCTTGGACTCAATCATCTGAGCCAGATACGCATTCTCATAGGGCAGTAATATCAATTCTTGAGATGATGGGGCTAAAGGAGATTCATCTTCCTCCATACACTTGTAAAAAATCAGGGGGTCGATTCTCCATATGGAGTGGCATTTCCCTCTCCTGAAAATTTATGTTGGCTCTATATAAGGAAAGCCAATACATGCCAAGAATTGCATAAAATTCCACCTGAGGGAGTATGATGAGGTTCACCAGGAAATTCAATCCACAGATCATAACAGGGGAGGACTTATATTCATGGGATGAAATGATTTCCCCATTTTCCATACAAACAGACATCATCAATACCATGATTTGTGGTGGTGATGGGATTGTTCAACTACACGTTTGAGATATAAAAGAATGCGTAGAACTTGAATCAAAAAGTATGTTTGCTATTCTTGAATGAATAACTAGTGTACCTGTCACCACTTTGTTTTCGGGATTCACATTGGCATAAGTGATGGAAAAACCTCTTCTTTACTGCCTTGGAGGTTGTTGGTTGCCTCCGAAAACCTTTGGATTCGAGCACAGATTTGAAATATGTCCCGGTTCTTTGCATTTTAAGCAATGAACAATGCGTTGAGGTTCGAACAGAGCATTTCTATCCTCTGTCGCAGTCTTGGGTCTTTCTTGTCGACATATAAGAGCTAGGTTCCCTTATCTTCAACACATAAAGCATTTACTCCTCCCCTTGAGGAAATTTCTAGGGTGTTTATTTCCATACTTTAGGAAAGTGGGGTGCTGTATCTTCAGAGCACCGTTTGATTTTTCCATCGGACCACCAGAATTGAAGTCCACCTTACACTTCTTGTCCCCATGATACCCATTTTATTCCCTGATCTCCATTTCGACCTTGAGGGCACATTAGACAATTTCCTCATAGCTGTCAATGACATGGATCACAAACTCTTTCTGTAGGCTAGGATTCAGCCCACCAAATAAGCGGTCAGCCTTGCATTCGAGGGTAATGACAAAGCCGGAAACATATCGTGCAAGCCTTGTGAAGTTTTCCTCGTACGTTCCAACAGATTCTTTTTCTTTTTGCTTTAGTGAAAGTAAGTCCCTTTCCATATTAATCTGGAAGGTGTGAGGAAAATATTTATCACGAAACATCTTCGGAAATCCTTCCATTCCAATGCATCGATCTTCTCCTCAGGCTTCGTATTTTTTATCAACGTCCACCATTGATTAGCTTCACCCTCAATACGATAATCCACCAGGAGAACCTTCTCTTTCTCAGAACATTAAAGGATGGAGAAGATCATTTTGATGGAGTTGATCTATTGTTCAGCGATTGTGGGATCAGATGATCCACTAAAAGTAGGAGGAATTTGTATCATGAAGCTCTGGATAGCGACTTGTCCCTTATTATCTGGATTTGGACGTTCCTATTGACCCGTGATTCTATTCAAATCATGAGTTAGCTGAGAGAGAAGCATGGCAAATTTCACGATTCTCGCTCCCATTGGACTGGGCATCTCATTAGTACAGTCATTACACTGATCTTCACACCGATTGTTAGCCCGAGTCCTCCAATTACTGGACATTGGCTGGAATAAAAGGAAAGTTAGGGGGTAACACATAAAGGGTAACCAAAGACAAAAGTTGATGACTTAAAAATAAACTTTTATTTCCTTAACTCATGAGTCTATAGGCTTCAACCTAGGCTTTTCATGATCTACTTTCTAACATATATTCTTAGGGGAATTTTTTTTAATTCCCTTAATAAGGGTTCATAATAAGGTTGTGAATTTATCAAAACATATCCCCCAGGAGTGTCGTATCCAAGAGTGCAGCAAGGCCCGTTTTCGTGCACCAGTTCCTGTTCGAGTCTAGATCAAAGCGGTGTTTTCGGGTTTTACCCCTAGGATACATCTGTGCCAGAGCCGCCTCTACCTGCTCGTATCCAGATAGGGATGTATTTGTTTGAAAAACCAATTAATCAGTAATTACCAAAACATAGGGATGTTTTTATAATACATAGTCTTGTCTCTAAAGTTTTACTATGGTTTTTAATCCTACTCACAAAAATAACTAAATCTATCCTCTTATACCAACTATGACAACCCTGCTTTTATTACAAACATAAACAAGATTTATTACATAACCATTCACTTGATACAACATGGATGATCGAGAGTTATAGTGTCTTCGAGGATTAGGATCATTATATAACAACATAAAACATGAAGTACAACATATTTATTGAAAACTTCCATTACATGACCACTACATTGTCTCGTACTTAGAATTACATGGGATAACCTGAAGACATGCATAAGAAAGGGGGTGAGCTATAAAGCATATTAAAGGAATAAACATAGAATACATGAAGAGTAAAATACATGTTATACAATAGGCATATCAATAGAGCACAAGAGAAATATGAACATAAAGGCATGATAAAGCATGATAATCATAACATGGAAATGTGGCAACAACACCTAACATGGATTTAGCATGAGCCAAGGCTCAAAGCACATAGAGCATGAGTAAATCCTAATTTCACATGAAGCACGAATAAAACCTTGTTGTACATGAATTAGCAAGAGTCAAAACTCATTGCACATAACATATCCTGATACTATACTTTACCCAATGCATTGGAGGGCTATAAGCCACACCATTCTTAAACATTTCATTTCATGCATAAGTGTGCCACATGGATCATAAAACATGGATTCATAAAACATAATAATTTATTACATGATAAATAAATGTTTAATTCATACATGAAACTTTATAATCAATACGTAAATTTGAATAATGGTGAATACCCTTGATGGAGAAATGGGCATGGTATTCACTACACAATGGCATTGGCTTAGAAAATCGGTGCGATTTCGGCAGCATAACGGCATGACATAAGAATTCATAAAAAATGGTTTATGAGAGAGAAAGGGGTTAATAATCATATTTACATGTAAAGGACTCTAATTAGGTCATATATATACATTTCCCAACAATTTTAATGGAATTTATATTCATGACACAAAAGTATTGCTTGAATGTAAAAGAGGAGAGAGAAGTTCCTTTGGGAATTTCGACATAGTAACGGGTGTACATGGGAGGAATTTAATGAGAGAGAAAGGGATCTACCATCATTAAAACATAAAGAGGGCAGTATGAGGGAGGTGATAAACCATACCCTAACATTCATAATTGAAATTAAAAGGATAAAATAACTTAAAGAAAATTGGACAAAAATGAGAAAGGAAGAAAAAACCCTTACTTGGAAGTGTGCTTCCAAAGGCTTGAGAGGTGCTTGAGAGAGGCTTCATTGGAGCTTCGGCCACCATGATAGGATTCTAGTGAGAGTAGGGCAGAGTTTGGACGAACTCCAAAAGCTTTGAGTGAGGAGGAAGTGGGAGCTTGTGTGGTTTCATATAGGAAAGGTGAGGGAATTCATTATATTTAGGTTTGGGACCCCTTATATTAAATTAATCTACACCACAAACCAAACCATGGTTTTTGCAAATGGTTTTTGGAAAAGGGAAGAGGAAAAGAATATTTTATAAGTCCAATGTCCGAAATTATTAAAATAATGGGGTTGCTTATGTGGAGGTGAGTCACACTCCAATTGAATATAATTTAAAAAGACAATATGTTTAATAAGTCTTGAGGGGTCCATTAATGCTTTGTAAAATAAGTAAAACAAACCCAAAATCACATTATTTTAATGTTAAAACATATATTGGCAGAATATAAAGCTTATAGTATTTAATTACATCACTATTTGGTCATTATGATGTCATAAAACACATTATATATTTAAACTGTATTTAATTTTTACCCAAAAATTTGACTGTCTCATAAAATTATGAAAAAATCACCGTTGGATAATTTCGACATCCTGATTCCAGAAATAACATTTATTTTATCTAAATAATTTTCTAAATATATTATTTTTACTTTTAAAATAAAAACCGACATTTATCGAAAATTCACGGGTTTTGACAAAAATGGCTTCCAAACCTTAATAAAAAAATTACCATTGCATTCATAATATTATAAGATCATTTATATTAAATAGAAATTAATTTAAAAATAATAATATTATTATTTTTTAAAAAAATTATTTAATTAAAAATCCCTTAATTTAATAAAATATAATTCTTAATAAAATAATAACTAAAAACACTATTTGTACTATAAAAACTATTCACAATGTCTCAATAATGACAAGAAAGTATATTCATTATTATATTAAAAAATAATTTACATCAATATAGTACATGAAATTTGTTACATAACCCCTTAAAACGGATGCATAATACCTAAGGGTAAGGTGTGTGATAGTGACAGACTCTTGGCGTGGCTCGAATAACATCGCCCGAGTTATAATTTCTATCAACTTCCACATTTCCCGTAGATGATCATGTTCGAGCTTGACATGATAAAGCTCAGCTTGGGCTTGGTTAAGAGAGAAGCCCAAATATGCCACCTCTTTTCCGAGCTCCAACAAATGGTCTTCGTATGGAGCAATTCTACTAGATGAGGTCATCGCTTCCTTTGTCTGAGTAAATTGGGTTTGTTAAAGCCCTATATTTATACTATCATGTGATCATTGTTCAATGGCTATAAAAGAAACGGTCAAAATGCTTAACATAAAACCAAAGAAGTTGACATGTTATATAAACATTTTACATAAAGAGACATTTAATTAGATCAAGAGGGATTTCCATTAATGAAACTTTGGGTCATTATATAGATGCAGATAATAAATAACCATTGATAAACCTATTGTGTCTTTGATTGAATGTAATCTGTCTTAACGCGATGGAAAAAAGTTTTATGTGCATAAAATAAGGGAATAATTTAATTAATTTCCAATGAAAAATTAAGTGTGTGTATTAAGGAAATAAATATCACCCTAGGGATCCATTTATAGTTTATTGTCTAAAATATAGAGAACTTGAGAATTATCTAAGTCAATAAAATCTAAAAAATATAAAAACTAGACCAATGAGGTCCTATGTGGGAATAAAAAAGGATAAATTATCTATGTGTTGGGGTTATATAATTATATTATAGATATATTTTTATCTATCGTATTTTGAAATAGGAAACATAAAACATTAATGTAATTTTTAAAATTTTAGAATCCTACATGTCATCATTGACATAGGAGTTGTCGATACCATAATGATGTTATGAGATTGAGGTTGATATTAAGAAAAAAAATGAAACAACCATTTTTAGCTTTAATGTGATTCGAGTATACCATGATTAAGGAGATTTTGGGAGAAATTAATGAAAACAAAACTCATTGGATCAGTATGTGTTTTAGTGAAAAGGTTATTTGAATAATAGTTCCTTAACATTTTATAGATTTAATTTTAATGGAATTTACAGCCTATAGGGTTGATATAATCATTAATTACATAGTAATAATAGTTAAATACAATTATTAAACATTAAGAGTAGGTTCTATTGAAAACCATAGTAAATATTTTTTTTTAATGATGAATTTTATTTCTTGTATGCCCATTATATTTTTTGGGGAATATTATAGTAATTATATTAATATAGTATAGAAAATTGAAAATCAACATGTTGGGTGACTTTCCATAGCAACTAGAAAGGTCTTAGACTTGATCCCATTACAAAAAGATGATAAGGGCTTATTGAATATCAGAGGCCTACATGTTGTCATGGATAATATTTCAATTATATTATTTAAACAATTTGAGAAATAAATATCAATAATAAACTAGTGGTGTAACTTTTTAATATTACAGATTAATTTATTATATTGGATAACTTATGCAAACCATATTGGGTTTGGAAAATAGTTAGAGATATGTGGGAAGGCAATTAATCTTTTATTTATATTTCTATCAAATAATAGGGAATTTTAGAGCATCGGGCATAACTGAATTTATTTTTTTATTTTAATTTTGAGGAGTATGGGATAAATTGAAAATTTATCAAAGAAAAACAAAATGATGAAATTTTTTTTGAAATAAAAACATATCATGTAAGTATTTTTTAATATATTCATAGAGATTAAAATAATTCCTCAACTTTAGGATAAGAATCTTTAAAAATTTTGACCTAGTATATTCATATCCAATGTCTTTTATATAATAATATGTTTTTTGTTTTTAAGATATTAAAATTCTATTGATCATTTGTTTAGATTTGATTAATGAAAAAAATAAGTATCTATAATTTTTTATGTTTTTATTCAATGTCCATATCTTCACATTCTACAAATGATCTGCTACTTAGAAACATTGTTTTTCATTATTCCACATAACATTTTTACTTCCATATCTCTCTTATTAAAAGGTATTTTTTATTGCCATTTTTTATGATTTGGGTTTTAAACAGAATGTTTTTATAATATCCTATCATTTATTATCGAGAAGAAGTTTAAATTACATGGACCTAATTTATTTATGATGGGTAGAATGTGACACTCATATATTTTAAATTAATAAAATTGTACTTGATAGTGTGTATGGAATGAAACTAGAATATTATAATAAATTTTAACATAATGTGTGTATAAAATATATTTATATTTAAATAAATTTATTTTATTCAGTACATTTCACAGTGAGTGAATATATCATTACATGTAATGTTCAGTTTAGCTTTTGTTACAGGCAACACAGAGTTTAAACAAAACATATCAGGTTATTAAAAACTTGTTATTTAATGTTCTAGTAATCACCTATATGATAAATAGGTGGGTATAAATAATACTAACTAAATTATTAAAAAAATGGTTACCTATTAATTAGAAATAAAATAACAACCCTTTTAATGAAAAATAAATGTTTTTTTGAAAAAACTATTTTTTTCTAAAAGGTGGTTTAATAAAACATTCCGCACATAATTTAAAATTTTAATTTATGACTTTTAAAATATTATTTTAAAAAATAAAATCATTTTTTGAAATTATAATATCAATATTTTTGTAGTGTGTATTATTAGGATTTTTCTCCAATGTGTTATTTTTTATGAAAATTGAAAAATACAAAATTTTATTTGAAGAATTATTTTTTTTAAATTGTTAATAATATTAAATTATATTTTTAATTTCTTTAAAAGTAAAATTATTTCAATTATATATATATAAATAATATTTATGTTAGTGGAATAATTTTAATAATTAATTTTTATATAAAAATATTGAAAATATTTGGATATTTTCTCTTTAAAATCCATCTTTTTATCAAGTGTCTGGAATTAATTTTAAATTAAATATTTCACGTATGTGAAAAGAATTTTGAAAATTTGATTTAATATTTTTAATAAGAATTATTTATATTATCTAATAAGGTAAAATGAATTCTGTACCAAAATTAAGAGTGGAAATAGAAAAAATTATTTTTTATGTTTAAGGTAAAAATTAGTTTACCATGGAGATAAACAAAGAGGATAAGGGTTACAACGACCTTCCAACATGTAAAAAAATTATTTTATGGCCATATATACACCATAAAATCCATTTTTGTCAAAAAAAAAAGAAACATTATTTCACTAATATCCTTAATTATATTATAGTGATTTTGTTTACTCCTAAAAGACCATACATAGGGTTCTTGAGTGGACATCCAAAGAAGGTGTCTCTTAGAGAACGTAATTTTCTTAAGATATATAATTCATTTTTTTCTTCTATTTCCACCCTAAATTATGTCATTATACATAAAATAAAATAAAACTAGTATATTTCATGTAAATATATGTTAATTTTTATGGTTTATTAATTATCCATCTCTACTTCCATCAAATAATAAATGGAATCCTTGATCGTTTGTATAGGGGACGACCTCCTCATGAACTTATGTAATATGTTTTCCATCACCAACTATAAATGATTGATATAATGATGGGTCCATCACATTAATATTATATTTATGATATTATTATACCTCTTAAATATTTATATTTGAAATACCTTTTTATGTTCCATTCCATTTCCAATATGATAATTTCACTCATGTGTATGGAGGACCACCAGTTCACTTAGCGATGTCAATTGGTTTTAACTAACAATTTACATGGAATGTAATGAAGATAAAATTAATTAATATATTTCATATATATGAAATGATATTTATTATGTAAAATTAATATATCACCCACTTCCTAACCCTCACACTCGTTAAGGTACTGATATTGTTGCTCGTGTGTTCGTATGACCTACTGTCAGCACGGATCGATGTGAGTCATTATCCATGCCCAAATTTTACGAATGATCCTAATAATGTGTATAATGATTATATATAATATTTTAAACATTATTATCATTTTTTATATGGTGTATTTATATCTTATTTACAAGAATCATAACGTTAATTACGAAAAGAGCTAAATAAAATAAGGTAATTAATACAAGAAACAATAGAAATAGTGAAATCTTATAAACAAACAGGCGGTAAAATATTATAAGAGGATAATATATTCTATTATAAATAGGATTATTGTCATGTTTTAATTTAATATAAATATTAAAAACATTATAAAAGTGTTTAATTCTTGTTTAACCAAACAAACCATGAGGTAAGGGACTTCATCTCAATTTCCCTTCTTTTAGGAATATTTATTTTTGTACACATAATGTCTTATATATAGTTCACATGAATGAAATTATAAATGTAATATCATGAATAATACATTATTTATGGTATTTGAAGTTTAAATTTGTTTTATTTCATTAAAGGGGATTTGAATTGAAATTTATCCAGTTCTAAAGAATTTCATAACACGGTTTCATTTCATTAGGTTACATTACTCCTTTAGTGTATTTGATATTATAAGATTACGTGTGTAATTATTTTCTAATATATCTTTTTTAATTTATGATTTTTTATATGGGTTTACATTTTATACACATAATCTCTTAATTTAATATTTCTCACATAAACTTATGTTCTTTGTAAGGGTTTATTTCAAAATATCAATCTAATTGAGTTAGTTTATAATTAGATAGTTGTCTAATAAATCCATTTCATTTCTTTGTTCAATGGTTAGTAATTATATATTAATTTAATATTACCCATTTCCTATGCTTTTTACATAAATTTTTTGGGAGAATGTTTTTAATAAAATCCAACTTCATTTCTCTCTTTGGTCGGAAATATATTATCCTAAAACCATATTTTATAAAAATGGATTCATATTTTTTTATCCATTCACAAATTATTTATTAAAGACATATTTTCCAATTATAGGTTCTTAAAACTGCCTTTAATTAAATATTAATTTAATTTCCAATTCATTTCTCTTTTTTTATTTTACACAAAAAGTTAAAGGAATAATTCTTTTAACATGTATGGAATTAATAGAATTTCAAGCCATAATTACCACTAAACTATTTTAAATTATATTTTATAAGATTAAAAGAGTACTTTCAAAGAAAATAATTTGAATTTTTTTTTAAATATTTAATTTTATAATTTATTTTAAAAAATGAGAAGGGTTAATTTCCTTAAAAATCATTTTGAATATACCTTTATGATATTTATATTAATCAATAACAAAAAACCGTTATTCATACTATAATGATTATATTTTGTATTAATAAAATAATTATTTTTTTATATGTATGTTTTATGATCATTTTGACCATGGAATGAATAGAAATTCAGTTTATTGATTCATTTTTTTAGTCTTTAACATTCTATTGTATTATCCACTTACCTATGATCACTAGACATTTAATTTACAATAAATATATATATTATTTATCAGTAATATAATAATTTCTAAAAACATAAATAATTATTTACATACATTGTTACACACTGAAATTTATTTTTTATCTTCAGAAATTTTGATAGATTTGTATTTTTTTCAATACAGATATTTGATGATAAGCCGCATTTTTTATAAATTAAACATATTATTCAATATATGAAGAAGTTTTTGGACCTGTAGTGGATGGTTGGTCCTAGTATAATATATCCCCTAAATTCAATGCTAGGTATTAAGAGAAAAATAAAAAAGATAGATTTAAATGGATTTCTACCTTTAGTTTTAAACCATCTTGTAGAAGGTACTGATTCTAGAGTTATCATGATTCCAAAGATCATTGCATCCAAAAAATAATCATTTCCTTTAGTATGAATTAAATTATTTTTATCCATTAGATTTTCATTATCATATTATCTCTCAATAAATGTCATTCTTAATTTATTAATTAGATGGAATGTGTTTTAGTTTTTTACCTTTCTATATTGACTATTCCATATATAGTTATTCAAATGGAATGTTTGTTCATTTATTTACCTCTATATTTTTATTATTGTTATTGTTTTGTGATATTATCTTTTGTAATTAACACTTATTGAGAATTTTTTATCACCCTTATTTCGTTTCTTTTCCAGGGAATCAATGAATATAATTATGATCTATTTGCAAGGACAAGATATAGGGCATAATTTTATTTTAAAAAATATATGTTGTCATTTTTGTTTTCAAATTGAATTCAAAACACATGTTTGTTTCTATTTTACCAATACTATTAAAATATTCAGTCCTTTGGGGTAAGATTCCTTGTTTCTTATTCCAAATTAACAGTTCAGACAACATATCTTGTTTACTCAGGTTGGTGTATATATAATTGGAATTAAAATATAATATTTTATCACAAAAATATTATTTCAAATTTACATAGAAAATTAAAGGAACAGTATTACTAACTCAAATAATATCACTTTTAGTATTTATAAAATCATTTATTTTATTTTTCCATTTATGATTAAATATTTTTTTGGTGTTTTGGAAGAATTTTAGAAAATATATAATACATAAAAATTATTAATAAGTTTTCATCATGAATATAATTTCATTATCTAAAAAATTAATTTCAATATTCTTTCATAACTATATTTTTACGCTATGTGAACTCAAAAAGGATATTTTACACCATGAGAGTGATATTTTGTATCATTCTTTGATTGAATTAATATATAAAATATTTTCCATGAAATTGTAAATTACACTAATATATTTAAGGCCTATGGTGATAATGGTCGAATTCCATTCATCTAATATGAATTAAGATGAAAAATTATGACAGTTTAATTTGTTTTTAATACAGATTAACAATGTTTTCCCTTTACTGAGGTGACACATTTTACAACGATTACAATTCATATTGACAAAAATTAAATGGGTTCTATTATTCAAATATAAAAACAAATATTGAATTAATTATATCTAATTAAATACATATAAATTATATAAATTGATTTTAAATTATGTGAAAAAATGCAACAAAAATTATTTTTTTATAAAAATATACATTTTTAATCATAAAAAGGAATTTATTTTTATCCCATGGATAGAAAAATATTTTTTGAATGTCTAAAACATTAGAACATGTAAATAATATATAAATTGCATAAAAATCACTATAATTTAGACATTAAATAAATTTATTAATATAAGAATACTTTTCTTTCAAAAAAATTATTACCAGAAAAAACACAAAATTAATTTTAAAATATATTTCGTTTTTAAATCTAATAAGTTTTAAACTAATGAATTCGTTTTATAAATGTGTATAATATATATTTTTCATTATATATTTATTTATATTCATACACTCTAATACAATTTATTGGCGATAATGAACACATAATATTTCAATAATTTTACATGGTTTGTCTAAACTCATTATTGTGCGTAACATATGTTATTAGAAAATTAATTTATTTAAAGAGAAATATTATATAAAAACCCTAAGTTGTTATAATATTCCCACAAAAAATGATTTTTTTTATTGAAATTCATCACTCTGATTCAAATATAATAGGATAAATCTACCTCAACACATCCTCAAGTTCATACATAGTTTCCTCAAATTGGTGGTTTTTCATAAAATTTTTACTAGAGGAGTGATCTTATTTCATATCACCTTATCTATATGATTCATAATATATTATGGTTATTAGAAATAATAAATATAATCCTATATTGTTATTACAAGTGATTTCCATACATGTTATGTAGTTTTTATGTACTTCTTTACGATAAATACGTAGAACTCGTCGTGAACTTGACGTAGATTTAGTGGATGTTCTAGTCAATAAGTTACCATAATGATATGCCCAAGAATTTAAAATGGAACCTTATACCAAGTGATTATATTTCCCATATATACAAATCTGATAACCCTCTTCTAGAAAGATATTAATAGGAATACCATTTCGCAAACTTCACACTCTAGATTATTCTGATGATTTTTGAAATAATGTTTTTGTCGACTTAGATATTCTATCACGTATTGTCGAATGGGTATAATGTTCAATATAATTTCCTTATCTATATTAGGTATGAATAACATTATTTCTATTACATGGTCTAACCATGTGAGATTTTTTTACTTCCTACCACCTATGGCTTCATACTGGTCAATCTGAATGTGAGAGTGAAAAATATTTTTGTAAGAAAATGACACCAAATTAATATTTTAATCCCAAAAAGCTTTTAAATCCATAATTATATCACTCAAAATGTATTCTAGAGTTTTAATGTTCCTCTTAGACTGCATATTAGTCTGAGGATAATATGTAGTGTGAATCATAGCTCTTTATCCAGATCCTATTGAAGACTTCTCTAAAACATCATGTTAATCTTCATACCTTGATATTATAGAATTAATAATGGAATCCATGAAATTTTAAAAAAAAATTAATTTATAACTGAGTATGTTGATTAAGATAAAAATACTATCAAATGAAAATAATAAGTTCTAACATTTTAAATATATTGAATACAAAATTATTATCATTATTCCCTTTATATATTTTTAGGATTCTAATGATTATATACATGGTGATGTTTTCCCATTTCCATTCTGAAATGGTTTATGGTTATAACATCCCATATTACAATTATCTCTTAACCATAAATTTTTATCATACCATGAACTAAACAACATACTCTAAAATATCTCTCTTTATTCCATTTGAAAAAAAAATACTCTTTAAAATATCAATTTATATTTTTACATCAAACAAAATTATTGAATAAATAACTATGAGCTTTATCCATCTGCAGTTTTTTCAAATATGGTATTAAAGGGACACGTACACAGTTTATGGACCATATTATTTTATCATAATAAAGATTTAACTCATGGACATTTTCCACATTCTTTTATAGATCTATATATTCCTTGTATACCTATCTAATATTTACATTCATATATGATTGAACCCTCATTGGAAAAATATAATATTTATACCCTTAATTCATGATTTCAAGACATATACATTAAAAGTCTATAAATATTGGATCTTCTTTTCCATCATCATATATAAACTAGAATGATCATTTAAAATAAGGTCATATTACACCTTGTTAACTTTCTTTGTGTGGAAATGTCATAATAAGTCATAGTCATTAATAAGATCCAACCATATTCTTTGAAACTTGTCCATCTCTTTTGGAGTAAAAATATTCCTTGGACTTCTGTAGTTAGTATATTTGTAAAACTTTTATCTATATAGATAATTCCTCTATATCCTTAAGGAATAATTTGATGCATCTTACTCTCAATCAATAGTTGTCTAATATTTTCCCATGGACCATAAAATTTCACAAAGAATATCCTACAAAAATATCAATTTTCATGATGAAGCTTGTCAATACATTCTATGATGCATCACTATAGATTGAATAACATTGTACGTTATAGGGTATTTGTTTCTGACTGTTTCACTGTGTCTCATAGATTCATCCATTCTTCCAGGCATATGAGGTACTTTGGTTCTGTTTCCCAAAATTCCCACCTTACAAAGGCAAGCATCATTCATCACTTTTGATTGTTATTTCTAATCTATGCTTGAAATGGGATAATGGTATGGCAGTTTATCCAGTAATGGATACCTCCTTAGATCTTGTTTCATAGTCCAGTTCTATATCATATATTTGGTCATTTTTAGAGAAATCATTCCTAGTTCTGTATCATTTTTTACACTAAATAATCAAAATACTTCTTTCTTGATAGACAAGTATCCTTTGGTCTGGAGAGTAGTCTCGTTGGGGTTATTGGGGTATGTATTTACATTTTGTGAATTGGTAACCAATAAATCTTCCTCATGATTGGAAATCTCATATATGGAATCATCGGTATAGAACCAAAGGCATCCCTTTTCGATCACGTGGTAATTACCTCTAGAGGAACATGACTTACAAGGATTTTTACCTCTATAATCCAATGTTTATTTAATGGGGTAGATGTTTTGGACTAGTTTAAAAGTTCAACATCCTATGAAAATGGATCATACCTTCCTATTGGAATGAATCAGTGCCTGATTTTTACATCATATGGAGATAGAATTGGTTGATCATAACAACACATTAAGTATAATCGAAATGGTGTGTCCCTGGGAGGGAACACCAAGATCATTTAAAAGTGAATAATAATTCATCATGTTAGTGAATATGTGGTTATGGATTAGAACACCCCATAGAGCTGGATCTGAGAGGTGTGTCCCTCGGAGAAACACCCGAGTTTACCAATATTGGATTGAACCTCTATGATGAATCTTGTATAACATTATTAAGATACCTGAAAACGAAATTAATGTAGTCTGATGACAAAATTTAGAGTCTTGTGATAAGACAGATAAATGTAGGTTAATGTCATGCGGTATAGACTCTTGTTTAAATAAATGATCATCTATAAAGGATTATGTGGGGATTATATATTGTAGACATCTGATATGGGAGTAACATCTTCTAGCTAGGAAGGTTGGTGGGGGGCATACACATGAAATATGTAGAGTATTTGAGTCACATAATCTAGATGGGGAATCATATATGGGTAATACTCAGTCTAGTATGCATGGAAAGACTGTAGTTTTACATCATGTTCTAATGATATTCTTGCGTATTTTAATGTAATTCAGCTAGGACGTGGAATTGGGATGTTTTACTTCATGTAAACTCATACGTTGGGGACTCACTCATTACCCTTTGGGATAATGTCACCACTAATCATGTAAATTTAGGATGTGCATGGGGTTGGCACTTCCAATAATGGGGGTTTATTCATGAGGTCTACATTAGAGTCCCTATTCTCAAAAGAAATTGGTGTTAGATGACCTACGCTCAGAAGAAATAGGAAAAATGGTGGCACGAGCTACAGATCGAGTAAAGTGGGATAATACAGGAGTGGGTGTAACTAGTCACATAGGGAATCAAAGTTCTTGTGAACTGATCCAGAATTGGTGTGACGGTCTATGTCCATAAAATGTCATGAAGGTGTGTCACTAGAAAAGAGGCATCCATGAGAGTCCCAATATAGGTGAATCATAAAGATTGGGGGTTCTTGAAGGAATATCCTAAAAGGCCTGAGGTCATCACAAACATCAGGGGAATCCTGAAGTAGTGTGATTCATGAAATATGGTTACACTGAATTAGAGTGGAAATATATTTGTAGGAGGAGTGCATTAAAAATGGAGAATTATTTAAAAAGACTCGAGATCCTCATAGGGAATTCTTCAACTTCAAAGGGAGTGGATATTCATTAAAAGAATCTCCCCGTGCGGTGGATACCATATAAAACAAAAGATATTTCCTTTTTCAATGCATGTACACCTTGGGTTATCCATATTTGGATTCATTTGAGATTATTAGGGGGTTTTCAAAAATAATGATATTTAAGAAGTTGAATGTGATGCCTCGAAAAACTTATGTAAGAACCTTATGTTCAATAGCAAGTGTGACAAGCTACAACTAGCACATAATGTAATACATTATCAATATTTATTTTATATACTTCCTATTTAAAATATATTATATATGTTTCAAATCATGTAACTCCAAGTAAGATTGAAATTCATGTGACACTGAGTTAGCATACATCATACGCAACCACATCCTTCCTATATAGCTTTCATTACATGTTAAAGTGTCCTTCTTTTATGTCGTGTAGTATACGCAATATCATGTCTTACCAAGGAAAAATATCAAATTAAAAAATTATTAATTAATATATACTATGATATACAAAATAAGTTATTAATGGAAATAACTAACATATAAAAATATATGTTTTAGAAAACTACATCATTGGTAACATATAAATTATAAATTAATATGAGAACCAATTGAATATTAAAAGTATATTTTTATAGAAATCTATTTTTATGCTCAAAAAGATGTTTTTCTTGAGTCAAATTAATTAATTAAAATTATTAAGTTATGATGATGTAATAAATATGTTACATATTCATTCAATTATTTTTTACCGTCATCTAATAAAAATGGTAAACATAAGATAATATCAAATCCATAATTTAACTTAAAAACCAATATTTTTTTAACGCATTTTTACATCCTTTTAATTGAAAAAATATTTTAAATATTAATTTTAGCACTATTTTAAATTTAATTTATCAAAATAAAATTTAATTTTGAAATTAATATTTCATAATTAGCTTAAGAAGAATTTTTGGGATTTTTCTGTGAAAAATAATTTTTTACGAATATTGAAAAATACTATGTTATACTTAAAAACTAACTTTTCATTTAGATAAATTTTAATGTTAAATTATATTATAATTTTTTTAATGAAAATTGGGTAGATAATAAATCTATTAATAAAATTTTGTTCATTAGAGTAAATTTACCATTTATAACTGAATATAAAAACATAACATTATTTTGAACTTTTTTCTACTAAAACATTTAATCCATCAGTCTGTGAGACTGGTAATAAACCTAATTTTATATCTTCTATGAATATAATTTTAAAAATTAATAATACAAAATTTTAATAAAGATATTATTTGTGGAATAATCAAATCATCTTAATTTTTGTAAACAATTATTAGTGTATGTGATTTAAATTAAATAATGTGATTGGGGTGTAATTATGCATAAAATGGTCTAAAAAGTTTAAGGGCCCAAACGTCCTATAAACGTATAAAACCCCTTTGTTTGTACATAATTTTTATATTTACCATAATTCACGATTTTTGTTTTTTTATGACTTTTACAATGTAAGAACATGTGCACACCTAACATTTTTTCATGAATACCAATTGAGTCCTTTTCCTTCCCTATAAAAGGCCACCTTGTCTAGCCATTCCCCAATCATTACAAACCAATTATGTTAGGAAATGATTTATTAAAATTGTGTCCCAACATTCCTCCCCTCTACTTATAATCACCCATTTTTTCATAATACCTTCCAAGTATTACTTTTTGTTTAAACCAGAAGAAGTTACCTGATTAAAGGGTAATGTCATTTCTCAATCACTCTAGTTTCACTTCCACTCTCCAACCCATAAAATATCATTATTATGTTCTTTTAAATAAAAAAATATACTCAAAATATTAGTTTGTTTTTATTCTGATATTTCTACCTAAAATTACCCACAACACCATCTAATGGTTATGGAACATAAAGTTTCTGTGTACGGTAAACTATTGCCTCACAACACGATGATTGTTCAATTTTTCCCTACTACCTCTCATGGTGGCCATTATGATGGAAAAAAATTTATATATATTATATAATTTATTTATTGATTCATTGTGGTTATTTTATCCTTTTACTAAACCTTTCTTTAATATATTCCATTTTACATTTATAAAATAACATCATTTTAGGAAGTGTGTACTACCGCCCCCACAAAGCGTTTGATTCATTCAAACAAAACATGGAATGTATAATGGATTGTTTTAATTACACATATATTATATCAACAACATAAATATTTTATTAATAAAATAATTACCATTCTAGATATTTATATAACATTTTCTTTATTAACCCATCACACACTTCAAAAGCGATAATGTTGTTGGTGGACATGTGGACTACCACCTCCACGACTTGATATGATTCATTTTAAATTAAAATTATACATATAATTATATATGATTTTATAATGTTATATTGTTTATATAATTATATGTTTTAAAAAAAATTGGTATTACCTTCTTCCCAAAATGAGCATTTAAAAATGGGAATGTTACTTATTTGTACGTACGGCATATTGTCTTTTTTATTGTAACATATTCTAATTTTCATATCCATATTTAATTATTGATTTTAAAAGTATAATTGATTTAAAAATATGATAATCATTTCATGGTCATTATTCTTGAGACGTCATATAATGAACCCTATGAGCATAGTTGACCTATAATAGTGGTTTTGACACATAAAATGAATTTAATCAAAAAGAACCGTTGTAAACATAATTGTTTGATTAGTTTCACAAAAAATGATAATAAGTGAAATAAAATAATTATAAATATGAAACACAGAATGTATTCCACAGGAAAAGGACAACCAAAATCCCAAATCGAAAATGCAGTATGGTTTTCTGGGAAAACCCCCTTATAAAAGGGAGTCCGGGGTGAGGGTATCAGTCAGAATCTAGACTGTTGTAATGGTATAACCACTAGATATTAAATAGAAGAAATATTCTGCTGAAAAGTTTTGTTATATATATATATATATAACAAAACAAAACAAAAAAATAAAATTAAATTTTTTTTAAAAAAACATTAATTCAAAGGCCGCACCTGATGTGCCATATTTGCGGTTAATTTTTGTGCAAAGGCAGCACACCGTGTGCCGCCTTTCCCTGGGGGGAAAAACCCCCAAAGGCGGCACACCAGGTGCCACCTTTGGGAGGTAAAAACTATTTTTTTACCTGGGTGGTATTTTAAAAAATATTTTTTTGAAAAAATTTAAAAAAAAATATCGATAAAGGGGGTTTGGATGCAGATTGGATGCCGAGGTGACAGGGTGCAGGCACGTAGTGGCCAGAGTGTCGGGTTGTGGGTGGCCAAAGGCCGGAGTGGTGGTCTGCAGGTGGTCGGAGCATGAGCAGGAGGATGCAGGGTCCCATGAGGCTGGGTGAGGGTGGTGGGAAGGAGGCCAATGTATTGCAGTCTATATGAAACCTAGCAGTCTGTGTGTGGCCTTTTTATGGGAGAAGGATGGAGGGGGTTGGGCACAGCGGCCTGCTGGAGCTGGGAGATCAGATCACGGCGGGGCGAGGGGGATGCTAGCCACGTGTGGGGTGAAGGCAAGAGAGGGTTGGGTGTGGCGTCCGGCTACAGTCAGAAGGGTGATGGTTCCCAGGCGAGGCGAGGGCATAGGGTGTGTGCTTCGGGCGAGTGGAGAGGGGCGAACTGGGGGCGGGAGGTGGATGCAAGCAGAGGGTCGGGGAGCAGCGCAGGGTCAGTCGAGGTGCACTGAGGGGGTTCCAGCGAAGGGAGCTGGAGTGGCAGAAGTCCAATGAGGGTAGCTCAAGTTACTCACAAGTGGAAGAAGGGAAGGGGGAGGGCGTCTCATGCAGGGTACATGGAAGGGAGGGCTGCACATAAATTAGGTTTTAGTCTTTGTTTTTTTCAATAAATATAATGATATTATTATAATACATAATAATTATTATAATAATAATATTAATAATAATAATCAACTATGACAATGATAATAAAAATAATTATTACAATAATACTATAATAACATAGAAAATAATGTATTAATTATTATTATTATGCCTTAGTAATAATATTATTATTAATTAAATAATAACATTATTATTATTACAATTTAAACAATCAACCATTGTTATTTGTATAAAACTTATTTCTTTTAATCGTTACACATTTGCGCGGCACCCAATCTAATGACGCAGTTACTACCAACTCTGTGTTGACCGAGAACGAGTTCAAAAACCACAAAACTTATTAAATGTTGAAAAATTTTAACCAGGACACAGCCCAATCATTTGTGCAATAACTCAAAACTATGAAATAATTAAATAAAAATTAATTTAAAATGTCGGGTGTGACATAACCACTTCTCCAACATCCATTTTCTACGAATAATTTGTCCATCAACCTTCTATTAATTAGTTTTTTGTTTTATTATGAATTGTTTATGTAATAACATTTGAACACCTTAAATCATTTCAAGAATACCAAGTGTGTTCTATTCTATCCATATAAAATTCCACCACCGATAACAATTCCTCACACCTCTCCCACATCTTATGTTCCACAAAGATATATCTAAATAGTCTCTCAACATCCCTCCCCTTGACCTAGAAGCCACCCATTAGTTATAATAACTTCCAACGGTGCCTTTGGGTTTAAACCAAAAGAAGTCACCCGACTAAAAGGTATTGTCTTTTCTCAATATCTCTAGTTTCATTTCCATTATCCAACCCATAAAATATCTCTTCTAATCATTTTTTGTCATTTTCAAAAGCCGGTTTATGGGTTCCAATTACCCCACTACATGATTCCAATACAACCACATTCACCATTACCAAAAAATCATAAACCAATGAAAATTCCCAGGAAACCACGAACAAGGGAACAAGAACATCAGAACTTCTAGCCAAACATCAGAAATGGGTACCTTGAACGTCCCCCAGTGCGACTATCGACACTGGCCCAAATCCTCCTGTCGGCAAAATCCAACCGAATTCACCCAGCCTTCAAGCGAAATGAAATGGACCTCCAGGAAGAATCCATCCATAAACAGACGTCAAAGATACTAAAATGATGATGACCATATCCCGATGTTGTTGGCATCCTGATCCACAGACAACTCAAAAGATCCATCTTTCCATTAAACCACAATTCCTCCTTCACCATCATCACAAAACTATCTCCCACATCCCAACAATCCAACATTCAATACAAATACATAAAATTCATCATACCCTTGAAAAGAAAATGCAAGAAGTGCAGCTGAACACTGGAACATAAACCACCATACAAGAAATCATGCAAAATAAAAAATTAAGCTTATTCAGATTCAAAGGCACCCAAAAATCAAGAACCCTCACGAGCAGAAAATCCAATGCACCAACCTCGGATCCTCGACCATCAACTCCTCAACTCACCGCGATGCATCATCAACACCGTAGCCAAAACACACAATCAATAGAAGACCACAAACTAGACTATCATAGTCTCCGCTCATAATCTCAGCATCACGAACAAAAAATCGTAACCCAAACAAATGATTACAGCAAAAATCGAAGCTATAAAATCATCACTGGCACACTGTAAGAAAGATTCAATACTAAGCGGATCTCGTCGCCACCCACCATGATGCCCACGGAAGGAACGTTGGACCCTCCAACATAGAAACCTGTGATGAGAAGACAACCCACCAGCCGCAAGAATAGGAACTCAACTGCGGACCATCACCGCGCCGCCTTGGGTAACCCTATCTGGCTAGAGGAATTGGGTGAAGAAACAGGTCAGCAACAGTGAAAGGGGTCGAGCCGGTCGAGTCCGTGAAGCCAAACGATGCCACCACAACTAGGATCTACCGCCACGAACACCAAACACGGGGAGGGAATCGCGCCAACTAGAGACAAAAGAGGCAGCAACGAGGGGAAACCCTAGCTTTCAGAGCCCCTTAAGGGCACATATTTTGGCTACCAACCCATAAAATATCATTATTCTATTCTGGTATATCAAAAATAATATCCTAAATGTAATATTATTTTGTTATTCTGAGATTTAGAACTACACATACACACACCACCATATATTGGGAAACTGACATAGTGTTTATATGTATGACAAACTAATGCCTCACAAATCAATGATTATTTAATTTTTCCATACCATCTCTCAATGTGGAAATTATAATGGGAAATTTCTTTTATATATATTAAATATTATATTAATTGTGACTTTATACTTATTTAAACTTTTATTACACCTACCATTAATATGTTCCATTTTATGTCTATAAGATAACATCGTTTGAGGATGTGTTGACTACCGCCACCTCAAAGCATTGTTATTGATTCACACTAAACATGGAATGTATAATGGATGGTTTTAATTAAACATAAGTGACATATAAACACAAATAATATATTAATTACCTATTTTTAATTTCGGTATATATATATATATATATATATATATATATTCTTTTTTACCCCTTCACACACTTTAGAGGACATAACATCGTTCATGGACATGTGGATTGTCGCCTCCTTGACATATTGTGATTCATATTACATAAGAAATTATATATATAAGAATATACATTAGATAATGTTATATTTATTATATAATTATCATTCTGAAATGATTGGAATTACCTTCTTTCCACATTGATCATTTATAACTATAAATGTTACTAATGTGTACGTAAGACCTACTGTCTCCATGATTCTACCATATTATCATTTTCGTAACCATAATTAATGATTTATTTTAAAAGTATAATTGCTGAAAACATATGATAATATATCATGGTTATTAATTTTTAGATGTTATATAATGAACCATATGACCATAGTTAACCTACAATAGTTTTTTTGACACATAAACCAAATTTAGTCGAAACTCCAATGCAAACATAATTGTTTGAGTTGTTGTACACAATATGGTAATAAATGAAATAAAATTAATTATAAATATGATAAATTTTCTGAAGAATGTATAGAAATACAATAAGTTTATTTTATAACAAATTAAAGAATGCTCACCTGAAAGGAAACACATGGTAAGGAATTCTACCATCATTTTCATATCACGGGGCATACATAATTATTGTGCACTTAATTTATTATATATGGTATAAATACTACCACATTGACTTATATTATTAGGAAACCTATTATCTTTATGTTATTTATATTTTTCATTTTATTATTATCACTTTTGATCTTTTGATTCATATGTAATGTATTTTGTCTTAATTTCAAGTCAATGAGGAACATTGTATTGTCATGCATCTTGTTTATTATATATGGTGTATATATTTACATTAAAATTATATGTCATAAATCTCATTAAACTCATGATATTATTATTTCATTCAATTTTAGTCCTTCATGAGGTCATAATTTAAAATGTTTCAAGGTGGTATGAGACACTTTGGAATGTTTAATGATTATTCTCCTAAGATGTTCTAAATATCACATTATTTTGAGACTATTAAAATACCTTGAATAAATCAGTTTTTGTAATCATTTTTCATTTTAAATTTATATTAATATCCATATTATCATAAAATGGATATTAGAATTTCCTAAACCCTATACCATTTTTCATATGGTGATTACTTTGAGAATTATTTTATTCTTGTGGAATTATTTACAAATCCATATTTCACATTCAATATTGTCATTTTATAATGAATATTTGTTATTTTGATTATTTAATATGTGGAATTCAATATACTGGAAAATAATAGTGGAGCCAAGTATTTATATAGCTCCTCGGTGCTTCGATAGGTTCTCATGAGAGGAATAATTGAGAAAATGGGTTTATAAACTCAGTTTTAAATAGTCTTTTGAAAGGTATTTATGTTAATAGGTCCTCATGTTTCATAAACATCACATCCATTAAGAAAGAGTTTCCCTCATTTTAGTTTTAGTTATTTTTTATCCATGAGAGTTTTTTTCGACTTATCAATCAATCTATTTCATTTTCAGTTCATTCGTTCAATGACATGTGTTGTAGTCTGTTAGATTTGAATATTTATTTTTCCTTATCTAGTTATTTGAAAGGCATGTATTTCAAGTTATTATATTTCATTACTTTTACTCAGTCCCTCCTTAGTTTTTGCATTATATATTACTAGTGTTATATTATTTTCCATTCCATAATTATTATTTCACATTGATTTATTATTGTGTCTCCTATATTTTTCCCTTAATGAGTTCTTAAGATTTCCCTTATTATATTTATTTCCCTATGAATCTAAGAAGAATACTGTGAATGAAATGGAGTAATATACTAGACGGATTAGAGATATCCTCGAAGCTATTTATTTGATTTGAAGAAAAAAATATGTCATAATTATAGTATTCATTTATAATGAAATACTCATTTATGTATATGGTATACTCAGAAAACAAAACTGATCGGTCCATAGGGGATTGATTCCTTATAATAATGAAAATCTAATTAATAGAAGACACCGGCTCGGGGCTACATGGGGTGATGTTGCTACATCGAAAGGTAACCATCTATCAATAAAATATGTAATTGAATGTGGTATTTATAGTGAATGAGTTTAAAAAATATTGGGTGTTTTTTGGAAGTATTATGATCTCGTTAAAGGGGATCATCTCTATGAGTCTGAGAGTTATGTTTATAGATATTACCACTGACCCTTTGTGATTTCATGAGGTGCTCCAAAAATTTGAGATGTTGTGGTATTGGTGGTTACCACCAATCCATTTTTCAATCACAATGGATAGCCACATATCAAGAGATTCTAGTAATCAAGATTTTTTTAATAAGAGAAGATACATGAAGTAGATCATTAGAGGTTTTTTTACAAATTTTAAGCCCAAATTCTCCCTAAATCAGCCGGGTTTAACATGAATTCTTCAACTTCTCCTAAAAAATTCATATTTGGGATCCCAAAGTGCCCCCCTCATAATGGGAGATGATGGGAAAAGATAGTAATTTTATGAGTTAAAATCTCCAAACATTGGCAATCAACTCCATTTTTTGAAGCTCAATCATGAATTTTATTAACGACTCCAACTTCATGAAGGCCATTGCAAACTTAGTGTCAATCATATAAATAATAATAGTGGAGGGTCCCCATAGATGGATAACCAAAACATTTCAAATATTAAATCACAAATTGTATTTACATGAATCTTAAAGCCTTCACAAACACTCTATGCTAATAATTCTTACCATGCTTACAAACCTCTCTTCTATGTGAGAATAAATGTGTGATCATGTCTCTAAAAACCGCGCTCCACAAACTCAATATTGGTGAATAGAACAATGTAAACTAAGCTCATTTAACCAAATCAATTTGAATAGAAATTAAAAAAAAGGCCACGAAAAATATTCAATCATTAAATGAAATATCCGCTCAAGGAGATGATTCTGTAACCACTCATTAGGAGGAAATGGTTGGGAATATAATGATTGGGCATAGTTTTCAAAGTGAGTAGGACCAAGAGACACTCACCAAAATACTAATAGATTATCAAAGGGAATAACCATTATGTAAAAGGATACCACTCTAGGGATTTAGGATAAGGGATAAAGTTTTTAGCCCTACGGTGAGTAGATAAAAGATGGCCTAAAATTTTAGGGGCACTTGGGGATAGTACTAGTGGTATAGGGGGGCTGAAACCATGTCTGAAATGACCATGCACCAAACATAGCAGACACATTCGGGAAAAAAGTCAGTAATATCAACAGGGATAATCTATATTATTATCCCCCCTATAGAATTATATAATTCTCAAGGTAGTTTGGGGGATCTTCTCAATGAATGTAATAACAATTGGGACCTATGTCAGGGTGGAAATATCACTGATTAATGGGATTAGACCTATTGGTAATGTGCCTCATGACATGATTTTGAGTCTCATTTGAAGAGTGTGGGACTCTAAGAGGTATAATGGGCCTTGAAAATTCTTGTTTTCCACTACCATGACATCATGTCCCTTCTTAGAAATGGTTGTTGGGGACTAAAACATTCCATCTACATCATGGGGATGTCCGTGTGAGCCTACGAGATCGTCACCAATCTCTGGCATCCAAATTATGAGGTTGATGTATGATTTTTTCCTCCACACATTTAATATGTGTGATGACTAGTGGTACATTCCCACACTTTTGAGTATTTTGTTGGGACTGGTTAAGGGAACCAGTGAATAAAAGTTGGTGAGACCATGGAAGTCCATCCTACCATGGATGCACAACTAGAGAGGATTTATGAGACCAGACCCTCAATGGAGGGGCTGATCTGGGACCAATGATAGTGTGGGATGAAAGATATATGGTGGTGGATATAATAATAGTGGTTCAAAATGAGGTAGCTGTTGGAGCTGGAGTTGTAATGGAAGAAGAGTAAACTGATCCACAAATAAATGGAGTGTTTGGAGAAGCTTGAGTGAATGCACCAACTATATAATTACAATTGGTGTCCCAAAAAAGTGTTTATCCTGATATAGAGCCCCCAATAGAAGTATATTAAGAGGCTGGGAAACGTTTATCTACCTCAAAAAAACTATACTAGGAAGTGGAGTCCTCTTATATACATGAAGTGGCAGATGAAGATTGTTATCTTAGCATAGATATGCATCCATTCCCAACAGATAACCAATTCCAAGATGATATCACTAATGATGTATTGGTGATTGTTTCCTTAAGGATTTCGGGGATGACCTCCTGGACGGGAGATTCAAACGTTCCGATCGGTTTCTAGCGGGTTTGTTCGTAGAACCGGAAACATCCAATGATTCCACATCCGTTTGGACCTACTTTCCAAAGGCAGGCGCTCATTAGCTTGTGGACTGATGAGGCTTAGGAATTTTCATCGGTCGAGAGGATGGGAGGTCGGACTCATCACACCTTTTTGAGGGGAATTATTGTCTACTCCGGGACTCTCTTAATAGATTTAAGTTATGTTCGTGAATCCTTATTACATTACCAAGTATAAAAATGCGCTTTCCTTTAACAATCAATGATTAAATATGCAAGAAATTTAGAGAATCTTTTATATGTATTCGAGGTTCTTCATCAATAGAGAATCATCTATATCTGTTTAGAGATTCTTGGTCAATGGTATCCTTCAAAACATTTATATAAAAGTCTCTTGGTCATTGTGATGACCAGGATGGTTTTAAAGCCACTCAGTGGGGCACTTGAAGTTTATCGTCATTCAGAAGGACAGGGATTATTTCAAAGTTGGGATCGAACACATAAATGGGCTACCTACGTATCCTTTGTTTTGGAAAAGGAATCAGAACCCACGTAGTTCGAGTGATGGAGTATGATGTTTATGATTGATGTCTCAAAGAAGAATGCCATAATTACTTTTACACTCTAAGCTCACGTGAGTCATGCTCGGTGTGAGAAACAAGAGGTATTGGTAAAAAATTAGACAATTGTGCCATGAAAGATGCAATCATAAGAAATTGTTTGGGGCTTATGTATGTATGACTGCCCAGATAGATGAAGGTTTAGGAATCACTTTTAGGGAGAAAATCCATGAATAGGGTCCATAAAGTTATATGTGCTTCATGGAGTTTTGAATACTCTAATCTTGGGGCTTACTCCTAAGGAGGATGCCCAAGATAGTAGGGGACTTATGATTGAGTTTTACTCCTGAAAAGGAAACCCAAATCAAGGGTAAATTAGGACTGGTTAAGAGAAATTTAAGGGGTCTTGGGGTTTACTCCTGAAAAGGAAACCCAAAATTATGACTGAGTCTTATTCCTGAAAAGGAGACCCAGGTTAGGGGACTTGGAGCTTACTCCTGAAAAGAAAGCCCAAGATTATGACTGAGTTTTATTCCTGAAAAGGAGACCCAGGTTAGGGATTAATGTTTGGGGCTTACTCCTAAGGAGGATGCCCAAGTTTGGGAACTTTAAGAATTTGGGGCTTACTTCTAAAGAAGGAAGCCCAGATTTGAAATTGGGGCTTACTGCTGAGGAGGATGCCCAAGTTAAGGATTCTCTCATCTTAAAGGATGAGGTTGAATGAATGAACTCTCTATATTTAGTGACATAAGGATATTTAAATCACTAGGTTTTGAGAGATATTCCACAGAATTCCTTTCAGATAAGGAAGTCAGATCAAGAAATCATGCCATAAATGGCTTTGAAGAGTATCTTGAAGACTGAATCTTGAAAAGGAAAGGTGAAATGGATTATGAGGGGTAAAATGGGCAAGATGGGCACCCAAAAAGATAGGGGCGCGCATGTCTTGAAAGGCGCGCAAGTCTTCCGTGGGCGCGCAAGTATTGGTCGTGCAGGTATACCTGCGCGACACATGGTGTACTTGCGCGATTTTCAACCAGCATTGAAATACTTGAGCGACTCTTTTTTAAACCCTTTAGAATTCTCTTGAGGTTCTTCTAGAAAAGGGACGCGCAAGTTATATTGAAGGAATAAAAGAGTCGCGCAAGTGTTGATGAGTTTCAACACTTAGGCCTTCCTTCTTCTCTTTAGATCTTCCGTTCTAGGTAAGAAATTACCTTAGAAGTGTTCTGGAAGCTTTGAGAAAAGACTTGGGCGTCGGGAGCTTCAATCTGAGTTTCGGAAAAAAGATCCTCTCGAATGGGGGGCCCACAAGGTCTATTTATAGGCAAAAGAAGACCTTGGGCGGTTACCGGGCGGTTACCACTTAGGCCGCGCAAGTCACTTGCACGACCAATAGCGTCGCGCAGGTGTACTTGCGCGGCAGTGGTATAACTTGCGCGGTGGAGTTGCTGTTGATCCTTTGTTCATGCCTTTGTCTATTTTTGATGTTTTCTTCAAAGGATGAATCACTTTCAGCTCAGATATTCCCTTTTCCGATCTTTAGATTCTGTGACGAAAGGAGCGTCAACAAAAGTCCCCCCTCAGAGTTGGATCCGGAGAGAATTGAGGATTTGACTCTGAGGAAATCGAATCCATCCAAAGGAAAAGGGGGGCGCGTAATTCTTCAGTGCACAGAGGGCGGCGCGCAAGTTTGTGTCGCGCAGGCCTTAAGCACTCTGGGTACGGCGCGCAGATAGGATTCTTGGCCTATAAATACACCGCTTTTGGCCGCGGATAACATCTGATCCCGAATTTCTCGATTGTCATCCAAATTTTTTATACTGGGACTTGGTGGTTTTGGGTATGAAAAGATCCATGCTGCGGTGAAACAGATCATTTTCAGGAGGGAGCAAGTGCAGACAAGTCGCGAAGATTTGACCAGAGTGAAATTGTCAGTCAACATAGGCGAATTTGAGGCTGTGATATCCCAAGCTGAAACTGATTATGCTGCCAAGATGAAGGATCTGAAGCAAAAAATCAAAGAAAAGGTCGTCCAGTAGGTGCAACTCCAGAAAAAGTTAGATGTTGTTACTGGGGAACTTGATCAGCTTAATAAATCATTGGATGAAACTCATATGAATGGCATGAAAGCCATCGCAGATGCTAAGAAGGCATTTCAGCAAGCTGAAAAGAGTGAAGGTGGTCAAGTGCACGAGCTTCAAGTAACTGCTGATAAGGCTCAGGATTCTATACATCAAATGAAGACATATGTTGACAATCTTCTATAATTCTTGAAAAAGAGAAGAGACTCCAGTCTGTGGATGTCCTTCTAACTCTTGTGTATCAATGAAAAAAACTTTTGTCTTCAATCATTTGTACCTGCATTCTTTTCACTACCTGCTTCAAATTTACTTAAGCCAATGGGCCCAGTAAGTATAGTTTGATTTTTACTAGGATTATTACAAATAATCCTACAAACATTGAACCTTTTAATTGCTCAATATTACCTAAATCATACAAAAATGTATATTTAGTGAGCTGGAACTTGACTTTTATTCAGAGTTCCTTTGTCTTTTGTGTGGGCAGTTTAAAGTCATGCACGCCGGACAAAAAGGGGCTAATGTTTAAGGTCGAAATAGATTTGACCGAAAATGGATTAAAATTGATTCAATTCCTTGACAATTTATCTGAAAACAAATTACCAAACTCAAGTATGAGAGAAATATGTAAACTATGGCTTAAGAATATTTGAATCTGAGGAATGATATGAAAAAGAGCTAAAAGGCATTAGAAGAAGTAGTTTCCATGAATGAAGTTACTATTATTTAACAAAACTCGTTAGGGGGTTGAAATATGCAGGGCCACCTATGGGCATTGGCTGCATGGTCAAATAAATAGTATCTTTCGGCTGACAAGTCTGTTATGTCGACTGTTTATGCAAGGCCACCTGTGGGCACGTGCTGCATAGTCAGGCGAAAGAACTCTTAGAAATTTACTTTCCTAGTGCTAAAAGCCAGTGAAAGTTTATGGAGATTCAAATTTTCTAATGTATAGAGTTTGTTGTATGGAAAGAGGTACTTGAATATGGAGAAGATATTTCCGAACAAGAATATCGAAGAACTGGATGAATATCACTCCTACGAAGGTCTGACCCAAATGTAGGTAAGAAGAATAAACCATAGATTTGAATACTTTCAGATCATGAAAAAGGATATGGGACAAATATGTTAAGGATTGCTATTTTTTTGCGGATCCCTACATACTGTCGTTTAAGACAAATATGGACAAAAGAGGCATTCTTCCCAAGAATGAAGTTACCATTATTTAACAAACCCGTTAGGGGGTTGAAATATGCAGGGCCACCTATGGGCATTGGCTGCATGGTCAAATAAATAGTATCTTTCAGCTGACAAGTCTGTTATGTGGACTGTTTATGCAAGGCCACCTATGGGCACGTGCTGTATAGTCAGGCAAAAAGAATTCTCAGAAGTTTGACATTTTTGTGACTAGAAGTCATGAAAAGGGTTATGAAGATCTGAAAATATTTTAAGGTTAGGATTATAACACATAAATATGGGTATTGTCCAATGTATGTAGAGATACATAGGTCAATGATAACCATAATCATGTTGTGGCTGGGTCCTGAATTGAAATATTGGACTTCACTACGTATCTCATAAGAATGAGAATCAAGCCATATGTAGTTCTTGAAATGCAGTTTAACGTCGTGCAGGACGAAAGTATGAGTGATCTTAGTTTAGGGTCATAGAATTCGGACCATAATAATGAATACACAGTGTGTGTTTTCATGAGGAATTTTCAGCCAAGGGACTGAAAGTGAAATTTGGGGTTAGGCCCAAAAGACATGGGGCTGGATTCGAGGGACACTCGAACGTTCCTACATATCCCATAAGGATGGGAATCAAGCCCACGTAGTTCTAGAACTATCCTTTGTACAAATTTGGTTCGTACATGTGAAGGGTGAAAGGGGACTTTAGTGCAATGATGGTTTAACCTGAGATAAAAAGTTTAGGTATTACCATGTATGCACGTAGTCTTTTGAAATGAAACATGACTGAAAAAATAAATGTCAATAATGGTTCCTTCTCAAATGAGGAAATCAAAGAATATTGTAGTTTATTATCGTATCGGACAAAAGTGTTTTATAGTTTAACGTCATATAACAAGGACGAATGTGAATAAATGTAAAGATATTGATTCCAGGGGAGGTTTCACAAATCAACATCATATGAGATAGTGGTGAACCGATGTGAAGAGATTATTTTTGGGCTTGAACCCTGGGAGGTTGCCAACATACCCAGCCTAGAGGGCAAGGATCAAAGTCTGTGTAGTTCAATTAAAGAATGAATTAATGATCAAGTTGTTCTTGTGGACAATGATCTAAATAAAAGATGTTGGGACTTACACATGGTTAGTGGCCCAAAGGGAGTGTTATGGTTTATGTTCGCTCTAATCTCACGTGATTCATAATCGGTGTGAGAAACAAGAGGTAATAACAACCTTAACGATGCACAGTTTAATGTCATGTAGGACATAAAAAAGGGACTATGCAGTTTAAAGTCTTGCAGTTAGGACTATTGGTGCTGCACAGTTTAGTGTCATGTAGTAGGGACAAAATACAATTTAATGTCATGTAGGACCTATCAAGGATTTTCTGTACAGTTTAGCATCATGTAGTTAGGACGATGGGGATAAAATAGTTTAACGTCATATTGGACGAATGTGCGAATAGTTTAAGGTTATATGCATGTACCGTGGATGGTGCAGTTTAATGTCATGCTGGACCTTTGATGATTATATAGTTTAACGTCTTTCCGGACGTGAGGGACTTTTATACAGTTTAGCATCATGTAGTTAGGACGTCACAGTTTAACGTCTTGCTAGACATAAGGGATTTGCAAATAGTTTATGGTCATATACATGGACCAGGGAAGATGCAGTTTAAGGTCATGCTGGACGGTTTAGGGAACTTTTTCACAGTTTAATGTCGTGTGGGACGAAGTTGCAGTTTAAAGTCATAATGGACCATTTCTGTATAGTTTAACGTCATATAGCAAGGACGAACTGGTGCTGTCTAGTTTAAAGTCATGTAGCTAGGACTAAGGTGAACCAATATGAGGATATCAGTTTTGGGGACTTTTTACAGTTTAACGTCATGCTGGACGATGAAAGTGCCACACAGTTTAATGTCATGTTGCTAGGACACAATATAGTTTAATGTCATCTCGGACAAATAAGGAACTTCTGTACAGTTTAATATCATGTAGATAGGACATAATATAGTTTAATGTCATCTCGGACATATAAAAGGGACTATGCAGTTTAAAGTCTTGCAGTTAGGACTATTGGTGTTGCACAGTTTAGTGTCATGTAGAAGGGACAAAATACAGTTTAATGTCATGTAGGACGTATCATGAACCAATGTGACTGTTTTGGATCTGGGAACAATATTTTGTGTTTATACAAAATACTTCTTCAGAAATCTGGAATTAGTTGGAGTCGTGATGTGTTCTCCATCCATTGAGATTAGAGAATACGCTCCATTGGAGTAGACCTTATGTATTGAATAAGGTCCTTCCCATTTTGGTTCAAGCTTGGGAGGCTTCTTTCCTGGTATCATTGGTTCTCTGAGAACCAATACCAATTCTCCCTGAATGAATGAAGGAAGATGAACTTTTTTGTTAAAAGCTCGTGCTATTCGATTCTGATAGATTTCCAAGTGGTGCAAAGTGCACAATATTTTCTCATCTAACTGTTCCAATTCATTCAACCGCTTTTGGGATTGCTCATCTGTAGATAACTGATCACAAATGGCTATTCTGAGTGAGGGCAATTGAACTTCAATTGGCAAGACTGCTTCTGTTCCATATACCAATGAATATGGAGTTGACCGCATTGCATTGCGAGTGGTAGTCCGATAAGCCCATAAAGCATGAAAGAGTTTATCAGGACATGACCTCTTATCTTTATCCACCATCTTTTGCAGTATATTTGAAAGAGTCTTGTTGAAGGCTTCTATCTGTCCATTAGCCACCGAATGATATCGAGATGAATGGTTGGACTTAATTTTGTATTCTTGATACAATTTCTTTACCTCAGAAGAACAGAAGTTGGTGCCGTTGTCCGTCAATATGGTATGAGGGACACCAAATCTAGTAATGATGTTAGACTTGATGAAGCTAACAATGCATCTAGAACTGACTTCTTTGAGAGGTACTGCCTCTGCCCATTTGGAAAAGAAATCAGTAGCAGTAATAATGTACTTAAACTGCTTGGCCGTAGCTGAAGGGTAAGGTCCCACCACATCCATTCCCCATGTGGAAAATGGCCATGAGTATTTAGCTGTATGAAGCAACTCTAGAGGTTTATGAATGAAGTTGGCATATACTTGGCATTAATGACACTTCTTTGTAAAATTAACACAATCTTGTATCATTGAAGGCCAAAAGTATCCAAGCCTTCGAATTTGATCAGACAGTCTATGTCCAGACTGGTGGGCACCACAGACTCCTGCATGCACTTCTTTTATGACAGCCATTGTCTCTTCACCATCAATACATCTGAAGAGAACTCCATCAAAACCACGTTTGTAGAGAATTTTCTCGTGGTGGTTTGGGCTATCATAAAGAGTAAAATTGACCACACGTCCCCGAATTTGTTCTTTCTCGGCTCTATTAGGTGGAAGTGTTCCATTTTGAAGGTATTCCCTGATAGGTGACATCCATCCTGTAGTATGACCATACGGTTCAGGAATGGGACTAATTTCATTAATTTCCTCTGTTCTGACTTGAACATAAGGTGAAATTGCATGACGGTGGGCAATATAGATGGTTGTCTTGTCCCGATTTGGATCTGCTAAAGCTGTGGCTATATTATCCAGTGCATCAGCTTGAGCATTTTGTGATCTTGGGACATAAGAAAATGTCGGTTCTGAAGGGAATTCCGACATTAACTCTCTGAAATAATCATACAAAGGGATTAATTCTTCTTTTCTGATGGCATAATCCCCATTGACTTTTTTGATTACCAGGTCTGAATCACCTTTCACCTTTAAGTGATTCACTTGTGCTTGAAGCCCTAATTCCAAGCCTGTAATGAGAGCTTGGTATTCATCTTCATTATTGGTACCACCTTCCCACAACAAAAAGGAATAAGGTAACATTGCCTTATCTGGAGAAATGAGCACAATTCCTAAACCAACATTGTTGAATTTAGGATTTTCCATTTTCTTCCCTGTTGGACTTCTAGAAGCACCATCAAAATACATTTCCCATGTTTCAGGACTCTCTTGAATAGAGAAAAATTCCTCATCAGGGAGTTCGATATCTGAATACGTGTCTTCCACTGAAGGATGTTCAGCCAGGAAATCAGCCATAGCTTGGCCCTTAATTGCCTTTTGAGACACATACTGAATGTCGAACTACTGTAGAATAACCTCCCACCTTTCCAGACGTCCTGTAAGCATTGGACGACTAAGGATGAATTTGAGCGGATTATTACGAGATACCAATTGGACCTCGTGATGTTGCAGGTAGTGTCTCAGTTTCTGAACTGCAAAGATTAATGCTAGGCAGCACTTTTCAATACTTGAATATCGGGTTTCTGCTTCAAGCATAGTTTTACTGAGATATTAGAGACTATTTTCATTCCCAGCATCATTCTTTTGAGCAAGAAAGGCACCCAATGATCACTCTAAAGCTGTCACATAGAGGATAAGAGGTCTACCCTCAACAGGCGGCATGAGTACTAGAGGACTCAAGAGGTATTTCTTGAGAATATCAAATGCTTTTTGACATTCTTCAGTCCACTGGTAAGTGACTCCTTTCTTCAATAATTTGGTAAAGTGTAAACTTTTGCCTGCCAAATTGGCGATGAAACGCCGAATATAGGCTAAGTGTCCTTGAAGTCCTCTTAATTCTTTCAAATTCTGAGGAGGTGACATACCAAGGATTGATTTGGTCTTCTCAGGATCGACTTCAATACCACGATGGCGTACAACAAAGCCAAGGAATTTTCCTAAGGTTACCCAAAAGCACATTTTAAGGGGTTCACCTTTAAATTATATTGTCGAAGCTTGTGGAATATGACTTCCAAATCAGCCAAGTGATTAGAACGTTGTTTGGATTTAACCACCAAATCATCTACATAGCATTCAACAAACTTCCCTAAAAGAGGTTTGAAGATACAATGCATGGCGCGTTGATATGTTGCACCTGCATTCTTCAAACCAAAGGGTATCACCTGGTAACAAAACACACCTTGAGGAGCTCTGAAGGCTGTATATTCCTCATCTTCTGGGGCCATTCGGATCTGATTATATCCAGAATATCCATCCATGAAAGAAATTACTTCATAGACAGCCGTCGCATCAATTAAGAGTTCTGTAATCGGAACTGGGAAATCATCTTTAGGAAAATACCGATTAAGATCTCTAAAATCGATGCAGACCCTAATTTGTCCGTTTTTCTTCTTTACGGGGACAATATTAGCCAACCACTTGGTATATTGAACTTCTCTGATGAAGTTGGCTTTGATCAGCTTATCCACTTCAGCTTCAATTTTGGAAGCATAGGTTGGGTGTGTTATTCTCGCGGCTTGCTTAAAACCTTGATGTTCTTTTGGTAAACCCAAATGATGAGTAGAAACATCAGGATCAAGCCCAGGAATTTCTGTATAATTCCAAGCAAAAATATCTTTATTTTGCTTTAGAAAAGAAATATACATCTCTTTCTCTTCAAGGGTCATGGCCGCACTAATTAAAGTGGGGCGTGGATCTTTCTCTATACCCATATTTACTTCTCTGATTTCATCCACAGTGGTAGAGATACCCTCTTCAAATGCTGGAGGAGCATCTCTAAGATCTTCCTCTTCCTCTTCATCATGTGTTATTTCTTCCGTTTCTACTTGCAAATTAGATGAAAAAACAAAATTCTCATGATCATAAGAGATGTCAAAATTTTCACATTTTGAAGAAGAAGCTTCCATTTCTGACCCTATTGATGATAAAGGGTCTTCTTTGGGAAATAAAGAGGAGATGATGGATTGAGAATCAACATCATTATTCACCTCTGGTGTTGCTATAACTTCTTCTGGCCTGATTAGCGAAGTATAGACTTGTTGGACTTCAACAGATGAAATGAAAACGTCACCACTTATGCTTTCATCACTGCTTGGTAGGTTACCAAATTCTCCCATGTTTTCTGGCTCGATCGCCGTAATTGACATTATGGATCTTTCCATAAGAGTATTTTGATTTGGGCCTATTTTGTCAATTTGACTGATAGGTAACACATAATTTGTTCTCACATGTGAAAATGGATTTATTGGAATTTTCTCCAAACCATATGCAGCATTAACTTTGGTAATTTCCTTCATTGTAGATTTTTCTCTTCCCTTCATGTGATAAAATTCCGCCTCAATGTATTGAGACTCACATGTCTTGAACGGGGCTTTATCACCATACAATGTTCCAACTTGACCATCGAAACAGTATTTGAGACATTGATGGTATGATGAAGGAATAGCTGCATGCTGATGTAGCCAGGGTCTTCCAAGCAAGATATTGAAAGCTGAGTCTTGATCAACAATCATGAAATCCGAATTGGATACAAGATCCCCAAACTGAGTTCTGAGTGTAACTTCTCCCAGTGGTTCTTGTTCATTTTTATCATATCCTTGTGACATCATGGTAGAATGAGATAAATCAGATTCCATGAGGCCCAAGCGACGAAGTGTACGAATGGGCATGAGGTTGACTCCTGAACCATTGTCAATGAAAGCTCTTCGAACATCTACACCATTGACTTTTCCAGATAAGTACAAAGGTTTTATGTGCCCATGCACAACATCATCTTCATATTTATCAGTAAAAGATATCACTGCAGGGAATTCTATAGGATTATTCTCTATGTGATAGATTTCAGCTGCAGCAATTTCAGCTTCAAACTCTTGAGGACTTGACAAAGCTTCAATGAGTGCTTCCCGAAGATCTTTTGACAGATTCAAAGAATCCAAAATTGATAACGTGGCTGGTACTTGGGCCAAGTGTTTCAATATATCATACTTTTGATCTAGAGGTCTGTGTTTCCCAATAGGAATATGCGGTTTAGCAGGTACCTTGGAAGCAGATGCTTTGGAAGCTGATGCATCTTGTATTGAAGTTAGCAACATCCTTGGTTTTGGAAGATTAGACTGATTAGATCCATTTACTTTCTGATATAAAGAAGATGGAACCTTTAATCGGTCTTCCAAAATAACTGTGTCAAAACTGAGTTGGCCATTGGCAGAAGAACTTGCTTGTTCTTTTTGAGCTAGCTGAAGGGCTCTAACACGAGTTTCTGCTGCATACACAGTGCTAGCAGGGGTAAAATTAGAGTAGTGGCTTCGGAAAGATCCACATCTTCCCCTATATCCTGAACCTCTAGAACTTCCTCGGATTCCCTTATTTGATACAAGGAATTCAGGCTCATCAAGACTGGAATATGGATCTGTTAATTGAATCATATTAACAGAACCAAAGATTAACTCTTCGTCTGATAAAGACTCTGCATGGTTAGCCTGTTTAGGCTGTGCCATTTGGTGGGACGGTGCTCGTGGCTTTGAAGTAGATGGCATTAAATCTGCCAGAGTCAAAGATAATTTAGGCTTTGATACATACTCATATTCTTCTGATTCCTCTTTCTTCTTTGAATTGCGCTTCCCTTTTGAGGATTTATCTTTTGATGGAGGCTTTACTACAGCTTTTGTAGGAGACACAATTGGCTTCTTCAATTTTTTCGCAAAATGGAATGGGTCTGATTGATTGTCTTTCTGACCATCCAATCATCATATTTTTTCGCAGTTTTGCTTTTGACTTCCTGCCACTCGCCTCCTTCCTCTGGATCTGTAGCAGTAATACACGCTACATGAGCTGAAGAACCCTTCAATTTGACTTGTCTTAAGTCGACCATCTTTTGCAGGAGGTCTTTAAAGACAAAACACTCCTGGATGGGATGCCCCAACATTTGATGAAAGGGACACTAATTGGGACGGTCTTCATCTCCTTCCTTGTTTGGCCTCTTGGGCACTGGTAATTGAACCAAATTATTTTCCAGAGCTGAAATGAAGTAACCAGGAACCTTCTCACTTCGGAAAGAGTATGTTTTACTCTTCATATCCTCAAATTGTTTTCATCGTTGATCTTTTGGATCATTTGGACGAAACAACCTTTGTTGTTGGCGTTCAGGAGGTGGAGCTCTTCGAGAAGATGAAGGTTTTGAAGTAGAAATAGGTACAGGTGCTTGTTTAAGCATAACTGTAGCAGTTTCCGTTTTACCCATTCTCCTTCCTGGAGCTGATGGAATTATACGAGATTTAACCTTAGCCTGTATAAGGGAATCTTCAATCTGTTGAGCGATTGAAGTAAGGTCTCGAAACCCTCCTGTGTATTTCACAGGGATCAATGGCGTGCGTAATTCGTCACGCAAATTTGCCACACAGATTGGCAACAATTCCTCCTGAGGGAGTGCTAAACTCAGGGAATACGTTAATCCCTTCCAACGAGAAATGAAATCAGAGACTCTTTCATTCTCCCTTTGCTTGCAGTTTTTAAGATCGAAAACTGTCGTTTTTGGCAAAGTTGAGCTAAACTGAAGAAGGAATTTTTGACGAAGATCCTCCCATCCGATGACTGACCGGGATTGCAAGCTTGTATACCAGACAAAAGCTGGTCCTTGCAAGGTTCGCACGAAGCATCTGAGTTTCACTACTTCTTGCTGCTCTGGAGTTCCCATCATAGTATCACAACAAGACACGTAATGCGTCAAATGTTGTTCGGGGTCGCCTGATCCATTGAAAGTAGGGAAAACAGGGTTTCCAAAACTGGATGGAGGATAAATTTAATCAACCCATTCAGGGTAAACATTATTTTCGGGTTGAACTTGCGCCTGTTTCCCTTCCATAGTTTCTAACCGAGCTGTTAATGACTCAATAGTAGTTATTAACTTTTGAGAAACATCAGGTTGAACTTGGTTTTGGGTAGGTGCAATGAATGGATCTTGGACAGACGTGGTGGTTGGTGCTGCAACTGATGGTAGTGCTGCCAACCGTTGTTGCGTTTGACCCATAGGATTAGACCTCTGAGGGTGTACTGATAAAGGAGGATCTTCCTTATCCATCTCAGTAGTTACAACAAATTCCTTCGGTTGTCGGACTTCAGCATTCTTAATAAGAAGACTACTCTGATGTAGTTCTGTATTCAACCTTCTTAATTCTTTCATTTCTTCCTCCTGTTGTGCAAACCTTTGCTCTAATGATAGCGATTGATCTCCTTCAGAGGAAGGGTGAGAAGTAACCTGATTCTTTCCTTTCCCCTTATTGGATCCTTTTCGGAGTGGGGGAAGTGGGTTACTTGATAGAATATCCAGATTTTGGGTAAGCCTTTGATTACGTGTGCGCACACCTTCTTCATTTAGGTCTGTGTGCGCAATTTCTTGAGCAGGAACCTCTTCATCTGATCCCTCTGATTGAGCCTCATCTGGTGAATCAGAAGCAACGACATTGACAACATTAATGGATGCATATTGCATGGAATCCTTTCTATCAGCATTTCTGTGATATTGTCTTCTTCTATGTCCATGATGAGACATGGCATTCCGTTGACTTGATCCCATAGGAACTTCTTGGAGAACCGTCACTTGGAGAGAATCTCCTGATAGCTTAGCTCTTCGTTCCTCTTGAGGCTTATTCCCTAATCGAGAGAATACTGATTTTCTCTGAGGGAGGGATTGAGGATTTGAAAAAGTCCCCAGTCCGGTGGACTGGGGATGTTCCTGCGGCTTCCGCTCAACTCCTCGAATCCCATTTGTTGATTCTGAGGGTTGGGTTTGAGAAGTCCCCAGTTTGACAAGATGGGGTGTCTCTTGACATGCTATGTCTAAGATCTTCTTAAAATCTCTCTTGATCTTGCGAATCTTAGTTTGGAAATTAGCTGGATGCATTAACCTGTATCCACTTTTATCACAGGGTTCAACAGAACGTTGGATGATTTCTGAAACTTCTGTCATTTGATGACGTGTTTGCTCCAGACGAGAGGCTTGTGCAATATTCTCTCCTGCTTGATGTAGGAGCAATTCAACAACTTGTTCTCTATATACTTGATTTTGAGAGGAACTAGTTGAAGCCTGTTCTTGAGCAAGATTTTGATTATGAACAAAGCCCATTGACTGTGGCCGGCCATGGGCAATAACATTGCATGAGACCATTTTCGGCGGGCTTTGCTGACTGGAAAGCACTGTGAAATGTAGTGCACTGTGAAAGCCCCATCCTCTGATATGAACATCAAATGGAGCATTGGCAATTAGCTGACGCAATTTTCTTAGTGCGCCAAGGCATGAATCTTGAAGGGTTCTTTATTGCTTTTCAGCCTTCGGATACCGAGAGACTGATAGAGATGCCAAATCAATCTGGCGTTGTAACCCTTCTATTATCTTAATATGATTTTCATAATCACCGTAAGATAATACTTTATTCTTCAATTGACAAATATTCTTCCATATGTTGAGACGAATATCGTGGATTCTATCATCCGTCAACATCTTTGGAATGTCGTACTGGGAGTCAGCCAAAGGCCAAAACATGACTGGTACTTCACCTTTTTCCAGTTTTTTCCTCATGTTCATCATTTCCTCTTTATCATTAAATGAATATTCTTCTACCTGTTTGGACCAGTGTTGGTGTTTCCTTGTTGCTTCATCGGATTCAACAAGATTGGTAGAGATATCACTATTCATGCTGGAAGATGAATGACCCAGGGATGGTTCGGAGAATAACCTGAACCCCAGGCTATCTTCTGATAGAGAAATAGTTTCACCTGCCGATAGTAAAGCATCAGACATGACTGGTTTTACGTTTGCAAGTTCCTTGAAGTAGGAGGGCTTTCTCGTCACTACATTGCCTTCTGAAGAATTTTCGAGACAACGTGAATCACTACTGTGGAGAGGACTTTCGCAGCAAAGTTCATCATCATGAGGAGGACTGTCATGATGGGTTATAGAAAAAGATTAAATCTCTTTCTCCTTGGTCTTCTGACCACACAGAGGGTTCATGTGGCTCTCATCTGAAGAAGAAACTTCAAGATTGACCGAACATTCATGAAGCAAGCCTTCATGAGGAAGTGTCTGTTGAAGACCTTCAAAATTAATGTTCCTGTTATTGAGAACTGAGGGAGTAGAATCTTGAATTCCGACAGATAAATGTCTGAGGGCTTCAATAACTCCAGCATCGAGCAAGGCCTTGTTGCAGAATGGCCTTTGATCTCCTAACTGTGCTGGGCGGATCTTTTTCTTAGATGCCTTCTTACTCACTTTAGAAACCACTTGCTGATGAAAGTGGTTACTTTGAGCAGGTGTATGTGCCTGATCAGGAAAGATGGTCAGGTTAGGCTGACGATCTCCACTCAAATCAGGTGTATGTGCCTGACTTGGTTGTCCGTTTGATATGGGGGAGTATACCCCATAACCCTCTTGGACTGGAACAGATGTGTGTGTCTATTCCGGAGTGAATCGTTGATGTGTCCCTCCACTGCTAGGGATAGATTTATGTGTCTGTCCCTGAGATGATGCTGAAGCTGTTATGATATCCTGGCAAGCATCCAGAATATGCGCAGGAATTTGCTTCTGCTCTTTCACCATTGACAAAATATGTTTGGTGACTTCAGCCGCCGGAACGGGGATATACGTCCATTCCGGGCTCGGAGTAGGTGTATGTGCCTGCTCCTGTCCTCCTTTTCATGTCAGTGAATCCTGACAGTACTCAAGTGTGGAGGCAGAGAGTTGAGTTTTACTCCTGTTTGTCGTCGGGGCTTTCCGACTGACTTCTTCGTGCGCTACCGAGCGAAACTGTTGGTAGGCTTGATTAGTATTAGCAAGTGTATGTGCCTGCTGATTACACTTCACCAAACGCGGTTGACGAGATCCATCATATGTAGTCAGACGAGCCTGCTGACTAACTGGTGATGTATAAGCAGGTGCATGTTCCTGCCTATGGTACTCCGCCGGAATTGCCTGGCGGGATTGGCTTGATGCTGCCAGACGAGTCTGCTGGACAGCGGAATTAAAACGGATAGGTGTGTGTGCTTGTTCGTTATTTGCCACCAAGTTAGGTTGGTGGACTTCTCCGGAGATGGCAGGGATGACAACCTGCCCATTGTTAACCGGATTCCGTCTCTGGTGGTTCATCTTACCTGCTCGGGTTTGAGGAACCTGAGCTGAATTCCTGGAGTCGGTACCCTCATCATGTTGAGGGCGCACTACCGCACGAGTCTGGCGGCGATTGTTGATGGGAGCCCTTGATAAGGACTCCTGTATTTTTGAATTAAGGTCCTGCGGGACCTGCTCATTCACTTACTCGGAGTAAGGGAGTGAATGGAAATTGCGTTCCGGGGATAACGACCCGAAATGGTTGGAGACGGTAGTCAGCACCGCCTGCTTCTTGATCGATGTCCGCCGTTGTCCGGACGACCAGGTAGAGTTGTTAACTTGGAGGGATTGACGAGCGGCCTTCAAAGTTGGGATAGTACCGTTGCGACGGTATTCCTTAACCAGTGAATTAGAAACCCGGCGTTGAAGACGCTGAGTTGGTGATGTCATCCTCAGAGCGGACGACGTTCCAGCAGGAGTAGTAGCATTGGTTTTCACAGCAGCAGACCTCACAGTAGAGGTGTTCACAGCAGCAGTATTCACAGGGGTGAATTTAAGGAAATCCATTTTGCAGAAGATCTTGAGAAAAGAGTTCCTATTCCATATAACAGACATAATCAAGATGAATCCAGCCACTGAATCTTTTGGATGAGCATATGTCAATGATTGCATTGTTGGCCCAAGGGGCCTAACAAATAAGAAGAATATCACTTTAACTTGGTTAAGGATTCACGTCGGGTTCACCATTTTTTTTGTTTCCTTACGGATTTCGGGGATGACCTCCTGGACGGGAGATTCAAACGTTCTGATCGGTTTCTAGCGGGTTTGTTCGTAGAACCGGAAACATCCAATGATTCCACATCCGTTTGGACCTACTTTCCAAAGGCAGGCGCTCATTAGCTTGTGGACTGATGAGGCTTAGGAATTTGCATTGGTCGAGAGGATGGGATGTCGGACTCATCAAACCTTTTTTAGGGGAATTATTGTCTACTCCGGGACTCTCTTTATAGATTTAAGTTATGTTCGTGAATCCTTATTACATTACCAAGTATAAAAATGCGCTTTCCTTTAACAATCAATGATTAAATATGCATGAAATTTAGAGAATATTTTATATGTATTCGAGGTTCTTCATCAATAGAGAATCATCCATATCTGTTTAGAGATTCTTGGTCAATGGTATCCTTCAAAACATTTATATAAAAGTCTCTTGGTCATTATGATGACCAGGCTGGTTTTAAAGCCACTCAGTGGGGCACTTGAAGTTTATCGTCATTCAGAAGGATAGGGATTATTTTAAAGTTGGGATCGAACCCATAAATGGGCTACCTACGTATCCTTTGTTTTGGAAAAGGAATCAGAACCCACGTAGTTCGAGTGATGGAGTATGATGTTTATGATTGATGGCTCAAAGAAGAATGTCATAATTACTTTTACACTCTAAGCTCACGTGAGTCATGCTCGGTGTGAGAAACAAGAGGTATTGGTAAAAAATTAGACAATTGTGCCATGAAAGATGTTATCATAAGAAATTGTTTGGGGCTTATGTATGTATGACTGCCCAGATAGATGAAGGTTTAGGATTCACTTTTAGGGAGAAAATCCATGAACATGGTCCATAAAGTTATATGTGCTTCATGGAGATTTGAATACTCTAATCTTGGGGCTTACTCCTAAGGAGGATTCCCAAGTTATGAGGGGACTTATGATTGGGTTTTACTCCTGAAAAGGAAACCCAAATCAAGGGTAAATTAGGACTAGTTAAGAGAAATTTAAGGGGTCTTGGGATTTACTCCTGAAAAGGAAACCCAAGATTATCACTGAGTCTTATTCCTGAAAAGAGACCCAGGTTAGGGGACTTGGAGCTTACTCCTGAAAAGAAAGCCCAAGATTATGACTGAGTCTTATTCCTGAAAAGGAGACCCAGGGTAGGGATTAAGGTTTGGGGCTTACTCCTAAGGAGGATGCCCAAGTTTGGGAACTTTAAGAATTTGGGGCTTACTTCTAAAGAAGGATGCCCAGATTTGAAATTGGGGCTTACTCCTGAGGAGGATGCCCAAGTTAAGGATTCTCTCATCTTAAAGGATGAGGTTGAATGAATGAACTCTCTATATTTAGTGACATAAAGATATTTAAATAACTAGGTTTTGAGAGATATTCCGCAGAATTCCTTTCAGATAAGGAAGTCAGATCAAGAAATCATGCCATAAATGGCTTTGAAGAGTATCTTGAAGACTGAATCTTGAAAAGGAAAGGTGAAATGGCTTAAGAGGGGTAAAATGGTCAAGATGGGCACCCAAAAAGATAGGGGCGCGCAAGTCTTGAAAGGTGCGCAAGTCTTCCGTGGGCGCGCAAGTATTGGTCGCGTAGGTATACCTGCGCGACACATGGTGTACTTGCGATATTTTCAACCAGCATTTAAATACTTGAGTGACTCTTTTTTATACCCTTTGGAATTCTCTTGAGGTTCTTCCAGAAACGGGACGCGCAAGTTATATTGAAGGAATAAAAGCGGCGCGCAAGTGTTGATGAGTTTCAACACTTAGGCCTTCCTTTTTCTCTTTAGATCTTCCGTTCTAGGTAAGAAATTACCTTAGAAGTGTTCCGGAAGCTTTGAGAAAAGACTTGGGCGTCGGGAGCTTCAATCCGAGTTTCTGAAAAATGATCCTCTCGAATGGGGGGCCCACAGGGTCTATTTATAGGCAAAAGAAGACCTCGGGTGGTTACCGGGCGGTTACCACTTAGGCCGCGCAAGTCACTTGCGCGACCAATAGCGTCTCGCAGGTGTACTTGTGCGGCAGTGGTATAACTTGCGCGGTGGAGTTGTTGTTGATCCTTTGTTCTTGCCTTTGTCGATTTCTGATGTTTTCTTCAAAGGATGAATCACTTTCAGCTCAAATATTCCCTTTTCCGATCTTTAGATTCTGTGACTAAAGGAGCGTCAACAGTGATATTATCTATCTAGGAGCCATCTCTAACTAATGATTTTAAGGAATCCATCTCGGACACTGCATAGGAGAATCAAATTTTCCATCAGAAGGCATAATGTTGTGTGGGTAACTTCATCAACCACAAATAAATAAATGACCTGCCAAGCTATATGGGATACCTCCACCACTGGATATTTGTCCTAGGAAATAGAGTGGTGAACTCCAATAGCCTCCACACACTATCCTCGGGCTTCCTCATCGATCGATCACATAATTAATGGAAGGTTCTCAAAATTTCCTCAAGGATTCATAAGGATGAGGGCTCTATGGAACTTCAAGAAGCTCTGGAAGATATCTCCCAGTCATAAGGGTTCTCACAAGATCACGTGGTCTTCACCTCTACTGAATATAAAGTAATTAATAGCCTGAAAGACTAGATGGTGGCAGTTGAGGCCAAGGTGGTGGATGCTTTGTCCATGGTGGATGTCTTTTGGTCCAAATATAATCTGAAGTGGATCAGTTTCATGGAAGTCTTTACTAAAGAGGATGATGATAAATAAGTACTGGAGGAGTAGCAACAGGTAGTGGGGGTCACTCATTCGAGATTGGCGGAGCTCGAGTGCTCGATCAATAGTTTCAATCATTGGAGGAATTTTTGAAATGAGATTCTCCAATATGTGTACTCCTCTCTTAAAATTTTGATTTTTTTGTTTTATAATACATTCATTCATGAACTTGTTTCTTTGTTTAAATTATCTCACATCAGTCATATTCCTAAGATCACCATTGACTAATCCCTATGATCCCATGAAACATACATGGTTTGTGAAATAAGAGATGACCATGTCATTTCTCACTTATATGAGAGTGGAAAACCATTTTCAAGAACATGGTTCCACTTTTTCAAACTAACCAACAAGGGTGTTTAAAATAAGATTGGTTATTTATAGAGAATGGGAGTTTTTAAATTGCCAACATTATTTTTCAATTTGTCTTAATGTATGGGTTAGATAATTCGGCGGGTGTATAATTATACCTTAAAAAATGAGAATGGAATGTGTGAGTGATGATTCTAATGATATGTAACACAAAGGGAGTTTTTTAGATATAAAGAAAAACTATTAATTTTGTTTGAAAAACAGTTTCAATTCAATTAACTATGAATATAGATTGAAATATATGGTTGAAATGCTCTCCATGTTATAAAACATTAGACCTTCCTTAGAATTTCATTCAAATTATTATGGGGAATCATCCTAGGATAATTGGTGATCCATTTTGGGTAGGAACCATTTATCTTTAGGGGGTCCCATTAGACATAGAGGAGGACAAGGATCCAAACAAGGGACACGTGAATACTATAAATTAATTGATGGAATGTTCTATTGGATTCCAATAATCCTATAATTATCTCATAACAACTTTAAGTACATTAGGTAAGTGTATCGCTATTAAAAAAAGTCAGACCTATCATTCATGGGGTATCTGAAAAGGAAAATGATGGTTGGGGAACATGAATGATGTGTTAAGTGACCGACCCGGAAATAAATGGATTACTAGTCAATGGCCTATGATGAATTTCTGTTTTACATCATGCAATGTTGATAATAAACACACATTTTAAAATCATATGGCGAGGAAGTTGAATATGTAGTTTAACATTATAGGGTATGTATAATGTATCACATAGTTTAATTTCATGTGATCAGGACGAGGTAAGTGAGAATTACAAATTGATCCATCAATCATTCATTCCTCATGTGACATCAAGAAGGAATCTTATGTCCATTTCTTGGGGTTATATTACAACTTAACATCATGTGGAAGGAAATGTGAATAATTATGAGTGATAAGCCTATAAGGACCCACCATAGGGAATATCTCAAAGATATATTGTATGTATATAGTTTAAGGTTGTGATGCTTTGAACAATGACACCTAGTTTAATGTCATTGATTTTTGATAAAGATAAAATTGATAGTGCTTATTATAGTTTGAATAGCTAAAAATAGTTTATGTTTATAATGCATCGACCAAAGGGGGTGTCTCAAAGAATGGTGCACAATATCGAATGACTGTTACCTGACGTGAATAGAGTATCATAGGTTTCCATAATACGCTGAAAAAAACATCTCTGAGATGAATCATACATAGTTTAGGAGTGTTATGTTTGGTGCATGGCTTTCAGATTAGTTTCATAATGAATTGACCTTATGTAGGCACTATAGAAGGATATGTATTTCATGGAAGAGTAACAGCCTGAAATGAATTTATGGTCATGGAGGACCGATGACATTAAATACATTCTTGGGGTCATTCTTGCATAGTTTTAATTCAATATGCTTGGACTCAGGGTCTACTATTAGTTTAAGGTTATAGATTTTGGACAATGGGGAACCCTAATGTGCTTAACATGACATGAATGAGTAGTAACCTGATGTAAAATGAGGGATGATATGGCTTATGTGTCACTAAAAACATAATGGGAAGGATGTGAATAGTTTAATGTCATGATACTGGGACCATGGATATTAGTTTAATACCATAATGTTTGGGACGTAGGGTTTAGAATATCAAATAGATAGGTTCAGTGCGGCAGGGTGACTAACCTAACTTGAAAAGAAGGACAAGGAATCCCAACTCCAAACAATTCATTCCAGAATATACCTATAACCTAAGTTAATGATCATTAACCATGGGAGGAATAGAAGTCGTGTTGAGTTAATAACAGGGATGGACCCCTGATAAAATATCTAAGAGTCACTACATATCCCATGAGGATTGGAATCAATCCATACATATTTTAAATTGCAGTGTGGTAGGAGACCTATATTGGTAGTTGGTACCTTATTGAATGAGGGTTTTGAGTTATCTAATAAATGGATATGAGGGAACCAAGATTTGTATGAGGTAACATTTGATAAATCTCATACCTGGTGCATGAGGCATCCTGGTTTCAGATTAGGTAAGATCATCCCTTATTAAAAGGCATCCCGATTTTAGATGGGGAATAAATATAGTTTAACATTATGTGGTAAGGATGTTAGCAAGACTTCTACACTGAGGCTACCCATTTAGAACATCTTTATATCAGGATATAAGGACTTTTTGGAGAAATATCACCACTACTAATGGGTAGTTTTGTGGTGAATCCAGGGATGGTCCCAGGGAATAAAATTCTATCCTTCGCTACATATCTCATAATAATGAGAATCAATATATAATGTTTTCTATTTGTGGATTCAAAATATTTCTAGAAAACTAGGTGTGAGGTTGACGATGTAGATGAGGGGTGAATGCACATGGAGTAGGGTCATAGTTCTAAGACCGTGGACAAATAGATTTTATAAATAATGCTTGGATAATGTAAAGAATATATGTTCCAAGGGTATATGTGTGCCATGAAGGAGGTAAGACCCAATGTTACTGGATCCAGGGGGTTCAAGTACCTCACAAGTACCACAAAGTGAATGGAATATAGTTTATGGAAATAATTCTTCGACCGATGTTAGGGTGTCAATCATTTTAAATTCATGATCCTTAGACTATATATATGTTGACATCCAGGGTGTTTATGGGGTATAGTAGAGATAAATCCTGATGTAAAAGGATCCATGTGTCTCATTTACCATATGCAAACCTTTAGAAAAAATGCACATGATTTATTGTCATGATGTTCTGACCATAAATGGTTGTTAAGGGGCAGATGGGTTAGAATGTATTTTACTTGGACCAATAATACAATGTCCAAGTATCACTACATATCCTATGAATATGGGAATCAATAAATACATATTACTGAAACACGACGTGGTAGGATACCAATACCTGTATAGTAAATCATCTATGATAAAGGAATTGAGGCATCCCATTGCTATCATAGGGCATCCATTGCTCAAGGAATGGGGTATAGTTTATCGACCATTCAATATTCCTTATATGAGGCATCCTAGTTTTATATGAGGTGAATTGTCTAACATTAAGAGGCATCCCAATATTATGTGGGGTAAGATCATAGTTTATAGTCAAGCATTGAAGGTTTTAGGCTTTCTAGGTTAATGTCATAAATCTCAGAGCATAGGGGATGAAAATAGTTTACATTCATTGTGCATGGACCAATTGGAAATAGTTTATTATAATTTTTTGTAGACCAATGGGTGTCTCAAACAGATGTGTGTAACATGGAGGACTGAAAACCCCTATATGAGTGGATTGTCAAGGAGGCCCAATTCCACACAAAACATTCAATGGAAGGCTCATACATAGATTAATGTTAGTAATCATGGAATTTTAATCTTAGTTTAGGGTGATATTTTTCAGATCTTGGACTCTCCTCACATAAATTAATGCATGAGAAACATGGTAGTGATGGTTGGTGTGATGCGCTCTTTGTCCATGGGGACCAAAGAGTATGCTTTATTTGTACAAACCTTATTAATGATATGAGGTTCATACCTCATGGAATCCAAATTTGGTGGTATCTTCCATGGTATCATTAGAATTATAAGATCTAGTACTATGTCACTCTAGAGATAGGGGTGTAGGTGAACCGTCTTGTCGAATTTTCTTGCTACCATTTTATGTTTCCCCTCTAGACAATGTATGACCTAAATAATATTTTATTAAAGTGATTTGAACTCATCTACAAGGAATTATTATGTTTTGTGGAATATTTTTTTTCCAAGATAATTGTGTTAAGCGATGGAAAGTTAACCTCTATGGGTATGACTTCTTCTGTTATTCACACTGAGGAGTATGGAGTCACTTTTGTGTATTTTTAAGTTGTTATCTAATATTCCCAATGGGTGTTAGAGATATTTTCTAGACAATTCTTTTTATTCAATCCAACCATATTTGAAAAAATGTTAGATATATTTATGTTTATCACCTTAATATACCCATTTTCTTGTTAATTGTAGTGGGACGTATGGTTTGAATGAATGTTTTAATTGATATACAATTTCATAATCGTCACCGCCTCCATAATGGTATCGTTATATGTGAGAATGGAGTGAGTAAATCCAAATCGGTGGATGATTTTGGAGGTCACAAATTCAATTATGCATTGATCCTTGACTTCCTTGATGATAATTTCATCTTTACAATTGTAGAATAATTATTTCATTGTTAAAATGAATGTCCACTCGCAAAATATTGTTGGTGGGTATAGCCCCAAAACTTCAAGTCCCCATATAACAAAGTGGAAATAATACAACATGGTGTTGTAGGAATCTAGTGGTCGATGTAGAAATTTGGTATGAATATATCATTCTTGAGACTTCTTGGAATACTCAATGTAGACATGGACCATTATAAGAAAAAATTACCTCATTATCTGAATCTGGTGGGGTTCATCAATCCTAATTGATAGAATCCGTAAGGCATTGCATGGGATTCCTTCATAACATAGGTAATCTCAAATTCAAGGATAAACTGTAAAATAATTCCATAAAAACTACATCTAAAGAGAATATTTTTATGTTTTGTCCCACTCTATCTGGTAAAATATGTTACACACCATCATATTCACTCAAACTCGACATTATATGGTGGGATAATTCCAAGAAATAGTTACATTAGAAAATGATCAGTTCCAAGTGTTCCAATCATCCCATCAATTTGGGAAGATTGAGAATATAATTAAATGGTTCTACTTGAGACCCCATATATATCTCATTATGTTTCAAATAATGCTAAATCTTTTTGAATATGGAATTTTATTAAGGAAACACTTTCCTAATAAGAGAGTATATGATCTATGAATCGAGGATCATGTGACCGAGGTGTTACAATCTATTTTATCTCCACTCATTGTTCTTATGGTTGTGAAGTGTGTAAATGAACCTTTCATTGTGGGTCACATAGAGAATCCAATTTTTCTTAGATACAGGGGGAATTATAACCATAGGATGCAGTAGATACCTCTTGATATCCTTAATGAAGGTCTATCATTACCAATACCACTGGTAAACAGTTCTCTTTCTCATGATCAATGGGATGGACCAACACTTTATTGATATATTTTCAATAAATCAGTACATGTTGGCTAGGATACTATGGAGTCCTTGAATATAACAAATGGTTTCTAGGGGGAGGTGTTTGGATGATGGTATTGGTCTTTTATGTGTCAATCTCAATGCCTCTGTATCTAATTATGATTTCAAGAAGCATCAATAATGTAACAATTAATGAACAAATTAAGGGTTTCATTATCAAATTCCATTGGTGGATGAATCAAAACACGTTCTCAAGGAATTTGAGATTTCCCAAATACTAAAAATAATTTACCACCAACTCATCCCTATATCATTCAAGCAATTTCCCAGGAAATGTTTTGAATATGTGATACATGGTCTACTACTACGTAGATCCTGTAATCTTTAGGAAAAAGGGAAAAATTATAAATGAAAGACCCTTGGTGTACCCTGAAGGTTGTAGAATCCTCAACCCTAGGGTCCATTCAGATCATGTTGTATGTAGAATATCCATCAATAAATGATATGTCATATAACCTAGTTGTAGCATCAATCAAAAACTCTATCACTGTATGGTGAAATTAATCCTTAGTTAAATTTCGGTTGAGGTCCTGGATGTTGACGTGGATAGTGATCTTGACATTATTCTTCCCAACTATAACGATGATCGCAATATATATGGGTATTGAACTTCCATAATGAATTTTCATTGAAAATATTATAAACCTCTACCTCAACCATATCATCATGTGGGGGTACATATTTCGTGGAGAAATCTTGAATCAATTATGGCCCACTAAGAGGCCAAGATGGTGGATGGTGAAATGAGTTTCAAGTCCTATCATCTTGTCATAGCTTCAAGAGAAGACATCAAGTTGTTAATTTAAGAGGGTCATATACTACCTCTTCTCTTCTAGATACATGTGTATACTAATTAGGGTTTACTTTTGACATTCATAGGTATTGAGGTTCACTAGAATCAACTGATAAATGGTGTTGGAGAAACCCTCTTCGAGGATGGGCATATCCCAAATCCTCATCATCTTCAGAAGTACAATAATTAGTGGGAAGAGATGGCTCATACATGATAGTAGACTAATAGGAACACTATTTCTTACTTGGGAGGACATAAAATTATTAATATTGGATTTATGCTTTTCTAAAACTATGGACACACAAGATATGAGTCAATTCCAAATTGATTCCAACCATTGGGTCCATTATTGATTCCAATGAAATGGGGGTGACTCTACTTTTTTTAGTTCAAATCTACTCTATGTAACATGATATAGTGTTACAGAATGGGATCTAGAGGTAAATCCTCTAATCCCTCCACGAGAGTAAAAGCCTTTGGAATCACTTAGACATGTCTGATGTAATATCATGAGGTAATATGTCTATATTCCTTCTTTTTAAGGACATTGAAACCCTTATTCTTAAATACAATTGAAATGCTTCTCAGGTATAGTTTTGTGCCCTTAAACTGGTAAATCACGAGAATGAAATCATCATAAATGTCTTTCTATGGGTTGCCTATAGTTTTTGATAGATCAATATTTATCTCACCCACGTTTTTCTAAACCTTATTCACATACTACTTGTAGTACCAGTGACGATAATATTTATTGGGGGACACATCACCTTAGAGTACCCAAAATTGACTGTTGAGGGAGTACTTAAGGCACTGATGATATGAGGAGGAGACTGTTGCATATAGATAAAATAATCACCTACCCAATAGTGTGTTGTAGGCAGTATCCTATAAGACTATAATAAATGTGGTTCTTACTATCAAGCCACCAAAATAAATCTTTATTTGAACCATTCAATCTGGGTTATTATCACTCTTTTCATAACCACGAATCATCTAGTCATAAGGATTCAGTTCCAGTTCGGTCAGTCCTAGTTTATAGGTCTTCTGGGATGAGATGATGTTGATCCATATTTTTATGTCTACTAGGAAATGGAAAACCATTATGCCAGTGAACTGTCCTGTAATGTATAGTGTCTATACATTACCCTGTACATGGGCACCATCATATTCATTGGATAATGAGAATATGGCTTGGAATTCATCATGCTAGTACTCTTCTCCAGGGTATAATTCTGTGAGCATCAATCTAGAGAAATATTTACATCACATCAATAAGGACCTCACATATTTCATTCCAAAAGTATAGGGCCTTGAGGATCGATAGAAATTTTGTTGATATAATATAAGTTCTTCATTTTTTCTTACTTTGATACAAAATGAAATTTTTTACCCATGGCGCAGCTCCTTTGTAGGTGGCATTAAGGACACTTTCTCTTGACCTTTAGGGGTTTTCATAGTACTAGGAATGTTATACTGCTTACTATTTGACTCATCTGAACCCCTTTTTTATTATCTTTTTGAAATTTCCTAGCTCTGACTGGACATGGATGATCATGGTGTAGTAAAATATGGTCATCTTGGTCATCTAACATTATCGGTTTGGTTGAAGTATCTGATGAAGTGGGTTGTGAAATCTATTCTTTCTAAACTCTATGAAAAACATGATGCCTAGTCTTGGTTTCATGGACATCTTTGTTTGAGGTGGTGGCATGAGAATTATACTGGTATGAACATCCAAAAAATTTCCATCAATGACATTAGTAACACAGATCTAGAAGGTTTACTTGATATTTCTCAATGTCGGTCATCTAGGAGTGATCTCCCATCTTGACAAAATTCTTGGAGTCATATTCCCACTCATCATTAGTGATTTTATCCAGCACTGAATTGACCCAGTAGGCAATTCCCAAATCAACAGGGATGAAATTGCTGAGGGTGTGATATGTATTTGGCATTGGTGGGGGACTTTGCTATTACTTTTTTGGATGATTCCTACTCCTCTTGGCTTTGGAAGGATGCAATATAGATAAAAATGCAGTAGCTAGATGAGGTTAAATGATATCATAAGGTTATGACATGCTCATGCAATCAAGGACTAATCCATAGGAATGATTTAATACCCTATGACAAAAATAGTCATCATACTTTTAGGACCCATGGATGGATGCTTGCTTCCCTTCGCCCGAGCCCTCACTATCACAACAATGGTCAGTGGAGATAGTTGTTTCATATATCATAACGTCACCCAATTTGATCAAATAGACATCCAATTTCACTTGGAGCCAATACATGAACACATAAAATAAATTTATGGAATGTATAAGGATTATGTGGTATGAGAAATGGTCGGGGCAGTTTGTGTGTCCAACATTCTAGGGCTTCTTACACTCAGGTAGCCTAATAATCCCCTTTTTCTGGGGAACAAATGAAGTAATCAATATCATTTACATCACTAAATTAATATACGAGGTTACATATAAATAATATTGGATCTCTATGATATTTTAATTAATAAGGGTTTGGTTCCACATGTTATCATATAGGTAGTTTTACTTGGTGAGTCAGTTCTGGATGGTTCTATGTCTGATGAGGCTGCACCTGATAGGGGGTCACTGGGTAATGACGCACTTAGTCAGATTTCACTTTCTAAGGCTCATCTAGAAATGGGGCCATGAACTCTACTACCTCAAAGGACTCTACTTTTACTACATCAGCAATCAATTATTTTGAAGGAATTCTTGTGGGAGATGGGATATTCCATTGTTGTGACTTTCTAGTCTACTATAGAGCTTCTTCAATACTATGGACCTTATAAAAAAACTCCTAGGAACCTCCTAGAAATTTTTGGTTGATAAGGTTATGAATAATATTACTATTTAAATTTACCATTCACATTGTTAGAATTTTCCCTTGAGTTAGTGGAATGTCGAATGATTTTGTGTGACCTTTCCACTAGGTGAAACAAATATGAGACTTGCTCATTAGGAATTTTCTTGCAATTAAAGTGGTCCGAAATACATGTGTTGTGAAGATTGAATCTAAACTAGTAGAGAAACTATATGTGATGGTCTTACCAACCAGTGATGGTCCATATGGATAACTGGTTATACCAGTCAAATGTAGCCCCTTCTAGTGTCTGATTAAAATAATGGATCTTGGTGGCCTCCTCATGCTCTAGGGATCCAAACACGAGCCCACACCTGGAGATGAATTAGTACTGATTCTTCAAAGGATCTTCAATCCCATTTAATAGGGTTAATAAATAATTTATAAAACCTAGAGTCCTTGGTTGTTGTCTTCCCATGATGGGTATGACTTTACATTGTGTGGGATCACAACATATTGTGTCTCCAAGGCCTCAAGTTGAGATGTTAGAATGGTTATCAAATCTTCATGATGTGGGTCTTGTTCTTGATGAGGGTACCAAACTACCAATGTTTTGACTAGATCATGAACATATGGAGCACAATCAACAAACAGGGGAATGACATGATCTATATCCCCATGAGGATAATTAGGTTTCTCGGGTGGGTTCATCTACTCATAACCCTATATTTTGTGAGAACACTTATCTCTTATATATTTGGATGGTTGGGCCACTAGGATCAACTAGGTTCATTTGGAAATGGGGACTTGTTACACCAATGGTGGTGAAATGGGGTCATTTGGGGTATCTCAATAGTTTGAGCATTGATTTGTAATGAGTCTGGAAATTGGCGTTTTTATCACCTCATGTTGCTAAAGTAAATTGTCTATCGTGGGATCTACCTTTGTTTTTTGGTGTGAACATATATGGATTGGAGGGTGAAAAAATATCCTTTCTCTAGCTGAGTTGTTGTTTTGGAGGCAATATCTTAGTGGAGGGATCCCCGATGCCATGTCATGATCACAATCAATGAGTAAGGATACCAATCTAAGGGTCAATAGGGTACTATGCCACCCTAGGGGAGTGTTTTCCATATCAATCCCAATATCAGATCCCCTATTCTTGAGATAATTGGGAATGAACATGTCTACTTTAACGATACCTGAAGGTAAACTACATCATTAGTGGGTAGGTCAGGATATTTCATGATGAAACTGAAGTAGAGCAAAATTTACCTTCCACAACCCTTGATATGTACATGTAGAGAAGACTATTCCATAACCTATCAAAAAAACCTAAGGCTCATGAAGCATATTTTATAAAGAGTCTTGTGGTAGAATAATGAAGTAGGGAAATTATATACCATGAGTTTCATGATATAAACTCTCTATAACTACAATTAAATGGATTAAAGGTGCTCATGGAAACCTAGGTAGGCCAACTATCGATCATGGAGGCAATAAAGCATCACCCAAATGTCCTAGTAGAGACAAATGGGATTTCCCTCAGTACGGGACTTTGGGATATAAATGTTGGGATTTGTATATGGATAAAACACCATTAAAAATTGATCGGTAATTAGAATCTCCAATAAGCTCTCTCCATCTTTTGAAGGGCCCTATTATCAGTTGGCTAAAGCTCATATTGATGTTGGACAAGATTTAGGTGGAGTAACTAATGTGGATCAGTTTGGAAGTTGGTTGGCCGGTAGAGGATCGACTGCATAGGTCAACTATTCACAGCATGCTAAGGTGTCTCTTGGGGGTGGTTCTAACCACATAATCACATCCTTGAAGGTAGGATTACTCACCACTGTGTCAGATTTTAAGGAAGTGTTCATCTGTGGCTCAACAGAGTGAAAACCCATCTGAGCTTTCCCACCATGACCCTGACAGCTCCCCGGATTCTCAGATGGAAATGGAGAGGAAGGAAGATATTGATAATGGAAACTACAACATAATATCTTGAAAGGGATTAAGAACACACTTCACTAGAAACTACCTATAATGGGGCATGTGGATCTTCTGGACCTCAAATTTTAAGGTGGAAATCCTTAGATTTTGAGCTCCATCACCAAAATATGATGACTGAGGTAAATTCAACATCATTGAGTCATCATCCCCATCAGAATCAGATTGATCAATGGGGTACATGATTACATAGAGCATCCTAGGATTTTTCCATCAGCAGTGAGTGTCTACCCTTCTTCCTTGACATTATTCTCCAGGTAAGGGTACATCATCATCATATGGAGGACCTGCATGATAATTTGTTATAACATGGGGAGGACCACCTATTTGTTTGGTTAAGATATAGGTAGGGCCTCTGTATTGTTTTTTATTGGAGGACCACCAATTTGAATGGTGAAGGAGTGTGGATTACTTCCATTCTGGTTGGATGGAACAATGGGAGGATATACATGTTTAAATGCATCAGTACTGGGAAGGCCTCCATTTTGGTTGTTGGAAGAGTGGGAGGACTTCTATTTTAGTTGGTGATGGAGTGAGGCGGGTTGATGATGTCATGGGGAGGGCCTCAAAACTAACTCAGATTTAGACTGGTGATCTTGAACTTGATGTTTTTTTATCTAGAAATTGAAAGTGTCAACCCATCCAACCTATGATGCAGATGGGTTCTCGATCCCAATCGTTTGGAGAGAGATTTGTGCTCATCAATTTCAAGGATCTAGTGGGATGAGCTAGTGGTGGAGGGGCCCACTAGATTAATGAAATATTATTCTTATTGGGAATTTTCTTCGTACTTCCCCACACATTGGATTCAGGTGCTTCCTAAAAATTCCATTTAAGTAGTATTGAAAACTACACACTCTTTTACCTGGGAGATCAGTCATTACAATTGATGATAGGGACTAGGGGAGATCTCCTTTGAGGCGCCTGGGAAGTATTCGTAACTAAATTGACTAAATCATCCCCTCTGTCCTCGATGTAGGGGAGTTAGTCATTATAGATATCTAGGGATAGACATTGAAAATTATTCATTGTCAGAATGGAGGTTATTTTCCCCCATCATGACCCTTGGGGGAAGAAATGTCAGCAAGGATTTGGTGCCTCTAGGTCATTGGAGACCATATACATTGTATAAATGACCCCTATTACTCATATAAAAATATGTCGGTGTCAGTCATCCTCTTATAGATGATATTAAAGGGTGATATGGGGAACATGCGTCCCATAGTTGATGGTGAAGTGGATTGTGGGGTTAATCACCCTCCTCTGGTGTGGTTTTGTGAGATTTTCACATCAATGTTCCTTCATAACCTAGTTCTTGTGGATGATGAGTTACTATTTTCTTTTAGATGGGGATAATGTTGCTGACCGAGGATTCCCACTACTTACCATACCAACTCATAGGTGAGTTCTATAGTGATCCTACGAATGGATTATTGGGAACTAGAATTTAATATTTAAATATTATGGCAAGGAAATCCATTAATTCCAAAAATTATATTACTTCCCATGGTAAGGGAGTAGAGTTTTACATCACATCCACCATTTATATTTCAGATGCTTTCCCAAGGCCTTGTAGCTTCATCCTTTCTTCCTGGCAGATGACGTGTTGCAATTTTCATTCCCTACATTCCAAAATCCAAATGAGGGAATCTTTCATCACTTATGATGGTGATGTCTAGTCCTTGATCAAAATTTGATTATGGTATGTCGATTCATCCCTCCATGTATTCCTCCATGAATAATATTTCATATTCTGAGTCTCCTGATAGATTTTTGCCATGTTTAGGGAACTCATTCATATAACCATCTATTATTGGACACTAATTGATTATACTACAAATGTATTGAATGGTAAGAAACCTTAGGTCAAGAGATTAGTCACATTGGTAATCTCTAGGAATGATTATTCATTGGGTGCATTGGTCACATATAAATATTCCTCATGAGAGGGAATCTCATTTACAATATCTTAGGCATGGTTCCTAAGACATATCATCTCTATCCTGAGGTAATTCACTCTTAAGGCACATATCTTCCCAGTCTTTATACCAGAGGCATCCCGTGTTTATTTCATGGGGCTGGTGTTTTGGACCAGGACAAAAGTTCTATGTATTGGGTAGTTAGATCAAGTTGTATTGTTGGGATGGATCACAAAAAGAGATTAATGTATTCTAGAGTGTAAATTAATAGATAGTAATACCTCTTTGATGTTGATCAAAGAGGTTTTTCTCTAGGAGGGAACACAAGGATGGTTTACTAATGGATTAAAATTTTCTGTTGAGGTGAATCACGCTTTGTATACTAGAATTCCCCATTTAAGAAGATCCAGAAGGTGTGTTCCTATGAGGGAAAACCAGAGCATAACAATTTTGGGATTTATAGTAAAGGAGGAATGATACATAACCTTTTTAAGAGTAAATGATCCAAACTTGCATAATTTGAGGTCCTATTTTGAGGTCACGCGATAGGACTCATCCATGTAATTTAATCTCATGCAGTAAAGAGGCTCACGTCATGAATGTAGAATCTATGAGGGATGGTGTGGGGATTTACCATTGAAGCTTCTCAGTATGGCAGTCACTTCCTCTAGTGAGGAAGGATGGTCTAGGGATTATGAATGAAATATTCACAGTATTAGAGTCACATCTTCTAGATAGGGGCTAGTGGCATCCCAAAATTATCATATATAGGGAATAATGTGTTCATTGCACAGGGTAAGACTACTAATTTACATCATGTGTTATGGATTTTGTCTTATTGATTATCTTTATACAACTAAGATGTGGAACTATGCAGTTTTACATTGTAAAGATCTGAAATGAGGGGACTCGCTCCTTCCCCCTAAGTCTTACGTGACCACAGCTCATGCACCTTTTGGAAGGGAATGGCATTAGAAGTGCCATGGAGGAGTGGACAAAAACACGGTCCTTGTTAGAGTCCCTATTCTTAAAATAAATATGGGATACAGTACCTATTCTTAGAATAAATAAGAAAAATAGGGGCTTGAGATATAATTTGAGTAATGTGGTGGATATGGGAGACATTTTAATTGGTCATATGGGGAACCAAATGTAGCTAAATTGATCCTGGATTGGTGTGGGGTTATTATGTAATATACCTTCATGAAGGGGTATTAATAGAAAAGACAAACCAGGAAGAGGCCTAAGAGAGGTTCTTCAAGAATATTGGAAGTTTTTTATTGAAGGAAATTTGAGGATTTTGGTCTTCACATAGATCGATGTCTTCATGAAAGATTTTGGGCAAACAAGAGACTAGGGAGATAGTGGCTCAGGGGGCTGGACTTGTGCGCCGAGAAGAGAGTTGCGCTCCAGCGCTCAGGGAGTCCAAATTGCCTTAAAATAAGGGGGATACACCACCCATTTATGAAGGAGTTCAACAGTTAGAGAAAATTAGAGCTCCAGTCACGTAGGTGGTTTTGGCATGCAAGTGGTGCTGTGAGCGCTCAAATATAAGGATATTTTGAAGCTGCATTCCAGTTGATATTTGTGTTCCAATATTGGTCTGGGAGTAAAAGGGTGTGAGTCACCCAAGTTTGGAGTTAGCGAAGGGAGTGTCGTGCAAGTGGATAGGTGACACTTTCGCACTAAGAATGAAGAGGCATGCTAGACATTATAGAAGCATGACAATCATAGAGAATCATTCCCATCACTCTTGGTCTACCCGAAAGTTGGAATATTGTCAGGTACCTCCATGGAAAAGTGTGATTCATATGTGGGTGAAGGTTGGATATCAACAAAGCATCTACATACAAAGTAAGATGAATTAATTTGTGATAATGAAGGTATCTACAAGTCATTAAACAGTGAGTGGCTCCATTCCTGAGTAGAGAGAAAAGGAAGAGGAAGAATGTGATCCTCTCCACTAGCAGTGAACCAGAGAGAGAGAAATTGGGAGTGAACCTTGTGAAAGTTGTGAGAATACCATAAAATTTCTAAAGGCAGTTAGCATAGGTATAGAAGTGATATAGCCCAAGTATTGTAAATTGGAAATGATCTTTAGTGTATTTGTTATAGTAGAACATCGTCATTGTATGCTCCTTGGATGTAGCCCGGTGAGGGTGAACAAAGTAAAAATATTTGTGTTTCCATGCATGCTTTCCTGCATTGTATCAAAAGAATTTTCATCAGATAAATCTGGAAATAATATGATAAACTTTAACAACATAAGAGAAAAGAAAGTGACCATTATAATATAGAGGTCAAGATTCAGTGGGAAGGGAATAATTTTGAAAAATAATATCCATACCCTAATTCACACCCCTCTCACGATATCTAAGAATCTTTTCATCCTAACAAAATTCATAAAAATTGTAGTGGAATTAGTAAAAAAAATATGAAATCACTATAAATTCATAGTATCCATACATTTTAGGCAGTGTATTCTAGGTCATATCCCCCCTTTTAACACTTAATTTATGATATCTAGAAAAAATATAAACAATTAAAATGTACAGATCTTCATGTAGTTGATTAAAAAAGTCCTAACTACTAGGTATTGGATACATGTTCTTGATATTTGTATTTTTCATTCTCAATAATCGATTTACGTATGAAATGATCAATATTTCTTAATACAAAAATAGAATAGGTTCACCCAATGGTCATTCCCATGGCTAAATGAATTCCTTTTCAAAAATCCCACGGAGGCATTTCTTCAATTCTTTTACCTCAATCGAGACCATTCTATATAGTCTCTTTGGAAAGAGGGTTATCGCCATGTATAGTTCTGTTGAAAACTAAACGTTATGATTTAGTGTAAGAAAAAGAAAACTCTTCTTGAAAAACATCAATATATTCTAAAAAAATAAGAATACGTTTGGTGTAGATTTTCTCACCAACCATCAGTAATAAAAATAACTTTTTAAGAGGAATCATGACACTTAAAATGGATGTAATTTCTATCATAAATTCATTTCATTCATCACACTGATAAGAGATTATAGGTTAGTTCAGAATAAAAAATGTAACTTCACTTTATCTATATTTAATTTTTGATTTGTGTAAAAAAATAGAATCCAAACCCAAAATAACATCGAGTTCAACTAGAGAACGAATTATAAGATTTTTAGTAAACACATTCCCACAAAAATTAGATGGAGAATAATCAAAGACTTCATATTTGATCATTATACAATTAGGGGTTTCTACATGAAGAAAATGTAAAATATTTTAGGTTTTATAATGATAACCTTAAAAAATTATTTTAAAATAGAAGAGTGGGAACATCAATAATCCAATTAGACATTACTAATTTTATATATGATGGTATGTGCACCTTTACCCACATCGTTATCTTACCCCTTGTTATAAATACTGATCACATGATATTTTCCTCTTTCTCTTGGCCTGAGATGTTGTTAACATCAATCATCATCATTTACCATTTAATTTGGTCACTGTTTATCTTAATTATCATGATCCATTCATTTAAAAAACTATAGTGTGGGAGGGGAATTCTGTATACCTTTCTCTATATTCACATCATTATCTAACATCTTTCCATCACATCAGCATTATATTTACTCATGACCATCCATTCCATACATGAAACAGTTAACATTTACCTTAATTTAATTTTTTAAATATTTAATTCCGCATATGAAGCCTAATAGAATTCTCACATTGTTTTCTATATGGTTATTATAATTCCCATTTAATTCTATTTTTTTTTCTTATAAAAATAATAAGATTGATGGGTTACTCCAATCATCATCTCGACCTTTATAGAATATCAAAAAATTCTTCATAGATACTAATGTACCTTATTGATAATTCCATTTAGAGACAGTGTTTTAAGAAATAATAAATCTATCTACATCACATTAATGTTGGATGAAAATACAAAAACATTTCCTGGAAATTCTTGTAAAATATTACTCATAAGTACCAACAGTTTCATTATCCATCTATTTCAACTCATGGAATTTATTATCCATTTTATTATGAATAATATGTGGAAGGTACTTACTAAAAAATAATATTTTAAAATCATAATCTCCATAGATTCCATTTATTCTTATTCTCTTATGTTCTTGATAATATTTCACCATTGATCTTCTACACCTTCCAAATGATAAACAACTTGAATAAATTTCAAGTGTTCTGATAACTAAGGAATAGAAAATATCATTTAATTGGTATTGATCCATTTATTTGTGACTATTGGATCAGGGGAAACAAAAAATATGGTCAACATTGATTCATGAAATACTTAGAAGAATGTTTTCTCTAATTTTCTAATTTAGGATCTTAGATTGATTTATAGATTGTTAAATATTTGTGATCATAAAAAAGACAATTTTTCATTCCATTTACTGTAACGTTTATTTTCTCATGAGGAAAATCATTTATTTTTCTATCACATTCCGAATTAATATGATCCCTTTGGGTTCCATCCATTGATGAAAACATAAAACAATGTTGTATAAATAATAATCATGGTGGGAAACCACATAATCTGGAAAATTTATTTTTAGGATGTCCCAATCATGAAACATTATTCTGTGACAGCATATATTTTACCTAGGTAACTCTTGATCGTAAATAAAACTTTTAGGATATTATACTATACGTAGAATTATTCCCATGGTCCTTATTAATTATTCTCATCCCAATTTGAAAAGGTAAAATAAAAATTTCTACAATACCTATTATTGTGACACATACATTTCATATATAGACAATAAAACTAAATAGAGGAATATTATTTATCAAACTTAATGATATAAACTAGAATCATATAGTTCTGGTATCTTTTGAAACATTGAATCATATATAACTGGTTAATAATAATTCTACATTGACTCCAACAAAGATCTCTATAACTATAACCCTTCATTGACATAGCATATATCGAAAAAAAAATTCATAACATGGGGAATGAATTAAATAAATGCAAGAGCTTTGATTCCTAGAAAGGGTAACCAAGGGAGATTCTAATGATCATATAATAATAACATGATAAAAAGATTATGAGAATATGCGCTTAATATTTGAAAACCATAACCTTTCTATCATAGATCATAATTTTGATTCATGGTATAAATCATTGTATATTATATTAAATGAATCATAATGGAATCAAATAAATAATATCTATGAGAATAACATTGGCATAAGACAAGGAATTGGGGAATACACATATGCATATAAAATCATTTAGTTAATATTCAAGGATATATTAAAAGACTATAATAATGGATTGTATTCACTCTAAACCCCATTTTAGTAGTCAGGGTTCACTATATAGACAATCATAGAGAATATAGATCCTTAAGTAACTTATTTAACTCCCCATTTCAATCCTATTTATCTCATGAGATATGAATATATACCTAATGACATTGAGAGAGTTATAGGTCCAAACTATAACATAATGATAATAATAAATATTTATTCCTCAAGATCAAAAATAATTCATCATATTATATCCCATGAAATGAAATTGGTTTCATAAACATTTAATCACAGAATAATCAATCAAAAATATATGGGTTACACAAACATTTCATATTTTCATGATAGAATTACCAATAAGAAAAAAATAGGTTTCATAAAAAATCCATTAATCATAAGAATAAATCATCCATATAATGAATAAGGATGGAATAATTGGACCACATCCCTTGTGAAGTATAATTGAAATAATAGGTTGTTCACATTTACGAATAAAAATGTAATTAAAAGGTTATTAAAATATTATTTTGTAATATAAACCTTCAATTTTGAAATCACTTTAAAATAAATATAGTTATAAATTGAAACAATGTAATTAAAAATTACCTTGTAAACATATAATTTAATATTTAAAACAATGATTAGTCATGATGGTAGGAAAATTCATTCATGTTGTAAATGTTAAAAATCATTTCTTCCAAACTTTTTCCCAAAAATACCCTAAGTATGTCAATTTGAAAATGAAAAAACATCCCATTCAAACCATTGAATAAAATTTCATACAAGGATAAAATTACAATATAAAATAATATTATAATAGTATACACATTCTTTAAAATGTTTTTATAAAATATGGATATATAATAAAAAGGTTTTTTGACCTAAGAGAGAAATAAATCAATTTTCGTTAGAAATATGTTTTTGATTTATTGAGTAAATAAGAAGAGTAAAATGAAATTAAAACATGTATTTTTAAATAAATAAATATATTTTATGAAAATAAACAAGTTTCTTCAGGGTAATATATTAATATTTATTTATCATAATCATAATCCTAATCGATCTTGATACACAACGAGATTAAAACATACCACTCCAACCTCAAGTTCCCCTTGCATTAAAACCAATATAACATCAAGTATATTAAATTTAATTTTATTATATTTATATAAAATATTAATTATAATACTTATAATTTCATATATTTTCAATTTATAATATATCAATATCCCCTTGTATCGATACTTCCTTATTGAAATCATCATTTATAGGTGATAACTGTTTTGTTTATCATGAGTATTTCAATTCGGTAATTCTGGTCCCTGTACGTTTGACCTACTTAATTAATATTTAAAATATTAATAAAAATATACATATAAAATATATTCATTATATACATCTTTATATTCAACATTTAATATTATATGTGGAAAATTAATTACATCATTCTTGGAGGTGGTGGGTCGTATGTACGCCTAAACACAGATTTCATTTTTTGATGAATGGACTAAGAGAAAGTAAAAGAATAAACTTTTTATATGATAATTAAGATATCATATATATCATATATATTCACAAAATTCATCCTTGTTACCATCCACTTTAAATATTAATGAAAAATAAATCACATCGCTTCATGGAGGTGGTCGTCCTCACGTCTGCACAACCGATGTTATCATTTCCCAAAGAATTTGATGTAATGAATTTAGACATTTTATTGTCATTTTAAAAGTATAATTATTTCATAAATATAACATATAAACATTAAACCCATCATTATACTCATCCATATGATACTATGATGAAAAATGAAGTGTATCTCCATGTGGATTTTGTAAGTCGCACGTACACCCGAGTGATATTTTCACTTCCATTTGATGGGGAATATGGTGTATGGAGGGTTTTTCATAATTATATTCAAATATAATAAAATTTATAATACATAATTTATTTTTCTTTTAAAATTATCCTATATTATATGATTTTAAGAATATCAGAAAAGGAATTTATTAGTTAATTTTATTACCTCCTCTTTCAAATGACTCCATTAGATCTCCTCATTAGGGGTCTAGGGATTCCCTTTTGGGAATTTAATAACCTATATAATTTATATATATATGTTTATAATATAAATTGGAATATTTCAATAGATATATAAGGTTCAATGTTGTTTAAATTAGTGAGGTAGCAGGTTCCCTTTTATTATCGAGGTGAGGGAATCGTTTGGAATTAATTAAATAATTAAATTACAATAAATTAAATATATATAAAAATTACTCCCAATGTACAAGGATTAAAATATAATGTTTTATAGGGTTTTAATCCCATAAAAATATATAGTTTATAAGTTTTTTGGTATCATTTTGAACCTTCTCTTTTTTACTAACCCTAAGTTAACTGATATACATTTTAACTACAGAAACAACTTTTCGAATATTAAGGGGTTGTAATTTTTACTTATAAAGTAAAAATTGGGCCATTATTGGATAGGTTATAAAATATTATATAATATCTTAGTCACCTATTCTTATTTCACTATTTTTAGTGATTTTATGTAATTTAATAAAATATTATTTTGATAAAATATCAATGTTTTCAATTTTGAAAATATTCAATTAATTTGACCTAAAAGACATAAAGAAATTTTTTGAATTAAAATATAATCTACTAACATGACAATAAGTTATAATATTAACCTATTAAATTCATATACCTTTGTAACTTACTCAAATTATATCACATATATTATTTTCTACATAATTTATTTAATTATTCAATTAATTGAATATATACTTTTTTGGTGTACTGTGTGTATTTATGGTCATTATATAATACCTAAAAATTATAAATAAATTACCATGAATACAATAATGTCATTTTTCCTGAAATTACTATTAATATTAATTTGTAACATGTTTTTTCAGAAATGTAAACACATTAAAGACATTTAAAACTAAGAGGGTGATATTTTGTAGCTTCCATTAATTTAAAAAATATATAAATCATTTTTGGGGAAACGATTCTTTTAAACTATTATATTTAAATCCTAAGTTTATTTATGCTTAATTAAATTCATGAAATATTAATTAGGATAAAAAATTATTGAATTATCATTTATTTTTAATATATACTAACTCGATTAACCCTTTTTCAACGTCATAAATTTCTGCACAACCACTATTAATATTGAAAAAAAATTAAAAGGGTCTTTTTTACCAAATTTGAATCAAAATATTCTATTAATGATATATAATTATATACTTATTAATGGTTTAAATTAATTTTAATCTCAGTGGAGAAAATGTGATAAAAAATTATTTTTATAGAAAATATATATTTTTAACAATAATTCTTGATTTATTATTATATAATGCCTATAAATTTATTTTCATTTATGATTAAAACATTTTTACAAGTACATAATATATAAATTTATTTTCAATCACTCTCAAATGGTTATTAATTTAACTTATTAATATCAAAATATATTTCATGCAAAAATATTTTTAAAGAAAACTAAATTGTTATTTTCAAAAAAAATTATTTTTAATTACCACCAGTTGATACATGATGAATTGATTTTATAAATTTTTTAAACAATATATTTTCATAATTTATTTAAGAATATTAATATACACCAAGCCCATGTATAATTTATATTATACACTTAATATTTTAATAATATTACGTGGTTCATCTAAACTCATTGTTGCGTGTAAGGAAACCTATCAAAGAAATTAAATTATTTAAAAACAAATATTTCATTATAATTTCATGTTTTTATAAGAAATATCCCAAAGTAGTGTAAGAATATCCTACCAATACGAAAAATCTGAGTTCATATAATGAAAATTATCCTGAAAATGATCATGAAACATCTCTCATGAAACAAATGACTCCTCATTATCCCTAAGGTAAAACTATGTCATGTTTAAGTATATCTACACAGTATTATGATAGAAAAAAAAAACTCTCTCTATATGAATGAGTTAATATAATTTAAAACCAAAAATGTTACCACAAATACTTTTCCATCTTAAATGAAATGAAACCCACATACGTTTATTGAATCATTCACTAAAACATTGAATGAGTCTTCCACTAATCACCATCAATATCAAACCTATGGAATTATATTAAAACATACTATTGTATATCATCAACATGAACCGGAAAGGGTCATAGGCCTACATCCATACCTAGAAAAACATTTTCGGTAACACTCAAATAATTTATGATATATTTTTATATTTAAATAAAAAATTCTTTAATATATTATTTTACGCACAACAATGACTTTAAATGAATGGTGATATACTATTGAAATATTATTATTTAAATATTTCATTTATCACTTCGATGTTTTACTGGAGGCTATTAAAAGTTATATTTTTTTATTAAAAATTATTTATATATATTAATAAAATTAATTAATTGGTTATCAATTGTTTGGAAATGAAAATAAAATCGTTTAATAGTGAATAAAGATGTTCATTTTAAATGTTTTTATTGTTAACAATGTATTTTCATATAAATAAATTATATTAACCACTATTTATTAATGTTTATAATATAATTTATATATAATATATTCAATAAAATTGTTTAACATTCGTATAATGGTTCTTACTAGCCATGGTATAGGTATAAATGTAGTTTTAGGTTTAAAAATATATTTTCATAAATGTGAATTTCATTGGGTTTTGTGGACATATTTAAAAATTAATTTCTTCTAATTATAAAAATATAATGTTGAAAAATATATTAAATATTTTTAATTATGAGTATAATTTTTTTTAAATAAGTAATATTTATTTTTTCAAATTATGAATAGTAACCTTGATAAATATGTGTGACCTTGGAATGGGTAAAATAGGGGGAACGTGTTTAGAATAGTGGGATAAGGCATTAAAATTTATCCAGAATTTGAATTAATCTTATTTTATGAATTTAGTCTTGGTCATGATAATCCATATTTTGAAAATATGGAATCTTTTTTCCATTCATCATTAATTATAACCATTATATTATTTTTTAAGTAAATAATAAATAATAAATGTTACTACCTCGATTAAAATATCCCTAAAACTTTATCATGAGGATAAGAATGGTTATTTAAATGTTTAAGTGGATATTTAAAATATTAATTAATTTTTTATCACTGTAATTTATCATTAATTTCTAGTGATGGAAAAATTACCATAAATACTTAGGCAACACCAAAAAAGTACATGTTCAAGTAATATAAAACTAAACTAAGTTATTTTGAACATATTAAATGTAATAAAATTTGGATGAATAATTATATACCAAAACATTTATAAATTAATACAAAATATTATTTTTGTTTAAAAGGTTCAAATTCTAATTTAATTTCAATATTTATGTCTTTAAAGTCAAACTATGTGAGTGGTCTTGAAAATTACTTTAATTGTATCTTATGTTAAATTATATTTTTTCAAAAGAATTAAAATTAAAAAAAAATATTCAAGAAATTAAATGCTATATGTTCAATAATATAGATCATTTTACAATTATAAATCTTTTTTTAGAGAATACTTATTGGCCCCTATAATGAACTAGATTGTTGTTGTGAAAATTATAAAAAAAATGTTAATGGGGTTAGAACTATGATATAAGTGAAAAAACATCAATTGAACTTTATTTAATATTTTTAGGATATTATTTATACTTATACTTATCCAGGATTAATAATATAAAAATTTTGATCAACGTTCCAATTAAAATTAATTTATATAAATTTAATGATTTAATTAATTCCAAGGGTGGACATCACCTCACTTATAAAAGTAAACCTATTCTCCTACATTTTTCATAATTTTTGAGGAATGTTAATTGACCAAAACAAGATAAACCCACTTATAAACATTCTTATAGAATTTATAGAGGATTGTTTAATTAAAAATATCATATATATGGTCTTTAAAGAGAGATACAAAATATATTCTTCATAGATTACGTAATTATCATTACTCATCATTTTCATTTTATTTCATCATCTAGCTTCTATAAATATATTTTATCCATTAAAATATAATTAATTCATTTTAATTAATATTTTGAATAATTTTTGATTAGATTTATTATCAATTTTCCACCTTCATTTGACACTATTGAAAGAGAAAACATTTCTCATGTGTTTGTATGACTTACAATACATAGAAGTGTAATTCGTTTTTCATCAATATTTTACTTCAATGGTCATAATGAAGGAATTACTTAATATATAAGATATTTATTATATTATTATATTTTTAGAGATAAAACCTATTATTTTAACATATTTTTATCCATCCATAAAAAATTTGAAGCATCACCCTTGTGTATGTACAGATTACCATCTCATCGAGGTGATGAAATTCATTTTTCATCACCTCATTATATATAAATTTATAAAATTCTATATTATGATTAAATAATATTTTTTCATGATTAATATTCTATATAGGATTATTTCATGACCATGGTGAAAGTATTAGAATCATCTAACTAAAATGTTCATGAAAAATGGACAATGTTTTCACCGAAATGTCCATTTTAAGGAAGAATTGTTAATAAAATGATAATAGTAAATTATAATGGAATGATACATAGAAATTTAATTATTAATGTGGGGTTTTAATATATTTATAATAAATCTATATTTATTGTACATGATTTTTAAATGTGTACAAAGAAATAAAATACTAGAGTAAGGGTTTATTTCACAATCTCATCCTTATTCGAAATTGATTATGTTTATCTTTACATTGATGTAATAATATGATATTTCTATATTAAAACCCATTTATTATATTATAATCTGATTTTTTTATATAAATTACATATTTTCCATCCATTTGATTCACTTTATGTACTCTAGAGACTAAATTAATGTTTTAAAGGGAAACACACATTATTTTCTATTCATTCGGGAATCATTTTCTGCCATGTCCATATTTTTTGTAAACTAATTTCAAGATTATTTATATTATTATCAAATGATTTATTAAGGAAGATTTAATCAATTTTTACTTCCTATAAAATGTTTAAATTGTATATTCCTTTAATTTTTTGAAAGAGATGTTTTTTACCAAAGGTGTGAATAGAATATATTTTATTGTTTACCATATATATAGCTTTTAATATCATCATGACTATTCTTTTCTTTGAAAATTATTTAAATTTTTTTAACGTTTCATTCCATAGATAAAAATTTCTCATATATTTATTAAAATTTTAGATGATAATTAATTTATTTTAAAATGAAAATGGTGTTTTCCTCAATAAAGGTACAATTGATATTTTAGAAGTATTTTCATCTATATCAATATCCATTAATGATTATTATTTATTTAAATTATTTCATCCAACATACTACCATGGATGGATTATGATTATTTAACTGTGTAATGGATTGATGCATTGAATGATTGTTCTTCCAATATTGATAGTTATATATTGTTAAGGAATATTGACTATGTTGTATTTTTTATTAAAATGATGAATGAATTGAACATATTAAGTAATGGGTGGGGGATTTAATCACATATCCCATCGATGCATTGATATAAATCATGATACAAATTAGGTCGGGTGTTTTTCTAAAGCCTTTCCCATTTATGTAATATGAATTACCTCTATGTATCAAAAGTAAGTTGTAGATGTCCCACATTATGCATTTCATCATTAGGAAATTAATCATTATTGTTAATGTTATTATTTGAATCTTTATCATATCAATTGATATGTTTCAATCTCATGTGATTTTTATATCTATTTATTTTTCCATTATTTATTATTATTATAATATTCATTATTTTTTTCTATTCTGTTGTAGCTTCTATTGTACGCATTCACATACTGAGCATCTAAGATCACATAATTCTTATGTCTCATTTACCATTATATTCCATGAAGTGTTAAATTACTAATATTAAAGGAGGTAATAATAATTTTTTCACAATAAAATACTATTTTTTTAAAGTAATATGAGATTTAATCTTCTATCTCGTTTACTAGTATTGTTAAAATATTTGATCTTTTGGGGTGTGATAACTTGTATCTAGTACCATTTTATTAAATTAACCATAATATATGGGAAACTATGTAACACCCCAAGCTTCCATGGTACTTTTCCCTTCGAATAATGCAATGGCGTGCATTGTACGCAACTTCAAGATTTCAACACACCACAACCAATCAAACTAGCCGTTATGAATAGTAATACCTACTTTTTGAAATTTTATAAATTCTATCTCTAAAAATGGACTTCATTGTTGGATTCTGAATATCTAAATTAGCCTAGGGTGAAATTTTCGTACTTTTCGGATAACTTTCATATTTTGATGAATAGTGAAAATTACTAAATTTTAATTAAAAGCAACTTTTTTAGTCAAAATAATTAATAGTGATAAATTATGAATTTGAGTTTTTTTAAAGTATATTTAGAATATATTTTTACCATGTAATACAATGTGGTTCATTGAACATAATTTCACATTTAAACCAAACATAAACAAGTGCCAATCTTTTGATAGTTATTATCTCTTAAAAACACGCTTTTGTTTTAACAACGGGATTTAATTTTAAATTAATTTCTTCCACTTCTGTTTTTTGAATTTGTAAAGATGGATTCCATATTTGGGATCAGGATGTTCAAATTGTGTAAATAGGTAACTTTTATTTTTAGACATTTTGGATAATTATTTCGGTAAATATTTTATTTACCATGGTTAAAGGGTAAATCCGGTAAACAAGGGTTAAAAAATAATATTATAATAATACTAAATTACCCTAAAACGTGTCTTAATCCTATTGGATAATACATGGTAGACCATGGGAATATTTGGGTCGATTTTGGGACCCCATGGATCCACTTGTAAGTGATAATGACACTTTATTTTAATTAAGTTAAAATAAAAACAAAAATGACACAAGCATATATCTTTTAGAAAAACAATTATTACATAGGGTTATATATGTTGGATTTTAGACTATAAATATTCATTATAAATCTAAAACAATTTCCTATATAATTATATTTTATTTATAATTTCTAGACATTAAATAAGTTAATTTATTTATGACACAATGGTGATGTAGTAATTACCATAATAGTGAAAAATTAGAATAATTGAAATTATAAATACCAAAATAAATAGGATTTGAGACTTTAATTGAATTACACTAATTTTATAGGTTAATATGATATATTAGGATTAATTTATGTAATGTTTTTCGAAGTAATCATTCTGTTATGTGTTTCCAAAAAATAAACTATTGAATAGTGTCAAAATTGACATAAAAGAGTTTTTAAAACAAATATTATATTATTAATTGATACTAAATTCCTAAAAATCAAAGGATAGGAAAATAGACATATATCATTATTTTTATATCATTAAAGGACCATTTGGAGGGTATCTTGGATGTATATAGTATTTTTATTAACTATATAATATAAAAATACAAAGTGACATGGTAAATGTCAAACTAATTAACTAAGAGTTAAAACTGAAAGATAAGGTTAATATAGTGACCCAAACCTGTCTAAATTCTATTGGATGAATGTTTTTCGAACTATCCCCACCTTAACCTTTGAATAATCAACTTTGGATCCATTAAAAACCGAATATGAATTTATTATAAATTAATATTTCTACCTTTTCCAAAGGTGCCCCTCACCCCTCTAATAAAAGGGAACTCATCCTTCTCATTTTGTCACACCTTCAAAGCCTTTTGGATCGGCCAACCCCTGCCCAAATAATCTCTAAACTTCCCTAACTACAACCTAGATTCCTTAGTTTGATCATAAATCCATCCTAAGGATCCCTTTTGATCAAATCAAAAGGAAGAACCCGAAGAAGAGGTAATGTTTTCACCACCCCTTTTCAAGTTCCTTTCTTCTTCCACTTCTTCTTTCTTTGTTATTACCATTATAAAATAAAAACTCCAGTATCATATATATAATGTGATGTTATTATAAATATGGTACAACCATATTCAGTATTCTATCCATCCTTTGAATAGCATGTCACCATACGTGCGTACGTATAGTTTACCGTCTCCACGTCATGGTGTAATTGTTATTCAATATATTATTATTTAGATGGTTATAATAATGATGTGTAACTAATGTAAATAATAAATATTACATGATAATGATTCTGTATATACGATATACCATCCAATTATATATTATTTTAATATCAAAAGAATGATATTGTTGCTCGTGCGTACGTACAGACTACCGTCTCCACAAATGCGATGAGATTCATTCTCCATTATATCCATTCAAGTATAATTATAATTTGATGATTTAAAAATAGTATCAAAGGACTTGATATCATTCTGGATATGGATAATATACATCCCATTAATAATGAATATGTCTCACATAACAAATAATATAAAGTAAAATGAACCCGTTAACACCCGAAATGACGATAATTCTAAGATATTATTAACAAATCAATGTTAAAAGATCATATATGATATCATATTAAAGTAAATTATTATTGTATAATTCAATAACAATTATTTCACCATTATACAGGAGGTTAACCTACCGTCGACCAAGGAAAAAGTACAAAGTAAGGGGTTTCTTAACTCACTCTTAATTTCGTGAGAATTCCATTGTTCACCACTTAATTATTGAATGTGGTGTATGTGTACTACCCATGATTGTATTAATTGTGTAATATACTTTAATATATGGGTATTTACATCATCGTGGTATGATCCTTCTTTCATGGGTGTATGTTTCGTAAGTTACCTAATCAATAAGGGAATTTGAAATTTAAATTTCCACTCATTGGGCTTTACACACATTTCAGTGATTATATTACCCTAATATTATGTATGGAATCACTATTCATTTGATTATGTCAAAATTTCCACTCCCCTTCCTGTGTATATTCTTTTGATACACATAATCACTCCATTGATAATTCTCAAGTCATTGATATGAATTTGATAAGAGTAATTTTAACTCATTCTCCATTTGTTGAGTAAAACATCAAATTCGTTGGTGTTGTTTTTACAAGAATATGTGTGAATGTCCTTTGATTGTTTTACACTGAATATCCAATCATATTTAGTGTATTTATATTTTTCATACATAATTATGTCATTGATTTATCCTTAACCTAAGGATACAGCCTTTATGAGATATTTCATCTCAATTTCCATTCCATTGAGACTTCTTTGTTGTTATACACCAAATAACTTTTATGTGGTGTATATAATGTACTTTGACATAGTATATCATGAATTCCTTTATTCTCATGATATTAAAATGTTTTTATTACCTCAATTATTTATATTCATGTGTCTCTCTTTTGGTTAGAAACTCTAACTTAAATACCATTTTTAAATGTTTTAAAGACAATTTCTTCTAAATCTTGCTCATTAATGTCCATGTTTTAAAAAATGGTTTTAAGGATTTATTTATATGGACATTAAAGTTTTAAAATTAAAACTTCTTTTAAAATTTTCAATGTGGTATGGGACACTTTGATTCAAAAATCTATTTTAAAATGGCTTCTTGACAAATAGAGTGACTTTTAAATGATTTCAAGAAAAAGGGAGATATTTCTCCCAAATAGTTTTGATGATTATTTTAATCTATGTCAACATCCTTCATTATTCTTGATTGAGGTTAATGTGATACAATATAATCTTCTATATTGTATCGAATGAGTTATGTTTGACTGTGGATGTGCTATTTTTTATACCATTCATGGTTTGTGGTTAAAGTATTGAAATTTTGTATGCTAGTTTTAATATGAATGTTTATGTTATGTTTAAACCTGTTCATAGGAGGAATGAATTAGACTTAATAAGTGACAGGTGGAGCCCGCTATAGCTCCTAGATGCATTGGTATGTCTCATGAGACAAACTAGTGTCTTCGCTCAAGGCCTTGGCAAAATCTTATTTGTAGTCTTGGCACGAGGCCTTGGCTATGTGGTTATGATAGTCTGGCATTATGCGTTCCATCATTATGAAAGTGGTTATTGATATTGCATGTGATCATTCGACTAGTAGAATATCCATGTGAGTAAGTAAATGGCATTAATTTATTTTATCTTTTCCATTTTATGATGAAGTTCAAGTTTAAAAGGCTTTGGTTTTAGTTATAAACTTCCTTAAGTGTTTATGCTTATCTATGAAAGCTTCTTCTATAATGTTATACTTACTGAGCATCTGAGCTCACCCCTTTCAATGTTTTATTTTTCCCAGGATTATGAAGAAGTAATTTATGAATGACCTGCAGGGATAGTATGAGGGGATATGAATACAAGATGTTGTTGTAGTTTTTTTACCTTATGATGTAATGTAAGAATTATGAATATATCTAGTGTTTCCAAGACTACTAAACTAATCGGTCTTTTGAGACTTGATCCTTTGTGATCATGCCAATGTTATGTAATAATGCACCGACTCTGGGTATCTAGGGTCGGGGCGTTACAGTTGGTATCAGAGGAAGTTTAGTACAAACCTTAGAAGCTATATTTAGATAGAATCTGATTATAGCACATAGACCTAAGATGAAATTTGAGGATTAGTATAGAAGAACTTCCTAGAATTTTGGTATAGTAGAGATTTTGTGAGTTTTCCGATGAATACATCCCTGTCTAGATATGAGTAGGTAGAGGCGGCTCTAGCACAGATGTACCTAGGGGTAAAACCCGAAAACACTACTTTGAGCTAGACTCGAACGGGAACTGGTGCACGACAACGGGTCTTGCTACACTCTTGGTTACGACACTCCCAGGGGATATGCTTAGGATAATTTACATTTTCATTACAAACCGATTTAAGTAATATATATATATAAGATGAGAGTAAATGACCTTGGTTAATCCTAATATGTTTCAAATTGAGAATATGGGGACATGTTATTCTCTAAATGATTTTATGACTACTGTTACTCACACAATGCTTTCTGGTTTTATTCAATGGCTGGATTCCAAGGAAGTCATAGTGGCTTTGAGAATGATGTACAAGGTGGGAACAGTGGTGGCAATGAGCAACAAAATGGAATGTTGATAGGCGTAAAAGATATCGTCTTTATGCAAAATCAGTTTTCCAAAAATATGATCAACAACATATATATTAACCAACTCCCAGACTCAACAAGCAAGAGAAAGGTGATGAATGATAAGAGCTCCAGCAATGGAGACCATGGAGAAAAGAACCCTCAATTTTCATCATGCAGGAAATGTGGAAGGAGACACCCAGAAAAGTGTCTCAATGGGACAACGAAATGCTTTACGTGTGGGAAGGAAGGACATAAAGTGAAGAATTGCCGAATAAAAATGAAGAGTACTATGGAAGAAGATAAAAATGGTCCCAAGAGTCCATTTATAGTCATTTTCCATAAATGTAGGGGACCTGGCCATTACCCGAGTAAATGCCCTATTCTATAGGATATTTTCTTGGTCAAAGAATATGCTATGTGGAAATAAATGGTTAGAGAAATGTTTAAAAGGTATTAGCGCTCCTTGTTGATGGGTTTACTTTGGAATAATTTTCCCTTGTATTTGTAACCCCGCAGTTTGCCATGTGAGAATGATATTTGAGGAAGAATTGTCTCTTCTCTTGTGGATATAGGTATAAATAACCATTTGGTTTTATATGATCATTGGGGTTTGAGAGAATTATAAGTTATTATAATTTCGGATGAAAATGCAAGGTATGATATAACATTTGTGGTTAAATTATGTTATTTTGAGGAATTTATCTCATTTTGGTAATATTATGAAATATAGTTTTGGAAAAAGGACAACACGTAGACAGTGTGACAACCCGTCGCGTCGGACAAAGCTGTGGGAATCGAACCCACAACCAAAGTGCGATTGGGATTTATCGCCTACCACTGGACTACGTGAAGTCCCTGGTTAGTGTGACTATTTTTTTAGTTAAATGATTTTATTAATCAATAATATGTTGATTTGGGTTCTTATGTCTTATCAAATGAATACCCTTAGTATAGGAAAATTATTTGGTGATTAAGTGATAAATGTTATTTTGGAAGATGTTCACTTTGTTGGGAACACTATATGTCCATGGAAAATTGAATAATATGGGATGCCATTAGAGGAGTAATGGTGGATTTTTATCTATGTTTTTATTGTGGATATATAGTGATTTGGGTTATTTATGGAAATGATTAACCTATAATAAAGAATATGTGATTATGTTAATTACTTTTAAGTATGTGACATTAAGTGTAGATGATGTCATTTGGAGATACAATTTAACGTGGAAGACTACATTCTTATAAGTTTTGGGTTTCAATATTAGTTTGGATTATATTGAAGGATTTTAAGGAAAATTTATTATTGAATGGTATTTATTTATCTTTGGGGTATTGTTGGTTTAATTTTAGAAATTAAGATTAGTATTTTTTTTCTCTAATGGAATATACATTTGGGGGATCATCAGATCTTATACTAACCATTTTGGTTTTGATTAATCTCTAAAGACAAGTTAAATATATAGTTTATCCTACATGGATCATGTATTTCTATAGAAGTTTATTCTAGTTCTTTTATTGTGACCAAGTCTTCTTGAATACTCATTGTTCAAAAAATTAAGTTAGTGGTAAAATGTTATTAAATAATGAAACTCTACTTAAAATGTAAGTATATCTCTTTATGTTCTTAGTCAATATCATAAATGAATTCCTCGTCCTTATGTAATGTAACTTAAAACAAAAAAAAAGTTGTCCATTTACTTTCCTACTAGGAGACTAATGGTAGTTTGTCCCAGCACAAGTTTGTGGTTTTCTTATTGTTAACTTTCTCATGATCATGATTTCTATCCCTCTCCATTAGAACATGACACTTAGTTTATCATCCATATCCATGTTTTCCTACATGGAATCCCAGTATGTGTTATCTTGGATGACCATTATACCACTCTTTCTTTCTTTTAAGTGATAGTTTTATTGACTCTTTTTCTGATGTGGGACTTTCCATTATATTCCCAAGAACAATTTTAAAAATTGTGAGGACTCAATTTATTGAAGGAGCGGAGAATGTAACACCCCAAGCTTCCACGGTACGTTTCCCTTCGAATAATGCAATGGCGTGCATTGTACGCAACTTCGAGATTTCAACACACCACAACCAATCAAACTAGCCGTTATGAATAGTAATTCTTAATTTTTGAAATTTTATAAATTCTATCTCTCAAAATGGACTTCATTTTTGGATTCGGATTATCTAAATTAGCCTAGGTTGAAATTTTGGTACTTTTCAGATAAATTTCATATTTTGATGAATAGTGAAAATTACTAAATTTTAATTAAAAACAACTTTTTTAATCAAAATAATTAATAGTGATAAATTATGAATTTGAGTGTTTTTAAAGTATATTTAGAATATATTTTTACCATGTAATACAATGTGGGTCATTGAACATAATTTCACATTTAAACCAGAAATAAACAAGTGTCAATCTTTTGATATTTATTATCTCTTAAAAACACATTTTTTGTTTTAACAACGAGATTTAATTTTAAATTAATTTCTGCCACTTCTGTGTTTTGAATTTGTAAAAATAGATTCCATATTTCGAATCAGGATTTTCAAATTGTGTAAATAGGTAACTTTTATTTTTATACATTTTGGATAATTACTTCGGTAAATATTTTATTTACCATGATTAAAGGGTAAATCCGGTAAACAGGGGTTAAAAAATAATATTATAATAATACTAAATTACCCTAAAACGTGTCTTAACCCTATTGGTTAATACATGGTCGAACATGGGAATCTTTGGGTCGATTTTGGGACCCCATGGATCCACTTGTAAGTGATAATGGCACTTTAATTTAATTAAGTTAAAATAAATACAGAAATGACACAAGCATATATCTTTTAGAAAAACAATTGTTACATAGGGTTATATATGTTGGATTTTAGACTATAAATATTAATTATAAATCTAAAAATATTTCCTACATAACGATATTTTATTTATAATTTTTATACATTAAATAAGTTAATTTATTTATGACACAATGGTGGTGCAGTAATTACCATAATAGTGAAAAATTAGAATAATTGATATTATAAATACCCAAATAAATATAAATTGAGACATTAATTTAATTACGATAATTTTCGAGGTTAATATGACATATTAGGATTGATTTAATTAACTTTCTTTGAAGTAATCATTTTGTTATGTGTTTCAAAAAAAATCAACTATTGAATAGTGTCAAAATTGACATAAAAGAGTTTTTAAAACAAATATTATATTATTAATTGATATTAAATTCCTAAAAATATAATGTTCGGCCAAGAGACTTATATCATGATAGTTATATCATTAATAGACCACTTGGGGGTCTTTTGGATGTATATAGTATGTTTATTAACTATATAATATAAAAATGCAAAGTGACATGGTAAATGTCAAACTAATTAACTAAGAGTTAAAACTAAAAATAAGGTTTATATAGTGACCAAAACCTGTCTAAATTATATTGGATGAATGGGTTTCGACCTATCCCCACCTTAACCTTTGAATAATCAACTTTAGTTCCATTATAAACCGAATATGAATTTATTATAAATTAATATTTCTAGCTTTTCCAAAGGTGCCCCTCACCCCTCTTATAAAAGGGCACTCCTCCTTATCATTTCTTCACACCATCAAAGCCTTTTGGATAGACCAAAACCTGCACAAATACTCTCTCAACGTCCCTCACTATAACCTAGATGCCTTAGTTTGATCATAAATCCAATCTAAGGAGCCCTTTTGATCAAATAAAAAGAAAGAACCCGAAGAAGAGGTAATGTTTTCACCACCCCTTTTCAAGTTCCTTTCTTCTTCCACTTCTTCTTCCTTTGTTATTACAATTATAAAATAATAACTCCAGTATCATATATATACTTTGATGTTATTATAAATATAGTACAACCATATTAAGTATTCTATCCATCCTTTGAATAACATGTCACCATATGTGCGTACGTACGGCTTACCGTCTCCACGTCGTGGTGTAATTGTTATTCAATATATTATTATTTGGATGGGTATAATAATGATGTTTAAATCATGTAAATAATAAATATAACATTATAATTATTCTTTATATATGATATACCATCCAATTATATATTATTTTAATATCAAAAGAAGTATATTGTTGCGCGTGCGTACGTACGGACTACCGTCTCCACGAATGCGATGAGATTCATTCTCCATCATATCCATTCAAGTATAAATATAATTTTATGATTTAAAAATATTATCTAAGGGCTTGATATAATTATGTATATGAATAATAATCATACCATTAATAACTAATATGTCTCAAATAACAATGAATATAAAGTAAAATGAACCCGTTAACACCCGAAATGACTATAATTCTAAGATATTATTAACAAATTAATGTTAAAAGATCATATATGATATCATATGAAAGTAAATGATTCTTGTATAATTCAATAACAATTATTTCACCATTATAAAGGAGGTTAACCTACCGTCGACGAAGGAGAAATTTCAAAGTAAGGGGTTTCTTAACTCACTCTTAATTTCGTGAGAATTCCATTGTTCACCACTTAATTATTGCATGTGGTGTATGTGTACTACCCATGAATGTATTAATTTTGTAATATACTTTAATTTATGGGTATTTAAATCATCTTGGTATGATGCTTCTTTCATGGGTGTATGTTTTGTAAGTTACCTAATCGATAAGGGAATTTGAAATTTCAATTTCCACTCATTTGGCTTTACGCATATTTCATTGATTATATTACCCTAAGAATATGTGCGGAATCACTATTAATTTGATTATGTCACAATTTACACTCCCCTTCCTATGGATATTATTTTGATACACATAATCACTCCATTGATAATTCTCAAGTCATTGATATGAAATTGATAAGATTAATTTTAACTCATTCTCCATTTGTTGAGTAAAACATCCAATTCATTGGTGTTGTTTTTACAAGAATATGTGTGAATGTCCTTTGATTGTTTTACACTGAATATCCAATCATATTTAGTGTATTTATATTTTTCACACATTATTATGTCGTTGATTTACCCTTAACCAAAGGATACAGCCTTTATGAGAGATTTCATCTCAATTTACATTCCATTGAGACTTCTTAGCTGTTATAAACCAAATCACTTTTATGTGGTGTATATAATGTACTTTGACATAGTATATCATGAATTCCTTTATTCTCATGATATTACAATGTTTTTATTACCTCAATTATTTGTATTCATGTGTCTCTCTTTTGGTTATAAACTCTAATTAAAATACCATTTTTAAATGTTTTAAAGACTATTTCTTCTAAATCTTGCTCATTAATGTCCATGTTTTAAAAAATGGTTTTATTTATTTATTTATATGGACATTAATGTTTTAAAATTAAAACTTCTTTTAAAAGTTTCAAAGTGGTATGGGACACTTTGATTCAAAAATCTATTTTTAAATGGCTTCTTGACAAATAGAGTGACTTTTAAATGATTTCAAGAAGAAGGGGGAAATTTCTCTCAAATAGTTTTGATGATTCTTTTCATCTATGTCAACATACTTCATTATTATTGATTGAGGTTAATGTGATAAAATGAAATCTTCCATATTGTATCGAATGATTTATGTTTGACTATGGATGTGCTATTTTTTATACCATTCATGGTTTGTGGTTAAAGTATTGACATTTCGTATGCTAGTTTTAATACGAATGTTTATGTTATGTATAAACCTGTTCATATGAGGAATGAATTATACTTAATAAGTGACGGGTGGAGCCCGCTAAGCTCCTCGATGCATTGGTAGGTCTCATGAGACAAACTAGTGTCTTGGCATAAGGCCCTGGCAAAATCTTATTTGTAGTCTTGGCAAGAGGCCTTGGCTATGTGGTTATGGTAGTCTGGCATTATGCATTCCATCATTATGAAAGTGGTTATTGATATTGCATGTGATCATTCGACTAGTAGAATATCCATGTGTGTAAGTAAATGGCATTAATTTATTTTATCTTTTCCATTTGATGTTGAAGTTCACGTTTAAAAGGCTTTCGTTTTAGTTATAAACTGCCTTAAGTGTTTATGCTTATCTATGAAAGCTTCTGCTATAATGTTATCCTTACTGAGCATCTGAGCTCACCCCTTTCAATGTTTTATTTTTTCCAGGATTATGAAAAAGTAATTTATGAATGACCTGTAGGGATAGTATGAGGGGATATGAAGACAAGATGTTGTAGTAGTTTTTTTTTTACCTTATGATGTAATGTAAGACTTATGAATATATCTAGTGTTTCCAAGACTACTAAACTAATCGGTCTTCCCAGACTTGATCCTTTGTAATCATGCCAATGTTATGTAATAATGCACCGACTCTGGGTATCTAGGGTCGGGACGATACAAACTAGGTTTCTATTCTTTATAGTTATGGTCATTCTGAACATGTAATATGAAATAATTAATTTTAATTATTTAATATTTAGCCATATTTCTATTGTATACTGAATTCAAACATATACACATACAATAATAAAGAATGATAATTTTCTAGTTCTCTACCCTATAAACTATATCACCTCATTAATTATGAATAGTTATTATATGTTTCTTATGTTAAATTATAGAGAGACCTAAAATATTTGATCCTAGCCAATCTCCCTTTCTTACATCACATGTTATATTTTACTGATATTGTTTCCCTACCAACACATGTATTCCTTAAAAATACTTATACATAAAAACCATTCTATCTCTTAACCATATGCACTAATGTCACTCTATCACTCCCCTCCAAATGTACCACTCTCAAGATACTGGTGGATAAATGGATAATAATTGAATCCCCCAACCTATAAGCATTGATTTAAACACTTTCATTGAGGATATAATATATATAAATGAGAGTAATTAAGCTATATAATTAAAATCTCGAAAATAGTGATAAAATCAAATAATCGAAACCATTAATTAAATAAATCGGTAAAACATATAATTACAAAAAATATAATGTAATAGAAAATGTCAATGAAATTAAAATATCAAGAATAATGCCTATGTTGTGACCATGAATTCAAATGACTCCAAAAAACTCATTGATCATGTAATATCCCACAAAATCTCAAAAAACCCCATAAGGACCTTTATAATATATATATATATATATAGTGATCAAAAAATATACTTGATTGGATACTCCCTAAAATTACACATTAAAATATTAATGATTTTTTCATAATCGTATTGAATAAATAGAAGAAACTAACTCATTAACTAATAGGTAAGACTATATAATTTTTAGAGTCCCATTGGATCATGTCGACACACATGATAGGGGTCAATTGGTTATTTTCTATTTTTTTTAAAAATAAAAAATTCCCTTTTAAAATACATTTCCCCTTTGTTCTTTAATACACTTATTCTAGATAGGATAATTTGATATATAATTGTTTAAACTAGAATATACCTATATAAAATAAAGGAAATGTATAAATTCTAACTTGTATTTCCTCCTCCTAAACCTATTGTTTTATGTTACTAGGATTTCTAAGTTATATATTCTTAATTATAATTCTGTTATCAGTGAATGTATAATATGGAATAATTTTATCCTAATCCACTCCCTCTATATTCCTAAAATAAGTGTGTGTTCAAAATATTATACATGTTAATATAACATGTATCCCATCACTTAACTTGAAAAACGAATTCCACCATTTTTTTATCATTTTAACATCCTCCATTAATGTAGATCAATATGAAATCTATGGATATCTTCATACCTTTAAAATTGATATTCTAACTCATTAATAGATATTCTTTAACACCCTTCACATATTCAATAAATTCTTATGACACTCATCCTTGATTCCATTAACTGGATCCCATATTCCCTATATATTATCATTAATAGCTTCCTAAACTCTAAAATTACATGCCCCATCTTCCAAAAAATTAATTTTTAACAATCATTGATATTCGTCCTATTTGGTTCTCCTGGAATAAATCCAAAAATCATATTTATCTAAATAATCACTCCTACAAATGGTCATTAAATGTTTAGGTTTTATCTTTCTCACTCACTAATTATTCTCCCCTTTTTTAACCTACCACTACTCAACGGTTCTACTCATTCTGTGGTTAGTTTATTCTTATTAATATTTTATTATTATTATTATCAAATAACAAATATTTTTTCCTTCTACATAGGTTTAGAACACTCTTCTTTTCCTTTCCACATCATACAACATCTTATCCTTCTCCTTCTAACTGAAGATGTTCTGGTTCTCTCAACACACACACTTTATTATTCAAGAACTTATTCTCTTTCTCTCAGTCAACTCCGTTACATATATTTCAATATCTTGAGCTGCTTGTTTTTTAGACAATAAACGTTTTTTCTTTAGAAAACCATATTCCTTAACCATACCAGCAACATCACATTTTTTATATTGTCATATCATTTTTCCACAAGTGCAAATACTAAGGATATTCATTAAATATAATAGCTTAATTAATCAACCAAAAAATCACCCTCATGATCTACATTGTCTACTACCATACATATCATTGTATCTAATCTTATTAAATATTGATATTTGAAAGAATATTTTAGAAATAACATTCTTCTACTATATTTTTATTTCTTCCTCTAAAAAAATATAACCTTAGATTATTGTAGCATGTTCGATATTTATTCTTATGGAAAACAAAATCAAACAAACATCACTTGAACCAATCCATATTTTTGAGATCATACACCACATCAAATATTGTGGTATGTAATTGTCTCTTTTTAGTGTGAGTGCATACATTATAAACCAATAGATATTCCAATTTAACTTGTATACTACATATGGAAAATCGACCTTTTTCTTTGTCATCTATAGCTTGAATGAAAATAGAGTTGGTGATATATAATTCACTAAAGTTCTTCATAATGTATCTAATTTTATATTTTTTTTATTTTTATATTTAGTGAAATGTAGATATCCCTCATTTTAGAATTGGGAAAATTCCCTACCATCTATCTTATCTTTGATCATATTTTTATCACATATGAATATCAGGGTCTCACTCAATCAACTTGGATTTTTGTGGTTTAAAAATTTAATAATTGCTCAAGCAACAACCCAAGATCTTCCTCATTATTATTAAGACCCCACTATGTTACTTTTCATTTATCCAGAGGCCCGTCGTCATGATATTATCATTTTCATATAATTCCATACATCGGAAAACATGCTTGGATCATGGATTATCTAATAATCGTGATTATTTTAACATTAATATTAGCTCAAACATATATATATATATATATATATTGAATAGAAGGTTCTGGAAACTAAATATTATACATCAAAAAGTATCTAAAATTAGTTTAAATTTATCTTGGATTTTTTATTCCTCTCACTCGTCTTGAAACATCACCTCTAGAATCAAAAAAAATCATACAATCATTTTGAAATTAAATATTAAAACTCAATATTTCATTATACATAAATCACAAGAGTTTTCTATGTGTTTGTTAACATGTAGATAGAGGATCATGCTTACAAAGTTGGATTTCATTCTTACATAACACCAATAATTCTTATATATACATATTTGATCCTCACATGGACATGTATCATGTTTATGTAGAGATACATTTTCCATATTTTTATTCAATTTCATGAAATGATCATAATGAACTTATTAATTATGTATTCATAAAACCAGAACATGGTTACATATAGGGAGTTAATACTTATATAGATGTTGGATGATTCTTATGAAGCTCTTAGTTTTCCATTTTTCTAAACACTCCAAATATAAATGATTCTTATGAAAGCTATAGAATCGTATTTGTAAGTTACTATATGATTTTTGAATAGGTCATATATGATCATTATATTTTATATGGTGATAATCCTTATAATTATAGACCTTTTCAAATTCACCACGGCAATTAATTCGCTACAAAAAGGTCACTATTAAAATACTATTGATGATTTTACTATTCTAAAGTGAATTGGTGTGAAAAAAACATTATTAAGAAACTGGGTCTCGTTGAAGTTTTTTTGCAGGCTCCTAATCCTGGCTGAGTCAAAATCAATGTAGACACAGCCTCCAAAGGATCCCATGTCTTGCAGGTTGTTGTGCTCTCTTTCGATATCAAAATGGTAAATTCATTGGGTGTTTTTTCTCTAAGTGGGTAATTTATTCTGCCCTTGAAGCTGAAATGCTTAGTGTTATTAATGTTGCTCCCATTTCACGCCAAAAAATAATGAACAAAATATTGCTCTAATGTGACACCACTACCATAGTGCAGGCAATTAGAAATTTTGTAATACATATAGCTTGGGAACTAACTTCGAGATAGAAGGATTACCTCACTTTCTTCTCAATCTTCAACTTCATCATCACACATGTATTTCTTTATTCCAATGTGGTGTCATACAAGATTTCTAACGATGGGGTTAGTATAGATTTTACTTGGTTTGATGCTGTCACTATATATGTGATCCCTCTTCTCGAGAAAGACTGTAATAAAATCCCCTCATTTCGACTTTCATAACACTGCTTTGTTTAACTATAATAAATCATCTTTTCCCTTTAGCCATGTTACCATTAAAAAAACATTAATTTTAGTAGCCAATATGTATTTTAACTCTTATATGGATTATCAAAAAACATTAACTATCTTTATACCTTGAATAATTAATCTTAAATCATAGTTATTTATTCCCCCCACATTATTGATTTTTCCAAACCACATAGAAAAATATAATATATTTTAATCCACATCCTTAATACTTTTCATTTAAATTCAGATCAACTCTCCATTCATCATATATCATGGGTTTCCCCCCAAAGAAACTCAGTTCACTCTATTTTACCAAAATACATGGGTATCTTTCTCCACATTCCTTTTCCATCATACGATAGATTATATTTAGAATCTACTATGGAAAATACTCCAATATTACAGAAAATTTTTATTTACTTCACATTTAAAACAAATATATCTCAAGATTCTCTAAATCAATGTTTAGATCAAACTCCCCCTTTATATTTTTTAACAATAAAATTTTATATTCATAGAAAATGTGACTCCCCTCTTCCCTTTATTGACATGAAATTAAATGGAGTGTATGATTCCCCTAACATATATTTTAGTGTAGAATAGAAACCTTTTTATCACCCACATAGGTAATGGGGGTATTATAAATATTTAAGCAACTCTTATAAATTTAAGAAACAATCTATACACTTTTTTATTTTACATTAATTTTTTCTAATCATTAAATCATAATAGTTATATAATACAGTTGCCTTAAAAATGTGCTAACAACTATCCAACACTACATCTAGAAGGGATAACCCAATAAAGAAAAAATTGAAATGTTTAAAACATGTTTGTCGATAATAAATCATAAATATTGCATCGTCACTAAATTTCAATATCATGGAGTTATTCAAATATTTTTTCAAGATACTTCTAGAATATACACCTAATTTAAAACATAAATTAAAAAAATTATAGTGAAAGATATCTCTTCCCAGTTTTGATACATAATTACTCTATATTTTTAAGAATAAAAAAACTATGTTAATTTAATTATAGGTGGGTGAAAATCATACCTTACACTTTATAATTGTTTTGGTTATCGAGAAATTAAAATTTTACCCTAAAATAATGAACTCTATTAACATACTCATCTTTTATATCCTGCTTAAGAGATTCTTTCTAATAGACATAACATTCAATCCCCATCACATAAGAACAACTATTTTGAAATGGGAATAAGGTGAAAATCTATAAGTTTCTTAATGATAGCTACCAGGTAAGGCTTATTTCTCAAAACAAATTATCATTTCCTTATTCAAAAATGTTTCTATCACTTTTATTTATGATTTTATACATTATTTAAAAAATATATACCATTTTAGTAGCTACTAGGTTCTTCTAAATTTCACCATTCTTCTTAGCTGAATTGTGATATTTATCTATCTAAATTTGACTAATTTTAGCTTCTTCATTTTTCACCATCTCTCGTTCCTTTTCAAATAAGTCTAAAAACATGGTTACATAATCTTCCATCACATAATTTGAATAATTTATTTTTGTATCACACTTTTCATAGAATCCCATTTGATATGAGTCATTATTTATTTCACATATATCGTTATTTGTAAAAGAACAATTGTCCCACTTCTAATATCCATGTCAACTATCTTATTTCACATTTCCATAGTTCATTTTCATCTTTTTGGTTACCCTTTTTTGTGTCTATTTATTATATTTTTGTAGGATATACACCACAATTTAAATACAAATATCTCCTTCTTAGATGAATCCATACATTTTAATTTAGGATTGCTCCCATTTTTTTGTGGCATTTGTGGAAATATTGTATTATTCGATGATGTGGGCTCTCACTCCACAATTTAATAACTTTTTCAATATAATTTATACATATTTATGATTACTCTTCCCTAAAAACTTATACAGAACAATTTCAGTACTTTTATTATGATTATATTCCATGGAATACTTATCTTAATTATTCACCTTCTTCTTTTTATGTTGTGTCCATACCTTCTCATAATTATAAGATTTTTTTTGGTATTTTATTTTTTTAACACACTATATAGAAATAAATATGTTTGTTAAATATAATCACGAAAGTAAGCCATGAAATCAAAAAAATTGCAGAAAGATTATTCATTCTCTATGAAATTTATATTCTTTCAGTGGCTGTTAATATAACATCTATTTTTATTCTTATGATTTTTGATATTTTCAATAAATCTACATAATAATATATTATACTAAAAATATATTCCCAGATTCCCAATCCATTAGTTGAACAAACATCATCCAATAGATCTCAATATTTTTACTTTAGGTTGAATCTGTCCATATTTTTTATCTTGTTATTTTTTTAGCTGGAACCCCAAAAATTTCTGCTCAATTCTTGGGTAATCTTTACATGGGGTTTCCAATAATCCCCCATTATCATATGGTTATTTTATTCATTTTCCTTCATCAACATTTTAACAAAATTTACATTTTTTTGTATTTCTGGAAGGAAATGGATATAAAACTCACAGATTAAATTGGATAGTAGGTTACCTCTCTGTATAATCATTATGTGTATTCCTTGAGAGATGATTTTGTGCTCATTTTGCAACAATTTTTATTCTTCTTATAATAGAGACTCGTATTTAATTTTTGTGTGGAAACAAATCTTTTCACAATAATTTTTCAGATGATTTATGCTACATAGATTCTCTATTTTTTAACTTTATTTCCAACTCATAAAATTTCACAGCTTATTCATATTTCACATCTGGGTCTGATCTCATTCTTACTTCTCATTACCATTTCAATTATCCAATTATCCTCATGAAATTTATTTTACTTATTCAATTTAAATCTAACTACATTATCATTTTTACTTTACATCCAACTCATTATATTTAAAATTCAAAAACACATTATGCAATTTCCCTAAATAATGGAAATTATCCTTGAAAACATATTTAAATACTTATTTATAAAATATAACTATTTTTAAATTTTTATCTTCCATAGAAATACATTCATTGCACTTATTTAAATATCCTCCCTTGTCTTTCATGATTTGGTGAAAATGTTTAACAAATTATTTTATTTGATAATTCATCCTACAAAGCATCATATTCTTCCACTAGCTATGAATTATTATAAATAAGTCCTTAAATATAATAGATTATTTATTTGGATAGAGGTCCCTTCATCATGTAGACATTAATTTCTTAATAAAATTCATTAAGTGACTCATTGAATTCAGTTTCATTGCATCTTTTTTGATGATCACTATAAGAGAAATCTTCATCATATTTTACTAAAAAACACTCACCATTAGAATATAATTCATCTAACTGTGTATCCTTTATAATATTTGAATATTTTTCTATTTATTTTCAAATTTTATCTTTCTATTTTTACAATATTTACTAATACCCTTAAATGTATCTGGATAGTGATATAGAAATATCATAAAATGAGGTTATTACATTAAAAAATTGCACTTCATAAAATATTTTTAAAAACATTTGGTAAAAAATTTAAGATCTAATCATATTGAATCTATCTCAGATACAAATTTATAGTACCATTGGATCAAGTTACTCACTCTAGAGGTGGGTGAATTTTTTATTGAACACTTTTTTCACAAATACCAAATATACTTTTATATCATTTACCCGTTTGTTCTTTGAAAAAATAATATTGGTTAAATAAAATTGATCTTTTTATTTAACTACGAATATATAAATTTAATATTTTGATAATATACTCAATTTGATCATGTTTTTTAGAAGTTTATTACCTTCATCATAATGATAGTCCTTATTGTTCTTAGGATTTCTTAGTCATGGATTCACTACTAAAATCATTTTATCAATACTAGTAGAGTCTGGAATATATTTATCCAAAATCACTCTCATGATATTACATATGTGAGTGTGTTCACAATATTACACTTTTGAACATAAGATAGATCCAAAAAATTATCTTCACATTATCAACCCACTAGTTTTCTTTATTATAATTCCTTAATCCTTTACATAAAATCAATACGGCATCATGTGATTTATTTATACCCTAACAACTGATCTTCTTCCTCAATAATATAGAGTCTGAAAAAAGTTCTACTATAAATCAATATCTATTCTATTATATGGATCCCATATTATCTCTATAAATAACATATTGGATTTTTTAAATAATAAATACTATGTCTCGAATACCACTTAATATTTTATAACCATTAATGAATGTATATCTTCCTAATCCGTTAAAAATACAGCACCACATTAACCATAACTTGAATGTCACCTTTAAAATGGAAATTGAATTTTTTTGTCTTCTTTTCATAATCACTATTATTTTTTTAACATGCATTGACTCTATCGTTCTACTCAGACAATGGTATGACACTTCCCATTATTCTATTTTTTCATCTTATTCATCTAATCATAGTAGGTTTCCCATCAGTATAGGATTGAAACACTTTTCTTGTTCTTATTTGTGGAATTCAATGACAAATAATTATTTTTATTATTCCACCATGAGAGTTTTCTTTTATCTCAAAACCCACTCATTCTTCATCAAGATCTTCTTCTCTTTCTCTTAGATGACTCAATTGTATCTTTTTTCTTCTCTCGAGTATCTTTTTATTCTAGATAGTACCCTTATTTTGATGAAATTCATGAATCCCTTAACTATATAGTTTTCCCAATTTATTTTAATGTGGTCATATCAAATTTCCACACGTGTTAATACTGAGGATATGTGTGCAATTAAACATCCATATGAAAAAGCCACACAATCTCACCTAGATCAACTTTGGAAACTTACAATAATGGGATTATCTCAAATTTTGTATTGGATATCTATTTCATAAAGTATAATAAAAACAACCTTCTTTTTATGGTTTTCTCATTATTCCACTCTTGCAAGTATGTCACTATATTTTTATAGTAGGATGTAGATACCTTCACCTAAAAAATAATTGACACAAATCACCCTTCAATTCCTCTTATAGTATGAGGATTAGACATCACAACATATAATATGTTGTGAAAAAATCTATTTGTCGCATGAGAGATTCCATTATAAACATGTTTGGATTCATACTAAACCATTAAAGTACTAATAGAAACTTGATCTTTCAATTTTTTTTGGATCAAAAATGATTTTATGATATTTAATTCACTGATGTTCATCACAATGCATATCCCCATTGACTTTTGTATTTCTATATTTAGTGAAATCTGTATGTCCCTCTTTTATGGATTCGTTAAATTACTATACATCCATATAATCATTAATCATTCTTATGTTTGTTATAATGACCAATATATGATTCATTGATCAATATTTTCATTGATTTGGGCATTATGGAATAGTTTGAGCATCGAATCAACTATATCAGCATTATTCATGAAACCCAATGAAGATTCATTTAATTTATAAATAAGATCATCCTATTGATCATCTTATTTTCATCAAATTTTATCATTATAGAAATTATCATGCATTACGTCTTATCATAGACTAGTGATTATTTGAACTCAAATATAAACTAAATTAATTTCAAATTTTATTTTCTTTAGAAAAAAAATTCTGTCAACTCAATTTCAGAATGTATATAGTCTGTCAAAATTCATTGAAATTCATCATTCATTTGATCATATTATCACTTTATAGGAATACCATCTCTTGCATCAATAAAATTTATTTATTTTATCATAATTTAAAATTTGATAGTAAATAATTAATTCCAAAAAATTATTTAAAATTCATTATTTATTGTTCCATATAAATAAAGAGGGTGATGATTACATAAATAAATTTCAGGATTATGTATCTCTAATCATGCTTAGAAATCATATTGTGATGTTCAATTTGATGACGAAAGGGGGTTTACATGATATGTTTTTGTGTTCAAGATATGTTGTTGAGAATAAATGATTGACATAAGAACCTAAAAAAGGAATGGATGATCTAGAGTTGGTACAAAAATAACACATATATGGTGGCGTCATTTTCTAGTGTTTCAAAAAAAATTGATCCTTAAAATAGAAAAATAGATAAAAGTGTTTTTGGCCAAGGGACTTTCACTCTAGTTTCTTGTAGGCTTTGAACATTTCATGCCATATTTTTTTCAAGATCATAACATCAAAATATGTCAATGGAAAGTGGGGTACCAAAGTTTGTGTTTGGGAGAACAAGGTGACTGGGGAAACATAGACTTAGGCAACTAGACTTGTGCGTCGGGAGGACACATGAACGTGGTGCTCAGGGTTCACAAAATTCCAATAAATAGAAGTCTACACCTCTTTATTTGTAATGAATCTCAAAATGTCGATACAATTAGATCTCCAATCACACAAGTATATTTATGTGTTCATGTTGTGGTTAGGTCGTGCTTGTATAAAGATACATAGAATTTAGGCTCCAGCTGAAAGTTGTGCGCCAATATTGGTTTGTTCATAAAAGGGTGTGAGTTACCAAAGTTTTGAGTTGATTAAGGTAGTGTCATTAAACTTGTTTGGGGACACATTCAAGCTAGTCAAAGCGATGGGCACCTGAAATAGAGAAGCGTTCTAGGTATAGAGAAGTGCTCCTATCATTCTAGGGTTGCGTCAAGGATGTAAGATTTCTCGGTACACTCATGGTAATGTTGTATTCATAAGTGAATGAAAGTTGAACATAAATTGGGAATCTACATATAGAGGAAGATGAATTCATTTTTTATAATTAAGGGACCTACAAGTCTTTAAACTCTTAGTGGGTCCTCAGAATAAGCAGTGAGAACACGTCATTTGAAAGATAAGTGATCTTTCATATTGTGAATGGTTGTAAACCATGAGGGATAGTGAGTCCACCAAGAACATTGTAAATTGTAGTACAGTTTTAGTGGATTTGGTATGTCAATGCATTTCCAGTGTATGATCCTTGGAAGTAGCCCAGTGAAGGAGACCCATATAAAATTGTTGTGTCATGTGCTTTCTTTCAGTTTTGTTCATACTCTGCAATGGGTAGGAGAGAGAAGAGAGTTTTTTATAACAACGAAACATGATCAATAAGGGAAGTTGTTTTCATTCAGTCATACACTGATTCGCCCCACCCCCCCTCTCATGGTATCTAACCTGGTGGACCAAACACTCAACTCTTTATCCATATCCTGATGAATACTTCTCCATGATATCTAGATAATCCTTGGATCCCAATCAGATTCAAAAAAAATGTCATACACCATGAAACCATACTAATTTATTAATGAATATCCTAAAAATATGATAAAGAGATAAATACCTTTTGATCTTAATGAAATACTCTAATTTCATAATTTGACTAAATATAACATAAATAGTATTTTCCCCTTTTGATGTCTTGGGGAGTCGGAAGAAAAAATCATTGTAATGTTATCTCATTTACATATTGGTATGGGTAAGGGTTATAAAATCTCCTTAGAATTATATCTCTCAACATTAACTTTCTATCCTTCCAAGCATCTAGATAAATAATCTAAAATATACCTTTTTATTTAATCACATCATAGATACTTTTCCAAATCTCAATACATATTCATACATTCAATATGAATAGATAGTGATGAATTACATGCATCATCCAATATATATTTTTTTAAGTCTATTATTTATGGGGCACATCATCATTTCATAAAACATAACATTCCATATAACTTATGATTGAACTCAAGATCATTTGTCACGTTCTTCAATAGTTCCAAAGCTACATTATTTTTCTCTTCAATCATCACATGTATAGATTGTTTAATATTAATCTAGGAAATATAAGATCAATCCCATTTCTGAATTATTTCAAGTACTATATTCTATAAATAGATAAATTTTAAATCACTTTAGATCATCGTCATGGAAAAACTAGCATTTTCTTTGTGGCTCAAAAAACTTGCCACCTTATTTCTTACCTACTGATTGAAAATTATTTTTTCATAATTATGCAAACACTTTTGAGGAAAAAGTGAGAAACCATACATGACTTCACCACTTCACAACATCACCACTTCACCACTTCACAAATTCACCACTTCAACACTTCAAACAATACAAGCCATCAGAACAAACGACATACAAGAACAATAGATGGACAATCCATTCAGGCATTAAAACTGACAAACCTTCATAGCTGGAGCCAAAATCGTCGAGAGAAGGCCGAGATACCACAAACTAGGGAACACAAACATCAAAAAAAAAAAACTAGACAAACAAAAAAACTGGTCTCCTCGTGCGCCCATCGGTGTGACCGTCAACACCAGCCCAAAACCACAAACCCCTAGCGGATTCTAGTCAAAGTTCTCCCAAACACTCCAGTGACGTGAGACGACCCAAAGGAAATCCACAAAGGGCGACGAAGAAACCAGAATGTGGAAAACCAGGCCGTCCAGATGCCGCACCCTACTCCACAGACATCGTAGTGCAACCACGATCAAGTCGACACTCCGCAAACCAAAATCAATTCAACCACGCCAAAAAACACGGTGAGCATCGAATCCACAACCAAAAAATGTAGATCAATATGCTGAACTAAAACCAAAACGAACTTCAATATCCTCTGCAAAAATTCATATCCGAACCTCAAGATCCAACACATAAAAACCACATCCAAAAGCACGACCAACAGAGTCCTTTTTTTCCTATGAGAGGTGCAAACCGCACGCTGCCGCACATCATCCCACAACTGAAGACCTTCCACTGCCTCTACTGAAGGTTACCTGCTGCTGGAAATGAAACCAGAGACCCTACCATGTCCACAGGATACCCTCCAACACGAGATGCCGAAAACTGGAGAGGAAGAAGAACCAGGTAGTATGATGCCGAGTCTTCGTCACCTTGGTATTGGAAAACCCAACCGCAATTCGATAGAATGTCACAGTTGAGAGGAACCCAGTAGATCTGGACCCAAAATGCCTCTCTGGGCTCGAGTGGGACATAATGAAACCACGGAATAATCCTCACTGGATTCCTAATGAAAAAACTGCGTGAAGCCAAAGGAACCTTAGGATAAAAGATAGGGCACTGCGATGCCATCACCACCAAAACATCCCCCTCAAAGCAGGCATGGAACCAACAGAAAAATCAACCAGAACAAACCATGAATTGCTGAATCGACCAACCAGCATCCAAAATCACAATAAAAAAGAATGAAAAGATATCAAGGAAGCATCACCAGAATTCCGGCCACCCGAATGCCTAGCACACCAGATTCCACCGCAAATCAAAAAACAAAACCCTTCGCCACCATCCATGCTCGCGAAGACCACATCGTCCCACCCAACACAAACATAAGAGACGAGGCAACCATCCTCAGACACGGAAGAAAGTTCTCGGCCGCTGGACCATAACCTCGCCACCATTGGAAGCCTCTCCATATAAAGTGGAGTGAGGCAGGAAGCGGCCAGCAGCGATGAGATGCAGAAACGGTCGTGTCAACAGGGTCACACGACGCCGCCGTAGAAGGAGAAAATATATGACTCAATAATGCGACATTCCATAATCAGAATTCACACATGGAAGATTTATTATATAGATTCGACTTCTATAGGTTCTTTAGGATAATCTTTAAATGATCTTTATTCTATTCCATACATTGTTAATATATAATAATATCATCTACAAATTCTACCAAAAAACTAATCGAGGTAATATATAAAGAATGCATTCAATAAATCCATGAAGTTATAAGGGGAATTAGTATGTCTAAATGGAATAACTATAATTCATAATGACCATACGTCATATAAAATATTTTTGTAGGTATATCCTCATTCTTGAACCTCAATTGATGATGTTTGGAACAAAGGTCCATCTAATCAAATTATTACTATCTACACAGCTGATAAAACACGTCAACAATATGGGATAAATAATACCCAATCATTATATTCATATTGTTTTGTTCTTGATATTCAACACAAAGTCACCTTCACCCATATATATTCTAAAAAATGTTTAAGGGGATTCATTGGTGGCACACTAGGGCGTATGAATCCATTATCAAGAATCCCAATAGTTGCTATAAAATTAATACAACTCCGTTTGGGAAATTCTAGAAGGAGTCTTTAAAATAGGTGTAGCACTAGGTAAGAGTTCTATTGAAATATAAACTTTAGGATTTGGGGGAAAACTATGATGTTCTTCAATAAATACATCATCATAATCCTAAATAATATAAAAATATTTAATTTTGAATTTCTCCCCCAATATTTGAGATATATACTCCTCATTAATTGGTGAAATGACCCATGCAATGGAATTAACATCAATGTGATGTTTATATTCATCCTCACACCAAAATAAAATCATAGGTTGACTTAAAATATCATTTTTCACTTCCATATTCTTGAAATGAAAATGTTATCTATATAAAGAGATAAATATTAAGGCTCAAAATCACATCAAATTAAACTTAATGAAAAACAATAATATTTTTATAAGGAACATTCTTATAGGATTCAATATGAAATCTCAACTCTAGAGTAGAGGATAAATGTTCCTTTACCCAATCGATCAACTTTATTGATTAACATATCAGAGTCTATTATTTAGTCTATAAGTTAGACATTTATATTAATGAATTGACTCTAATAATTTACAAGTAAACCACATAAAATAATTTTAACTATAAATGGTACTTTAAGCTCTACCTTATTTTCCTCTGTCAAACAATAAATTTTCCCTCTGAAATTACATTATCATTTCCACTAATTTACCCACATAAAACATCATATTATTCCTTTGATAAATTTTCTAAAATACATCTTCCCACATTCTTAACATTTAGGAAATTAAATCTAACTTCCACTGTGGTTATCATTTACAAAACTCCAATGAATCATGATTTTTCTATTATTAGGTATGTTAAGATACTCACCCATGTTGATGTTGTTAATCATATAATGATATATATAATTAGGAATAATCACAATTTGGTGTATTCTAACTCATATTTCATTTTTTTCTCATAAGTAAAATCACTACATTATCCATCAAATTCTATATTAACACAATTCCTTTGGTTTCCATCTGTTAACTAAGACCAACACACATAGTATCACAGTGAGTAATAAAAAAAATCATTCCCGGTATATCTAAATTATGGAAACTTCTTTCCAATATATAACACCCATAGTTTAACCTTTTTTATCCATGATTATCATTTTTCCAACTCTTCATAATGGGTTATAAACAAAATATAAATTGGCCCATGCTTATCCACCAGGAATGTCTAGATGGGAGTGTGATATTAGAATCACTCATCATGAACTCATGATTATCAACTTAATCTATAATATACCCTTTTCATAGTTGAAACCAGTAGATACAATAGTGCCAAATCATCATCCACTTTCTAGAATCTAGATAATGGTTTATTTTCTAGGGAAACATTAAATCTCTACTTTAATAAAACTTTATGATGGTATCCAATACTTTGAATTATCCTCAGGGTTTTCACCCATGTTTTATAATAAAAATCTCCAAAAAATACTATTACATACTCTAATACACACTATAAAAACCTGAGCATTTAATAAAAAAAATATTACATCATATTTGATAAATATTCAATAGATTTATGATTAATTTACACACTATGATTGTAATGGTTTGGTTTTTTGTAGAATCTCTACAAAATAATATAATTTATTGAAATATTCGCAACATCTTTCACAAATATCTTCTTACATAGTACACTTCAAACAAAGACCCTACTTAATACCATTCCTTATAAAGTACGGAATGAAAACATAATAACCACTGGTCCTATATGTTTCTTATGGGTAAACATAATAGATATTAATCTATGATCATAACTGAGAATTTCATAATAATAAAGTTATGAAAGTATGATCATAACTAATAATAATCATACCCAATTAGTCAAATATATTTAATTAGGAATTGTATGGTAATGTTTTTTCAATCAAAATACATAATCCATAAAAGTGTGGAATCACCAAAAATCAATTATGATCCATGAGAAATTATCATAAGAATAAGTAATACGTTTTTGTCTTGAACATAATCACAGAAAATTACTTATTTAGTCATGGTTCACTCCCAAGACTATCATTGTGGAAAAAGTAACATAATAGAAACACCTACCACTGATTTCCAACATTCTATTATAAGTAATTTCCATTTATTTAACTCCATCATCTATGGGGAGTTCACTAACTCATTCATATTATGGTAGATTCTCAAATATGTCATAATTACCCAATGTAGTGGATTGATTTATAATTCATGGACCACCCATCAAATAATAAAAACTATATATTTTTCTTCTATATGAGTATAAAACATGTTTTATATCATAATAATTTGAAAGAAAATGGGTTTCATAAAAATTTCATCTTTCCATCATTGCATAACCCATGGAAAATAAATGGGTTTCATAATGGTTTACTCATTACATAATTAATTCATGAGAATGAAATATTTTTCAAAGATCGAAATTCATATCATCGTCATGATAATACATAAATGTAAAAAATTGTAATGTATCATAAGGGAATATCTCTATTGAAATGGAAAAATCCTTAACACATGGGGAGAAAGATGAAATATACATTCAAAATATAATTAAAACTTTTCTTTGAAATCAATAGAAAATAACATTTTGTTTTGAAAAAAATTTGACTATAAATTCCTAGAATATTGAAAAAATATATTTCTTTGAAAATAACCATGGATATGTCTAAAAGAATATTCAAATAATTGAACATTAATAGCAGTTTAAAAATCTATTCATGTCATATCTATTAAAAGATTCTATTCTTTTCACATCTTTGTAAATAGTCAAAAATTACTTCTTTGAAAAAAAATTCCTTAAAAAATTACATTTTAAAAAAATTAAATAATTTCAATGGTAGTGAAATTTAACTTTTTAAAATTTTTCATTTATAGGTATTAAATGTCATAATTGTTTTGAATAGAATGACTCAGAATAAAAATTTCATCATTCAAAGAAGAAATATGGTAAACTATTCTTTAAAAAAATTCTCAATAAGTTTATATACCAAAGAGTATTAAATTTAAAATATATATATTACTGAAAATATAACTATAGGATAAGAAAAAAAGTTGTTTAAAGGATAATATCCATGTAATTTCCCTCAATTATATTTTATCATAGACATTCTTAAAAAATTGAGATTGTAACATACACCCCTTACCTAAAATCTCATCTTTCTACAAACGCATTCAAATATCCCATAAAATATATATATATATTTTGAAAATATATTCTAAAAATATATTCATACATAAATTAATATGTATCATTCATTTATACTATCCAATTATCATTTTATAAACAATTTCATCATTAAAAAAAACATTCGATGGTTCCTATACTCGAACCTTGGTCATGGTTTCATAATATCTAGATTATTAACCATTAAATATTTAGAATATTTAATCAATATTTATTATTTTATAACCCTTAATATAAATTTGGGATGAAAAAATATTTATATCACTTCATGAAAACGGTAGTCTGTACATATGCACGAGTGATATTTCTACTTTTTCGATTAAAAAAATAAATAAATTAATTAATATTTATATACTAATTATTATAAAATTAATATAATATATATTAATAAAATAAATATTTATTACCGACCATGTAAAGAGGAATTTAATATTTATTCACATATATTCTTAAGGGTAGTTGTCTACAAAGACGATTGAGTGGTGTTATTATTTTCCAACAAATTGAAAGGTAAAAAGTTAGATAAAATCATTTATTTCTAGATAAATATTTATTAATAAATATCATATATAAACAAGAAATAACTCATAATAAAAAACCATGAATTACACAGACGTAAAATGAATCATATCACAATGCTGAGGTGACAGTCCACCCATACACATAAACGATACTTTCATTTCCCATTTTTTGGAAAGGATGGGGAAAATGGTTAATACATAATCATAGTTAAAATTAAGTATATTTAATATAAATTGGTAATTATTCTATAATGGATACCACATATTTATATTAGGTGGAATAGAAAAAATTAAATTTTATTGGTTAAGATTTATACCTCTTCATTGAGAAATCACCATTGGCTTATAACTTAAGACTAAAAAGGACTGTATTCTAGTCAACCCAAGACCTATAGGATATGAAGATATTGTTTATTGTAAGGAATTAGGTAATGTATTGTTTGATATATGAGGCTCCTTTAGTGTGAGGAATATAATATAATTGGAATCCTTTTATAAGGGATAAATAGGGTACACATGGAATTTTCAAAAGAATAAAATATATTAATGTCTTACCCAAGTAAAGTGAATCAGAAATTCCATAAATTACAATATAATAGATATAAGTACAAAATTATATCAAAAATTAAAATTAAATCATGTTTTTATGATATTTTAAAAACTTATCTCTTAAGATACCCCTACCTCATCATGGTAAACCCTTTTAACCATTCTTTTGGTAACTAACACTTACTATTTTTACAACTCATTGGGTAAAAAATAAATTTTAAACTATTAAAATTTATTAATTATGAAGATTTTAAATATAGAGTCTATTTTAAAATATTAAATCTCTATAAGTGTAAGAAAATAATTTCAAAATAAGTTCACAAAATTCATTAAAAATGTTTTTAGAAAATTGAATATTTAATAATAAAACTATATTTATTCTTAATCTCCTAGTAAACACTATCATTGTTATGTCAAAACAGTTATTGAATTTAAATCTATAAATTTCATTGAAATAATTCATTAATAGAAATTAATCTATCTTATTAATAAAAAACATATTTTGTACATAAAAATATTTTTCATAAATGCGTCTCCATTTTTCTTCAAATGATTTTTTATTTCTATCCAATTAATATCTAGTGAATTCATTTTATAAATATGTGATAAAAAATATTTTCCTATTTTATTTAGTCTTATTCATACACTTCTAGTGAATATCAAGGCGATAATTATCACATTAAATAATTATATAATTTAAATTGTATAACATGGTTCATTTAAACTCAGTGTTACATTTAAAGAAATATAATAAATAAATCATGATTATTTAAATAAAAATATATACTAAAATATTTTGGTGTTACAAATATATTAGGGATACAAATATAATATACATTATGGAAGAATATATAAGTAATGGACATTCCATATAATCAATAACTTGAGCATTAAATATATCCATGTATAATATGGAAAAATAAATAATCACATTGATAAAAACTATTGAGTTATTTGTGATGGAATGTTCTATTCAACAAATCTATATCTTACCATCTTGTCATTGTTCCAAGACATCATAATTTTCATCAAGTCCATATCCAAGACACTGTTCTTTGTATTAAGGTCATATCCGAGATAGTATTCTCTCCAATAAGGCTACAACTAAGAGGTTATTCTTAAATTGTGTATGAATACACCAAATACCCATTTTATGATTATTGGCAATATCAATTTTTAAAACACGATGAAATATTTCATTTTGAAATTCATGATAACTCGTTAAAATTTTTTCTTCAAAAAACATTTTTTGTTTGATATAAATTTAAAAAATTAAATATAAAAAAAACAGTCTTTAGAAAATACATTTTTTAAGAGATATATGATTTCAAAATATTTATTGAAGAATTTACAAAATCATTGGGGATTCATTCTTAAAACCCAATGTTTTTAAATAAATTTTAAAAATCATTAATTACATTTTAAAATCAAACATTCACTTTTTAAATATATAATAATTTATCATATTCCTTTCAAAATTATTAAATATTATAATCTATTTTATAAAAAAATTAATAAATTTAAATAAATATTAGTATAGGATAATTCCCATAATAATGAATGAATTTTATTACATAGAAATTTTAAAAATAGATACTTTTTAAAAAATGAAACATGTTGTAAACTTTAAAACAATGTCTTTATAAAAATTAAAGATAGTCAATGTAATTAAAAAATGAAATCACAATTTATTTTAAAAACCCATTTCGTGTCTATGGGGAGAATATATGTGAAATAATAAAATATTTTTTTGTAAAATATTATTACCATAGTAATAAAAAAGATGTTATGGGTCACATTTAAAATTAATTTTCAAAAAGATGATGTAGAAACATTCACTTTTAAAATAAATCGTTAGTAATAGAACCATGAAATTGAAATAGTCGATTGTTTAAGAAAATATGCAGTGGAATATAAAATATATAGTTTCAAAAAAAACTATATAGTCCCCTATGTCAAATGACCACTAATAAGGGGTTGAATTAGTGGTTTATTATTTTAAATTATTCTTCTAATAATATCCATCCTTTAAGACCTGTTAACATTCTTGGTCCTCTCAATACTATCTCATAACCTCATCTCACATGTTTTAATTATAAGATATAGAAAAACATGATATTTACAAGGTTCAACAAGAAATCCTACTCCAAGCCATGTTGGTTAGACACCAAAAAATGGATTCTCCACTAAATCACCATGTGGATAAAATTGAAACTCAATATACACCCCAATCCCATAGTATGATCTATTGTCTATACACCCCGACATGGATTCTCCAATAAATATATTTTTTATTTCATGCCGAAACAGACTATTTTTTTTCTTGGAATGATCAAAGGAGGACATCAACTTGATATATGTTGTCTGATCATTTTAGATATTCCAACTTCTTTATTTATTTAATATTTTCCAGAAATTTAGTGATATTTAGAATTTTTTATCAATCCAAATTCATATTGTTGGTCGTATGGTCAACACCTCATAGTAGGTCCATGTGGTATGTTTTAAATATCGTTTGCTTTATCACCTAGATTCATGATCAATTCATCCCGAAGACGTATGATCAATCTATATTTCTATCACGTGGTCAATTGGAATCACTCATGGTTGATTTACATGACTTGATGGAGGTAATTCATCATGGTAGGTATAGGCAACGTTCTATCCAATTGATGAATTACTTGAAGATAGTTGGAACTTAATGCATGATCAACTCTCATGGTTTAAGGTTTGACATTATAGAGCTCTCGGTGTTTCCCATGTATCAAACCCTAGATCCAAGAGGTTAAATAATACATACATGGTAAAAATTAAATAATAATAGATTCATTTAAAATAAATTCATGAAATTAATTTTAAAATAAATAGTAGTGTTGATAGTCGAGTCTGACATCAGTTTGGAGAACAAGTTTTTACTACTTAATAATTGATGATGTACCTTACACCACTTGGTCATGACATTCGGGTTGGATCTGGGAACACTCAATCAAACCACTCATGGTGTGTGCCACCTCAAGTGTATCCCCTTACTCTTATGAACCCAATGTGAGTTCCTTAACACTTAAGTGCACCCATGTGTTCCACTTCATAGTTTATCTCTCCTATAGAAATTAACGACTCTGATTTTACGTGTATTATTTTTAAATGTTATATGGATTATTTTCAAGTCTAGGAACTCAGAAGACATGTATTTCCAAGGCCGGGAATGCCCTGAATAATTTTTAGAAATATATTTAATATATTACATATAATTTGTAAATGGTTTACCCAAAAAAAGAGAATAACATATAAAAAATTGTCTCGATTAGAAGTATGAGGGAACCGTTGAGCTCAAAACACAAGTATTACCCTATGTGTAAATTATAATTAGTTAGCATGGTTCATTTTTTAAAAAATAAACATCAGCACAAAAATGAGTAAAATAATTATAAATAAATCAGTTTAATTCATTTTGTTGATGCAGCGATAGTTATGACCTAAAATAGACTTTTATGGAAAAATCATTGGGTTACCCTCAAAATCTTGGAGCCATTACAGATATATTGAGAGAATGTTGGAGGGATTCTGTCAGATGGAAAATGACAAGATCATGGATCATCGATCAAGGAACATCATATTGAAATTATATCACCAAAAAATGGGACTCATCTTTATTCTTCACTAGCAATTGAACCGAATATATTTATGGAATTTGATTAAAATTTGATTCTTCGTCGTTCTTTATTTCAATGATGAATATAAATCAATTGACAAACGAATTGATTCATGGATCATGCGTATTGTAGGATGGGATTATATTTATGGGGTTTTTATGGGATATTTATCTTTGTGATTATTTATTTATTCATTCATCAATAAAATTGAAATAGACCGAGATTAAAAATAACATCGATTTAGCTTTATTCCTCTTGAATGATTTTTTCTTTTATCCCCTTGTTCAACATTCGTCATGAGTGTTCATTTCTTCGCATGTGGATTGACAAGTCCTAATCAATTGATAATTTCACATCTATTTCATGTCTCAATGATTTGATATTATTGATTTAGTTTTGTTATGATATGAAGGTGTTGTGATGATTGATACGAAGGGATTCAGCTGATAGTGGATTCCATAATTTGTGTTCTTCGGTGTTCTCAGCACATGCAGATGAATAATAATTTAATCCATTTTCCAAGAAGATATGGGGATGGGATGTATATTGTGGTGATAAAAACACCTCGATAAGGCTCGATCTATATTTTTTCTGACAAGGCATGGTAGGAATCAGAGGATGAAGTGATTAAGGAGATTCCTGAATGTGGATCTGGGATTCCATAAAATCTTGATCCAGATGGTGTGTAAGACAAATCTACATGTTGTGCGGGGCCCCTTGAGGTAATGAGGGTTTCTGGGAGAAATTTAAGGACCACATGGTGTGAGACCCTATCACAGGGTGTGTGACCTATCCCAGGTAACTTGACATGTATCATGGGAAGTACATAGAAACATTGTGGAGTTCATTTACTACCTACATGGAATGTAAACCCCCTACAAAAAAATATATTGGACTAGTACACAGGCTGATCCATGTACTGGAACACTAATGGGACCATGTGTCTAGGGTCATGATGTGTACTCTCCTTCTACATCGACATTGTTTTAATGACACATTCCATTTACACTGGAAGAACATAGGGTCAAGGGAAACATCTTGTAACCCCTATACACACCTTGTACTATTTATTACATGGTATAGATCTCTTATCCTACATATCTTGGAAAAGCTTCATTGGAGTTTGTTCTCCGTAACATTTCTTGGAAGGTTGTTTTGAATCATTTTCTGAATACTAGGACAATGATCAATTCAATGGGACTTCTAGGATATTGTTTCTAGAATCCCCCCTCCCCTAGAGGTTTGGAGTGGGATCCTTTATTCATCATCATGCCCTAGGTAGAGTCCTATGTATCAATAATACCAATCCTACTAGACATTGATCCTCTACTTAGTGGGTCAATCCAAATTTATTTTTTGGTATCAACCCATTAATTGGGATATAATACTCATATGTTTATCATATTCTATTCAAATTTATCAGTATATTCATTCTCATTATGAGACCTAAAAAGAACTACCTCTCATATGGGCATCAGCAGTGCAATCAAACTCTGGAGTGTATTCTCCAAGACCAGTGATTCATGGAATCTTCATGCTAGAGTCATATATTATTATACTATGGTTGTGGGTTACTCATATACTGTGTTTATTTACTCATTATATCAATATGTTCTTGTTATATGTGATGTAGACAGATACATGTGTAGAGTTGATTTTATATCTTTTTCTTTATACTTTTTGGTTTTGTGGGTTCTATTAAGTATTTTTAAACTCCCTCCTTCACAGGGTTTTCTCATTCAGGTCCTTTTTTTATAGATTATCATCCTTTTGATGGAGTCCTAGGCAGTCCAAGACCACACAATGCTTTGTGATACTGGACAAACCAATGTGTGTTACAGTGACATTAAAATTGTAGTATGAGTATCTTTATTTTCAGGTGGGACTCATGTTGTAGACATCTATTTTTGGCTTGTATTTGGACCGGTTTAATATCCTTAACTTTCTATAATAATCTAGTTGTGGGATATAGATGAATACATGCATTTTTTGTTCAATTGGTTTTAAATTTAATTAGATTGTGTACTTGGAGATGTCTCTGTGTGTACAGGTACATAGTAAACACCTCCCATGTTAGTGATATTCTTAGTCAGTGCCAGTCACCAACCCATGGTATATTGGAGTCAGGAAATGGGATTGGTGTCATGAACCAGCGGGGACATGTCATGTAAGTGTGGTATCATAGTTAGTTATTTTTTCTTGAGGACTGGGAATCAATGAGATTGGTTTTGGACAATAGTGTTAAGTGTTTTGAGTTCGACATTCAATCTAGGGACTCTAGTATTGTTTTAGTTGTCGACATATAAATACTCCAAGACTCAAATCAGCTACTTTTCAACATGGTACATGAAAACACTAGTTTTAGGGAAAACAATGGAACATGCATCATATCTGAATGTGTTATGGATTCCATAAACATATTGACTTAGCTCTCCAGATATACTCATTGAATATGGTGCATTTTGTTCACATTCAGGATTCCAATATGGTGTATAATAGCTATGATTCATCATTCCATTCATGAGGATGGTCCCCTTAGTGATGAGGCTTTGATGTAGGGACAATTTACAAAGATGATACCTCAAGGTGGTGCACCAGCTATACCACCTCCTTTAAAGAACCACATGATACTTGTATTACCAGTATATGAGGAGTGCACGTTGAGCACGCTTTATGAGTTTCATCAAGAGATAAACCTCAGTTTATGGAGAGAGCCATGACTTTAGGTGGATGAAGACTTGCTTGAGGTGGTAACCTTAGTTTTTCTATTTATTCAGGACACTAGCAGATCAGGTGGTGGTCCTGTTAGTGAGCCTTCTTATTTTCTCAATAGGGAGATGGTGGGGTTTAGTTACACTATCTAATGATGTGTTTTCACTTTTATGGATTACGTTCGACCATCTCTTTAGAGGGGAGTTCTCCCCATCAATGTAGAGACTTGTTCATATCTAGTATATTCTATGGCTCTAGTAGGGAAACATGACAATAGATGGTTATTCATTGGGGTTTACCAACTCTTTCTATAATCTCATTGTATATGGTTTGTGATCATTTATTCAAATCTTGGACCTCAAAGTGAGATATTAATAGATACATAAGATCCTTTGTTATCCCACTAAGCATTACTATATACAATAGGGTTCTCGAGTGATAACTTTTGGTCATATGTTTCTATCCTAAGAAGATACATCTTGTGGATTTAAGTAGTGGGAAAGTAGGATGAGAGACCTAAAAATTAGGACCTGACATTAGTATAATATAATATATTGTGTGATAAATTTCGGGATTAGGTATTAGGATTTAGGATCTTCAGTTCAAAGATCACATGGTGGTTCTAGTTATCCCAAAGATAGGTGGGGATACTTATGTGATTGTAAGGGATATCTCACCCATGATTTCATGAACTATCATACCATTGACAGAGTTACTGTGGATGGTCCACTTAGGCATAGATAGTGGAAGTATAAGGCATGTCTACAAGAAAATGGAAATGGTAGATGATCTTGGAGAGTAGCATACGATGGTCGATGATTTGACATGTTACTTCCAGAACCCACAGGTGGTACATACCTATTTTACAGAGCTAGAGAGAATGGATTTCGACAACTAAAAATGGTTGAATCTTATGACCTAGGGACTCTATGGATTATTTTAGGTACAAGATGGTCCATTTCTACCTTACTTTTAGTAATGATAGGAGAGGTTTCTATTCATTCCTTTCTCTCCACCTCTCTTGTTTGAGACATAGAGATTTTGGTTGAACAGTTGACTTGAACCATACTATTGCAGACACCTACTTTAGAAGAATCAATGATCATGAAATTATGAAAATATTGTGACCAAAATCTTGGAGTAAAGAGTTTCGATAGGGATAAATCTATCGTATTGTCCAGGATATATAATATAATTCATGGTAAAAAAAATTTATCTACATTTCATGCCTATATGGGATGTTAAAGGAAAAGGGTGTCGTATTCCCATAGTTAGAGAACTAGGTTCTCATTTAATGGTGAAAATTAATCCCAATCATCTTAGGATAGACTTGTGAAAATGAGGGTGGAGAAGATTTATTTTTAGTTAGAATGCCGGACCCTTAGTAGAGGGGATGTTGTGTGTGTCTAGTTTCCTGTAGTAGTGGTAGAGTACAATGACATCTTCCACGAAGATGTTACATGTTTTCTTACCCACCATTAGATAGACTTAAACATATATCTACACCCTAGGAAAACATTGATATATTCTCCAGCATATCTTATGGCTCATGTAATTTTTCACAGGTTTTGGTTTTAGTTGGATGACTTACAGATGAAGGGAATTCTTAGACATAGTCATTCTCCCTAGGCAGCCCTAATTTTGTTTTCCTAAAAGTATACCTGAGCTTTAGTTTGTGTGCCAACTACATGCTCTTGGACCACGTGACCTTGAATAAAAAGTATATACTACTGAGGATTGATGACCTATTTGATCATTTTATATGGGCACGATGGTTCTCAAATATTGACCTCAAATCAGACTATCATTATCTATGACTATGGGAAAAAATATAATGAATAAAAAAATTTAGTGTCACTATGATCAGTATGAGTTCTTGGAGTTTCCATTTGGCATTTAGAAAACCCCATTAGTGATCATGGTACTCATGAACAGGATCTTCCATGATTTCTTCGACAGGTTTGTGGTAGTATTTATTAATGACATCCTAGTGTACTTGGAATCTGTAGAGGAGCATGAAAGACACTTTAGGATAGTTCTAAAAGTTCCTTGAGAGAGCCAATATTACAAAAATAATTAGATGTTATAGTTCTAGAAATAGGATGTCCACTTTCTAGGACATGTTATCTCAGTAGATAGAGTGTTAGTAGACCTGGCCAAGGTCTATGTAGTGTTAGTTTGGGATCCACCTAAGAGTGTGATAGAGGTGCAAAGCATAGCTGGGCTGGCATGATATTATATGAGATTTATACATGATTTATCTATGATATCATCGCCCATGATATCTTTGAATCAAAATGGGAATAATTTCATGTGGAAATAGAAGCCCCAGCAAGATCCTTAGTAGTTTAGGAAGAGCATGACAAGTGCTCCAATCATGAAATTTTTGAATGATGGTGTCCAACACATAGTTCCCTAAGAAAAAACAAGAATATGTCTTGGTTTTTTCTTATTGAAGAAAAAAGTGGTGATTGACTATGCTTCACTGTAGTTGATACCATATGATCAATATTATACAACCCATGATCTTGTGTTAGTGGCGATAGTCATCACTTTGAAGATATGGATAAACTACATAATGGGTGAGCAGTTAATCATCTAATAGATGTAAAAGAGTCTAAAGTATATATTATCATAGATATATCGAAACACGAGATAGAGAAAATGGATAGAGTTCCCCTAGGATTTTGATTTTGATGTTATCTATACTCATAGGAAGTGGAATGTGGTAGATGATGATCTCATCTTGAGATCTTATTTGATGTTGTTGATAGTGTTTTCAGATCAGTTGGCCTCATTATGGTTATCATTTAGGGATGGATATTTAGTAGAATACATCTAGAATATTGATTTTCCCCATCACTCTTATAGTGATCCAGGGAGGCAAAACATTGGGATGCTGACTGTGAGACCCTATGAGCTTAGATATCATTAGGGCATGGTTCTGATGGATTTTCTAAAGGTGGGGATCATGCCAGTATTTTTGAAGGACACATGATGATACTAGTGATATTGTAGGAAGATGTTCTAAAATATTTTCAAACATCCCCTTTGGTGGTACGTCCGGGTGTGGAAAAGATGTACCAGGACCTTTGACATCAGTTTCAGTGGCCACAAATGATGAAAGGAGTTATATATTATGTCTCCCAATGAATTACATGTCTGCAGGTAAAGGTTGATAACCATGTTCTAGTGGTATTACCTCATCACCATAAGGTAAGATAATGGATGTGGGATGGGATATCTATGGACATCATTATGGCCTTTCAACATACATATAGGGTATTTGATTTCATATAGGTTATCTTAGACTAACTCTCAATGTCTGCTAACTTCCTATATATATAAGAGATTTGTTTAGAAGAGATATTGGGATGTTTTTGACACCCAAAAAATAAAAATTTTCAAAATCATAAATGAGTAAATACCTAAATATGTGTATTATTTTTCACCCCATTAATGAAAGGGAGAATGGGAGGGATGAAGAATCATGAATCCTCTCAGAGAATTGTGATCATGTGACCATTTCAATGTCATGCAAAGGCCCTACGTATGGAGCATTTCCTATGGCTAGTGCCATTGAGCCCACTCTTACAAACTTTCCAGCTCATGAGTAGGCCCTACAGACTACCAAATATTGGACCATAAGTCACATATTTTTTTTGGAAATTTCCTGAAAAACAATCACAAATACTTTGACAATAAAGAATTATCGAATTCTAAATGAAAAGAATCCCATTGATTATGAATCTCATCTTTTAGGTCATTATTAAATATAAAAAACATCCTTGGTAATATTTAAACAATGTCACATGACCTCTGAGACATAATCAAATAAAATGAAAGAGATAGAGGGGAAGTGGAGAGAGGGGTTTGTGGTCACTAAATGACATCTAATGCACACTCTACGTGACTATAGATATGTTGCAAGTCCTGAGTGAGAATTATACCTCGCCACAAGAAATACCCTTGGATTTTTGGATTCACCCCATGTATATCCACAAGAGTGTACGGACAGCCTCACGACACTCTAAATATATGAATATTGGCTTTTCCACTACATACATGCACATTGTCCATATGAACCAGATTGGTAAAGTGATATATTATCAAACAATTGATTAAAATCATAGATAATACTCCTACCAACTCACATGATCAATGATATTTGTAAAATAAAAAAAATATGCAAGAAGGGGAGGAGGTGAAAGGGGTTCTCGGTCGCTAAAATTCATCTGAAGCACACCACGAGTGACCTGTAATATGTTGCATGTCCTCGGAGGAAAATCCTCTTTGCCTAGAATAATCCTCCAAGGCTTGTCAACCTCACCACAAAGAAATCCATGGGAGTTTCCAAACAACCCCATGACACAGTTACGATGAATGAATATATTTTTCCAAGAAATTATCATGCACCACCATGCGGCCAATACTGTTCATGTGACGCTTTTCCAAAAAATAGAAGAAATAACTTGGGTAACATACATGTAATATCACATGACTCCCACACAATTGTACACCGAGTAAAGGGTCTTAAAAGGGATGAGTCCAGACGTACTTGTGTTCGTAGAAAGGCATGCAATGTACCTAGCACACCCACAGTGTTGTCCTATGATTCCCCTGGACAAGTCACATAATGTATCAAAAGTGTATTTTTATTTGCATTTGAATCATGAAAAGGCTCTTGGACATGTCAACATGAAAACATGAATGTCCTTAGACTCGTCTTCATGAACAAACAATTATATAATAATTATAAATAATCTGATAAAGGATGTGTTGATGAAGGAGACTCACGATAGCTGAAAAATCTAATGATGAGTTAAATTAGTCCATGAAAAAGACTCATGAAACTACATTCTTCCAAGCCCCTTCGCTGACTCTAGTATCAACATGCACACGATATGAATCCAAAAATATCGATTAATAGGGGTGTATATGCCTATAAATTCCCCACCCCATGATGAAGAAAGGGTTATATTTTTAATCATCCATACACCTAGTCTCTACATGATTCAACTCTTGATATTTGTGGATTTATTAGAGTAACCTATCATATGACTCGAAACATTCCATAGGTAATAAACTATAAAAAATGTTCCTAAAATTTTCCCCACATAAGGTTCTTTGTGTGATCATTGATATGTCATGTGAAGAAATATTGGCAGGGCATGTGAATAACATACAACATGTCTTCCAAATAAAGTGATATGTAAAGGAAACAATACAGAAAAAATCCAACGAATTTGCAATACCAGGGATAGGACTAGGGTCACAGGTGGTGGAATTAAGCAAATGACCTAATCACTAGCCCTCGTGTACTTCACATGAATCATCCAAGGACACGTGAAAACACCAATTCATGTCATATTGATATTGCAACCCTCCATCCACATGCCAAATGTGAGATGTAGATTAATTCATACATGTCAGAGAAAGTCACACATCACCCTCCCAGGAACTACTTTGATCTCACGAAACCTCTAGGTCTTTCACCAAAGACATTAAATGTCCATAAAACATGTCACATGACTCATATAACAGTGTGTGTACATATTAGCTCAGTCTCTTAAATGAATCATCACATGAAAACCAAGCTCCAATGGAACCCTCTTGGAATGTTGGCTAAGACCCGAAATTCCCACCAAACAAGTTGTCCAGGTCCCACAGAGTCTCCCAGAGGTGTCATCGAATACATACAGTGCCTCTCAGGCTATACCACACTGGTTCTTGTGAATCCATCTATAGGTTTCAAGCTAGGACATGTGAGGTCTCCCAGAATGTACCAACTAGGAATCACGATGTCTTCCAAATAGTAAGTCTATATCACCCAGGAATCCTAAGACTAGACAATATTTTATATCCTTGACGTGTAAATCCTAATCAATCGGGAAGCCACTATGTGCAATCCCCAACAGAAAGGGAATTATGATGACTCTGATTCCTATCTTATTTAGGATATGTTAGCCACCACCCCCTGAGTTAAAAATTCCATATTGATCATCTATGGAGGGATCATCATATAAGTCCCTTGTCCAATGAAATGATTTTGATTACTTGTTATCCCTTGTTTCACACAAATGAGTATGGATCATGTGGGATTAGGGAGTTGTGATGGACATATCATATTCCTTATATAATCCTAATATGTCATATGAAATCCCAGGATTTGAAAATTGTTTTTACCCTTGGCGTGTAATCCTTGATCAATTTGGAATCCTTAATGTGTAACCCCCATCATAAAATGAACTATGATAACTCATATTCCTTACATAACCAGGACTTGTAGGATTCCTTCCTCAGGCCCAAGATCTATAACAAACACCCCAAGGACTATTCTATAATGAAATTCTCATTCCAATATGATAGTTGGATGATCATATTCTCCCCCTTGTTTCTCACCCCGATCATGGTTCACGTGAGCTTATGGGGGATACAACCAACACCTCTCAGGAATCATAAATATAAATCATCTAGGGAAACCATAGTGTGTAAGCCCTGATATAAATGGAACTATGACGACTCTAATTCCTTCCATACCCAAGATATATAGGCTACCTATCTCCAATGTTTGAGCTCCATATTGATTATTTATGTATATACCAGTATTTGATTCCCTTACTCAAATAAATATAATTGGTTATTTACATTCTCTTTTTTTAACATTGATCATGGATCACATGAGCAGAGGTAATTGTAGTAATCATGTCATTTGGTCCACTAGTCTCGATAATGACACATGAACCTCCAATATAAAATTCATGAAAGAATGAACATTGAAAACTCTGATTCTCTCTATACCCGGGAAACGTATGATATTCATCTAGTTCACAATCTTGATGGTATCCTATAAAACCCTTATAATTCTTTCAACCAGATGTAACACTTCACAAATTAAACAATCTATGTGGCTTTTTATCTCTAAAATAACCAAGATATATAAGACACTATATAATGGCTAAATACAATCATCAGAATATTAATCACCTCATTATATGAGTGTACATTCTGAATTACATGGTTATATTGTTTAAAAATATAAGAAATTGTCTGTTACTGAGGAATGAAGATGAACCAATGACACATACAGTTGGAATAACACAAGAAAACTCCATATTTTTCATATAAAATATAATTTTCTTAAATTCATTTCATTAGGGAAACTGGTCCTCTGTCAGGATTTAGAAGATATTCATGAACATATATTAAATCTATAACTGAGTCATTGTGTAGGTAATAATTCCCCCCCACCGAAATGGTGTAATGATCTTGACCGCCAATCCTCTTGACTTATGTGAGTCCCAAATAATCAATATTCTTGAAAGCCATAGTGACCCCTAGTCATTGGAATGCAGGTTTGTACCTAGATATGGATGGGTTTACCATTGGGATATTCAAAGAAAGTTTATAATGGCAATGTCATGAGGAAAACCCATTCCACACAAAATTTTCATAAATAAATAAAAAATCCTAATTCGATGTAAAGATCTATAATGAAAAAACTATTCTCTTATAATGAATAATTTTTTTTAAAAAACCTATACAAAAATAAATATGTTCATCATAATATTACACATGAACCTCTATTGTCAGGGTTCTCATAAGTCCATCCCCGATTAACATGTGGAATGGCTGAATCAGGAATAAAAAATGAGTTGACCATGAATATATAATTGAGATCATTATACCAATGATACTACACTAATCAATATCCTTTTTATTTTCCATCTTCATAATTCCAGATACTACTTTAGCATCCCCATTTGAGAAAATGTCATCATCATCTAGAATTTGTTCCAGTAAAGTTTCCCCAACTGCAACATCTGCAGTGCGAAAAATATTCTCACAAGCGTGGAGTCTTTAGTGGAATGTAGAAAATATGATGGATCGAAAGTATCACAAATATTGTAATACACAAAACATGAAGGATGCACATGAATTCCTTCAAATGTGATAGTCATCAAGCCCAAATTTCCCAGGGAATCCTGTTTCTGAACATGAGGCTCTCATCGCCACAAATAAAATCTTTAGGAGCTTATCCCTATAGTGGGATAAATTCCACCTTCCACATCTTGGGAAGGTGAACTAGGTTGAAAAATACAACTCCCTTCATGTTTAGGTGCCTCCCAGGAGGGCTCATGAAAACTGTCATCACTGACACAGTCTCATTAGTTCCCATCTATCTTCTAATATCATCAATGCAGTACTCAACACCCTAGTGTGATTAAACCACTACTTTTATGATTCTACCATACCATTTTATATATTTTAGTGCTAAGTATCGTGATTTAAAATCCCCATACCATACTATCCAACTAAATTTAGTATCCTCGACATTATTTCACCATGTGGTGTACCCGTTCTCAAATAGGGATAACAACACTTTATTTCCATGATTTTGATTGGAAACTTCTTTTAATTCGAAATCACGTTTCATAGAGATCGAGATTTATTTTTTGAGTTAGGTAACTTATGGTTCCAGAACCCTTCTTGGAAAGCATTCTTCCCATATCCAACTTCATCATCTAATCATTTGAATCCAATAAATTCTTCCATATCCCTCCAAAATAAGTGGGGATCATATTTCTATTGGAATGATATGTAAGAATAAGGTAATTGACACACCATATAAACACAATATATCTTTTCTAGAATAGAACATTGATCCTAATGAGCTTTTGAAACACCGTGGTGGAACCTGGTATTTCAGAATGTCAAGGGTCATACCCATCATGTCTATACCATCTCATATTCATGGAATCATACTAAAAGGTTATGACTTACATCATCCATAAACCAACTAAAAGGTAAGGTTTTGTATCTTGAGTATTCCACCCTCATCAATATTAGAACCATATATATTCCACAGCACATGGAAATGATACTCATATCTAATGACCCTTTTCTTGACTATGCATATAATCTCATGGATGCTACATATGTGCCTATGGTCGTCAACCAAATGTGTCACCCAAAAAAATGGGCATTCCTAACCACATGAGCCTCAGAAACACCATGGTAGGATCCATCACCTATATGTTTTTTTGTCCTTCCTAGAATGTCTTTACCGTATCCGATGATTGTATGGTCTGATCGAAATGATCATAATATAAAGAAACTTATGGTATAAGCTAAAATTACTTAAACTAAAGCAATAGATGGTCTAAATTAAAATACCTTAATCTATATAAATAGATTTTCGAAGCTGAAAGATGTTAAAATAATGAAATAGATGGTCCAAAAAAGAATACATTACACTATAGTAATAGATGGTTTGAACTAAAATACCTTTAACTAAAGAAACAAATAGTTAAATCTATAAGTCCTTAAACCAAGGAAATAGATGGTCGAGCTAAAATACCTTAATCTAAAGCAATATTTGGTCTGAGTTATAAGACTATAAACTAGGGAAATGGATGGTTCGAGCTAAAAGACATAAAACTAAAGCAATATATGGTCAAAGGTAAAATACCATAAACTTATGTAATAGATTGTTTGAGCTAGAAGACCATAAACTATAGCAATATATGGTCATAACTACATTACATTAAACTAAATAAATATACGATCAGATCTAAAAGACCTTAAAATAAAGCAATAGATGGTCTGGGGTAAATGATTGTAAACTAATGAAACAGATGGTCCGAGATATAAGACCATAATATAAAGCAACAAATGGTCGGAGCTAAATGACCTAAAACTAAAGAAATAGATTTCTTGAGCTACAAGACCATATACTAAAGCAACAGATGGTCCAAGAAAAAAGTCATTAAACTAATGAAATTGATGGTCCTTTCTAAAAGACCTTCAACTAAAGTAATAGACGGGTTGAGCTAAAATAACATAAATTAAAGGAATGGATGGTCAAATATAGAAGAACATAAACATAACAAATATATAGTATGAGATAAAAGACTGTAAACTAAAGAAAATTCTGGTCTGAGCTAGATGAACATAAACTAAATAAACACATGGTCTGAGCTAGAAGACCAAAAAATAAAGCAACAGATGGTATGAGCTAAAAATAGTAAAATAACGAAAAATATGGTTAGATCTAAAAAACTATAAAATAATGTAACTAATGGTTTGACCTAGAAGATCTTAAAATAAATCAACAAATGGTTTGATCTAAAAGTCCTTACACTAAAGAAATAGGTGGTTCGGGCTAAAAGTAAATAAACAAATGTAACAGATGGTCTGAGCTAAAATATCTTAAAAAATATATATGTGGTCTGAGGTACATGATAGTAAACTAAATAAATAGATGGTTTGAGCTAAAATAACTTAAACTAAAGCGCATGGATATTAATTTCAATCACACTACATAACCTTATTATAGTCTAAATATTTTTCTCAGATATACAAGGAACTCATTTTATTGAACTCACATCCTACCCAGATGATCCCTCTACAGATTAGGAATTCATGACCATATGATGAAAAACAAGGGATGGATGTCGACCTCAAAGTGACAGAATATAGAGGTACCATATAAGGTAGAAAAGTGGATAGTAACCTCCAAAAAGTCATCCATTCATTGAAAAAAATTATGGGGGATGAAACACCTAATTTTTTAGTCTATTTGAAACATCAAAAAAATGTAGTGTCGTGAAAAATTATGGGATGCGGTGAAAAAAAATTGAGTCATAATAAATGATTGCCGGCAGTGCTAGCTAGGACAATAAGAGTCTAGCGGGAGGCATCAATTGGGCATTGGAATATCACCTTCCCTGCTTTTTTCGCCTCTACCTTAGGGTGGAGAACATTGACCAGAGAAGGAAATTCTTCAACCATCCTCTTAGAATTGGAAAACGTGTTCATCGATGTTGAAGGACTAGACTTTAGATGAGAAATCATCTATTTATGCCGCTATATTTGTGATGTCTAAGTATCCGTCTAGTCTTGCAACATAGAAGACAGTTGGTGGCCCATCTCTTGTACCTTCACTACCTCCCTCATTTTTTTGGTACCAGATGCATCAACCTTGGGGTAAGGAATTCCCATTTCCTACATGGCCAAATATCTTTGGCTCAAGATGATCAAATGCACAATTTCTTAAAAAGGACGATGATCAAAACCATAGGCCCCTAAATCATGAAATAACTAGAGAAGATGCACCCCTTGATGACAAAAATTCTCAAAAGGGGGATTTGTAATCAATAAAAAGATACACACCTAGATTATCATAATATGTGATTGAGACATTGTAGTTGATGAAGAGGTTGAAAATTAACGATGACCAACCAGTTGAATCATTGTTGAAATTAGAGAAGATGCCCCATACACCTCTCCCTGAAAATGATCATCATCTGTATCCTACACCAGAGGACTAGTCTCCTCAATGGATCCTGACATACAATCCATATATCCAAAATCAGATCAAGTTCAATTCCACGATGCCTCACCAAAATCCTCAATCACACTACTGAAAAAATGGCATATACCCACGGTTCAAAACTGTGGGTATAGCCCCAAAAACCATGGGTATAGACTATACCCACGATTCAGAACCGTGGGTATAGGGGGTGTCAAATGTGGCACACTTCGGTTCCACCATGGCACATAACAGACCCCACGGTTTGAAAACCGTGGGGTATTTAATTCAAAAAATTGACGCCCAGGAGGTTTCGAAACCGGGCCTCCCTCAGTGCCTCGTGGACTCGCTACACCATCGAACCAACCGGGATACACATTTTAACTATTACGTATATATCTATCTGGTAATATATATTAATATAATCCATGTCAGGTTTTTAAATTCAAAAAACGCTGATACAGTGTTTCGAACCCTCACCTCCGGCTACGCAGCGCGCCCGCACCGAACACCAGACCAACCGAGCTGTTAACGTATTCTTCTATAAGTACATATATCGGCATATATATATTAATATATCGGGGTATTTAAATAAAAAAAGTGTGCCCATGGGAATCTGAACTCTCGTCTGACAGTAAACATAAGAGCCGCTTCTGATGTACCAACCGAGCTGGCATTTTTTACTTGCTATATATATATTCATCTGCCTATATATATTAAAACGGTCCGTGAAAAAATTTCTTCCCGCCAAATATTTTTTCGTGCGGGGAAATCTATACCCACGGTTTTGGAGAACCGTGGGTATAGGTCTTCCAAAAAAAAATGCAATACCTACGGTTTTGAAGAACCGTCGATATAGGTCTTCGGAAAATACCCTATACCCACGGTTTTCTCTAAAACCGTGGGTATAGGTCTTATTAGAAAACAATACCCACGGTTTTGGAAAACCGTGGATATAGGTGTACCTTATACCCACGGTTTGTTGGAAAACCGTGGGTATAGACCTATTTTCCAGTAGTTTCAACTCCATTCGTTCCATAGATAGGGGCATTTGTGATGTAAGGGGCATGTCAATATGGAGGACTAGTTGTTCTGGCACCCCATTGGTATAATACATCTCCCAAGCTTGATCATAATTTCTGGTGATGTATGATGGATCATCGGTATGTGGACATATGATCCCAGATATAGTATCATCATAGGATATCATGTTCTTAAATTGGTTTATAATTCTAGGATCTCACTCCCCTCAGATGCTGGCAAAAGGAATGGGGAAAAATCCATGAACACCACCATTCTATCGAATAAATTGGTATGGTGTGTACATATCACAAATAATCAGCTCGTCCACCCTAATGGTAGGAATACCATTATGAGGAGAGATCATATAAGGCCTCTCATCAAGATATCCACTACTGTCATCAATAATCATACTTCCCAGTGCACAGAAGGTAGACAAGTCGAAGCTATTAGATCGACATAGTGAACCTTTTACTTCTGTAGGGGATAGATGCATAGGTCCAACCATAGTGATATTCAGTAGTCTAGTGATGGATCCAAGATATGGGATCCTACAGATATTATACTACATGTAAATATGGATGTACTCCCCTATACAGATACATATGAACTTTAGAGGATAACGAATCTTCTAGGGAGTGATGCTTTGTTGTATATGACCCATATCTGATAATGATATGCCAGAACTAGTGCCTCTAGGTTTTGGTTCCACCTTTCTCTAAGATGTGCTTCCAATACCGATGTGATATTGTGGATTCCCAAACATGTACCCCTAGTGGAGAAGAGCCACCCATTTAGGAACACAGAAAGAAATATTGTCAGCCTAAGGTCTGAAGAAACCCTTTGGTTCACCCGATATCCCCACGAGGATTAGTCCCCATAATAAAAAATGTCCTAATATGAGCCAGTACTATTACGAACATGGGTATAAGGGCATCGATATGAAAGTATAACATTGGGTGTCTCCACACTATCACATTGAATGAAATATTGATCTAGTCAGTTAAGAAAATAAGTGATCTCTCTGTCAGATCTCTCCCAAAAAGTTTCTTCCCAATGGAGAGAATCTCATTCATAATAACCAGAGTTTGTAGAGGATTAACCCAGACCTCAAAAGAATGAATCAATTCCTCATACAACTCTCTTAGATTATGGATTCCTCCCAGTTGATGGATATCCAATAATATGATACCCACCTCTTAGTGAGGAATATGGAACAAATTGGTTCTAGGACACAAGCGGATAATCACATCTCGAAGGAGGTTGGGTTGGCTTTAAGTGATGAATTGAGATATCCATATGGCTTCATACAGAGGAAAAATTTACAGATCATCAAGAAATTATGAACAAATCATCCTCACCTAGAATGGACATGTCAATTCATTAGATAAATTTTTTCTGAGATAAAGATCCCATTTTGAGTACTATCTACCGCAATAGGAATCAAGAGAAGATGCGAATATGCTTGAGTAAATCTATAAAATAGGATGATGTGAAAGTTATTGAACATATGTACTCAGGGGAGAACTCACCACCAAATAAGACAACCCACAGGGTTGGGCTTTAACCATCCAACCATCATTGGTGATCGTTGCCTCAACATAGACCGAAGAGCTTGGTACCCGAAAAAATGTCGGGTTAAAGTCTATAGGATGTATAACAACATCATCCATCATGAAAAACTAATATATTGGATGTAGATAGGATACGGGTTAATTATGAATACTGGATGAATGGTACCTCTACAATACCTCATTATCAGTACACACGTGATAGTCGGGATCCTCATTGTGATTCCTATACATCATAGCCCTTTTGTTGGATACAGCTGAGGTACCTTGGTACGAACTGGAAGCCTTCTAAAAATAAGTAAGTTTCATAGATCAGTCAATGCAAACATAGACTATTGACCAAAATAATTCATCACATGAGACTGCGGAATCATCTGCATCGCATGACTCAACAAGTGATATGCAAACCACACGGAAGGTTCATGGGTCGCCTAATCTCTAGTGGACTCATGGGAAAAAACCCAATTAGAAATCACAAAAATCGTAGGACCCCCTATTATATATTTTAGATATTTTATTCAAAATATGTTATTGTTATAATTTTATTCAAATTATTTATGAAAATAAATAGAGTGTTTTTTAAATTTGAACATGTGTGTCTCTCACCAAGAGTTGTGTCTTTTTGGTTGAACCAATTTGTTCTTTGATCAAACGGTGAGATTGAAGCGGTGTGTCCCTCACCAAGATTTGTCTTCTTTCGATCGAACCAATGTGTTCTTTGACCGAACTGGTGTAATTAGCACCATTTCTAATCTATAAATAAGAGATGATGAGATCGCTAATGATTTAATTAATTTCAATCCAAGAAATTCTCCAGAGTTCTCCCAACAACGGTGCAGCAGGGTAATTGGAAATTGGTGTTCTATTTTTCCCAAACCTTGATGAAATCCTCAAGGGATACTTCCACCGAGAACCCTACACCATCAACACGGGGGTGGATCAAACCCTTTTGGATAGTGAACCCAATTCATGCATCAAGGTTCTATCCGTAATTTGTTCATCCAACTTATTTTTCTATCAATCAAAAGGGTTTGAACAAGGAAGAAATTAAAAGATGGACTCTGGATCTCTTAAAGTCATGAACCAAGATATGTTAAAACATGGCCATTTTGATGGAAAAAACATTTTCGGTGGAAAGACAAGATAAAACTTCTTCTGACAGTGTTGAAAATTTCATACATTCTAGAACCGAATCTTCCTCCCATGCTCGATGAGCCCGTTTCAAATGTCGACGGTCCACCTGTTGACATGGCTCAAGTCAGGAACATTTGGGAAATGAGGATGAAATGTGAAGATGATGAATTCTTGTGTCTATGACACATTCTCAATACTTTCTCAAATCTTCTTTATGAGTACTTCTGCCAAATGATGACCGCTCGAGATATTTGGGATTCACTTGAATTCAAGTATAAAATGGATGAAAAAGGTACCAATAAATTTCTTATTAAAAAGTATCTAAATTATAAGATGGTTGATAACAGGACCTTGTTGGAGAAAATTCACGAGCTTCAAGTTATAGTAAATAAACTTCTTTCCCTTAAGATCAAAATACAATAAATTTTTCAAGTGGGTGAAATTATTGATAAATTTCCTCCTATGTAGAAAGATTTTGGTAAGTCACTTATTATAAAAAGTTATGATATTTCCTTGGATCAATTGCAAAAACTTCTTCGTATTGAAGAACAAACAATGTTGAGAGACGTGTGTATGGCTTCGCAAATTGATACCCAGATTAATATTATTGAGGGAAAGCAACAACAAAATTCTTCCTTACATGTCAATAAGAAGAGTCCAAAATTTAAGAAGAAATTAAATCCTACTAAGAATAAAGGAGATTTCTTCTTCTATGTAAAACTATGACATTTTGCAATGTAATTTTTCTATAGAAAGAAATTCGACAAACCCTCTACAAATATGCTGACTGAAGAAAATTTAGTTGTTATTATATCTGAAGTCAACATGACTTTTATGAAGATGGGATGGTGGCTATATTCTGTAGAAATAGTCCATGTGTTCAAGGATCGTTCAATGTTCAAAACATTTGATGATTATACTATTGCAAACGAAGTACATCTTGGTGACAATGCATGCATCAACGTTAATGGATAGGGAAGCGTAGAGATAGACTTTACTTCTGGGATGATGTTTACCCTTCTCAATGTGTTGTATGTTCCCTAAATTCGAAAGAACTTAGTTTCAGTTGACCTTTTGTGTAAAAAGGGATTTCAGGTTTCATTAGAATCTAAAAAGGTTATTTTGTCTAAGGGATGAATGTTTGTGGGAAAAGGGTATTCAAATGATTGGATGTATCAACTATCTGTTAATAATATTATTGAATCTTCTGATTATTTTATTGAATCTTCTTATTTGTGGCATGATCATTTATCACATGTTAAGTTTATTTCATTAAAAGTAATAAAGAAGTTAAACTTGATTAATTCTGAAAATGATTTTTATAAATGTGAAACATGTGTAGAATATAAAATAGTTAAGAAGCCTATTCATAGTGTTGAAACAAATTATAATATATTAGATTTAGTGAATTCTGATATTTTTGAATTAAATGGTTAGTTAAATCGTGGAGGGAAAAGATATTTTATTACTTTTGTTGATGACTGTAGTAGATATTTACATATATATCTTCTTAAAGCAAAGGATGAAGCCTTTAATGTATTTAAGAAGTATAAAGTATAAGTTGAAATCCAGTTAGACAAAAAGATTAAAATATTATGCTCAGATAGAGGTGGTGAATATTTTATGAATGAGCCTAATGAATACTGCGAAAAAAATGGTATAATTCACCAAAGAACTGCTCCTTACACACCTCAAAAAAATGTCGTAGCTAAAAGGAAAAATCACACTTTAGTAGAAATGGTAAATGGCATGATTAATAAATCTAAGTTACCATTAAACTTATGGGGAGAAGTCATATTGGATGCATGTCATATTCATAATAGGATTGCATCTAGAAAATCTATGTTATATCCTTATGGAACTTGGAAAGGAAGAAGACCTAATCTTTCTTATTTCAAGGTGTGGGTGTATTTTTCATTTTATAGAGTTCCTAATCCTAAAAGAACTAAAAATTTTCCTGGAGCAATTAAAGGTGTTTCTGTTGGATATTCAGAAAATAACAAAGCATATAGAATTATGGATTTAAGAGTTAATATAATTGTTGAATCGAGGGATGTAGAGTTTTTTGAAAATAAGTTTTATAAAGATGATGTGGAGGAAGTGATTCCTCATATCCCTATCTCATGTACTTCATATAGTTCAAATATAATAGTAGATAATTATGATGATTATCATGTTTAACCTAAACAGAGTATAAGAATTAGGAAGGAGAAACATCTACATACTGATTTTATTTCTCCTAATTCCATAATTTTTCTTGTTGAAGGAGTTCAAAATAATCAACTACTGAATAAGTATCACGTGGTTTTTTACTATAGAAGATGACCCAAAGACTTATAAAGAGGCCTTGTCTTCTAGAGATGTTGCTTTTTGGAAGGAAGCAATTAGTGATGAAATAGATTCTATTATATGACATAATACTTGGGTCATTATGGATTAACCAAGGGGTTCAAAACCTATTGGTAGTAAATGGGTAATAAGAAATAAATATGATTCCAATGGTAAAATTCATGCTTTTGAAGCTATATTGGTTGAAAAAGGTTTTAGACAAATGAAGGGATTGATTATTTTGATACATATGCCCCTGTAGAATGAATTATTTCAATAATGATATTATTTTCTTTAGCTTCAATTAATCATTTGTATGTTCATCAAATGGATGTCAAAACTGCTTTTTTAAATGGAAAATTAAATGAAGAGATTTACATAGAACAACTAGAAGGGTTTGTTTAACAAGGTAATGAAAACATGGTATGTAAACTCATTAAATCTCTTTATAGTCTTAAACAAGATCCGAAGAAATGTCATGATAAATTAAATTCTATTATTTTATCTAATGGTTTTTCTGACAATAATGTGGATAAATGTGTTTATTCAAAGTTTACAAAATAATATGGAGTTATTTTGTGTTTATATGTGGATGTTATGTTAATTTTTGGAACCAATATGATTGGAATAGTTGAGACAAAGAATTACTTATCTTCTATGTTTAAAATGAAGGATCTTGGAATAGTTGATACTATTCTAGGAATTAAAGTTAGAAATCATAGTGGGTTTTATTCTTTATTTCAATCACATTACATAGAATAAATGTTAAATAAATTTCACCATCTTGGTTTCAAGGATTTCAATACTCCATTTGATTCTAGTGTTATATTTTTTATAAATACGGGTAGAGCTGTAGCATATCTTGAATTTTCTAGTGTAATTGGTTCTTTAATGTATGTGATGCATTGTAATAGACCTGATATTGCTTTTACGATATGTAAAATGAGTAGATACACTAGTAATCTTAGTATGGATCATTGGAGATGTATAACAAGAATTTTTGGATACTTAAAAAATACCAAATATTTATGTTTATACTATAATGATTATCTGGCTATATTTGAAGGATACACCGATGCAAGTAGGATTACCAGTATTGGTGATAACCAATCTAATTCAGGATGGTTGTTTACTCTTGGAGGTTGTGCTGTTTCTTAGGCGAGCATGAAAAAAACATGTATTTCACATTCGACCATGGATTCGGAGTTTATCACCTTAGCAGCATGTGGAAAGGAAGCTGAATGGATTAGGAATCTATTATTTTGTAATGACCCAAATTTTTTAAATAGTTTATCAACTTACTCTTAACGATTTAATATAGATTTTAATGGTTAATGTAGAAAGAGGAGTTGATGGCTTCATCCAGTAGACTCGAGCCTTATGAAGCCCACTTATCAGAGCTTGGGAAGGAGGTAGCATCTTTGGGCTTCGCTTCAGACCAAGTCCAAGCCGAACTCTAGCATGTCGAGCTGGAACGGAAACACCTACATGAGAAGTTCAAGTTAGTAGAGATTACTAATAGGGCAATGTTATCTGAGCCTCCCTCAGATTATCTCACCATAGCACACCTTACACTTAGGTCATATGCTGGTTTTATAAGGGTCTATGTGATGATACCCTAGCTTCCTTGTGTGATCCTTTAGGATGAATAAATTGAGATTTCATCCTTTAGTGATGTTTGTGAAATTCCAATTGTTCGGGTAATTTTAAGATATATTTTATTGACAAATTTTGAAGAAGGGATATTTTAAAATATCTATGTAAACCCTAAATAATTAATGATGTGTAATAATTTTAAAAAAATGGTCTTCTACAAAGGTGTTCATTAAAGAATTTGGAGTCTAATAAGATCAACTTAATTTTTGATGAATAGAAAATTATGAATAGTGATTTTACGCTTAGGATTAGTAATGTGACCAAATGGATTAGTAATTTCACTCAAATAAAGTTTTAATATAATTTAGACACCTAGATTAAGTAATGTGATTCAATAAAATGGGTAAATAATGGTTTTATAAATTATTAATCAAGTATTAGTTTTTTGGGTTGAATAGTGTTTTTTAATTAACTATTAAATTAAAAATATTTATAAAAATATTTTTATAAAATGGACTTTATTTTTGAACTTAGTGCACTGATATTATGTTATGGTAATTTTTGGGGTTTTTTCTATGGAAATGAATTTTCGGTGAATCGTGTTTTTATTTAAAAATTAAATTAAAAATATTTAGAAAATAATTTTTATAAAATGGAGTTCATAAATAAACTTAGAGCATTGATATTTGGTTAATGTGAAATTTTGGGATTTTTCTGAGAAAGTTGAATTTTCAGTGAATAGTAAAAATACAGTTTTAGGGTTTCGGTATGTTTAATGACATCATAACTGTGTCATGATGATGTCATGAGATATTTTAAGGGATGGTCGACTAAAGGGGGTGAATTATTGTGTGACGTGACCCAGGTGGCCAATACCATGGGCAAGCCCATGGTTTTTCCAAAACCACTAATGAGGTGTCCCTTGGCCATTAATGCCTTGTCCCCTCACTTTCTCTATAAATACCAAGCCCTCCTCTCATCCATTCGACTCCAAAACCACCCCCAACTAAGTTCTGGTCTCCTTAACTCCGAAGGAGTCCTCCCAAAGGGCCCCCAAGCCCTCAAGGTCCAAACCATTGAGTTTTAAGAGTTACATTTTAAGGTAAGGGATCCGGCTTCTCTTTTTTTTTCATGCAATCTCTTTTATGTCATTCCTTTTATGCTCCATGTTCTTATGTGAGAAGATGTTCTTTTATATTCCACTTACTTCCCTTTTCATGTTTATATGATGAGACATCCCCTCTTACTCTCATCATTTCATTTTATGAAAGTTTAAGTGACGCCGTTAGGCTGTCGAATTTTTAAGGGATTCTTTCACCCTTCTCATTCTTTTCAGAGTTCTATTTTCATGTCAAGCATTTAAAGTTCCTTTTTAATTATGTTGGGGTACGATCTCTATATCTATCATACTTAACTCTTATTTTCATATGATGAGGGACCCTATTTGATCTTTTCAATTCATTTTTTTTGAAGTTTATGTGACGCCGTTAGGCTGCCGAATTTTCATAAGAGAAATATAATTTTTGTCTTCCTTCCATGTTTTTAATTTCAAATGTTATGTCCTTCAGATTTCATTACCATGTTCATATACCCTTATATTCTGAACCTCTAATGTTTTATGGTTCATTTATGAATGTTCGACCCATGTCCCTTCCTTTTCAATGTTTTCTAAAGCCCTGTAACGTAGCCGTTATGCTGTAGAATTTTCGTCTCAAAATGCCTCTCTCCTTTTCTCAAAATTATTTTATGTTGTTAAGTGAATACTCAAAGCTCTTATTGATATAGGGGTATTCACATATACATCCAAATGTTCTATTTTAAATTCTTGTATTTACATACATGAAACCCGCTTTCCCTTTCCGTGGGTTTAAAGTGACATAAAGATCATATCTTTAAAGCAGTTTTTAAAACGTTTTGATTATGAAATGAAACCCATTTGTTTTATGATATATGGGTTGTTTATGAAATGATTGATGGTGATATATGTGGCTCACATGATAATAAAGACATGTCAAGGGTGTTTCCAGATAGCGCTCCAATGCATTGGGTAAAGACTAAATCTCTAGAGATGACTTTTTAGACTGATACCTTGGTGAATAACCTTTGTAATTTTTAATGAAACCATGGGGATGGACCCTGGTGAAATGAAATGATTGTCAATATTAAATGTTTCAGCCACATCTTCAAGTTATGAAAAATTTTATTTTTATTATGATATATCTCATGATTTATTTCTCATGCCTTAAAGTTCTTTTCATGTCTTTATTGATGTATCTCAAGTTCACATGTAAAATGTTTCTCTTATTTCCCTTACTGGGCCTTCTGATCACCCTTTCTTTTGATGTATGTCCCCAGGTTATGAGATGTAGTAATGAACCTAGGATGAACTTAATGAGAAGCCTTTCTAGTTTTTAAGAAGAATTTTTTATGTTGTTTTCATGTATTATGTTATTTTTTTCCAAGACACTAAGCCTTAAAGATCCTCAGTTCCCTCTAATGAAATGAAAGTTTATGTTATAAAAAGACGGGATGCAATAGTTGGTATCAAAGTATGGTTTAGTTATTTGTGAAAATTAGGATATAAAAACTTTAGTAAGAACCCTATATAAAAGTTTAAATATAATAAAACTTCCTGGTATTTTCGTAAGTATTGAGTAAGTGGTTTATCAAACAAATACATCCCTGTCTGGATACGAGCAGGTAGAGGCGGCTCTGGCACAGATGTACATAGGGGTAAAACCCGAAATCACCGCTTTGAGCTAGATTCGAACGGGAACTGGTGCACGATAACGGGCCTTGCTGCACTCTTGGTTACAACACTCCTGGGGGATATGTTTGGTTAATCACAAGCTTTTTATAAATCATTATGAAGGAATTATAGAGAAGTGCAATTGTCTAAGAATGAATTCTTAGTTAAAATATTCATAAATGAAATAAGTTTCTTACTAAGGTTTTATTATTTTAGAAAATGGCGGGCAATAGGAGGAACCGTGCCGATGGTGACCGCAATGCACCATGTGCTGACGGCCCTCTGATGGAAGCTGGAATGGAAACATTCATGCGAATGATGAACCAACTGACTCAAGTTATGAGTAATAACTTGAATCAAGCTGAGAGGTTGATCTCACCATGAAGGGAACAACACTCTATTGAGTCCTTCATGCGTCAATGACCACCATCATTCAGTGGATCTACTGACCATTTGGTTGCGGAACAATGGATAAGGTCCATTGAAAAGATCTTTTCTGTACTCCTTTGTTCGGAACAAGAAAAAGTCACCCTTGCTATTTATCGCTTAGAGGGAGAAGCTGATCGGTGGTGGTCACTGGTCAAAAACATGAAGCTTAGAGGAGAGATGGAAGCTATGGAGTGGGAAGAATTATGAGGAATATTCTTTAACAAGTATTTCCCTTGTTCCATGAGAATGAGAATGGAGAAAGAGTTTCTCGAGCTGAAGAAGAAGGAGAACGAATCTGTCGGAAGCTATGAGATGAACTTCACCCTACTTTCATGATATACCTCTAGCTTTGTCATGGATCCAAGTGGGAAAGTTGATTGATTTTTTGGTGGGCTGAGACCTCATCTGCGGGAGAATTTAGCCAACCGAGACTATGATAGCTATGAGGAGATCATGCAGAGTGCAATGAAAGTCGAGCTGGAGTTTGGTGAGACGCAGTGGTCTCATAAATCAAATGAAAAGAAGAGATCATTGGAGCCCAGTTTAGTGAAGACTTTTGATCAGGGAAGAGGTGGAAAGCAAATGCAACTTACCACATGCAATAAATGTGGGAATAAGCATCCGGGGAACTGCTTGGTCGGAAGTGGCAAGTGCTACAAGTGTGGAAGAGGAGGCCATTTTGCTCGGAATTGTCATAGTGAGGTGAAGCCTCAACTCCCCAACACTAACGACAGAGGAAAGATGGTTATGGTCTTACCCGAAGTCCATTGCTTCAAGTGTGGAAAGATTGGGCACTATGCTAATCTCTGTCCAAATCCATGGGCAGTGGAGGGGAATCACCATCAACCTCAACAAAGGCCAGGGGAGAAAGGTCATGCTTTTGCTATCACAAAAACTAAAGTTGAAGCTCTGAATGACGTGGTAGAAGGTACTCTCGTTTTCCTCTCAAAACTAGCAACTACTTTGTCTAATTCTTGTTCTACGCATTCCATTATTTCCTCCAAGTTTGAAATGAATATAGAATCAATCCCTAAACATCTTGAGGTAGAGTTTTCAGTCAAGACTCTAAGTGGGATTATCCATGCATCAACAATGTTTAGAGACTCTATTTTTTACTTTAGTGAGCACAATATTATCGAAAATCTAGTAGTCATTCCCATGTTGGAATTCGACGTTATACTGGGGATGGACTGGCTCTCAAAGTATAATGCTAAGATAAAATGCAGATGTAAGGAAATCTTAGTAGTCTTGAATAAACTACCTACAATTATCTTCCAAGGAGAGATATCCCGAATTGATCCCTATCTAGAAGAACCTCCCATAGCTTCCTTTATGGAGTTAATTGGTGATGATGAAGAAGGAAAAGGGAGCATACAAATTGAAGATGTTCCGATTATTCAGGAATACATGGATGTATTTCCTGAGGAGTTACCTGGAACTCCCCCAGAAAAAGAGGTAGAGTTCTCCATCGAACTCATACCTGAATCTCAATCGATATCAAAGACCCCGTATATAATGGAAAACGTGGAGCTAGAAGAGTTAAAGAAACAACTCCATGACTTTTTGGAGAAGAGGTTTATCCGACCGAGTGTGTCTCCTTGTGGGGAACCGGTTCTCTTTGTGAAGAAGAAGGATGGATCCCTGGGGCTATGCATTGATTATAGAGAACTGAACATGATCACAGTGAAGAACAGATATCCTCTTCCAAGAATTGATGATTTATTTGACCAACATCGTGGGGCTCAATTCTTCTCTAAGATTGACCTTCGATCTGGTTATCATCAACTGAGGGTGAAGAAGGAAGTTATTCCAAAGACTTCCTTCCGATCAAGATATGGGCATTATGAGTTTACTGTTATGCCCTTCAGCTTGACTAATGCTCCTGCTATTTTCATGGTTTTGATGAATAGAGTCTTTAAGGACTACCTTGATAACTTTGTGGTAGTTTTTATTGATGATATTTTGATATATTAAAAAATTCGTGATGAGAATGAAGATCATCTGAGGGTTATTTTGAAAACTCTACGGAAGGAGAGGGTCTTTGGAAAGTTAATAAAGTTTGAGTTTTGGTTACGACAAGTGGCTTTCTTGGGCCACATCGTAACCAATGAAAGAATCTCAGTTGACCCTGCAAAGACAATGGTTGTGGAGGAGTGGCCTCAACCCAGAACAGTAACTGAGATTCGTAGTTTCCTTGGTTTAGTGGGATATTATAGGAGGTTTGTGAAAAACTTTTCATGGCTTTCTAATCCACTAACCAATTTGACTCAAAAAGGGGTTAAGTTCATCTGGACAAAGGAATGCGAGGAAAGTTTCCAAGAGCTGAAGAAGAGATTGGTTACTGCAACTGTGTTAACACTACCCTCTATCGGAAAAGGATTCGTTATTTTTAGTGATGCATCTCTGAAAGGGATTGGGTGCGTCCTCATGCAAAATGACAAGGTAATTGCTTATGAAACTCGAGAGTTGACGATTCATGAGAAGAATTATCCTAGAGCTAGCGACAGTTGTTTTTTCTCTAAAGATATGGAGGCACTATCGTTATGGGGAGAAATCTGATATATACACTGACCACTAAAGTCTAAAGTATATTTTCACATAGAAAGAATTGAACATGAGACAAAGGAGATGGTTGGAGCTTATTAAAGACTACGATTGTTCAATTCATTATCATCCTAGAAGAGAAAATAAAGTCACGGATGTGTTAAGCAGGAAAGAACCTGTTGTTCTGGAAACAATGAGGATCTTAGGAGATCCCTTGATTAAAGATCTAGTAAAACTGGACATGGGAATTATAAGGAAAGGAACATCATCAACCCTATCCCAAATTATTTCTCAACCTTCATTACTAGAGAAGATCAAGAAGGCTCAAAAAGAATATCCTTTGCTGCAGGAGAAGTTGGAGGCTGTAAAAGATGGGAAGTTCCCTGATTTCAATATTGATCAAGAAGGTGTATTGAAATTTCGTACAAGACTATGTGTTCCATCTATTCCAGAGATAAAGAAAGAACTGATGGATGAAGCTCATATCTCTACTTTCTCTATACATTCGGGAAGCACGAAGATGTATAGAGACCTTCGTGATCATTATTGGTGGGATAACATGAAGAGGGAGATTGCTGATTACACTACAAGGTGCCTGGTGTGTCAGCAAGTAAAGGCAGAAAGACAACATCCTAAGGGGTTATTAAAACCACTACCCATACCAGTATGGAAGTGGGATAATATCACTATGGACTTTGTAACTGGTCTCCCAAAAACATCCAAAGGAAACAATTCGATATGGGTTATTGTGGACCGTCTCCCCAAGACAACCCATTTTATCTCTATTCAGGAAGATTTCTCTCTGGATTATCTTGCCAAGATATACGTAAAGGAAGTGGTGAGGCTGCATGGGGTACCACTATCCATCGTGTCTGATCATGACCCAAGATTCAAATCAAAATTCTGGAGAAGTCTTCAACATTCTCTGAATACTAAATTGAATTTTAGTACGGCCTATTATCCTCAAATTGATGTCCAATCTGAAAGTACTATTCAGACACTCGAAGTCATGCTGAGATTATGCTCAATGGAATTTAAAGGTGGATGGGATCAACACCTCCCATTAGTTGAGTTCTCCTATAACAACAGCTTTCATTCAAGTATTCAGATGGCACCCTATGAAGCTCAGTATGGAAAGCAATGTAGAACTCCTACTTGTTGGGATGAAACTGGTGAGAGAAAGCTTCTTGGGCCTGCTCTTGTGCAAGAGATGACAGAACAGGTTCATGCCATCCAACAACACATAAAGGCTAGTCAGAGTCGGCAGAAGAGCTATGCTGACAATCATCGAAGGGACTGGGAGTTTGGTGTTGGTGACAAAGTCATCCTTCGAATTTCTCCATGGAAAAGAGTCATGCGGTTTGAGAAGAAAGGGAAGCTCAGCCCTTGGTACATTGGCCCCTATGAAATCCTTGATCGCATAGGAGCAGTGGCCTATCGTCTAGAACTTCCACCAAACCTAGCTCAAGTTCACAATGTCTTCCATGTATCTCTTGAGGAAGTACATACCCGAAACTTCGCATGTACTGAACCCAGAGGTGGTACAACTGGAACATGACCTCTCTTATGAGGAGGGTCCAGCGGAGATCTTAGACTGTAGAGACAAGATTCTACGAAACAAGACTACCCACCTTGTTAAAGTGTTGTGGAGGAATCATAAATATGAAGAAGAGACTTGTCAGCCTGAGGAAATGATGAAGCAAAAGTACCCTCACCTTTTCGACTACGCCTCAAGTATAAATTTCGGGGACGAAATTTCTTAAGGGGGGAAGAATGTAACGACCAAAACTTTTGTAATAGTATATTAACTTACTCTTAACGATTTAATAGAGATGTTAATGTTTAATGCAGAAAGAGGAGTCGATGGCTTCATCCAGTAGACTCGAACGTTATGAAGCCCACTTATCAGAGCTTGGGAAAGAGGTAGCATCTTTGGGCTTCACTTTGGACCAAGCCCAAGACGAACTCCAGCGTGTCAAACTTAAACAGAAACACCTACGAGAGAAGTTCAAGTTAGTAGAGATTACTACTAGGGAAATGTTATCTGAGCCTCCCTCAGATTCTCTCACCATAGCACACCTTACACTTAGGTCATATGCCGGTGTTATAAGGGGCTATGTGACGAGACCCTAGCTTCCTTGTGTGATCCTTTGGGATGAATAAATTGATATTTCTTCCTTTAGGGATGTTTGTGAAATTTCAATTGTTCGGATAATTTTAGGATATATTTTGTTAATGAATTTTGAAAAAAGGATATTTTAAAATATCTATGTAAACCCTAAATAATTAACGATGTGTAATGATTTTCAAAAAATGATCTTCTACAAAGGTGTTCAGTAAGGAATTTGGAGTCTAATAAGATCAACTTAATTTTTGATGAATAGTAAATTATGAATAGTGATTTTATGCTTAGGATTAGTAATGTGACCAAATGGATTAGTAATTTCACTCAAAGAAAGTTTTAATATAATTTAGACACCTAGATTAAGTAATGTGATTCAATAAAATGGGTAAATAATGGATTCATAAATAATTAATCAAGTATTAGTTTTTTGGGGTGAATAGTGTTTTTTAATTAAAAATTAAATTAAAAATATTTAGAAAAATATTTTTATAAAATGGACTTTATTTTTGAACTCAGAGAACCGATATTATGTTATGGTAATTTTTGGGGTTTTTTCTAAAGAAATGAATTTTAAGTGAATAGTGTTTTATTTAAAAAATAAATTAAAAATTTTTGGATTTTTTTTTTATAAAATGGACTTCATAAATGTACTTAGAGCATTGATATTTGGTTAAGGTGAAATTTTGTGATTTTTCTGAGAAAGTTCAATTTTCAGTAAACAGTAAAAATACAGTTTTAGGGTTTCAGTATGTTTAATGACATCATAATTGTGTCATGATGATTTCATGAGATATTTTAATGGAAGGTAGACTAGAGAGGATGAATTATTGTGTGAGGTGTCCCAAGTGGCCAATACCATGGGCAAATACCATGGGCAAGCCCATGGTTTTTCCAAAACCACTAATGAGGTGTCCCTTGTCCATTAATGCCTTGTCCACTCACTTTCCCTATAAATACCAAACCCTCCTCTCATCCATTCGACTCCAAAAACCATCCCCAACGAAGTTATGGTCTCCTTACCTACCAAGGATTCCTCCCATGGTGCCCCCAAGCCCTCAAGGTCCAAACCTTTGAGTTTTAAGAGTTACGTTTTAAGGTAAGGGATCCGACCTCTCTCTTTCTTTTCATGTAATCTCTTTTATGTTATTCCTTTTATGCTCCATGTTCTTATGGGAGAGTATGTTCTTTTAAATTACTCTTACTGCCCTTTTCATTTTTATATGATGATATATCCCCTATTACACTCATCATTTCGTTTTATGAAAGTTTAAGTTACACCGTTAGGCTGCCGAATTTTTAAGGGATTCTTTCACCCTTCTCATTCTTTTCAAAGTTATACTTTCATGTCAAGCCTTTCAGGTTCTTTTTTAATTATGTTGGGGTATGATCTCTATATCTATCATACTTAACTCTTATGTTCATATGATTAGGGACCCTATTTGATCTTTTCAATTCATTTTTGTTGAAGTTTAAGTGACTTCGTTAGGATGCCGAATTTTCATAAGAGAAATCTAATTTTTGTCTTCCTTCCATGTTTTTCATTTCAAATGGTATGTCCTTAAAATTTCATTACCATGTTCATATACCCATATATTCTTTCCCTATACTATTTTATGGGACATTTATGAATGTTCTACCCATGTCCCCTCTCTTTTCAATGTTTTTTAAAACCCTGTAACGTAGCCGTTATGCTGCAGAATTTTCGTCTCAAAATGCCTCTCTCTTTTTATCAAAATTATTTTATGTTATTAAGTGAATACTCCAAGCTCTTATTTCTATAGGGCTATTGAAATATACATCAAAATGTTCTATTTTAAATTCTGGTATTTACATACATGAAACCCGCTTTCCCTTTCCGTGGGTTTAAAGTGACATAAAGATCATGTCTTTAAAGCAGTTTTTAAAATGTTATGATTATGAAATGAAACCCATTTGTTTTATGCTATATGGGTTGTTTATGAAATGATTGATGATGATATATGTGGATCACATGATAATAAAGACATGTCAAGGGTGCGCCTAGATAGCGCTCCAATGCATTGGGTAAAGACTTAATCTCTAGAGATGACTTTTTAGACTGATACCTTGGTGAATAACCATGGTAATTTTTAATGACACCTTGGGGATGGACCTTGGTGAAATGAAATGATTGTCAATATTAAATGTTGTAGCCACATGTTCAAGTTATGAAAAAATTTTATTTTTATTATGATATATCTCATGATTTCTTTCTCATTCCATAAAGTTATTTTCATATCCTTATTGAAGTATCTCAAGTTTACATGTAAAATGTTTCTCTTGTTTCCCTTACTGGGCCTTCTTCCCACCCTTTCTTTTGATGTATGTCCCCAGGTTATGAGATGAAGTAATGAACCTAGTATGAACTTAAGGAGAAGCCTTTAAAGTGTTTAATAAGAATGTTTTATATTGTTTTCATGTATTATGTTCCTTGTTTCCAAGACACTAAGCCTTAAAGATCCTCAGTTCCGTTTAATGAAATGAAAGTTTATGTTATAAAAAGACAGGATGCAATATATTAGATATTATATTGTGATCTAGTCAGATGCCTCCTACCTATATCAGTTGTGATAGTGAAGCAACATTATCAAGGGAATATATATGCATGTACAATGGAAAGTCTATATATATAAGTTTGAGACATGATTATGTGATACAATTGTTACAAGATGGTAACATAACAATTGTTTTTGTGAGATCATGTAAAAAACTAGCAGATCCGTTTACAAAATCTCTACTGAGAGAGGTTATTCATGCAAATAATAAAGAGATGGGGTTAAACCCATAGAATAAATCATTTTAGTAATGGAAACCCAACACTTTCTTTAGGTAGATCCTAATCAATGTGTTTAATGGGTAAATACAAGTTATGAATATGATTGTTGATTTTGAAAATTATAACCCCAATTTTTGGTGTCAATATCGTTTGTTATGAAAAGAGGTTGATTTTTAAACTCTTAACAAAATATTAAGGTTTAATGAGTTAGGTGCTATTATAAAGGAGGCACAATGTAATATTTTTCCTATGTGAACGTAGAAGTGGTGCCGCTTCATACAAGATTTAATGGGTTTACTCCTTAGAGAGTTCATGAAAAGGATATAAGCACATGGGCTTAAAAGTTCTAAAAATGATATGTTGGATGAATGTTAATTATATGTATGATGTCTCCAGTTTATCATACAGGTTAAAAATTTTAATGTTTCAACATCATATAAATCTGATAAACATTGAGATATTGATACTAAGTAAAGGTTTAAATCGAAAGATACATTTATTCTATATAATGAATCCCTTGTGATCTGGAGAATTAATATTTATGAATAAAAGTGGGGGATTTCTATATATTTTATATATTTTTTTCAAAATATGTTATTGTTATAATTTTATTCAAATTATTTATCAAAATAAATAGAGTGTTTTTTCAAATTTGAACATGTTTGTCTCTCACCAAGAGTTTTTTCTTTTCGGTTGAACCAATATGATCTTTGATCAAATGGTGTGATTAAAGCGGTGTGTCCCTCACCAAGAGTTATCTTGTTTCAGTCAAACCAATGTGTTCTTTGATCGAACTGGTGCATTTCGCACCATTTCTAATCTATAAATAATCAATGATTAGATCGCTTATGATTTAATTAATTTCAATCCTAGAAATTCTCCAGAGTTCTCCCAACATCAGTGCAGAGGGGTAATCAGAAATTAGTGTTTGATTTTTCCCAAACCTTGGTGAAATCCTCGAGGGATACTTCCACCAAGAACCCTACACCATCAATGTGGGGGTGGATCAAACCCTTTTGGACAGTGAACCCGATTCACGCATCAAGGTTCTATCCGTCTTTTTTATGCAAAATTATTTTTCTATCACCCCCCCCAAGATGGTTTGATTGGATAGACATGTGGATAGGGTTTGTAATCCATATTTGTGGAAGGGTCTCGAGATAGGATAAATAACTAAAAAGCCCTAAGAAAATGTAACTGGTGGAATGAATTTTCATCCACCACTCCCTCTATATATAGGTAGTTTTCATAATACCGAAGGTCCCCTGGTATACCAACCGTTATGCGAAATACTACTTCATGACATCATCGATTGATCCATGAATGGGTGCATTTCCCACGACTAGTTTCGCTGATCCCTCTTCAACAAAAATACCTGCTCTTGAGAAGGACCCCCAAACAACAAAATTTGTGCCCCCAGGCCTCTTTTTTTCTATTGGAATGTGCATGAAAACCCATCCAAAATCCTTCAACATTAAAGATAGATGACATTATTTAAGAATAGTCCACCACTGGTCATGAAGCTCATGCATATGATCATCATTATGAAAAATAAAATCCCAAGGTGATATCTAACAAATCTCGCATGATCGTTTGCTTTCACCACATAAAATTAAAGTGATAAAGGGGATAAGAAGACATGTTTTCAGTTGTTGAAATGCAAGCAGTGTGCACCCCGATAAACCTACGAGAAACCTTGAATCTTAGGTGACATGTATACCCGCCTCACAAAATCCCCTTGGATTATCAGCTTCACCACATGGAAGGCCTCATACGTTTTTGAACAACCCTAAAGTGCTCTAAATGAAAGAGGACAAAAATTTACACCACATGCTAGAACAAAATTCATATGAACCATTTTGTTCAAGAGAAACATCATCCAAAAATAGAGAAAAAATCCTAGATACTACTCGTACTACTCGCATGGTCCCTAGTCATTGTAAATTAAAACAAAGTAGAAAGAAAGGTAGGAATTAAGAGGGTTCACAGTCACTGAAAGGCATGTGACACACACCCCAAGTGACCCATGAGACACTGCATGTCCCCGGTGACACATCTTATGTAACATCCCTACTTGAGTAAAGGTAAAAACCATTTAAATTTTATGTCCATTTGTTTAAAGAGACTTAGGATTCATGCCTGCTCTTTTTTGTCGCAGGTCTTGGGCATATATTAAAATTATTTAAATGAATTCATGAGTTTTAAGAAATATATTACAACGCACCCCAGTGCAGTCTTTTGTTTAAAAATTATAAAAATAAATTTAAATTGAATAAAATGTAATTTAAAGGATGTTTAAAGAAAATAAAAAACGGATACTAAATTTTAAAATAACAGAAAAATGGGGTTATGTGAATAGAAAAAAATATTTAAAATGGGAATTATCCCAATTTATAAATTTTATTTCTATTTCATTCCCTTCCCTTTTATTTTATTTATTTTTTATTTATTTTCCCTTTTGACTATTTTTTAAATCGTATTTTTTTGTCTTTTATTTTCCTTTTCTATTTTCATTTATTCTTTTCCTTTCCTTTTCACTCCTCTCATCACTCTACATTGGTGTGTTTCCCCTGTAACACCCCCCCATGTGGTGAACCTCCTCCTCCTCCTCTCCCCTTCGGATACCTGATGTGACTCCATTTATAATTCTTTATCATTATTATTATGTGTTTAGTAAATATATCGGTAGGGCTAACTTTACAGGCCAAGAATCATAGGATCTCATCCATTATCTATCTTGCAATATTTAGCAGAAGGTTTTTACCTAAAAATGTGGTTTTTCTAAAATCATATTATTTAGTACATTTTAGGTAAAATCAAAGATCGTTATTGAACATATGATCCTCTACATTTAATAGGTAAAGTTTCCACTCTCTTAACTATTTTCTCATTCTGTCTTTTAGATCAAATGTTGTGTAGTTCGTCAGTACCTACTGTCGATATTCATTTATTCCAATAATAATTTAATTAAATTACTTTTCATGATTATGATAACCTTGTTTGAAATAAACTAGCTTATTTAAATTGTTGCAACATTGTTGGATACTCCTTTTGGTGTGATGATGAAATTGGAATTTTTTATACTAGCCTTCAAAAATCATGTATATTAATTTCATGCATTTTATGACCCCTCTTTGTTGATATTTAAATTAAATAAATTATTCAACACATTTATGACCCAAGAATATTGGGGTTTTTTGTTTTGTTTATTTCTGAGGACTTCCTTGTTTAAATTCATACCATCCAATGACTTTATAAAAGAAAAAATGTGTTTTTATGTTTTCACTGATATTGTGTTTTGTAAGTAACTATTTAGCTTGAATTATCAATATGTAGATTGAATTATTTGCTAAATTTTTTTATTGAAAAAATAAATACACTATCTATGATATTTTTTTCCTTAAATTCTAATTAAATTTAGGGTGGTTAGAAAATGTGTGTTTCATATAAAGTACCACACATGGAATCTCTTTTCCTGATTGGTTACTACACTACACGCTATGGAGGTGATGTCTTATGATTTTCCAGTTGAGGAATCCCCTGGGAATTCTATATACCCATGAGTGATACAATATCCCAAAGGTACAATCAAGGATAGACTCATTGACAATGTTCTTACGCCATGCTTCAGGTGATACTAGACCCCTGATTTGAGATACATGGGATGAACTCATGATAAAACCATACCTCACATGATAATTGTTATCTAAGATGATTAAATTGGATAGTATCAGTGGTATTGGTTAATTTGAACGATGTACCATATTGATACCTTCAAGATGAGCTTGGATTCCAACTGTAAATTTTAATATAATAATAATGAAAATATCTAGAATGTTTTATTTGATTTAGATTTGGGATACATGATAATTGTCATAATTTATAGTGACTTTAAGAACACTTTCATAACTCATAAATTAGACCCATGCTAAAGCACGATCATGGGGGTATGTTTCTTTTTTTCATCGATCTACTTTTCTATCATTTTATATATATATACACGCTTTCTTCTTATCATAGGTCCTTATTCAGATTCTCGGATTAGGATGATGCTGGTAATATGGGATGGGTTCCATTGAGAACCTGTAATGATTTATATTTATTTTATTATGTTTATTTGATTGATTACTTTTATCATTTATTGGCACACCGCTTTTGTTTACAACATGAAATGGAATGGTTTAGACACCCTAGGTGCCGACCTTCTATGATTTTATCCCAATCCATTCATGGGAATATTTTTGTACTGTGTAGAATTTATGCTCACATGTAGGGATAATGGAAAGCATAATGCTTTTGATTCTTGAGTGTTTCTAGATTCTTATGATGGAGATTAGGGACACAGATTGAGCCTTTGCTCAAAATTCAGTTTTTTCAAATTGTGTCATTTTCATTATAATGGTAATTACATGATCATATTCTTATTTTCTAAACTTTTACTTTACAAAATACATCATAGCATGATATCATTGTGTATCTAGTTTTTTATCATCTTCTACACTTACTATTTATTCAATTGGGATTAAATTTTTTCTTCTACTGTTGTTTCATTATTTATATTCTTTTTCTATTTGTTATAAATTGTTTTTCTAACACAGCATATTACCTATTACCTATGAGGGCATATTATCCCCAATAGAAACGTTATGAAGTACCTCACTAGTATTCGACGACCTTTGGAGTTTTGGGATATGCACTTGAGATCATGTTTCCAAACCACCTTGGAGTACCAATATCATGTCTCCTGGGACAAGTATGTTACAAAGTGGTATGAGTGCTTGTTTTTTCTTTTGAATTACTATTGGGATTGCACCAGACACTAAGATATAGGGATTTAGAGTATACCTTGATCTTGGATGTGGCTTACACATATTCATGGGAAACCCAAATTCCTTGGTCAGGATTGCAGTTGTTGATTATGCAAATTATTATTGATATGATTTCAATGTTGGGTGACACTATAGTTTTTTTTATTTTTGTTGGTATTGGTATTATTGATGTGATGGTTATTACCATTTCAACCTGATGATATGTATAGCGACGCAACCTTTTCATACATTACTATTACATAATTTCAAAGATAAACAACATAATAGTATTACACACAGAGGAGCCAAAGGTTTAGTGTCTTGGGAAAACTAGGACCATACATAACAAATACAACATCAAGCATAAACATTTATTTAATTTCTTCTTCTCTAGATTCTTATTGGACCTTGTCCTCTCCTTAGTACATGTATCCACCTGAGGATATACATCAAAAGGGGTGAGCTAGAGGCCCGGTAAGAGGATAGTTAAGAACAATATATCATGGGGTGATCATAATCATAACATAGGCAAAAGATCGTGAACATGAGAAGAGCATAAATATGAGACTTGAAATGTGTCAATGCATAAAAATGAAACATCATGCCTTTGTGGTTAACCACCACACATACTTTTGAACCAAGCTAACATCTTGTTCACACATAATTTCACATTTACTCATGAGAATAATCACTTTACCCGATGCATTGGAGTGCTGTATAATTCCAGATGCACCCGTCACATTCAAACATTCATATTGCACTATATAATTTCGGGCGCGCCCGTCATATCATAACATTATAATTATCATGATTTCCACATAGAAAACATATCAAAATTGAATATAACTAACCCATGTAAAGTAATGAGTTTCATCTCATAAGAATACATTCATAAGATTTGGGTTCCAAAAGGAAAGAGGGAACAACATACTTGATACAAGAACTATCAAACTTGAATGACAAGTAAGAGGTGTGTTCATGAAAGAAGAGTTCTTTTGGAAAACATTTCATTTTACATAAATACAAGTGAAGGAAATGTATATCCCAGAAAAGTAAATACAATGATGAAAAAATGATTTTAAATGAGTACCCATATCAAAAATGGAGTGAAAGAAGAAGAACCCAAAGGATGAAAGTTGGGTTCGAGAATTCCCCCTTACCTTGTATCTGAATGCTTCCTTCTCTTTAATGTCTGGTATAATGACATTATATTCATTAATTAGAAATCCATAACCATGTGTACATTAATAGGGTTCATTATAGTTTCATTATGTAATATTATGTTCCTTTGGATGACTTATAGTGTTTAAAAACATTGTTCGGGGATGTTCGTTTTTATGGTTTTTTCTTGGGTGGTTCACTTGTATTCTTAAATTGATGTTTGTGTATAACATGGGTAAACATCCAGAACTGTTATTACATGTTATTAATGATATTAACTGATTTTTAATGGTCTTATAATGAATCATATTACATCCATGTGGATGAATCATTAGATAAGAACTAAATGATGGTTATTTGGGTCAATTTGGGTGTTTTTTCGATCACAACGAACTTGATTTAACTTATCACTTAGTAATATGAACATAAATTATTTCCAGAACATTAAATAGGACAGAATACATAAAAAATATTCTGTTTCAACCATAAAAATGGTTTCATGACCAGATCTGAAAGTAGAAATGGAAGAAGAAATCATGTTGTTCTTGAAGGTGATAAATTAACACCTCATGAACAACGTTCTCTTTAATAAAATAAAAGGAATAGGTAAAGGGGTTGGATGTTATAATATCCCATTATAATCATAAAAGTATATTTTATGTATAATAATGTAGTTACAATACCATTTTTATGAAGATAGGTGGGAGGAGATCAAGAAATGAACTTGAACTTGAAAGGAAATTAAAAGAGAAGAGGGAGAGAAATTACCTCTTGAATCCTTCTCTTGAGAACCACCTTAAGGGACTAAAAATGGTCTTTTGATGATATCAGAAGCTCTTGTACGTGGGGGAGGGGCTAAAGAATGTGTTTGGGAAGATTTTAGAGAAGTCTTGGTGCTTGAGAGGTGTGAGGAAATGAGGATGTGAAGGGTGGATTTTATAGTGGAGGGGAGAGGGGTTTCCTTAATATATAATTCATTAGTTTATTAATTTCCCCTAAGACAAGAAATAGTGAGTCTTTAATGACCAAGAATATTAATTTTATCATATAATCCCGAACCAAGTGGGATTACATCAGAAGAACATCATCGATGAATCACTTAATCCATTATTTAGCATTTATTGTGAATTATCGGATTCTACTATTCATTAAAAATTCATGTATCTCAGAAAAATCCCAAAAAATTACCCCAACCATTTTTCGACATGTAGAATCCAAAAATGAATTCCATTTTCAGAAATAATTATCTAAATATTATTAATCTAATATTTAATTAAAATCATAATTTACTTAAAAACAGTTTTTAAGATTAATACTGATTTTATAGTGCTTTCCAAAATTACGTAGGGTCTTATAAAATTATCTAAAAACTAAAATACATCGATTAAATAATTTATGAATACATTTTAGGGAAATAAATATTATTTTAAATTAATTAATTAATTATAATTAATTATTTATGACTTATAAAATACCAAAACGTTTACTAAGGTCAAATTGTCACTTTCTAAGATGTCTAATTTTTCTTAAATATTTATAGGTAATGTTACCAATATGTTGGATGATTTAATATTCATAAGGGTCACATTACTATTCATAACAGTATGTTACTATTCATAAGGGTAGGTTACTATTTACCAAAAAAATTTTGTTTCATTAGACTCCAAAAAACATCTTGAACACAACCATGTAAGTAAAAGTTTTGAAATTTCTAACACAGAAGTGACAAACATATGTTTGAAGGTCACTTAGAACATATTAGTTCATTATGTGGTGTTTTCATGTGATTTTATGACATATAAATATTAAGGTAATTTCAATTGAAAAACATTGGGTCGTTACATTCTTCCCCCCTTAAGAAATTTTGCCCCCAAAATTTCACTTTACACAAACAGGTGAGGGTACGTCTCCTTCATTGCCTCTTCTAGTCCCCAAGTTTCTTCCTCAAACTTATGGTTCCTTTACAAAACTTGGACAAGGTGGGTGGTCTTGTTGCGTAGAACCTTATCTCTCTAATCCAGAATCTTTACTGGATGCTCCTCATAGGAGAGATCATCTTCCAACTGCACCACCTCTGAGTTTAGTACATGTGAGGGGTGTGGTATGTAGATCCTCAATAGTGATAAATGAAACACATCATGAAATTGAGCCATATTTGGTGTAAGTGAAAGACGATAGGCCACAAATCCTATGTGGTCAAGGATCTAAAAGGGGCCAATATACCTTGAGCTTAGCTTACCTTTCTTCCCGAATCGCGTGACTCTCTTCCATGGAGATATTCGAAGGAAGACATTATCTCCAATGTCGAACTCCAAGTTCCTTCGACGGTTGTCAGCATAACTCTTTTTCTGACTTTGAGAAGCTTTGATGTGTTTTTGGATGACTTGAAAATTCTCTGTCATCTCTTAATCAAGATCGGGTCCATGTAACATTGTTTCTCCAACTTCATCCCAACAGGTTGGAGTTCTATATCGCTTTCCATACAGAGCTTCATATGGAGCCATCTGAATAGTCGAGTGGAAGATACTGTTGTATGAGAACTCAACCAATGGGAGATGCTGATCCAAACCACCTTTGAATTAAAGAGAGAAAGATCTTAACATATCTTCAATCATCTGAATAGTCCTTTCAGACTGGCCATCATTTTTTGGGTGATAGGCCATGATGAAATTTAATTCAGTACTCAAAGCATGTTGAAGGCTCCTCCAGAATTTAGATGTGAACCTTGGATCGCGGTCAGAGACAATTGAGAGTGGAACACCGTGAAGTCTCAACACATACTTCACATATATCTTTACAAGTTGTTCAAGAGAGAGTTCTTCTTGAATAACAATATAATGGGAAGTCTTAGGGAGTCGATCAACCACAACCCATATTGCATTATTTCCCTTTGACGTCTTTGGGAGACCCGTGACAAAGTCCATAGTAACAATTTCCCATTTCTACATGGTTATAGGCAAAGGATTCATCAGACCCTTGGACTTTTTTCAGTTAGATTTAACTTGCTGAAATACCAAGCACATTGATATATATTCTGCAATCCCCTTCGTTATGTTATCCCACCAGAAGTGTTCTCGTAGATCACGGTACATCTTGGTACTCCCAGGATGGATAGATAAAGTTGAGATATGTGCATTATCCAATATCTCATTCTTTATCCCAGGTGATGAAGGATCACAAAGCCGCATTCCAAACTGAATCAAACCATCATCGTCGATATGGAACTCTTACAACTTCCCTTCCTTTACTGCGTTAACCCTCTTTTGTATCTCCACATCATCCCTTTGTGCTTCCATAATCTTCTCCCTAATGGATGGTTGCACAATCATTTGGGAAAGGTAGGATGTATCCCCTACCCTTATGATATTCAACTCCATTATTTTCATATCCAAGAAGATTGGGTCATTCTCAATCCACAACATGGATAGAGTAGTAGGTTCCTTTCTTATTAGAGCATCAGCAACCTTGTTCGCCTTTCCAGGATGATTGTGAATAGAGAAATCGTAATCCTTGATTATCTCTAACCATCTCCTTTGACTCATGTTGAGCTCTTTTGGTTTGAATATATACTTTAGGCTCTTGTGGTCGGTAAATATGTCACACTTCTCACCATATAGGTAGTGCCACAAAATTTTCAACGAAAAAATCTTGGCTGCCAGCTCTAGATCATTCGTCGGGTAGTTCTACTCATGGATCTTCAACTATTGTGAGGCATAGGCTATCACATTATCATTTTTCATGAGTACACAACCCAAGCCTTTCTTTAAAGTATCACTGTATATCACAAAACGTTCTCCACTTTTCAGTATTGTGAGTAAAGGTGCAGTGGTCAACCTTCTCTTTAGCTCCTTGAAGCTTCCCTCACATTCTTCCATCTAGACATACTTTACCCCTTTCCTTGTTAGTGTAGTTAGCAGGCTTGAAAATCGTGATAATTTTCTCAAAAAACGTTAGTAGTACCCAGATAATCCAAGAAAACTATGGATTTCTATGACACAATAGGGCCTTGGACATTCTTTAATCGCCTTTTTCTTTGAAGGATCCACAGAAATTCACTTACTTGTGATCACATGTCCTAAGAACGTGACTTGATTCATCCAAAAGTCACACTTTCTGAACTTGTCTTACAACTTTTCCTTTCTTAATGTCTCCAACACAAGTCTTAGATGTTCTCCATGTTCCTCCTTCCTCTTGGATTAGATGAGAATATCATCGATAAACAATACCACAAATTTATTGAGGTAATGTTTAAAGAATCTATTCATCAAATCCATGAAGATTGTAGGGGCATTAGTAAGTTCAAAGGGAATCACCAAAAACTCATAGTTCCCATACCTTGTTCGGAAGGCAGTATTTTTAATATCTTCCTTCTTCACATTTACCTGGTGATATCTAGAATGAGTATCCACCTTTGAGAAGTATTTAGATCCTCTTAATTGATAGAACAAGTCATAAATCGTTGGTAGAGGATACTTGTTCTTTATGGTGATCTTGTTGAGTTCCCGATAGTCGACACATAGCCGCATTGTTCCATCCTTCTTCTTCACAAAGAGCACTGGCGCACCCCAAGGTGATGCACTAGGGTGTATGAACCCTTTTTCCAAATGCTCTTGCAGTTGCTTCTTTAACTCCTCTAGTTCGATAGGAGCCATCCAATAGGGACACTTCGAGATAGGAGTAGCTCCGGGTATGAGTTCAATTGAGAACTCTACCTCATGATCCAGGGTAATTCTGGGTAACTCTCCGGGAAATACATCGCCGTATTCCCTCACGATGGGCATTTCCTCAAGGTTGGACCTTTCCTTCGACTCAACCATTTGGGTGAGGTATGATTCTTCATAGGGAATCAACAACCACACAATTGAAGGATTATTAAAAGGAGATTCATGATCTTCCTTGAATTTGTAGAGGAGCATGAGGTGGTTCAGAATATGAAAAGATATTTCCTTTTCTTGATAGTTGATATGTTCTCTATATAACGAGAGCCAATCCATTCCCATTATAGTGTCGAATTCCACCAAGGTAAGTATTACAAGATTTTCAGAAAGAATCATCCCACATACGCCAAAAGGATAAGAGTCAATCACTTGGGTTGCAATGATTGCACCATTTGGTGTTTTTACAGATATCACTACTTCAAGGTTCTGGGGCTTCAATTCTATAGTTCTAGAAGACTTGCAAGATATAAAAGAATGTGTAAAACCAGAATCAAATAAGACTTTTTCCATTCTTGATTGAATAGAAAGTGTACCTTGTATGACTTCATTATCATGCTACAACTCCATAGTAGTGATGGCATAAGTCTTCCCTTGTTCCTTTGGCTTTGGTGTCTACTTATGCTGATTACCCTCGAGAACCCGAGGTTTAGTACACTGGTTAGAATAGTGCCCTAGCTCCCTACAGTTGTAGCATTGAACAATGAGTGTTTCTCTCCCTTCATCAGCTACATTCTCCTTCATTTTTTTGTCTTTTCGACACTCTTGAGCATGATGTCCTTCTTTCCCACACTTTAAGCACTTCCCCTTCCCTTTGAGGATGTTCCAATGGTGAAACTTTCCACATTTTTGGCATGTGGGTCATTGAGTTTTCTTCCCACCCTTATCATTAGATCCACCAACATGAAACTCCATATTTCGTTTCATATCCCCATATCCATGGGACCATTCTCCAAGCTCCATCTCCACATTGAGAGCACATCGAACAACTTATTCATAACTCCCAATGTCTCTAATTTTAAGAGCCTTTCGAAAGTGTGGTTTTAATCCACTAAAGAATCTATCAATTTTTCTATCATTTTTGATAACAAAACCCGAAGCATACCTTGCAAGCCTTGTGATATTCTCCTCATAGGTTGTGACAGATTCTCCTTATTTTTTCTTGAGCTCTATGAATTCTCTCTCCATCTTCGTGTAAAGATTTCGCGGGAAGTACTTATTAAGAAACATTATCATAAAGTCTTCCCATTCCATATCTTCAATTTCCTCCTTGGCATGGTGTTCTTAATAAAAGCCCACCATTGATCAGCTTCTACATCTAGATGATAAAAGGATAGTCACATTCTCCATATCAGAATAGTGAAGCATAGATAAGATCTTCTCCATAGAGTTAACAAACTGTTCTGCAACTAGTGGATCAGAAGATCCACAAAACGTTGGTAGTTGTTGCCGCATAAAACATTCGATGGCCAGTTCCTCCCTCTTTGGTGAAGGGGGACGTTCCCCATTATTATGGTCATTATTCATAACCTCAGATAATTGGGTAAGCTTTGCCATTATGTTTTTAACTCCACCTCCCAAATCATTGGGGACGTCGTTCGGGCAATCGTTGCATTGGCCCTCGCATGAATTATTGTCCTGATTTCTCCAGGTTCCCACCAATTTCTGAAATAGAAAAGGTTAGAACAAAACATAAGTAAACAAGTCATGAATAACTTATTCATTTAAACAATTTATACCAAAAACATAACATATGGGATCCCTATGTAAATATTCTTGTTTTCATATTTGTACTTAGTCTCATGCTAGAGGTTTTCTCTAGGGTTCACTAATCCTAATTCCCAAATTAACTAAACCTTTTCTATGATACCAACTATGGAGAACCAAACTTTTCTTACATTAATATTAAATCATTTCAAAGATAAACAAAATAATAGTATTACACATATAGGATCCAAAGGATTAGTGTCTTGGGAAAACTAGGACCATATATAACAAATAGAACATCAATCATTTACATTTATTTAATTTCTTTTTCTCTATCTTCTTATTGGCACTTGTAATCTCCTTAGTACATGTAGACACCTAAGGATATACATCAAAATGGGTGAGATAGAATCCCAGTAAGAGGATATTTGATAACAATATATCATGGGGTGAGCATAATCAAAACATAGGCAAAAGATCATGAACATGAGAGGAGCATAAATAAAAGACATGAAATATGGAAAAGCATAAAAGTAAAACATTGTGTATTTGTGGTTAACCACCACACATACTAGTGAACCAAGATAGAATCTTTTTCATAGATCATTTCAAATTCACTCTTGAGATTCATCACTTTACCCAATGCATTGCAGCGCTGAATAATTCTGGGTGCACCCGTCACATTCAAACATTCATATTGCGCTATATAATTCTGGGCACACCCGTCACATCATAACATTATCGTTATAATGATTTCCACATAGAACACACATAAAAAATGAACATAAGTAACCCATGGAGAGGAATGGGTTTCATCTCATAAGAATAAATTCATAATAATTGGGTTCCCAAAAGAAATAGGGAACAACTTACTTGATACAATAACTGTCAATCTTGAATGAGAATTAAAAGGTCTGTCATTGAAAGAAGAGTTCTATAGGAAAAATTTTTATTTCTCATAAATACTAGTGAAAAATATGTATATCACATAAAAGGTAATACAATGATGTAAAAATGATTTTGTAGGAGTAACCGTATCAAAAATGTATTGAAAGAGGAAGAACCCGAAGGATGAAAGTTGGGTTCGAGAATTCCCCCTTACCTTGTATCCAAATGCTTCCTTCTCTTTAATGTTCTGTATAACGACATTATATTCATTAATTAGAAAACCAGAACCATGTATACATTAATAGGGTTCATTATGGTTTCATTATGTCATATTATATTCATTTGGATGACTTATAGAGTTTAAAAACATTGTTCGTGGATGTTCGTTTTTCTGGTTTTTTCTTGGTTGGTTCACTTGTATTCATAAATTGAAGTATGGGTAGAACATGGGTAAACATGTGAAACTGATATTAGATGTTATTAATGAGATTACAGGAGTTTAAATGATATTATAATGAATCATATTATATCCATGTGGATGAATCATTAGATGAGAATTAAATTATGGTTATTTGGGTCAATTTGTGCGGTTTTTCGATCACAACGTACCTATTTTAACTTATCACTTAATAATATGGCCATAGATATGACAACCCTGCTTTTTATTACAACTTAAACATGATTTATTACATAAAAATTCACTTGATAAAACTAAGAATATCGATAGGTTTAGTGTCTTTGGGGCTTAGGATCAATACATAAAAACTCGAAACATGAAATACAACATATTTATTGAAAAAATCCTTTACATGACCACTAAATTCCCTCATACATAGCATTTCATGGGATTACCTGAGGACATGCATAAGAAAAGGGTGATATATAAATCCCAGTAAGGGAATACACATGGAATAACATGAGGAGTATAATACATGTTAGATATTAGGCATATCAATAGTGCATAAAAGAAACATGAACATAAAGGCATGATAACGCATGATAATCATAACATGGAAATGTAGAAACAACACTTATCATGGAATTAGCATATGCCAAGTCTCATTGCACATGGAGCATGAGTAAATCCTCATTCCATATAAATCACGAGTAAACCCTCGTTGCACTTGAATTAGCATGAATCAACACTCATTGCACATGACATTTCATGATACTACACTTTACCCAATGCATTGGAGCGCTATAAGGGCGCACCCTTCTTAAACATTCCATTTCTTGCATAAGTGTGCCACATGGATCATGAAACATGGATTCATAAAAAATAATCATTTATTCCAAGATAATGGAATGTGTAATTCATACATGAAACATTGTAATCAATAATTAAATGTGCAAAAAGGTGAATACCCTTGATGGAGAAATGGGCATGGTATCCACTACACAATGGTATTGGCTTAGAAAATCGGTGTGATTTTGGCAGCGTAACGGCGTGACATAAGAATTAATAAAAATGGTTGATGAGAGATAAATGGGTTCCTTATCATATTTACATGTAATGTACAGTAAGGAGGTCATATAAGTACATGTCCCAACAATTATAATGGAATTTATATTCATGATACAAAATTATTGCTTGAATGTAAAAGAGGAGAGAGAAGTTCCTTTCGGAATTTCAGCATAGTAACGGGTGAACATTGGAGGCATTTAATGAGAGAGAAAGGGGTCTTACATAATTAAAACAATAAAAGGGAAGTATGGCAGAGGTGTGAAACCATACCCCAACATTCATAATTGAAATTAGAAGGCAAAACAATTTAAATAAAATTGGACAAAAAAGAGAAAGGAAGAAAAAACCCTTACTTGGAAGTGTTCTTCCAAAGGCTAGAGAGAGGACTGTGAGGGGATTTATGGGAGCTTGGGGAACCTTGGAAGGATTATAGAGAGAGTAGGGCAGAGGTTGGACGAACTCCATGGGCTTTGAGTGAGGAGGAAGTGGGATCTTGGGTGGGTTTATATAGGAAAGCTGAGGGAATTCTTTATTATTTATGTTTGGGTCACCTTACATTAAATATATCCAAACCAAAAACCATCCCATGGTTTTTTACCATGGTTTTTGGAAAAGGGAAGAGGAAAAAAATATTTTATAAGGCCAAAGTCTGAACTTCTTAAAATATTAGGGTTGCTTATGTTGAGGTGAGACACACTTCCTTGGAAATTAATTTAAAAAGGCAAGTTGTTGAATATGTCTTGAGGGGTCCATTAATGCATTGAAAAGTAAGTCAAACAAACCAAAAATCACATTATTTTAATGGTAAAATATATATTGGCCGAAAATAAAGATTATAGTATTTTATTACATCACTATTGGGTCATTATGATGTCATAAAACACATTATATATTTAAACGGTAATTAATTTTTACCCAAAAATTTGACTGTCTCAGAAAATTATGAAAAAATCACCGTTGGATAATTTTGACATCCTGATTCATGAAATGAAATTTATGTTATCTAAATAATTTCCTAAATAGGTTAATTTTAACTTTTAAAATAAAAACCAACATTTATAAAAAATTCACGGGTTTTGACATAAATGGCTTTCAAACCTTAATAAAAAATATTAATTGCATTCATAAAATTATAAGATAATTTATATTTAATAAAAATTAATTTAATAATAAGAATATTATTTTATTAAAATATTATTTAATTAAAAAATCACTTAATTTAAAAAATTAGATTTCTTAATTAAATAATAACTAAAACACCATTTGTACTTTAAAAACTATTTACAATGTATCAAAAATGACTATAAATTATTTTCAATATTATATACAAAAAAAATAATGTACATGAACATCATAATACTTATTTGTTACATAACCCCTTAAAACAGCCGCATAAGACCTAAGGGTAAGGTGTGTGATGGTGACAGACTCATGGGGTGGCTCGGATAACATCGCACGTGTGGTAATTTCAATCAACATCAACTTTTCCCGTAGAAGGTCACGTTCGAGCATGAAATGATGAAGCTCAGCTTGGGCTTGGTCAAGAGTGAAGCCCAAAGACGCCACCTATTTTCTGAGCTCTGACAAATGGGCTTCGTTTGGGGAAATTCTACTGGATGAGTCCATCACTTCCTTTGTATGAGTAAATTGGATTTGTTAAAGTCCTATATTTATACTAATCATGTGATCACTGTTCAATGACTATATTAGCAACAGTTAAAATTCTTAACAGAAAACCAAAGATGTTTACATTTTATATAAACATAATGAGACATTTAATTAGATCAATAGGGATTTCCATTAATGAAACATTGGGTCGTTACAATATTCCCCCCTTAAGAAATTTTTCCCTCGAAATGTTCCTTTTCCCACACTAAAACAAATGTGGGTAACTCAGCTTCATCATATCCTCCGATTCCCAAGTCGCATCTTCAAACTTGTGTTTTCTCCACAACACCTTGACGAGGGGCATTGTCTTATTTCGTTGAACTTTTTCTCTACGATCTAAGATATTCACTGGGTGCTCCTCATAAGAAAAATCATATTCCAATTGTACCACCTCAGAAGAGAGTACATGTGAAGGGTCCGATATGTACTTACTTAAGAAGGATACATGAAAGACATCATGTACTTTGTACATAGTATGTGGAAGTTCTAGTCGATAGGCCACAACACTGACACGATCAAGAATCTCAAAGGGGATGATGTACCTTGGACTTAACTTCCCTTTCTTTCTAAACCTCATGACCTTCTTCCATGGAGATATGCATAGAAACACCTTGTATCCAAATTTAAACTCAAGGTCCTGTCGACGGTTATCCGCATAACTCTTCTGCCGACTCTGGGTTGCCTTGATATGCTGCTGAATGGTTTTCACCTTCTCTACCATTTCTTTGACCATTTTTGGTCCAAGAAGCTTACGTTCACCGACCTCATCCCATGATGCCGGTGTTCTGCACCTTTTCCCATACAGGGATTCATATGGTGCCATTTGGATGCTTGAGTGGAAACTGTTATTATAAGAGAACTCATCCAAAGGAAGATGTTGATCCCATACTCCCTTAATGTCCATTGAGCACGCTCTCAACATATCCTCAAGTGTTTAGATAGTCTACATGGATTGGCCATCAGTTTGAGGATGATAGACCGTACTGAAGTTCATTTCAGTATTCAGAGCATGTTGAAGACTCTTCCAAAACATAGAGGTGAATCTTAGATCTCGATCAGACACAATATATAGTGGTACTTCATGAAACCTTACTGCTTCCTTGATATATATCTGTTCCATTTGATCCAAATATAAATCCTCCAAAATAGCAATGAAGTGTTCAGTCTTTGTAAGATGGTCCATGACAACCCAAATTGCATTGTTGCCTATGGATGTCCTTATAAGTTAGGTGAAAAAGTCCATGGTGATGTTCTCCCATTTCCATTCCGGTATGGGCAATGGTTGCATCATCCCCTTAGAATTCTGCCTCTCTGTTATCACTTTCTGACACACCAGGCACTTTGATGTATATTCAGCGATCACATTATTCATATTATCCCACCAAAAGTTTTCTCGGAGATCATGATACATCTTTGTGCTCCCTGGGTAAATAGATAAATTCGAACTATGTGTGTCATCCAAAAGTTCCTTCTTCAGCTCCGGACTTGATGGAACACATAGTCTTTTCCCAACCCACACAATTCCTTCTTCATTAACATTAAACTTTGAGGATTTCCCTTTTTTTATAGCTTCCGCTTTTTCTTGAATTCCCACATCATCCTTTTGAGCATCATTTAAACTTTCCAAAAGAGACTGTTGAGAAATCATTTGAGAAAGGATTGATGATGTTCACTTCTCTATGATTCCCATGTCCATCTTCATCAAGTCTAAGAATATTGGATCTTTCTCAATTCTAATCATTTATAGAATCATTGGATCCTTTCTACTTAGGACATCTCCCAACTTGTTCGCTTTCTTAGGGTGGTAATGTATTGAACAATCATAATACTTGATGAGCTCTATCCATATTCTCTGGCACATATTAAGCTCTTTCTTTGTGAATATATATTTAAGACTCTTGTGGTCAGTATATATCTCACATTTCTCTCCATAGAGGTAATTCCATGATATTTTCAAGTCAAAGATCACCACCGCCAACTCCATATCATGCGTTGGATAGTTTCTCTCATGGATTTTCAACTGCCTTGAGGCATAGGATATAACTTTATCATTATGCATTAACACATAGCCTAAGCCCTTCTTTTAAGCATCACTGAAAACAAAAAAAAGTTCCCCACTTGTGGGTAAAGTGAGCACGAGCGCAGTGATATGCCTCCTTTTCAACTCCTTGAAGCTTTCTTCACATTCATAACTCCATGAAAACAATTCTCCCTTTCGAGTTAACTTTATAAGAGGGTTGGACAATCGTGAGAAATTTCTCAGAAATCGTCGATAATATCTAGCTAACCCCAAGAAGTTACGGATATCTGTTACCAATGTTGGCCTCGGTCATCACTCAATTACATCTGTTTTGGAGGGGTCCATAGATATCCCATTGATTGTGATGATATGGCCCAAGAATGAGACCTCCTTCAACCAGAACTCACACTTTCTGTACATTGCATATAGCTTCTCCTTGTGCAAAGTATCTAGTACAGTTTTCAAATGCTCCTCATGATCCTCCTTGGTTTTGTAATATATTACAATATCATCTATAAAGACTACCACAAATTTGTCAAGGTAATCTATAAAGACTCTATTCATCAAGTCCATGAAGATTTTTGGAGCATTGGTGAGTCCAAAAGGCATTACTATGAATTCATAGTGCCCGTATCTTGTACGAAAAGCAGTCTTGGGAACATCTTCTTTCTTCACCCTTACTTGATAATATCCCGACCGCAAGTCCACCTTGGAGAATTATTGAGCTCCACGTAGTTGATCAAACAAGTCATCGATCCATGGAAGATAATACTTGTTCTTTATCGTGATTTTGTTAAGTTCAGGATAATCAATGCAAAACCGCATTGACCCATCCTTCTTCTTGACGAAGAGGACTGGTGAACCCCGTGGTGAAGTACATGGTCATATAAACCCTTTATCCAGATTCTCCTGTAGTTGTTTATTCAACTCTTCAATCTTAACAACATCTATTCTATATGGAGTCTTGGATATTGGTAATGCCCCAAGTATAAGTTCAATTGAGAACTTAACATCTCTTCTAAGATAAAGACCAGGCAGTTCCTCGGGAAACACTTCTACGAATTCCCTCACAATAGGAATTTCTTTAATGATGGTTTCTTTTTTGGAATCAATCATCTAAGCTAGATATGCGTGCTCATAGGGCAGTAATATCCATGCTTGAGATGATGGAGCTAAAGGAGATTCATCTTCCTAATTACACTTGTAAAGAATCAGGGGTTGATTCTCCATATGTAGTGTGATTTCCCTCTCTCGACAATTTATGTTGGCTCTATATAAGGAAAGCCAATCCATGCCAAGAGTTGAATCAAATTCCACCAGAGGGAGTATGACGAGGTTTTAAAGGAAATTCAATCCATAGATTATAATAGGTGAGGACTTATATTCATGGGATGCAATGATTGCCCCATTTTCGGTACTCACTGACATATTTACTTCCATGATTTGTGGTGGTGCTGAGATTGTTCTACTAAAATTTCGAGATATAAAAGAATGTGTATAACCTGAATCAAAAAGTATGTTTGCTATTCTTGAATGAATAACTAGCGTACCTATCACCACTTCATTTTCAGGGTTCACATCAACAGAAGTGATGGAAAAAGATCTTCCTTGCTGTCTTGGAGGTTGTTGGATGCCTCTGAAAACCCTTGTATTAGGGCACTGATTTGAAAAATGACTCGGTTCTTTGCATTTCTAGCATTGAACAATGAGTTGAGGTTCTAACGGAGCGTTCCTCTCCTCTGTCGCATCCGTGGGTCTTTCTTGCCGACAGTTAACGGCTAGGTGCCCTTCTCTTTCACACCTGAAGAATTTCCTCATCCCCTTAAGGAAATTTCCAGGGTGATTCTTCCTGCACTTTTTCCAAGTTGGGTGCTGGATCTTCTTAGTACCATTGGATTTATCCATCGGACCACCAGCATTGAAGTCCACCTTACACTTCTTGTCCCCATGATACCCCTATGATTCTCTGATCTCCATTTCGACCATGAGGGCACATCGAACAGTTTCCTCATAGCTGTCGAAGTCACGGATCTCGAATGATTTCCGCAGTCTAGGCATCAGCCCTCCAAAGAAGCGGCCAACCTTGCATTCGGGGGTAACGACAAAGTCGGAAGCGTATCATGCAATCCTTGTGAAGTTTTCCTCGTACGCTCCAACAGATTATTCACCTTTTTTCTTGAGGGAAAGGAAGTCCCTTTCCATCTTAAGCCGGAGGGTGCGCGAAAAATATTTATCAAAAAGCATCTTCCGGAAATCCTTCCATTCCAATGCCTCGATCTCCTCCTCAGGCTTCGTATTTTTGATCAACGTCCACCACTGATCAGCTTCACCTTCCATATGATAAGCTGCCAGGAGAACCTTCTATTTTTCATAACATTAGTGGATGGAGAAGATCTTTTCAATGGAGTTGATCCATTGTTCAGTGATCATGGGATCGGATGATCCACTAAAAGTAGGAGGCCATTGTCTCATGAAGCTCTCGATAGCAACTTGTTATTTATTTGGGGGGTTTGGACGTTCCGCTTGACCTGTGTTTCTATTCAATGCTTGAGTTAGCTGAGAGAGAAGCGTGAAAAAGTTCACGATTTCTGCTCCCATTGGGTTTGGCATCTCATTAGTACAGTCATCACACTGATCATCACAACGATTGTTAGCCTGAGTCCTCCTATTACCGGCCATTGGATGGAATAAAAGGAAAGTTAGGGGTAACACATAAAGGGTAATCCAATGACAGAAGTTGATAAGTCATAAATAAAATTTTATTTCCTTAACTCATGAGTCTATAGGCTTCAATCTAGGATTTTCATGATCTACTTTCTAACATATATTCTTAGAGGAATTTTTTTTTGAATTCCCTTAATAAGGGTTCATACTAACCTTTTGAATGTACCAAAGCATATCCCCTAGGAGTGTCATAACCAAGAGTGCAACAAGACCCGTTTTCATGCACCAGTTCCCGTTCCAGTCTAGCTCAAAATGGTGTTTTTGGGTTTTACCCCTATGATACATCTGTGCCAGAGCTGCCTCTACCTGATCATATCCAGATAGGGATGTATTTGTTTGATAAACCAGTTACTCAGTACTTACCAAAACTTAGGGATGTTTTTATTATAATTATTCTTGTTTCTAAGGTTTTACTAGGGTTTCCTAATCCAAAAAATAACTAAACCTATCCTCTGATACCAACTATGACAACCCAGCTTTTTATTACAACTTAAACATGATTTATTACATAAAACATCACTTGATACAACAAATAAGATCGATATTTTTGGTGTATTTGGGGATTAGGATCAATACATAATAACTCAAAACATGAAATAAAACATATTTATTGAAAACTTCTTTTACATGACCACTACATTCCCTCGTACTTAGCATTGCATGGGATAACCTGAGGACATGCATAAGAAAAGGGTGATCTATAAAGCCCAGTAAGGTAATACACATGGAATAACAAGAGGAGTACAATACATGTTATACATTAGGCATATCAATAGGGCATAAAAGAAACATGAACATAAAGGCATGATAATGCATGATAATCATAACATGGAAATGTGTCAACAACACTTATCATGGAATTAGCATGAGCCAAAGCTCATTGCACATTTAGCATGAGTAAATTCTCATTGCACATAAATCACGAGTAAACCCCCATTGCACTTGAATTAGAATGAGTCAAAACTCATTGCACATGACGTATCATGATACTATACTTTACCCAATGCATTGGAGTTCTATAAGGGCACACCCTTCTTAAACATTCCATTTCATGCATAAGTGTGCCACATGGATCATAAAACATGGATTCATAAAACATAATAATTTATTCCATGATAAAAGAATGTGGAATTCATACATGAAACTTTGTAATCAATATGTAAATGTGCATAAAGGTGAATACCCTTGTTGGAGAAATGGGAATGGTATCCACTACACAATGGCATTGGCTTAAACAATTGGTGTGATTTCGGCAGCGTAACGGCGTGACATAAGAATTCATAAAAATGGTTGATAAGAGAGAAAGGGGTTCATCATCATATTTATATGTAATGGAAAGTAAGGAGGTAATATAGATACATGTCCCAACAATGGTAATGGAATTTAGATTCATGATACAAAAGTATTTCTTGAATGTAAAAGAGGAGAGAGATGTTCCTTTCGGAATTTCGGCATATTAACGAGTGTACATGGGAGGCATTTCATGAGAGAGAAATGGTTCTCCCATAATTCAAAAAATAATAGGGAAGTATGTGGTAGGTGAGAAACTATACCCCAACATTCATAATTGAAATTAAAAGGCAAAACAATTTAAATAAAATTGGACAAAAAAGAGAAAGGAAGAAAAAACCCTTACTTGGAAGTGTGCTTCCAAAGGCTAGAGAGAGGCTTGTGAGAGGATTCTTGGGAGGTTGGGGAACCCTGGAAGGATTATAGAGAGATTAGGGCAGATGTTGGACGAACTCCATGGGCCTTGATTGAGGAGGATGTGGGAGCTTGGGTGGGTTTATATAGGAAAGGTGAGGGAAATCTTTATTATTTAGGTTTGGGTCCCCTTACATTAAATCAATCCAAACCGCAAACCATCCCATGGTTTTTGCCAATGGTTTTTGGAAAAGGGAAGAGAAAAACAATATTTTATAAGGCCAAAGTCCGAACATCTTAAAATATTAGGGTTTCTTATGTGGAGGTGAGTCACACTCCCATGGAAATTAATTTAAAAAGGCAATGTGTTGAATATGTCTTGAGGGCTCCATTAATGCTTTGAAAAGTAAGTCAAACAAACCCAAAATCACATTATATTAATGGTAAAACATATATTGGCCGAACATAAAGATTTTAGTATTTTATTACATCACTATTGGGTCATTATGATGTCATAAAAGACATTATATATTTAAACGGTAATTAATTTCTACCCAAAAATTTGACTGTCTCAGAAAATTATGAAAAATTCACCGTTTTATAATTTCGACTTCCTGATTCAAGAAATGACATTTATTTTAACTAAATAATTTTCTAAATATGTTAATTTTAACTTTTAATATAAAAACTGACATTTATCGAAAATTCACGGGTTTTGATAGAAATGGATTTCAAACCCTAATACAAAATTTTAATTGCATTCATTAAATTATAAGATCATTTATATTTAATAAAAATTAACTTAATAATATTATTATTATTTTATTAAAATATTATTTAATTAAAAAATCCCTTAATTTAATAAAATAGATTTCTTAATTAAATATTTACTAAAAACACCATTTGTACTTTAAAAACTATTTACAATGTATCAAAAATGACTAGAAATTATAATAATTATTATATACACAAAAAATAATGTACATGAACATAGTACTTATTATTTGTTACATATCCTCTTAAAACAGCCGCATAAGACCTAAGGGTACGGTGTGCGATGGTGACAGACTCTTGGGGTGGCTCGTATAACATCACTCGAGTGGTAATTTCAATCAACTTCCACTTTTCCCGTAGATGGTCACATTCAAGCTTGACATGATGAAGCTCAGCTTCAGCTTGGTCAAGAGCGAAGCCCAAAGATGCCACCTTTTTTCCGAGCTCCGACAAATGGGCTTTGTATGGGGCAATTCTACTGGATGAGGACATCACTTCCTTTGTCTGAGTTAATTCGATTTGTTAAAGTCCTATATTTATACTAATCATGTGTTCACTATTCAATGGCTATATTAGTAACGGTCAAAATTCTTAACATAAAACCAAAGAAGTTGACATTTTATATAAACATGAAGAGACATTTAATTAGATCAAGAGGGATTTCCATTAATGAAACTTTGGGTCATTAAAATTGATTATTTCCAAAACATTAAATAGGACATAATACATATAAAATATTCTGGATCAACCATAAAAATGGTTTCATGACTATATCTGAAGGTAGAAATGGAAGAAGAAAGCATGTCATTCTTGAAGGTGATATACTTACACCTCACGAACGACGTCTTCTTTAATAAACTATAAGGAAGAGGGAAAGGGTATTGGGTGATATAATATCCCATTAGAATCATAAAATTAGAATATATTTATAATACTAGAGTTACAATACCATTTGGACGAAGATAGGTGGGGAGATCAAGAAATGAACTTGAACATGAAAGGAAATTAAAGGAGAAGAGGGAGAGAAATTACCTCTTTAATCCTCCTCTTGAGAACCACCTTAATGCCCTAAGCTTGGTGTTTTGATGAGAAAAAAATCTCTTGGACGTGTGGGATGGGATAGAGGAGGTGTTTGAGCAGAGTTTAGAGAAGGCTTGGAGCTTGAGAGGTGTGAGGAAATGAGGGTGTGAAGGGTGGCTTTTATAGTGGAGGGAAGAGGGGTTTCCTTAATATAAAATTCATCAGTTTATTAATCTCCCCTAAGATAAGGAATACTGAGTCTTGAATGACCAATTATAGTAATTTTATTATGTTAACCTGAACCAAGTGTGCTTACATCATCAGAACATCATTGATGACTCAATTAGTCCATTATTTAGCATTTATTGTGAATTATCGGATTCTACTATTTATCAAAAACTCAAGTATCTCAGAAAAATTCCAAAACTTTACCACAACCATTATTCGACGTGTAGAATCAAAAAATAAATTCCATATGTAAAAAATAATTTTCTAAGTATTATTAATTTAATATTTAATTAAAATCAAATTTTACTTAAAAATAGTTTTTATGATTAAAACTGATTTTATAGTGCTTTCGAAAATTATGTAGGGTCTTATAAAATTATCTAAAAAATATAAGACATTAATTAAATAATTTATGAATTCATTTTAGGGAAATAAATTTTCTTTTAAATTAATTAATTAATTATATTTAATTATTTATGACATACAAAATACCAAAACGTTTACTAAGGTCAAATTGTCACTTTATAAGATGTCTAAATTTTATTTAATTATTCATAGGTAATGTTACTCTTATGTTGGATTACTTACTAATTATAAGGTCCATTTAACTATTCATAATGGGTATGTTACTATTCATAAGGGTAGGTCGCTATTAACGAAAAATTATTTTTGTTTCATTAGACTCCAAAAATCATATTGAACATAACTGTGTATGTTGAATTTTCGAAATTCCCAACACAAGTGCGACTAACTTATGTTTAAAGGCCAGTTAGCACTTAGAATTCATAATGTTGTGTTTTCATGTGTTTTTATGACATATTAATAAGAAGGGAATTTCCATTGAAAAACATTGGGTCATTACAATATGAGGGTAATTAATTTACATAGATCATAATAGGCACCATAAGGATTAAAATGACATGCATATTTCCATTCCATATCTACTTTTAGCTTGCGTCTTTCAATTTGATTGTGATTGATTTTGTACCTAATTCTCACAATTTTATGTGCCTATTTGTAAAATATAATGTTTTGATTCATTTTTAGATGTTGAAATAACTTTACATGGAAAATAGTTTGTAAGAATCATTCTAGTCATCCTTCATATGTCTCCTTTCCTTCTCATATATTCTTAGCTCTTGGACCGGACTGTCTTTTGAGTTGTGCTCATGGGTATTCTATGAACCTATCCTCTATATCTCTTACCTATATATTCTGTCATGTTTTAAAGAGGCCATTCACCTTCCATTATTTCTTATGTAATGTTATTTCTCTCAACACTCTTTTAGGGGTCAGACTAGTTTGCATACACCAGTGCCAGGAGTGACCCCTTGAGATATGTGGGTATTTTTTATGCTGGAATTCCTACATCGTTGATATGTATGTCATTGACGTCATTCACGGTTTGAACCGGCTCACTCCTTATCATGCCCAACTATATTTTTATCATCGTAGGGTGTCCTTCACAGCCCCTTAAGGGAACACATAACAACACAAAGAAGAATAGTATATTAGGAAGATCAAGCTAGATGTAAATGTGAAGATCTAGGAAGAGTGACAACTAAATTATGAAGTCTCATCATGAGAAATCAGGGAACACACCTATTGGAATTTCCTCCCATTGTGAATAGTTTAAGGGATGTCTTCCCTGGAGATTCTCTAGCGTACCTCCCATGAGGAATGAGGAGTTCACTATCAAGCTAGTGCTATGTGTGTCACTAGTGTCTACACCTTATTATAGGATGGAACCAATAGAGCTACATGAACTCAAAAAGTAGCTTAGTGATATTGAGGAAAAGGGTTTTATTTGTCTAAACACATTGACTTGTGGTTCACCAATTTATTTCTCCAAGAAGGTGGATATCATAGTCACATTTTGCGTGGATTATCATCGACTCAAAAAGCTTATTGTAATGAATTGATAATTATTTCCTCGTATATATGACCAATTTGAAAACTTTGTGGAGAAACTATTTTCTCAAAAATTGATCTAAAGTTTGGGTATTACTCGGTGCATGAGAAACCATATGAAATATCACGTATGGCATTACAGAATAGGTACATCTTGTATGAGGTTGTGTTTATTCCATTCAGACTCACAAGTTCACTGAAAGTCTATTTGTATCTGATAAATTGGAGGTTTAACATGTACCTTTATTGTTTTATAGTGGTTTTTTGTTGACAACATCTTTGAGTATTCACATTCCAGACACAACCATACAACCCATCTTGAGATGGTTCTATGTAAACTGGGAGATCACCATATATATTCATAGCTCACCAAATGCCACTTTGGGATTGATAAGGTTCACATATTGGGTCATATAATATCTAAGTCAGACATATCAGATAACCTAGAAAAGGTGAGTGCAATAGTTTCAAGGGAGCATCCAAAGAATGTTCTCGACACACGCTGTTTATTTGGACTTTCTGGCTATTACAAGCATTTCATCCATGATTTTTCCACATTTCCTTCACCTTTTACGGACCTAGATAATAATTTTGTATTGTAAATATGGATTGAAGATTGATAAAATCATTTCATGAGTTATTGGGAAGACTAAACTCATATCTAATCCAGAATCTACTTGAGGTAGGCAGAGGATATACTATTTACTATGATGCTTCAGTAATCAGACTGGGGGAAGTTTTGATGCGGGGCGATCGAGTCATGGCTTATGGATCTAGCCTGGTAAGAACTCATGAGTAGAACTATCCTACACATGAACTTGAGTTTGTAACTATGTTTTATGGTTTACCCTGTTGGAGACACTACTTATTGGGTGATAGGTTCATTGTTTACATGGATCATTAAGAATTTAAATATATCTCCACAAAGATAGACTTGAATTTAAGTCATCATAGGTTGGTCGAATTCATATATTCATTCAATATTGAGCTTGTTTATACCTTTGGTGAGGGTAATGTCTTGGATTATTCATTTAGTTTCAAGACATATACTCAATCCATATAGGTAGCCAGTAATGAGTGGAAAATGATGGTCTTATTTTCTATGATGCTTTTGGAGGTTCAAGAATAGTGTTGGAAAGTAGTTATAACAACTCATATAGTGACATCACCTATTATAGAGAGAGTAATTATGAATTAGTTATATGATCTATAGGGACATGTTTTAATGGAATGAGTCATATGATAGAACCCTCCTCCTAGTTGGGATGTTGATGGTAGTGAAACACTGCTCTGCAGTGGATGAGTATGGGTGCCTTAGGATATGCCGGAAGAACTAATGAAGGAATATCATACCTATTTTTGGGATGTTCATACTGGACATACGATGACATATAGAGACATGTGTTGTCATTATTGGTGCCTGTGTATGTAAATGTAGATAATGAGTTTCATCGCTTGGTGCTCCACTTTTTAGCTGGTGAAGGAAAAGCACCAATGATCTCCTAGACATCTAAAACCTCTATCCATTCTTGAGTGAAAATTGAATGACATCACCAAGGATTTCATTATAGGTTATTCAAGATATCCTTGAAGAAGTTTTGTAGTATGGGTGATTGTTGATATACTGAAAAAATTCTCACACTTAAAACCTATACGGGAGACCTTTTCTATTGATGAGTTTGGATGGGTTTATATCTGGGAGATAGGGCAACATCATGGCATAACTCATTCTATTTTCTCAGATTGAGATTCCCTCTTTACTTCATGGTTATAGAAGGGGTTGCAGAAATCATTGGGTTCACATGTACTCTTGATTACTACATCTCACCCTTAGACCAGTGAGTAGTCCGAGTGGAAAATATGACTGTTAGAAGAATTTATTTGGGGATGTATCCTTGATTTTGGAGGTTCCTCGTATAACAATATTCATCTTGGTGATTTTACCTATAACAATATCTTTCTAGTGAAAATTCAAATGGATCCATATGAGGCCCTCTATGATAGACACTTTCATTCACCATTATGTTGGATTGAAGCAGTTGAGGTAGATCTGTGGGGACCTTATCTCATTCAAGAGATATTGGAGCATGTTTATCTGATTCATAACCATATGAATACATCTCAGTCTAGACCGAAATTTTATACCATTTGTCACTACAGACCTCTAAATATTGAGGTGGGACAAGGACTCTTTCTGTGTGTTTCTCCAAGGTTGGGTCACATGTGGATCTGGGATGAGGGATTTTGTCACCGAGAGATGTCAATCCATTCGAGATAGTGTAGCGAGTAAGGCCAGTAGCCTATCGATTATTGTTACTAAAGAGATACCATTCCATTCTTAATTTCTTCCATGTATCTCAACATCGATAATATCATCCAGAAAAATCCCATTCATTTGTTCATGATGACATCAATATCAAATAGGATGCATCCTCTGAGGATAATCCAATCTATATCGTCGATAGTATCACGAATGTTCTATGGGGTAGGTCAGTTCCTCTGTATTGGGTTATATGGAAGAATAGACATGTTCAGAACGAGTCCTGGGAGCGGGAGACTGATGTGCATTCTTAACGAACGTATATTTTCTTAGGTTACATCCATTAACTTCAAAAGTGATAATCAGTGATGAGTTTTCTTAAGGAGGGGAGGTTGTAATGTACCGACATTAATCAAATTTTATATCATTTAATGATTTAGTCCAAATCCTTAAAATGTCTTAGGGTGTGTGCCTTCTCACCATGCTGCAGGTCCCGGTAAGGTATTAAAAATATTTAAATGATTTCATGTGTTTTATGTAAAATATTACATTTCTCCAAACCATAGAGGTCAGGTTAAAAATAATAAAAATAAATGAAAAGGAATTTAAAACAATCTAAAAGAATTTAAACATGGATAAATATAATTTTTAAAATAAAATTAAAAGGGGGTTATAAGAAATGTAAAAATAATTAAAATGGGAATTATCCCATTCTATTAATTTTTTATCCTTTTCTGTCCCATCCCACTTATTCTATTTATTTATTATTTATTTTCCCTTTTTATATTTTTTATTATCTTCATATTTTTGTTTTTCTTCTATTTTTCAATTTTCATTCTCTCTGTTCTTTTATTTTTCTCTCTTTCACTCCTCCCTCTCACTTGGTGTGTCACCAATGTAGCCCCACCCCTTGTGTTTCACCTCCTCCTCCTATCCTACATTGGATTTCCACTACGACATTATTTCCCATCCGTTTTCATCATCTTTATGTGTGTAGTAAAGATCTTGGTAAGGATAATGTTACGCACTAAGAATCATATGATCTCATCCACTATCCATCAAATAATTTTATATAAAATGTTTTTTACCCAAAATTAAAGTTTTTCTAAAATAATATGATTTATTTCTTTATATGTCAAATAAAATATCATTGTATAGTATAGGATCATTTATGGTTACTAGGTACGACATCTACTCTCTTTCCCATCTATTCATTGTGTCTTTTTGTTCGCATGTTTTTCCGCTCATCATTGTTTGCCGGTGATATTCATTTTTCACTATTATAATTTTATTAAATTACATGGCTTGACTTTTGAAACCTTTTTGGTGATAAAATATCTTGATTAAATTGTTGCAACACCATTGGATACCCATTAGGGTGTACCGACAAAATTGGCCTATTTTTCGATAGCCCTGAACAATTAATTTTATTAATTAAATGCATTGTTTGACCCCTATTTGTTGAGATTTAATTTAAAAAAAATAATATAAATAGTTATGAACCATGAATCTTGGAGTTATTTTGTTATATTTTGACAGATGAATTCCTTTTTAAATTCTTACCATTGTATGCTTTTATAATAGAGAAAGTTGCATTTTTTTAGATTTCACTGATAATGTTTTATGGCTATAACTATTTAGCCTGAATGATCAAAAAGTATGTGGCTTTAGTTGCTATTTTTATGAAATTTTAATTTCATTTTCTGTGATTTCTTATTCCTGGAAATATAATTAAATTCAAGGTTTTGAGACATTGTCGCTTCTTTTTTAAGGACCACACATGGACACTCCATTCCATATTGGTTACAACATTATGCCTCATGGAGGAAATGTCTTAGTCTTTTCTAGACAAATAATTCTCTGGTTTTTCTATACACTCATGATTGATACTAGTTACCTAAGGAAATATTGAGGATTAACCCATTGGAAAAGTGGAAACACTATACCTTGTGGGATACTCGGCCCCTAATGTGTGATACTTAGGATAGGAACAAGATAAAAAATCGCCTCGAGAAATACTTGCTCTCTTAGGAGATTACCTTGAACGGGCATTGTGGTATTTCATAAATTGAAGGATGTACCATTTCATTACCATGGGGATGGGCTCTAACTCTAACTCTTAACATTAAAATAATAATAATAATGTGTACATGGTTTTATTTGATGCGGATTTGGGTTACATATGAATTGTGATACTTCCTAGTGTCTTGAGACACACTTTCTTAACACATAAATTAGACTCAATCTAGGGGGATGCTCTTTTTTTCATCCTTTCCCTTTTCTATGATTTTTTATATATGCACTCTCTTCTTATCACATGTCCTTATTCAAATATCTAGCTTAGGTCGAAGTAGATGATATTGGATGGGTGCTGTTGAGAACATGGACCAGGATATATTTATTTTATCATGTTTATTTGATTGCTAACTTTTATCATTTAACAACACACTACTTTTGTTTACAGAACTAAATGGAAATGATTGTACATTGTGGGTGTCGGCCTAATGGGATTTTATCTTACTCCATAATCAAGAATTCTTTGGTATCTGGGTATACTTTATGCTCATATGTTGGGATATTGAGAAACATAATGCATCTGGTTATTGAGTGTTGAATTTTAATTAAGATGGTGATTGAGGAAAAGTACATATCCTTTTCATGAGATGAAGTTTGTTGTAATTTTTTTCATTTTCATTACATATTTGATTTCATGATTGTATTCCAAAATTCCTTACTTTCACATTAGCACATACATCATAGTATGGCATCATTGTGTATCTAGTTTATTTGTCATCCACCAAACTGATTATTTATTCAGTTGAGATTATTTATTTTCTTCTATTGTAGTTTGATTATTTTTAGGATTCTACTATTTTTTATAAACCATTTTTCTTCTACTTTATATTATACACTATCTATGAGGTCATAGTCTCCCCTGGGGACATATTTAAAATATCTCACTGCTATTCGGAAGCCTCTAGTGTACGGGGAGATGTTCTTGAGGTTATGTGGCCAACCCTACAAGGATAACCCTTCCAGTGTCTCCTAAGACGGGGATGTTACACCTACCATGACCTAAGAAATATCCCTATCTTGTCACCCTCACCGCATATGAGTCCTCTGGAGCATCCAAACAACCACATGATGCTCTAAAATCAAACATATATAATTTTCTAGGAAATTCTGTTGCACCACCATGCAACCCATTTTGGTCAAGCAACACATATCCAAAAAATAGAATAAATAACTTGGGAAACATAAATGTAATCGGTAATGACTCCAAAAATTTGTTACATCAAATAAAGTGGAGGAGGTGAGAGATATGAGTGGCCACTGAAAGGCATGTGATGCACCCAGCACACACACATCACTATCCCAAGAGACCCCAAGACATGTCACCCAAGTTCTTGTGAGCGTTTTCTCATAGGAATTCAGATCATACAATTTCCTGCTGACACGTCAACTAGACAACATGAATGTCCATAGACACATCCACATGATCGAAAAAGTATTTAATAATTGGAAATAATATGAAAGAGGACATGCTGATGAAGGAGACTCATGATCGCTAAAAATAAAGAGACATGATTGAAGATGCCCTGGACAAAGACTCAAGAAACCGTGTGGCACCAGGCCCCTTCACCAACTCTGGCCTAGATGTGCACGATATGTGCCACATTAAACAGTGATTATCAAGGATGGAGGTGCCTATAAATTATCCTCACCAACATAAATTAATGGTTGGATTTTCGATCGACTAGATGCATAGTCCCTATAGGATTTAGATGTCAACATTTTGGGATTACATAGAGCTATCGATCATGCAACCAAAAACATTTTATCAGGTAATAGAGAGATGGAAAACAAAAGCAATCATGTTCCAAACATAATGTGCTTAACGTGATCATTCATAGATCACACGAAGTAATTCCAGAAGGTCATGTGATGAACATAAAAAATGTCTTCTGAATCATGCTAGACTCAATGAAATTAGTATTGGAAAAGACCATGTCATTCTAAATACATGGTCTTGGAAAAGGATCACAGGGGGAGGATATAAGAAAAAACATGTGTGTTGGCCCTCAAGTGCTTTTTGAGAATCATCCAAGGAAAAATGAAAACACCAAGGCATATATCATTGACATTGTAACACTCGTTCAACATTCAATATGGGACATGCGGAGTACTCTAGACATGTCATAGAAAGTTACATAGTGCCCTCGTGGCACCACATTGATCTAATGAACCCTATGGGTCTATCACCAAGGACATTCGACATCATTTGAACACATCTCCTGACTCATATAATGGTTATTTTTTTCATTTCATCCAAGTCTTGAGAAATAATATAGACATGAAAACCATGATACAGAGGTACCCTCATTGAATGTCAGTTGACACTCACGATTCCCTACAGATGTGTTTCCCAAGTCCAACAGAGTCTCCCAAAGGTGTCAACCAAGACATGAAGTGCCTCTCAAACTGTTCCATAGTGGTTCTTGGAACCCCCACCATAAGTTTCAAGCAGGTCATGCAATCAATCTTATAATGTTCCAATAGGGACTTGCAACGTCTTTCATATAGTAAGGCTAGAGAACTAGGTCATCCTAGGACTAGACAATAATGACTATTATCAATGTGTAAGCCATGATATATTGGGAAACCTCACTGTATAAGACACAAAATAATGGTGACTATGAAAACTATGAATCTTGTCATATTGAGGATATGTCAGCCACCTCCCATGTGTTTGGAGTTCCATATTGATCATCTATATAGGGACCAACATATGTGTCCCTTGTCTAAAGTAATGATATTGATTACTTGCTACCCCTTTTTCTCACAAATGTGAATAGATAACATGGTCTTAGTGAGTTGTGATGGCCATACCATCCACTATATAAATCCCTAAAATTGAATAGGTCATCCCAGAATTTGACAATACCATATTTCCCCAGTGTGTAAGCCCGAACCAATAGGAAAACCTTAGTATGTACGCCCCAACATAAAATGAGAAATGAGAACACTAATTCCTTCCATAACCAAGATATGTAGGAAGCCTCTATATGTCTTGATCTCTATACCAAAAAACCCAAGGATCATTATAAAATACATTACCTATACCCATACTCCATGATGTTGATCATATACCCCCCTTATTTCTCACCCCAATCCTGGTTCGCATGGGCTTAGGGGGGTACAACTAAGACCTCAAATGGCATCATAAATCTCCTTTATCAAGGGAAACCTCTGTGTGTACACCCAAAAATAAATGGAAATACAACGACTCAGATTATTTCCATACTCAGGATATATAGGCTACCTCTCTCCGAGGTTCATACTTCATATTTAAAATTTAGGGTGATCCCATCATCTGAGTCCCTTACTCAAAGAAATAACATTGGTTACATTCTGTCCAATGTTTCTGACATCGAGAATGCCTCACATGAGCATAGGGAATTGCAGTAATCATGTCATCTACACCTATAATCTCCAAAATGGAATAGGAAACTAAAATATATAAGTCCTAAATGTATTAATTTTGAAAAATATAATTCTCTATATACTCAAGATATATCGGACGTCCCTCTGGGGCCCAATCATGAAGGTGTCCTAGAGCACCCAAATATGTACTTCCACATGACATTAATCAACATAGGTAAAACAAAAAACATGGGATTTTATTTTTATAATAACCATGATACATAGGATGTAACACCCTAATATTTCATAGTACGTTATCTCTTCAAGGTAATTCAATTACTTGGGCTATACGCAACACTGAGTTCGAGCGCACCACAACTTAACAAACTAGCCGTTCAAAAAAAGGTTATGAATAGTTTTAACTAAATTATGAATCTTATATACTCTATATAATTTTAGAATCCATATTATGTGTTTCTTAGACATAATATAAGAACATATTTATTTTTTCAGATAAAAGAAGTATTTTTCAAAAAATAAAATTTTACAGCTTTTAATGGAGATTTATTTTTAAAACCAATAATTTACACATTTATATATTAAATTTAATGAAATTAAATTTTTATTTAGAAGAGGGACATAAAAATTTAGTTTGTATAAATATTTGGTACTTTTATGATAACTATCATATTTTGGTGAATAGTGAAAAATACTAAATTTTAATTGAAAAAAACTTTTTAAATCGAAACAATTTATAGTGTCAAATTAAGCATTTGAATGGTTTAGAAGTATAATTAAATTATATTTTTATCTTTTAATACAATTTCAGTCATTATAAGTAATTTTACATTTAAATTTGACATAAACACATGTCAATCTTTTGATTGTTTTTACTTTTTAAAAACCCTCTTTTTGGTCTTGAAATCGAGATTTAATTGTAAATTAATTAATGGAAGTTAAATGTTTTTAAGTTGGTAAAATAAAATTCATTTTTTAATCGGGAATATCAAAATTATCTTATGATTAATTTTTGGTTTTTTTAGAAAACATTTAAATTTTTGATGAATAGTGAAAAACACTTTGTGGTAGTTTAAAATCAACTTTTTATGTAAAGAATTATTTATTTTATTAAAATTTATTTTAATTAAAAATAAATATATAATACCTATATAATATTAATTTAATTTATTGGTGTAATTATATAATAAAATTAAATGTATAAAATTTTATTGAACATCATAACGACTTTTACCCACCTTCTAGGCACATTTGAAAATTTGCATAAAATGTAATTTTACCACTTCTATGAATTGAATTTCAAAAATCTAAGTGACATGGTTGAAATCAGTAAGTAAAATTTGCTTCAATAAGATGAAAATAATTTTTTTGGGAATAGAATCTTTACACTTTTATGTACCATGGTTAAAATTAAATAGGGTAATTAAAGGTCAAAATGATATTATAATTATCCTAACACTTGTCCTAATTCAATTGGATAAATTTTTTTCTACCATAACCAACCTTATAAATAAAATTTTATCTTTTTGGTCCACTTGAATTAGATTAGAATATTTATTATTATTTTATATAAAGATGAGTTAAAAGTGTGAAATTCAATGTTTGAAAACTAAACAATTTTTAATATAGAGTTACACATAATATAAATTCAATTATAAATATTAATTTGAAAGATAAAAATATTTACTACATCATGGAATTTTATTTATAGTTTTAAGATATTAAATAATTAAATTTATTAATTCTAAAATAGTGATTCATTAATTACCTTATTAATGAATGATTAAAATAATTGAAATAATAAATTTAAAAATAAATTAAAATTGAAAATTTTGATGACATCCATGAATTTTATAGGTTAATATGACATGTTAGGGTTGTTTTAATGTATCTTTTTCTAATTAATCAACTTCCTATGAATTTCAAAAAAACCAAATACCAAATAGTGTCAAAATTGACAAAATTGAGTTTTTAAAACAAATAATCTATTATTAAATGATATAATAACCCTAAAAATATAAGTATCATCCAAATGACTTATATAATTATATATATGTCATTAATTGACCACTTTCTGTTCTCGTGTCTTTTAATATTATGTTTATTAACCATTTATTATAACAAATCAAGAGGATATTTTAAAAGTAAACCTATTTAACTAAGAGTTAAATCTTAATGATAGGGTAAATACGGTGACCTAAATTTGGCTAAAACATATTTGATGAGAGTATTTTTACCCATACCCACCTTATATTGGAAATAAATAAATTTATAACCATTATAAACAGAAAATGATTTTATAATAAAATAATATTTCAAACATTTTCTAAAGTGACCCTGACCTCTCTTATAAAAGGGTACTTTCCCTTCTCTCAAAATCACACCCCCAAATCCATTTGACTCAGCTAAAACCTTCCTAAATCACCTCCCAAAATCCCTAATTTCAACCTATAGGCATTAAATTGAGGTGAAATTTGACATATGTGGGACTTTTGTTCAAATAAATAGGAAACACACAAAAAAGAGATAGTTATTTTATCACCTCTTTAAATGTTCTTTTCTTCTTCCACTTTCTCTTTCTTTGTTATTTATATACCATAATAATAACTCTAGTTACTTCTACTAAATGTGATTTTATTAAAAATAATGTACAACCATATCCATTATTCAATCCATACTTTGAATGACAATGTATCCATGTGTGCATACGTACGGGTTACCGTCTCCACCACGTGGTGTAATTTCTTATTCAACAATATGTTATTAGGATGGATATAATGATGAGTAATATGTTTATAAGTAATGAAAATAAAATGATAATTTCTATTTAAAATTAATATACCTTCCTATTCCACACATTTTAATCTTTAAAGAAATTACATCGTCGCTCGTGTGTACGTACGGCTTACCGTCTCCACAGTGGGATGATTTTCATTTCCCGATTCACCATTAAATGATAATTATAAAAATATATAATATTAATAAGTATGTAATATATAACCTGATAATGCTATTATATATATATATGTATCTATATATATGAATATATTTATATGTATGTATATATGTATGTATGTATGTACTTACAAATATCTTATTCAATTACTTCCATTCAATACACTTTGAAAACTGAAACAACATTTAGGCGTACATACGACCTACCTTCTCCATAAGTGGTGTTTTCAATTTCAAATATCTATCTATTATACATGTTTATATTCTAAATATATATTATACATAATTCATTTTTCATATTCTGTAATTATTTAAATCATGATCAAAATGAGACGATCAAAAATAACAAGTTAAAACACATACGATAAACAATGCGATTATTTCCCAAAATGTTAATTTAACATGAAAATAATAATTAAATGGGTGGAATAAAGTCATAAATGAATAATCTATGATATAAGAATCATGAATATTGTTCTTTTATAATTTAATAACATGCTATGTTCATTATACAGGAGGTTAAATGTACCCTCAACCAAATGAAATTGCAAGGTAAGGGTAATTCATCAATCTCATTATTATCCGAGATTGTTTATGTGTAAGTATTTTATGAGACATTTTTATTATCAATGTCAATTTTTAATAAAATTCATTTCAAAATGATTCTTTTAAGTTAATTTTTAACTAAAACATCATTTTAATTGTTTTAAATTTTTATTCTTCTAAATTGTTTTCATTAATGTCCATTTTTAAAAATGGTTTTATGGATTTATTTAGAGGGGAATAATTGTTTTAAAATTTTAATTCCATTAAAAAGATTTGAAGTGGTATGTGAAACAAGGACTCAAAAATATCTATTAAATGAATAACTTTATAAATGTGTGACATTTAAATGATTTCACAAAAGGGGATATTTCTCTCAAAAAGTTTTACTAATCATTTTCAACTATGTCATCATCCATTACTAGATATTATTATTCATTAAATTTGATTTATTATAATTTAATAATCCATATTGTATTGAATGTGTTATGATATGTTTGACTATGTATGTCCCAATTTTATACCCTTCATGGTTTATGGTTAAATTATTGGAATTTCGTATGCTGTTTTAAATATGATTGTTTCTAATATGATTCAACATTTTCATATGAGGAATGCATTGGAATTAGTAAGTGATAGGTGGTTCCCGCTATAGCTCCTTGATGCATCGGTATGTCTCATGAGAAAAATTATGGTCTTGGCACAAGGCCTTGAATAAAAAATTATTTGTAGTCATGGCATGAGGCCTTGACTATGTGGTTATGATGTCCGACATTAGAAATTCCCTCATTATGAAAGTAATTGGTACATGCGATTATTCATCTTGTAGAATATCTATGTGCATGTTAATATGGTAATGATTGATTTATTTTCCCCATATTTGGTTGAATTTTATGTTTAAAAGTCTTTTTTTACACATATTTCATTAATTGTTTATAGATTCTACTATATTATTTACCCTTATTGAGCATATGAGCTCACCCCTTTGTTATGTTTTGTTTTCCCATGATTTCAAGAAGTATATTATGTTTGACATGTAGGTTTAAGCTAGGATAATAATGGAATTCTCAATGGATTATTCATGTTGTGTTATGTTTGAATATGTAATGTAACATTCATGTATGTTATCTATTTTCGAGGACTCCTAAACTAATCAGTCTTTTGGTACGTGATTCCATGTAATCATTCCAATGTATTGAAATAATGTACCGACTCTCAGTAACCGGGGTCAGGGTGTTACAGTTGGTACTATAGGAAGTTTAGCAACATCCTAAGAAATAAATTTTGGAAAACTCTGATTTGATAACATTACCATAAGATAGAATTTGAGGATTAGTATTGAAGATCCTCCTTGAATTTTGGTAATGTAATGATTTTGTGTATTTTCATAGAAACAAATCCCTATCTGGTTATGAGCGGGTAGGGGCGGCTCTGTCATAGATGTACCTAGGATTGAAAACTTGGACAATGAGTTTCAGGATTGACCTGGGATGTCCTAGTACATGGCAACATACCTTGTTGCACTCTTGGTTACGACACTCTAGGAGGATATTCTTAGGATAATTCTCATTTTATTTATAAACCATTATGAAGGATTTATGAGTAAATAATTCTTCAAATATAATTTTTTCTATGATTATAGATTATATGAACAATATATTCAATTTATGTAAAGTATTTTACTAGATTGGAATTATGCATATCTATTCATAAACTAACCTAGTGTATGCCATTGTTTAGAAATAGTGCCCAGTAGAAGGAATGAGAACTCTAGCAATACATACAATCCAAAGAGTATGAAGGATCATATCATTAATGGTATTAATACAACATTTAGATGGGAAATATTCTCCCATGTATTCTCATAATATGAATAAATAGTATCATGTATTTATAAGAAAAGAAAACAATTCACTGAGTCTTATGTATTAGAAGGGAATAAAGTGAAGAAAAGGATGGTGGAGAGAAATATGTATAAAGGGAAGAGGGTAAAGAAGAACTTTACAATGTGTGATTACAATGGAATGAATAACCTTGGTAAATACATGAAGGGAATGATAGTTTTTTATAAGTTTGGAGAAAAAGGACTCCCAGTACATGATTAAAAGGGTAATAAAAAGTTTTCAAATGTACAATGATTCATCTGCAAGGAGTTGAGACACTATGGGAATCAATGACCAACTCATTAGTGTATTCCCCAAATAATTATATTGGATAATAATAATGTTATGATACTACCATAGATGAAGTGGAATGACTAGTGTTCTTATGTTGTTATTAATGAATTATTTCATTTGATTGTAGTATCAATGATGTACTGGTTATATGAATTATGAAAATAAATAAGGATTGTACTAAAATAATATTTTATTAATGATTTGAGATTATATGGTTCTAAGAAAAGTGACTCGATAGCAACATAAAAGTTTTGGAAAATACATGGTTGATGGAAATATAATCCTTACTATGGTTTTGATACTGAGGTATTTATTTTGGAATAATATATGATTGAATTGGATAAATTATATTCGATATTCTTTACTACTTTGAAACTAATTAATTGCATGTTTATTACATTATTGTAGGAGTTCACAATATTTTTGGATATAAGGAGTATATCCAGTATCATATAAGTAATAAGAGAGCATGAATGCAATCAATAAGGTTTTATGGTAATTCAAGGTGTTACAATGTTTTAAAATAATACATGACGAAAGTATTCACAAGTTATTATGTGGCGAAAAAGATCTTCATTGTGTTTACCTTCGTTATAAATTTTGGACCGTGAGTTTGGACCGAAGTATTTTGGATAAGTCTAAAGGTTCAAATGGATTAAGATTGACATTGAATACTATAGTTAAGGTTAAATCATTTCTTAAGTTTATTTTTGGATTGTTATAAAAAGGACAACCCAGTGGTTGGACGAAAACCTGTTGCGTCCGGAAAGGCCGCGAGACTGGAACCCACAACCAAATGGAAAAAAGGGTCTATCACTAACAACTAGCCTAAATGATGTCCTGATTTTTATAATTTAGTTTTTTAAATATTTTAAGAAATTAATTATAAATTAATTATTTTTGGAACCCTATATTATTAGGACAAATAGAATATTTTTGAATTCTATTATCTTTTGGAGTGAAATATGAGTTTGTGGAAGGAATTAGTTGAAGGATGAAATCTACTTGTCAAGTGTATTTTTTCCTCATATTATATGAATAAATTAATTCTTAAACATTAGAGAAGGTATATTAAAACAAAAAATTCATTATCCTAATACCTTATGTTTTGTTGAACCGATTATATTTTAAATCTTCATAGATTAATGGATTCGATGCCCTCAAGTATACACTTGTTTATGATTGATGAACTCAATCACTTTCTATAAATATTTACTTTTTTCTTCCAATTATGTGCCTCTAATTTCCACCAATGTTCACCTAATTGAGATCATAATTTTTTGGTGACATTTTCATTTCCCTTTCCCTCTTATTAAGAATAAATTTTATTAACCCAATTTCTAATGTGGGTTTTTTTTACAAAGGTATTTTTCTATTTAAAACCATTTATTTTGGAAGAAAAAATTCAAATTTAAAAGTCACAATTTAATGAAGGAGGTGAGAATTTTTCAACACAAGATTTTATAGTAAGTTATCTCATCATTTTAATTCAAAAACTTGCGCTAAATGCAACACCGAGTTCGAGCGCACTATGCCTTAACAAACTAGACGTTCAAAAAGATGTTATGAATATTATTATCTATATTTTGAATTTTATATAGTTCATATAATTTTAGAGTCAATATTAAGTGTTTCTTATACATAATATAAGAACAAATTATTTTTTTTTTCAGAAAAAAAAATTATTTTTTAAAAAATGAAATTTTTACACCTTTTAATAGTGAACCATTTTTAAATCCAATATTTAACAATTTTATATATTGAATTTAATGAAATTAAATTCTTATTTAGAAGATGGAAATAAAAATATTTTTTGGTTTAATTTTTGGTACTTTTCTGATAACATTCATATTTTGATGAACAATGAAAAATATTTTATTTTAATTGAAAATAACTCATTTAATCGAAATAATTTATAGTGTAAAATTATGAATTATGATGGTTTGAATGTAAATTTATATTTTATTTTTATCATTTAATAAAATGTCGGTCATTATAAGTAATATCACATTTAAATTTGACATAAACAGAAGTCCATATTTTTAATGTTTATACTTTTTTAAAAAATGCTTTTTGGTTTTAAAAATATGAATTGATTTTAAATTAATTAATTAAAATTCTATGTTTTTAATATTGTAAAATAGAATTCATTTTAGAATTCGTAATAGACAAATTAGCTTAGGGTAAATTTTGGGTATTTATCTTGAAACATTTAATTTTTTATTAATAGTGAAAAACAATGTGTTCTTGTTTAAATCCAAATTTATATTTAAATAATTATTTATTTTATTTAAATTTATATTAAGTCAAAGTAGATATATAATACCTATATAAGTTCAATGTAATTCATAAGAGTAATTTTATAAAAAAAATTGTATTTATAAAATTTTATTGAACTTTTTAACCACTTTTACCCACCTTCTTAGCACATTTACAGATTTAAATAAAACAAAATTTTACCACTTATGTGAATTGAATTTCAAAAATCTGAGAGACACATTTAACATCAGTAAGTAAAATGTGGTAAAATAAGATGAAAATATTTTTTGGTGAATAGTAATGTTTGACTTTTATTTAACACGATTAAAAGTAAATAGGGCAATTAAAGGTCAAAATGATATTATAATTACCCTAACACATGTCTTAATTATATTGGATAAGGCTTATTTGACAAAAAATAAACTTAGGAATAAAATATGATCCTTTTGGTCAACTTGGATTAGATTAAGACGTTTATTATTATTAAATTTAAAGAAGATTTTAAAGTGTTAAATCTAATGTTTAAAAACTATACTATTTTTAATATATGGATATACATGAGATAAATTCGACTATAAATACTCATTAGAAATATATAAAGATTTAATACTTCATGGTATTTTATTTATAATTTATATACCTTAAAGAATTAAATTTATTTATGACACAATGATTATGTAGTAATTACCTTATTAATTAAGGATTGAAATAATTGATATTATAAATACCAAAATAAATGTAAATTGCTAATTTTGATGAAATCCACTAATTATATAGGTGAATATGACATTTTAGGGTTTATTTAATGTATTTTTTTCTACATAATCAACTTGTTATGACTTTCAAAAAATCAAAATACAAAATAGTGTGAAAATTGACTTAATTGATTTTTTAAAAAAAAATACACTATTAAATGATATAATAACCCTAAGAATATACGGTTCAACCAAAAGACTTATAAAATGATATATATGTCATTAATGAACCACTTTTGGTTATCTTGGTTTTTCATAGAGTTTTTATTAACCATTTGTTATAATAATACTAGAGGACATGGTAAAAGTCAAACTATATAACTAAGAGTCATATCTAAATGAAAAGGTTAATATGGTGAACTATAATTGTCTAAAACCTATTTTTTGATAGGATTCCAACCCATCACCACCATATCTTATAAATAAATCATCTTAGAACCATTATAAACCGAAAATGATATTATAATAAAATTATATTTTATAATTTTGCTAAAGTGACCTTCACCTCTATTATAAAAGGGTACTTTCCATTCTCTCAAAATCACACCACAAAAGCCATCTAGATCAGAGAAACTCTACCCAAATCTCCTTCCAACTTCCCTAAATTCAACCTAAAGGCCTTAACTTGAGAATAAAGATGTCTTAAGGAGCCCTTTTGTTCAAATCAATAGGAAACACCCAAAGAAGAGATAATTATTTTATCACCTCTTTCAAAGTTCATTTCTTCTTCCACATTCTCTTTATTTATTATTTCCATACCAACATAATTAATTTTGTGCCATCTAAATACTGTGTTGTTATTGTAAATATGTTTAAATCATACTCATTATTATATCCATCCTATGAATGATAATGTCACCATGTGTGCGTACGTACAACTTACAGTCTCCACGTCGTGGTGTAATTTGATATTCAACACTATGTTATTTAAATGGATATAATGATGAGTAATATGTATATAAATAATAAAAATAACATGATAATTTTTCTGTAAAATTAATATACAATCAAATTCCACACCTTTTAATCATTAAAAAAAGATATATTCACTCGTGTGTATGTACGGATTACCGTCTCCACGACGGGATGAGATTCTTTCCTAGGTTCACCATTAAACGATGATTATAAAATATATATTATTAATAATTATGTAATATATGAAAAAATAATGCGACTTGATATATATATATATATATATGTTCTTACATATATTTTATTCCCTTACTTTCATTCAATACGATATGAAAATTGAAACATCGTTTATCCGTATGTAAGGCCTAACTTCTCCATAAATGGTGTTTTCCATTTCATATATCTATCTACTAAAAAAATTTATATTCTAAATTTATTATATATATATATATATTTCAATTTTTATGTACTGGAAGTATTTAAATCATGATCTAAATGATAGGATCATGAATAACTTGTTAAAACACATATGACAAAGAAAGCTATTACTACCAAAAATGATAATTTAACATGGAAATAAATTTTAAATGGGTAGTATAAAGTTATAAATAAATCATGTATGATAAAATAAACATGAATATGGTTCTTTTATAATTTAATAACATACTATGGACATTATATAAGAGGTTAAACATACCCTCGACCAAAGGAAAGTGCAAGGTAAGGGTTAATTCCTCAATCTCATCATTATCCGAGATTGTTTATGTGTAAGTATTTTCTGGGAAATATTTATTATCCATGTAAATGTTTCATAAAAGGCATTTCGAAATGATTCTTTTAAGATACACTTAAACTAAACCATCATTTTAAATGTTTTAAATATTTATTCTTATAAATATTTTTATTTAGTGTCCATGTTTTCAAAATGGTTTTAAGGATTTATTTATATGGAAATTATTATTTTAAAATGTTGATTTCATTAAAATTTTCAATGCATTATAGAACACATTGATTAAAAAATCTCCTTTAAATGACTTTCATTATAAATTACTGACATTTATATGATTTCACAAAAAGGGATATTTCTCCCAAAAATTTTTACTGATCATTTTCAACTATGTCATCATCTTTTACTTGAAATTATTCTCTATTAAGGTTGATTTATTATAATACAATATTCAGTATTTAATATTATGAGTTATGATATGTTTGATTGTGGATGTGCTATTTTTATACCCTTCATGTTTTATGGTTGATGTATTGGAATTTCGTATGCTGGTATTAATACGAATGTTTATGATATGTTTCAACATTTTTATAAGAGGAATATAGTACACATAGTAAGTGATGAGTGGAGCCTACTATAGCTCTTTGATGCATCTGTAGGTCTCATGAGACAAATTTGTGTCTTGAAATATGTCCTTGAAAAAAAATTATTTGTAGTCTTCGCACGAGGCCTTGACTATGTTATAATGATGTCCGACATTAGTAATTCTCTAATTATGAAATTAATTATCACATGTGATTATTCTACTAGTAGAATATCCATGTTCATGTTTATATAGAAACGTTTGATTTAATTTCTCTATATTATGATCAAGTTTATGTTTAAAAGGTTGTTGTTTTTATTACACAATTTCCTTAAATTTTTATAGCTTCCATTATATTATTTACATTTACAAGTATCTGAACCCACACATTTCTATTGTTTTATTTTCCTAGTCTTCCATGAAGTGTATTATGTTTGATATGCAGGGTTAAGATTAGGAAATATTGGAATTCTCAATGGACTATTTATGTTTGTGCTATTATTTAATGTTTAATGTAACTTTCATGTATGTAATTTATTTTTAAAGATTTTGAAACTGATCAGTCTTTCGGGACTTGATTCTTTATAATCATACAAATGTATTAAATTAATGCACCATCTCTGGGTAACTGGGATTGGGGTGTTTCGTACGACAACTCAAAATGGATCAATACCATCATCAAAATATTAATCACATCTTTATATGGGAGTATGTTTCGAAGAACCTATAAATATGGTTTTAGTATATAAGAGGAATGAAAATTAACCTTAGACTCATGAATATGGACTCACCCAATATATTTTGGTCTTTTTCATATAATATATAATTTGACTAAATTAATTTATTTAGGTAAACTTGTCTTCTATTAGGATTAGGAAGGGATTCGTGAACATATCATAAATATTTAAGAGAGTCCAAATGTAGGAAACAATCTCTCCGCCACTAAAAGTAGTGATGAGCCCGACCTCCCATATTCTCAACCAATTACTGTCCCTAAGAGTCATTGGGCCCAATGAACCTGGTGAAGTTTAGCCTTTAGAAAGTAGGTATGTAAAAAGATTCAAATGGGGGAAGTATTGGGAGTTTCATGGAAAGGTTAAAATGGAATCACAATGAGCCAAACCTATTCTACACCACATTTTCCCAATGAAACAGATGCCTCTATGTTTAGAAGATAGTACTAATCCATAAAGTTACATTGATGATTGTTTTGGATCATGACGATCATTTTTCATCCCAGTTTAGTAAGATAATACTGGTGGAGTTTGGTAATAAATTATGCTTTAGCATAGTGTTTCACCCACAAACTGAAATCCAGACTCCACTGACCATTCATGTTCTATAGGAAATTCTATGAGCTTTCATGTTGTAATTTAGTCAATGTTGGGAGGATCACCAACCACTGTTGGAGTTTTCACACAACAACGTCAAACATTCCAACATTGGTATTGAACCATTTGAGGTTGGTATATGCGATCCTATAGGTCTCCACTTTTCTAGACTAACCCTAGAGAGTCATTACTCATGGGACCAGAACTTGTGAGAGCTAAAAAATAAAAGGTGTAGATCATCCTAGATTGGATGAGTACTTCATAGAGCTCTGTTAAATCATATGTTGATAGTAGATGAAGGCTTTTAGAGTTTTAGGAAGGAGACCATGTGTTCCTTTTTGTTTCACCATGATGTGGATTACAATGATTAGTCTGGGGCGGAAAGATATCTCTCAAAATCATTGGACCTTTCTAAATAATGAGTAGAGTTTGTCAAGTGGTGTATCACTGGGTTCTATCTCCGATGTCAGACAAAGAAAAATACATATTCAATGTGTTATTGCTAAGGAGGTATGTGTACAACCCATCACATGTTATCGACTGTGGAGAGCTGGGGATCGAAGATGGAGAGACCATTGATGAGTAAACATGGGAGATCGTGGATCTGTAAGATTAGATCCTTTGGGGGTGATTGATTCCATTTTTTCAGGTCTAGTGTAAGAATTGGAATATTTTTTATATTATATGGGAGTGAGATGAAAATATTGGTTCTGAGTACACACATCATTTATAGTATGCATTTTTTTGGATTTTTGAAACAAAAATAGCCGAGGTGGGGTAAATTTACTAACTTAAATTTTCCATGTATTGTTTATAAATTTTATCTGAATTATAATCAATACCACGAACAATGATGGTGTGTGATTCTAAGGGCCAGAGTTCCCACGAATAGTTTTTTTTTAAATATATTAAATATTTTAAATATCCTGCAGATACGGTTTTGATGAAAAATTTTAATAACTTCTAAATGGTTTCCTGGATCATAAATCTAAAGGAACCATTGGTCTTATAACACCAATTTCCCCCAAGGCACGACTTAGTATTAGTTTGTGTGGGTCATTTTTAAAAAAGCCCCCTTGGGTATGAAAATGAATTATATAATTAGGAATAAATTATTTTAATTCATTTTATGGATTCATCAAGAGTAATGACTTTAAAAATACTGTTGTGTAATACTATTAGGGTTAGCTGAATAAACATGGATACCTTTGAGATCTATTGAGACATTGGATAAATTATCTGAGGTTGATGAAGACAAGATCGTGGATTGATGATCAACACACATCAATTTTGAATGGTCTCACCTATAAACACAACACTGTTTTATTCTTCACCAATGATCGAACCAAATTTATGTTGAGTTTGTGATTAAATTTTTTATTCATTGTTATTTATTTCAATGATTAACATGAATTAATTGATTAATGGATTGATTCAAAAATCATGTGTATTGCAGGATGGGATTATATTTTCATTTGTTTCGATGGGATAATTATCATTGTGGTTCTCCATATCTGCATTATTCATTCTAATGGAAGGGTATTGAGATAGAAATGATCATCAATCGAGGTACATCCCTCTTGATTGATATTTTCAATTCACCCCTATTCATAATTCATCATGTATTATCTTCCCTTTTCTTATGTCTCAACAAATCATGATCTATCAATCATTGCATATCTTCCTTTTAGAGGAATGATATGATATCATAGATCTGGGACATAATGGTGGTGTGAGGACATAGAGTGAGAAATTAGAATGATTTTAGATACCCAAATTCATGTTATTTAGCATTCATCAATGAATGATGCAGAAGAAAGTTCTAATCCGTTTTTAGAGTAGATCTAGTGATGAAACACATTGTTAGGTGATTGAAATACTTTGATGAGGATCGATAAATGTTTATTTTAAAAGGCTTGGCTGGAATCAGAGGTTATAGTGATGGGGGAGATGCTCAAACACTAATAATGGATTCTAGAAAATCATGTTCCACGTGGTGTGTGTGTTAGAAATACATGCCATGTTTTCCCCCAATACATGGGCTAGGTTTTGGGGGAGATGTTAAGGATCACTCTGTGTGTGACGTGTCCCATGTATCTCAATGTGAATCTTTTTATGTACACAGACCTGTGGTGGTGTACATGGACTACCTACATGGCATGTACCCCTACACAGTCATGGGTTGGACTCATACATGTTCTAAGATGTGTACTATCACACAGTTGGAGCACATGGACGGGACCCATTGCATAGAGATATAGTGTGTAAACCATCTAAATTCCTTGTACTCTCCATCTACATGGATACAGTTTGAATGGCACAGTCCATTAACATAGACAGAACCCAGGGTCATGGGCTACAGAGTATAACCTCTCTACATGATGTGTAATATTTCTTACATCTATTATATATCTTGGCCTCCATATCACAGATAAGATTTTTCAGGGTTCATTAACCTTATAATTTCTCCTAGGGGTGGAAGGAATTGTTTTCTACACCTAGGATAATGACCCCATTAGCAGGCCTTCCTGAATAGAGTTAATGGAACCCCCCTGAGTGTCCCAAAGTGGGATCCTCTATTCATATTTGTGTCGTAGGTAGAGTATTGTTTATCGATGTGACCTATACTACTGGGCACCAAACCTATAATTATTAGGTTAATCCAGATTGAGTTGTTTGCATAACCCAATGGACTTGAATGTCGTCCTGATCTCGGTATCATAACATATTTATGTCTATCAGCATATTCTTTCACATGACGAGACCTGATGAGAAGTACCTATCAGATAGACATCATCAGTTCTATCTGACATAGAAGTGTGTTCTCCTAGATAAAAAATTTGTGGAATCTTCGAGCTAGAATACTATGAGGTATTACTATGGTTGTGGATTACTTCTAACCCATGTTTCTTTATTGTGTATTTCTAGATATTCTTATTGTATATGTAATAGAAATATACCTATGTAGAGATGAATATATTACCTTTTTTATATGATTTATGGTGTTGGGGTTTCCTAATGAGTATTTTTTTACTCACCCCTACACAGGTATTCCGACTAATGTCATGTATTGTGCAGATGATCAAACTTTTGATGGGGTCATTGGTGAAATAGGACCATATGATGCTTAGTGAGATTTTACAGACCAATGTGTGTTCCTATAGCTTTTAGACAGTAGTCCCATTACCTTTACTCTCAGGGTGGACATGTTTTATATACTTCTATATGGTGGGATTGTATTTGGATTTGTTTACTTTCCATTACTTCATGACACACTATGGTCATGGTATATAGATGTATGCATGCATTGGTTGTTACGTTGTTATTATTTTTTAGAATTTTGTGTCCTTGTATATGTGTGAATGTATACCGGTACTTAGGCAATGCCTCCCACATTAGTGATATGTATACTCCATGCTAGTCACTAACCCATGGCCTATTGGATGTGGTCTTGGGAAGCCACAACATGGACCCCACTAGGACGAGTTGTGATATATACCACCACATAGACACCATAGACTCTCCAAAACCATAGATATCTGTATTCTTGGACTGGTCTAGTAATGGGTTGTATGGGTGACCAATTCAAGATATCTTGGATGATATTTTTAATAAACTCTCACAAACATGGTTAACCAATATGATAGGCATTATCTCAACTAGTATAAGGTCTCAAAATCTCCTGGACACCAAAAATTTATTAATATATAGACTTTTAATTAGAATCTAAATTTTTAAAGACATTATTCAATTAATGAACCCCATAAATTGTCATCAAAATATTATTCATCTTCAGTTATTAATTTCGTTTAAAAAATTATATTTTAAAACACCATTATCACGTTTCATGAGCATTAAAATACATTCTACAATAATCACATGTTAGTTTCCACGTTATATTTAACTCTCCCCTTGAGTTATTCAATCTATTTCCTCAAACAAATATGGAATTGTATGCATGATCAATCTTGAAATCCAATTCCAACTCATGATTTGAAAAAAATAATACAATAATTATATCCTCATTACATCACCAAATATATATTGACCATTTAAAACAAATAAAAGTCTAACTAGGGCACTTAAATGTCCCAATTTTACTTTTTTAGAAAAATAAATACGCACTAAGGTCAATATGTGTGATCCTATGGATTATTAATTCCCCCACATATTGAAAATTAAGGAAAATATCAATATAGGAGGCCTTATCATTAAATATTCTTCCATTAAAGGATCTTAAAAACTCATTCCTCTTCTCTTATTTTCATTTCTGAAAAACACCCTATAGACACCTGAGAGAATAATGAAATCACGTTATTTTCATGGAATATTGCCTTTTGCTATAAAAAAATATGTATGTGGGAAAATCATTTTTTTGAAGAAAAAAAATAATTTTCAAACCATGTGGATCAATTTTATCTACAAATCAACCATCATGTTGTAACATTATATATATAAATATATATATCATAAATTATCTCTTAAGGTGTTGTATAAAATATATTATTTTAAAATAAATAGGTAATATCAAAACATATATTTTTAAAATAAATATAGAATTTCTATATTCACCATAATTCAATGAAATGATATATTTCTATGAATATGTATCCGGCTCGATGGATTCCCTCACATTCATCATATTCATAGTAATTTAAATACTATGAAAATAAACCCTATTCATTATCTGATAGTAAAATCTTTTCACCTTTCCTTGAAATTCCTACATGTTTTCACAAATAAATAATCGTAATTAGTTAATAAGAATGGAAATTATTTGATTATCATGTGAAAAACATGAGCATATGTTTTCATAACACCCTAGGCATTATAGTATTTCCCTTATCATTACTTTTATTCATTTTATTAGTCTCAATTGATTTTTTTCTCTTCTATTTATTTTGAGTTGTTTCCTTTTGTAAAATAAGTTTCTCCACCATAGAAGATAAGGAAATTTCATTACCTCTTCTTGAATCATCCAATTTATGTTCTCTTCTTGGGCTAAAAATACTTTCATATAATCATTCATTCCATTTATAGTCTTTCTACACCTTTCTCATAGTTTCCCTTAATTTTTAAAATATTTGTTTATAGAAAACTTATGATGGATTCTAGATTTTTCATGTGTAACTGACATTTTCCACTTAATTAGAATACATATCTTTTTTCTCCATTTTTTTGAATCTCGAATATTTTTTTCAAAATTAGTAAGCATTCATTCTTGAACAACACAATTTTTTGATGATTCTCTCATACTTTTGTATCATTCTTAACATTACATGTTTTTCTATTATTTATAGTTTACTGTAATTTACTAAAAACACCATAATAAACTTATCTAGAAATCAAGTCCATTTTCTCATCATCTTTTTGAACACCCATTCCACGTTATCCCCACATATCTTCCAAATATTTAAATATATTATTTAGGGATAGATTTTATGATTTTCTTATCATAGCTTGTTTCCTTTGAATATTAGTTCTCATTTACCACCAAATATCTCCCCTTGAATCTTATCTCATTCTTGGAATTGATATATTATACCAAAAAGAATAAGAATTATGTACATACCTTCAACAACACTTATAAAACAATTGAAACATTGTGCATCTAAATTGACTCTAGATCTGTCTAGAATTGTGATATTGGGGAATCCTCTCTTCATTTGTATCCTTATTTTTACAACATAGAAGTGGTATCCTTGACTTCCTTTATTACATTGATGAAAAAAATAAATCTCAACAACCATATTGATTTTAAATTTTAAATCTAATTATTTGAGACTCGCACTATTAGTTATATAAGATTTTTATTTACATTTATAGACACCTAATTTAACCCGATTGTTGGAACCCTTTAGGCCACCACTTGAGAAGATTACCCATTAAAATATATGGACTTTTTAAATTCATATATATCCATTTTCAACTCATAATTTAATGTGACATAAGGGATTGTGTATCAGATTTCTTCCATTCCTTTTTGATCCAACATTTATTTTAAGATCATACATTATCTTCTCATACTCATCCACATTTGGCTTGTATATTTTGATATTATCCATAAAGGATTATTAATTGTTAATTTTATTTTCCTCTTCATTAGAAACATTATTTTATTTCATTTTTTACGTTTTATTTTCATTTAGATGATTTATAATCTACTAAATTCAGACATCCAACTCAGGATTATATTTCAATTCTAGCTCTCTCATTTCATTCTATCATTAAAACTTCATGTTGAATCAAACGCTTTATAAAAAAATAAATGAAATTAAATTCTTCATTCGAATAGATAATTCAAGGTTAATTTGTTTTCCCTTAATTTTTCATCAAATTAATTTTTCTTTTGTAGTAATCCTACTTATTTTCTTTTCTTTTTTCTATTGTTATAATTTCTCACCTACAACATGAGATTAAAATTTGACAGACTTTTTCATTATACATTCATAGGAACAGTTTCCAATTATATCCTAATTCTACCATTTTAATAATTTTATTACTGTTAAATTCAAGTTTCCGTTTTGATCACTTATTATATAATTTAAAAAAAATTATAATCCCTTTATCACCCTCATTATTTGATTCACTTACTACAAAATATATTCATATTTTATATTTCCTTTTATCATTGCTTCGAAATCCATATTATATTTTTATTTTTCTTAGAATATATACTTATCCTCACCTCATAAGATATTTTTATGTTGTATATATGATCAAGTGTCAAATACATTCATCCTAGGTAGATATTTTAGAATCATATAAATATGGAAAATTCCTCATCAATTTTTTAATAATGATGGAATCTTGTAGCTTCCCAAAAAATCCCTAAATGTTACTCTAAATCACATTGACCCTTGTAAAGTAGTAATCAATAGTCTCATAGATATAAATATTTATTTTTTATAGTTGGATCATCGAGAAATGTAACATTAATTTTTTATCATTGATATTAACTTCATAGATTCTTCTCAATTTATCATATATCTCCTTGGAAGTCTTGAGATCAATAACCTTGGTGTAGACCATCTCTGATAGAGAAATCAAGAGACATAATTTTATCATCTAACTCTATATGTATATTTTTGTATTTTTCCATGGATACTTCTTATAAAAGATGTAAAAAACCCAATGTTGTAGCATATCCCACAACATGGATAATTAATAAGTGTATGGGTAACAACTTATTATTCCATTTACTATAATTATTCCCATTAAATGTGGTAATTCCTATATTATTGACTAATGTAAAATTTTCCATGTCTTTAAATTCATATTGGGTATTTTGAGGGAACCTATGTCTAAGGCCACTTGTAATTTCTTGGGTCAGATTACCTTTGATAATGGAGTTGAATGAGTGGGTTTCTTTTAAAAATTGTTTCTATTATAAAAATTCACATCTTGAACAAGATAATGTTATTGAACCTCTAATATAATATATCACAACCTCACCTAATATAATGTAATACTAAATGGGAGAAAAATAAAAATTATTGATTGGTTTCAAAATAAAATCCTTCTCTTTACAATATTTGTTAGAATCCCCGACATAGATTCTCTTCTAAATATCCAATTTTATGAAACATAAACTGGTTATACACCCTAATCCCACTACAATGGTAGTTGGTTATACAACCCAACTATAATTCTTAGTAAACTAGTTATACACCCCAATCACAACCTACATCAATTATGATTCAATTATTGAAAGATGTTGATATTATATAGGTTTCATTTTTACAAATTGTGAATTTATCTTCATACACAAAAAGATAGAATAAACATGTCTTCTCATGTATAATCTATAAGACATCAAAATCAGTACTAATCTAAAAACTCTTCACCAAGTATTGTGTAATAAAGGTCTACCACTTTCTACATTTTCCTTGTTATTTATCCTTTATTGGCTATAAAAATTATCTCAATGTGCTTCGTGGATTCTCTCAATATCTTCTCAATACTGAAAAATATTTTTTTATCACCTTCAAACAATTTTTATATTAAAAAATATTATTATTAATATTATTTTCATTTATTCAAGGATATTATTTCATAATTTATATCCTATAATTCTTGGAAGGATATCCTTCTTCTCCATAGGTCATAAAATCTCTATGTGGATCTGTTTGTTTTATTTAAACCAGTCAATGAATGTTCTATAGACTTGGTAAAATAGTTCCCACATGGTATTTGAATAATGAAAACCTCGTCATATCATGATTCAAATAACTGTTAGATATTACTTTTTAAAAATCATTTTAAATTTAAAAAATTCTTGGTTCTTATTCATTATTTATGTAGTAAATGGATACCCACACTATCTATAAAAAAATCACGTGGTGTGGAACACACAAAATTTTTTCAACATTATTACTCAAAATATAGGATTTTTTTATTATTGAACTCACATGAATTCATTTCAAACATATTAAATGTATTGATATAACATACTCACCATTTTGTTCTTGAATTCTCATCTTTATCATAGGAGACACGTCCCAAACTCCTCAACTTATTCAAGGTGGTAAACATGACTACAAAATGTATGTAACTTGAACATATCTTTTCAAATTCTCTTCCACCATTCATGTTGTATATGATCACTTTGGTTGACTCAAAATGATCCGATGAGGATGTCAGCAAGATATTTATAGTGTGAAGAATTTAAATTTACAAAATTTTTAGTGGCTAGATATTCTTCTTAAAATTAGTTAGTGTTATCATGATCAATCAAATCCACTTCATATGGTTGATTTTATAGTCAAAACCTCATGATAAATTCTTATAGTTGGATGAAAATATCATATGCATGGTCACATAATATCATAGTTGAGCTATCTCAAAAACTTATTATAGATCTATCTTTCCTTCATCTTGTTTGTTATAATCACTAATAGTCGCTTCAAATGACTTAAAATATGCAATTCCTCAAAATGTGAATGGGATTATAGTCTATCTATTCTATGTGGTATTTTCACCCAGTTGGAAATTTATGAAAGCTAGTCTTTCATAGGGGAATGTACAACTAAATAGAGTTATCAATTTTTTTCACTTAATAAACCCACGATGTCTGAGATTGAGTATGAAATATTTGGCGCAAATACATTTGGAATATATTATTTTAAAAACCATACATTATAATTCATTTAAAATGAATATTTATGATGATATTATAGTATAATATTATTTCAGAGAATCATTAAATTAATATTAATAATAGAGGAAAATCCTTACACTAATCATCCATGACAACCGAGTTGATATTGGGAATACTCACACTCACAAATCATGGTGTGAGCCACCCCCCAATGCACTCTATGCATCCAATTAACACCATGTGTTCTCACTACCTAATTAATGTGATCATGACTACCCCTATATAAGTTATGAAAATTATTAACCTTCACATGGACATCATAGGCTATCTAAAATTATATTTTCCCTCATTATTTCCCTGATACTGTACTGGGTTCTTTAGGTCACCACTTTAGAATATCCAAGTTTGTATTGTTAAAAAACTCTTATAAAAATAGTTAACCAATAAAATGGTTATTCCCTAAACCAATATAATATCTAAAAATATTTTATAGAGCTAAAAATTATTAACTTTTAGTCTTGTTAACATAATATCTATTTCTCAAGGCATGATTTAATTGACGATTTTCATGAAAAATCATCAAAATATGATTCATTTTCACATCATATTTTTTTAAAAAAATTTGAAACACCAATTTATAATTCATTGATCATTATCATAACATAAAAAATAATTATATATTTGTTTCCTCATTGTCTTGAACCAAACATATTGAGTTTTTCATGTTGTTTCCCCAAAAAAAAGTTGGACATGGATAAATTATCAAGTACTAAACCCAATGAAAACTCATTAATCAATAAAAATACTCCATGAATCATCACCTAAATAATTCAATAAACCAATATTGACCCAATTATAATAAATTAAACACATACTTGGTAACTTTACCATATATAATATTATTTAAAATACAGTTTTCAAAACCTAGATTATAAAAAGGATTATAAAAAAATTCCTTTGAAATGGGGTAAAGTGAAATCTGAAACTCACTTGAGATTGTACATGTTTTGGTTTCAAATTATGAAATTAATTCATTTTTAGGATAGAAAATATTTATATGGAATAAAAATAACTATTAAATTATATTAGAATTATTCCAATCAAAGTTGAATTTTTGTGAATAATGAAATTCAATAAAATAAGAATAATTGATGTACCCATCATTCAAATGATATATTTTGAGAAGGAACAAAAACCACATAAATTCAGATTAAGAGTAATATAATTGAATAATATGAAAGGATGTAACTAATTAATATGAATATAATTCAAGGCGAGTGATCGTAACTCAATGAAAGAAAATTAATTTGGAAAAAACATTTAACATTTTGGTAACTCATTATTGAATTCTATTGAATGATATAACTTTTAATGTATTTTTAATTCCATTAAATCACCTCAAATTTATTATAAAATGTATCTATATGGAATTATAAACATCACAAAAAAGAGGTGAATATGGAATATGTCTCAATGAATCAAAATTGAGATGGGAAAACTCTTACAAATTTAGAAAAAATATAATAAAAATGGACGGGTTTATGAAAATACATGTAAATACCATGTATGGAACATTAATAATTGAAATATAATATTATGGGAAATTATAGACCCCATAAAATAATAATAGGTTCAAACATGAAGACATGCCTTAATGAATCGAAATTGACATGAAAACCCTTACCATTATCTCTAAACTTTCATGAAAGATATTTAACAACATATATAATAAGAATAACCCTATTAATAAACTATTTATTAACATTATACATATGAATTAACATTTAATGTACTTAATTATAATATTTGAAAATACATTCATTTTTTATGTTAACATCTCTTATCATATGTTAGTAATTTCAATTATTTCATACATATTTCGTAATAGCGACATAGTTCCCCATACATTAATAATAGATTAATAATTGATATATTATAAAATATATTTAAATAATTTTTAAAATTATTTTCATACTTCCATGATAATCTTTGGAAATTATGGACATGGTTTGTAAGAATAGAATACATAATAATATTTTTTGTCAAATTTATCGATTTCAACAGATTACTTTATAAATATAATTATTTTTTTATCATTTAAGAACCATTTTCATGAAATTAAATAATAATTAATATAATATATATTCATAATATATATTTCATAATAGTTTGGTGATTAAAAATAGAACATGTCTCGTAATAGAAAATGTTGTCTTCACATATAAACAGACAACGTTTACTTTTTACATATAACAAAAATAAAGTAAAAAAATTGTTTATCTTTTGAGAATAATAAACATGTAATAAATATCATATTTAATAATAAAATAACCCATTTAAAACATCCATGTAATGTAGATATTATAAATGGAACGTTTCACTCATGGAGGCGGTAGTCTCTATGTATCTAGGGGTTATGTTTTTACTTTTCAAAGAAAGTAGGAGAAGGTAGATAATGAATATTGTAACGCCCCGACCCTAGTTACCTAGATTCGGTGCATTATTACATAACATTGGCATGACCACGAGAAAGATCAAGTCTCGAAAGACCGATTAGTTTAGTAGCCTTGGAATAACTAGATACATCCATAATTTTTTACATTACATCATAAAAAAAATCTTGTCTTCATATCCCCTCATACTATCCCTACAGGTCATTCATAAATTACTTCTTCATAATCCTGGGAAAAATAAAACATTGAAAGGGGTGAGCTCAGATGCTCAGTAAGGATAACATTATAGCAGAAGCTTTCATAAATATGCATAAACACTTAAGGAAATTTATAACTAAAACAAAAGCCTTTTAAACTTGAACTTCAGTATAAAATGGCAAAGGTAAAATGAAATAATTCCATTTACTTACTCACATGGATATTCTACTAGTCGAATGATCACATGCAATATCAATATCCACTTTCATAATGTTGGAATGCATAATGAGATACTATCATAACCACTTAGCCAAGGCCTCGTGCCAATACTACAAATAATATTTTGTCAAGGCCTTGTTCCAAGACACTAGTTTGTCTCATGAGACCTACCGATGCATCGAGGAGCTATAGCGGGCTCCACCCGTCACTTATTAAGTCCAATGCACTCCTAATATGAACATGTTTAAACATAACATAAACATTCGTATTAAAACTAGCATACGAAATGTCAATACTTTTACCACAAACCATGAATGGTATAAAAACAGCGCATCCACAGTCAAACATGACTCATTCGATACAATATGGAAGATTGTATTGTATCACATGAACATCAATCAAGAATAATGAATGATGTTGACATAAATGAAAATAATCATCAAAACTATTTGAGAGAATTATCCCCCTTTTCTTGAAAACATTTAAAAGTCACACTATTTGACAAGAAGCCATTTAAAAGTAGATTTTTGAATAAAAGTGTCCCATACCACTTTGAAACTTTTTAAAAGGAGTTTTAATTTCTAAAACTTTAATGTACATATAAATAAATCCTTAAAACCATTTTTAAAACATGGACATTAATGAGCAAGATTTAGAAGAATATGTCTTTAAAACATTTAAAAATGGTATTTTAGTTAGAGATTCTAACCAAAAGAGACACTTGAATAAAAATAATTGAGGTTATCAAAACTTTGTAATATCATGAGAATAAAGGGATTCATGATATACTATGTCAAAGTACATTATATACACCACATAAAAGTGATTTGGTGTATATCAACAAAGAAGTCTCAATGGAATGTAAATTGAGATGAAATCTCTCATAAAGGCCGTATCCTTAGGTTAAGGATAAATCAACGACATAATTATGTGTGGCAAATATAAATACACTAAATATTATTGGATATTCAGTGTAAAACAATCAAAGGATATTCACAAATATTCTTGTAAAAACAACACCAACGAATTGGATGTTTAACTCAACAAATGGTGAATGAGTTAAAATTACTCTTATCAAATTCATATCAATGACTTGAGAATTACCAATGAGTGATTATGTGTATCAAACTTATATCCACAAGAAGGGGAGTGGAAATTATGACATAATCAAATGAATAGTGATTCCACACATAATCATGGAGTAATATATTCAATGAAATATGCGTAAAGCCAAATGAGTGGGAATTGAAATCTCAAATTCCCTTACCGATTAGGTAACATACGAAACATACACCAATGAAAGATGTATCTTACCATGATGATGTAAATACCCATAAATTAAAGTATATTAAACAATGAATACAATCATGGGAAGTACACATACACCACATGAAATAATTAAGTGGTGATCAACGGAAATATCACGAAATTAAAAGTGAGATAAGAAACCCCTTACCACGTTAATCAACTGAGTCGTATGGACAAAAGTTAATAACCACCAAATGATTTACAGAATAACATGAATATAAATAGAATCATGAATATATATCAAATGGCAGTACACAATACACCACTCTCAATAATTTAGTGGCGAAAAATGGAAATCTCACGGAATTGAAAGTGAGATAATAAAATCCCTTACCACGTTAATCAACTGAGTCGTATGGCCAAAAGTTAATAACCACCAAATTATTTACAGAATAACATGAATATAAATAGAATAATGAATATATATCAAATGGCAGTACACAATACACCACTTTCAATAATTTAGTGGCGAAAAATGGAAATCTCACGGAATTGAAAGTGAGATAACAAAATCCCTTACCACTTTAATCAACTGAGTCATATGGCCAAAAGTTAATAACCACCAAATGATTTACAGAATAACATGAATATAAATAGAATCATGAATATATATCAAATGGAAGTACACAATACACCACTTTCAATAATTTAGTGGCGAAAAATGGAAATCTCACGGAATTGAAAGTGAGATAAGAAAATCTATTACTTTGTACTTTTTCCTTGGTCGATGGTAGGTTTACCTCCTATATAATGGTGAAATAATTGTTATTGAATTATACAAGAATCATTTACTTTAATATGATATCATATATGATCTTTTAACATTGATTTGTTAATAATATCTTAGAATTATCGTCATTTCGGGTGTTAACGGGTTCATTTTACTTTATATTCTTTGTTATGTGATCCATATTCGTTATTAATGGGATGTATATTATTCATATCCATAATGATATCAAGTCCTTAGATACTATTTTTAAATCATAAAATGATAATTATATTTGAATGGATATGATGGACAATGAATCTTATCGCGTTCGTGGAGACGGTAGTCCGTACATACGCACGAGCGACAATATCATTCTTTTGATATTAAAATAATATATAATTGGATTTTATATCATATATACAGAATCATTATCATGTTATATTTATTATTTAAATGAGTTACACATCATTATTATACCCATTCAAATAATAATATATTGAATAACAATTACACCACGACGTGGAGACGGTAAGCCGTACGTACGCACGTATGGTGACATGTTATTCAAAGGATGGATAGAATACTGAATATGGTTGTACCATATTTATAATAACATCACAGTATATATATGATACTGGAGTTATTATTTTATAATGTAAATAACAAAGAAAGAGGAAGTGGAAGAAGAAAGGAACTTGAAAAGGGGTGGTGAAAACATTACCTCTTCTTCGGGTTCTTCCTTTTGATTTGATCAAAAGGTCTCCTTAGGTTGGCTTTATGATCAAACTAAGGCCTCTAGGTTGTAGTGAGGGAAGTTTAGATAGTATTTGGGAAGGGTTTGGCCGAACCAAATGGCTTTGAAGGTGTGAAGAAATGAGAAGGAGGAGTGCCCTTTTATAAGAGGGGTGAGGGGCACCTTTGGAAAAGCTAGAGATATTAGTTTATAATAAATTCCTATTCGGTTTCCAATGGCTCCAAAGTTGACTATTCAAAGTTTAAGGTGGGTATGGGTCGAAAAAAACTCAACCAATAGAATTTAGACAGGTTTGGGTACTTATATTAACCTTATCTTTAAGTATTAACTCTAAGTTAATTAGTTTCACTTTTACAATGTCTCTTTGTATTTTTATAGTATATGGTTAATAAACTTACCATATACATACAATCGACCCCCCAAGTGGTCCATTAATGATAAACCTATCATGATATAAGTCTCTTGGCCGAACCTTAGGTTTTTGGGAATTTAATATCAATTAATAATATAATATTTGTTTTAAAAACTCTTTTATGTCAATTTTAACACTATTCAATAGTTGATTTTTGTGAAACTCATAACAGATTTATTACTTCCAACAAAGTCAATTAAATCAATACTAATATATCATATTATCCTAGAAAATTATTATAATTCATTAAAAGTTTCATATTATATTTATTTGGGTATTTTTAATATCAATTATTTCGATTTTTCACTATTATAGTAATTACTGCATCATCATTGTGTCATAAATAAATTAAATTATTTAATGTCTAAAAATTATAAATAAAATATCATTATGTAGGAAATAGTTTTATCATTCTAAGGAATATTTATAATCTAAAATTCAACATATATAACCCTCTGTAACAATTGTTTTGTTAAAAGATATATGCTTGTGTCATTTTTGTATTTATTTTAACTTAATTAAAATAAAGTGTCATTATCACTTACAAGTGGATCCATGGGGTCCCAAAATAGACCAAATGATGCCCATGGTCGACCATGTATCAACCAATAGGGTTACGAAACGTTTTAGGGTAATTTAGTATTATTATAATATTATTTTTTAACCCTTATTTACCGGATTTACCCTTAACCATGGTAAATAAAATATTTACCGCAGTAATTATTCAAAATGTCTAAAAATAAAAGTTACCTATTTACACAATTTGAACATACTGATTCCAAATATGGAATCCATTTTTCTAAATTCAAAACACAGAAGTGGCAGAAATTAATTTAAAATTAATTCCCGCTGTCAAAACAAAAAGCGTGTTTTTAAGAGATAATAACTATCAAAAGATTGACACTTGTTTATGTTCAGTTTAATTGTAAAATTATATCCAATGACCAAAATTATATTAAATGGTAAAAATATATTCTAAATATACTTTAAAACAACTCAAATTCATAATTTATCACTATTAATTATTTTGATTAAAAAAGTTGTTTTTAATTAAAATTTAGTAATTTTCACTATTCATCAAAATATGAAAGTTATCCAAAAAGTACCAAAATTTCACCCTAGGCTAATTTCGATATTACGAATCCAAAAATGAAGTCCATTTTGAGAGATAAAATTTATAAAATTTAAAAAAGTAGGTATTACTATTCATAACGGCTAGTTTGATTGGTTATGGTGTGTTAAAATCTCGAAGTTGTGTACAATGCACGCCATTTCATTATTCGAAAGGAAACATACCGAGGAAACTTGGGGTGTTACATTATCCCCTCCTTCAATAAATTTCGTCCTCACAATTTTTAAAATTTTTCTTGGGAATATAATGGAAAGTCCCACATCGGAAAAAGAGCCAATAAAACTATCACTTTAAATGAAAGAAAGAGAGGTATAAGGGTCATCCAAGATAACCCATACTAGGATTCCATGTAAGAAAACATGGATATGGATGATAAACTAAGTGTCAAGTTCTGATGGAGAGGGATAGAAATCATGATCAGGATAAAGTTAACAATGAGAAAACCACAAACTGGTTTTGGGACAAACGACCATTAGTCTCCTAGTAGGAAAGTAAACGGACAACATTTTTTTTAAAGTTACATTACATAAGGAAGATGAATTAATTTATGATATTGACTAAGAACATTATGAGATATACTTACATTTTAAGTAAATTTTCATTCTTTAATAAATTTCCACCACTAACTCAATTTTTTAAAATGATGAGTATTCAAGAAGACTTCGTCACACTGGAAGAGCTAGAATAAACTTCTATAGAATCACATGATCCATGCAGGATAAACCATATATTTACATTGTCTTTGAGGAGAAATTAAAACCAAAATGGTTAGTGAATGATCTAATGATCCCCCAAAAGGATATTCATTGAGATAAATATGCACTAATCTTAATTTCTAAAATTAAACCAACAATACCCCAAAGTTAAATAGATACCATTCAATAACCAATTGTCCTTAAAATCCTTTAATATAATCCAAACTAATATTGAAACCCAAATCATAGAAGAATTTGATTATGTAGTCTCCCATGTTACATTGTATCTCCAAATGACATCAAATACTCTTAAAGTCACATACTTAAAAGTAATAAACATCATCACATATTCTCTGTTATAGGTTAATAATTTCCATAAATAACCCAAATCACTATAAATCAACAATAAAAACGTAGATAAAAATCCATCATTACTCTACAAATGAAACCCCATTGTATTCTATTTTCCTTGGGCATATAGTGTTTCCAACAAAGCGAACATCTTCCAAAATAACATTTATCACTTAATCACCAAATCATTTTCCTATACCAAGGGTATTCATTTGATAAGACATAAGAACCCAAATCATCTTATTATTGATCAATAAAATCATTTAACAAAAAAATAGTCACATTAACGAGGGACTTCACGTAGTCCAGTGGTAGGCGATAAATCCCAATCGCACTTTGGTTGTGGGTTCGATTCCCACAGCTTTGTCCGACGCGACGGGTTGTCACACGGTCTACATGTTGTCCTTTTTCAAAAACTATATTTTATAATATTACCAAAATGAGATAAATTCCTCAAAATAACATAATTTAATCACAAATGTTATATCATACTTTTCATTTTTATCCCAAATTATAATAACTTATAATTTTCTCAAACCCCAATGATCATATAAAACCAAATGGTTACTTATACCTATATCCACAAGAGAAGAGACAATTCTTCTTCGAATATCATTCTCACATGGAAAACTGTGGGGTTACAAATACAAGAGAAAATTATTCCAAAGTACCCATCAACAAGGAGTGCTAATACTTTTTAAGTTTTTCTCCAACCATTTATTTCCACATATCTTCTTCTTTGACCAAGAAAATATCTTATAGAATAGGACATTCACTCGGGTAATGGCCAGGTCCCCTACATTTACGGCAAATGTCTGTAAATGGACTCTTGGGACCATTTTTATCTTCTTCCATATTACTCTTCATTTTTCTTCGGCAATTATTCACTTTATGTCATTCCTTCCCGCACGTAAAACATTTCGTTGTCCCATTGAGACACTTTCCTGGGTGTCTCTTTCCACATTTCCTGCATGATGAAAATTGAGGTTTCTTTTCTCTATGGTCTCCATTGCTGGAGATCTTATCATTTATCACCTTTCTATTCCTTGTTGAGTCTGGGAGTTGGTTAATATATATGTTGTTGATCATATTTTTGGAAAACTGATTTGGCATAAAGACGATATCTTTTACGCCTGTCAACATTCCATTTTGTTGCTCATTTCCACCACCGTTCCAACCTTGTACATCATTCTCAAAGTCACTATGACTTCCTCGGAATCCAGCCATTGACTAAAACCAGAAATCATTATAAGAGTAATAGTAGTCGTAAAATCATTTAGAGATTAAAATGTCACCATATTCTCAATTTGAAACATATTAGGATTAACCAAGGTCATTTACTCTCATCTTATGTATATATTACTTAAATCGGTTTGTAAAGAAAATGTAAATTATCCTAAGCATATCCCCCGGGAGTGTCGTAACCAAGAGTGCAGCAATGCCCGTTGTCGTGCACCAGTTCCCGTTCGAGTCTAGCTCAAAGCGGTGTTTTCGGGTTTTACCCCTAGGTACATCTGTGCCAGAGCCACCTCTACCTGCTCGTATCCAGACAGGGATGTATTGCTTGGAAAACTCACAAAATCTCTACAATACCAAAATTCTCAGATGTTCTTTTATACTAATCCTAAAAGTTCATCTTAGGTCTACGTGCTCTAATCAGAGTTTATCTAAATCTAGCTTCCAAGGTTTGTACTAAACTTCCTCTGATACCAACTGTAACGCCCAGACCCTATTTACCTAGAGTCGGTGCATTATTACATAACATTGGCATGATCACGAGAAAGATCAAGTCTCGAAAGACCGATTAGTTTAGTAGCCTTGGAATAACTAGATACATCCATAATTTTTTTACATTACATCATAAAAAAATCTTGTCTTCATATCCCCTCATACTATCCCTGCAGGTCATTCATAAATTACTTCTTCATAATCCTGGGAAAAATAAAACATTGAAAGGGGTGAGCTCAGATGCTCAGTAAGGATAACATTATAGCAGAAGCTTTCATAAATATTCATAAACACTTAAGGCAATTTATAACTAAAACAAAAGCCTTTTAAACTTGAACTTCACCATAAAATGGCAAAGGTAAAATGAAATAATGCCATTTACTTACTCACATGTATATTCTACTAGTCGAATGATCACATTCAATATCAATATCCACTTTCATAATGTTGGAATGCATAATGCCAGACTATCATAACCACTTAGCCAAGGCCTCGTGCCAAGACTACAAATAAGATTTTGTCAAGGCCTTGTGCCAAGACACTAGTTTGTCTCATGAGACCTACCGATGCATCGAGGAGCTATAGCGGGCTCCACCCGTCACTTATTAAGTCCAATGAATTCCTCATATGAACATGTTTAAACATAACATAAACATTCGTATTAAAACTAGCATACGAAATGTCAATACTTTTACCACAAACCATGAATGGTATAAAAACAGCGCATCCACAGTAAAACATGACTCATTCGATACAATATGGAAGATTGTATTGTATCACATTAAACTCAATCAAGAATAATGAATGATGTTGACATAAATGAAAATAATCATCAAAACTATTTGAGATAATTATCCCCCTTTTCTTGAAAACATTTAAAAGTCACACTATTTGTCAAGAAGCCATTTAAAAGTAGATTTTTGAATCAAAGTGTCCCATACCACTTTGAAACTTTTTAAAAGGAGTTTTAATTTCTAAAACATTAATGTCCATATAAATAAATCCTTAAAACCATTTTCAAAACATGGACATTAATGAGCAAGATTTTGAAGAATAAGTCTTTAAAACATTTAAAAATGGTATTTTAGTTAGAGATTCTAACCAAAAGAGACACTTGAATACAAATAATTGAGGTAATCAAAACTTTGTAATATCATGAGAATAATGGGATTCATGATATACTATGTCAAAGTACATTATATACACCACATAAAAGTGATTTGGTGTATATAAACAAGGAAGTCTCAATGGAATGTAAATTGAGATGAAATCTCTCATAAAGGCCGTATCCTTAGGTTAAGGATAAATCAACGACATAATTATGTGTGACAAATATAAATACACTAAATATGATTGGATATTCAGTGTAAAACAATCAAAGGATATTCACACATATTCTTGTAAAAACAACACCAACGAATTGGAAGTTTAACTCAACAAATGGTGAATGAGTTAAAATTACTCTTATCAAATTCATATCAATGACTTGAGAATTACCAATGAGTGATTATGTGTATAAAACTTATATCCATAGGAAGGGGAGTGGAAATTATGACATAATCAAATGAATAGTGATTCCACACATAATCATGGAGTAATATAATCAATGAAATATGCGTAAAGCCAAATGAGTGGGAATTGAAATCTCAAATTCCCTTACCGATTAGGTAACATACGAAACATACACCCATGAAAGAAGTATCTTACAATGATGATGTAAATACCCATAAATTAAAGTATATTACACAATGAATACTATCATGGGCAGTACACATACACCACATGCAATAATTAAGTGGTGATCAGTGGAAATCTCACGAAATTAAAAGTGAGATAAGAAACCCCTTACCACGTTAATCAACTGAGTCGTATGGCCAAAAGTTAATAACCACCAAATGATTTACAGAATAACATGAATATAAATAGAATCATGAATATATATCAAATGGCAGTACACAATACACCACTTTCAATAATTTAGTGGCGAAAAATGGAAATCTCACGGAATTGAAAGTGAGATAAGAAAATCCCTTACCACGTTAATCAACTGAGTCGTATGGAAAAAAGTTAATAACCACCAAATTATTTACATAATACCATGAATATAAATAGAATCATGAATATATATCAAATGTCAGTACACAATACACCACTTTCAATAATTTAGTGGCGAAAAATGGAAATCTCACGGAAATGAAAGTGAGATAAGAAAATCCCTTACCACGTTAATCAACTGAGTCGTATGGACAAAAGTTAATAACCACCAAATTATTTACAGAATAACATGAATATAAATAGAATCATGAATATATATCAAATGGCAGTACACAATACACCACTTTCAATAATTTAGTGGCGAAAAATGGAAATCTCATGGAATTGAAAGTGAGATAAGAAAATCCCTTACTTTGTACTTTTTCCTTGGTCAATGGTAGGTTTACCTCCAGTATAATGGTGAAATAATTGTTATTGAATTATACAAGAATCATTTACTTTAATATGATATCATATATGATCTTTTAACATTGATTTGTTAATAATATCTTAGAATTATCGTCATTTCGGGTGTTAACGGGTTCATTTTACTTTATATTCTTTGTTATGTGAGCCATATTCGTTATTAATGGGATGTATATTATTCATATCCAGAATGATATCAAGTCCTAAGATACTATTTTTAAATCATAAATTGATAATTATACTTGAATGGATATGATGGACAATGAATCTCATCGCGTTCGTGGAGACGGTAGTCCGTACATACGCACGAGCGACAATATCATTATTTTGATATTAAAATAATATATAATTGGATTTTATATCATATATACAGAATCATTATCATGTTATATTTATTATTTACATGAGTTACACATCATTATTATACCCATCCAAATAATAATATATTGAATAACAATTACACCACGACGTGGAGATGGTAAGCTGTACGTACGCACGTATGGTGACATGTTATTAAAAGGATGGATAGAATACTGAATATGGCTGTACCATATTTATAATAACATCACAGTATATATATGATACTGGAGTTATTATTTTATAATGTAAATAACAAAGAAAGAGGAAGTGGAAGAAGAAAGGAACATGAAAAGGGGTGGTGAAAACATTACCTCTTCTTCGGGTTCTTCCTTTTGATTAGATCAAAAGGGATCCTTAGGTTGGCTTTCTGATCAAACTAAGGCCTCTAGGTTGTATTGAGGGAAGTTGAGATAGTATTTGGGCAGGGTTTGGCCGAACCAAAGGGCTTTGAAGGTGTAAAGAAAGGAGAAGGAGGAGTGCCCTTTTATAAGAGGGATGAGGGGCACCTTTGGAAAAGCTAGAGATATTAGTTTATAATAAATTCATATTCGGTTTCCAATGGCTCCAAAGTTGACTATTCAGAGGTTACGGTGGGTATGGGTCGAAAAAAAACTCAACCAATAGAATTTAGAAAGGTTTGGGTACTTATATTAACCTTATCTTTAAGTATTAACTCTAAGTTAATTAGTTTTACTTTTACAATGTCTCTTTGTATTTTTATATTATATGGTTAATAAACTTACCATATACATACAAGTGACCCCCAAGTGGTCCATTAATGATAAACCTGTCATGATATAAGTCTCTTGGACGATCCTTAGATTTTTAGGAATTTAATACCAATTAATAATATAATATTTGTTTTAAAAACTCTTTTATGTCAATTTTGACACTATTCAATAGTTGATTTTTGTGAAACTCATAACAGATTGATTACTTCTAAATAAGTCACTTAAATCAATACTAATATATCATATTATCCTAGAAAATTATTTTAATTCATTAGAAGTTTCATATTATATTTATTTGGGTATTTTTAATATCAATTATTTTGATTTTTCACTATTATAGTAATTACTGCATCATCATTGTGTCATAAATAAATTAAATTATTTAATGTCTAAAAATTATAAATAAACTAACATTATGTAGGAAATAGTTTTATCTTTCTAAGGAATATTTATAATCTAAAATCCAACATATATAACCCTCTGTAACAATTGTTTTGTTAAAAGATATATGCTTGTGTCATTTTTGTATTTATTTTCACTTAATTAAAATAAAGTGTCATTATCACTTACAAGTGGATCCATGGGGTCCCAAAATAGACCCAAAGATGACCATGGTCGACCACGTATCAACCAATAGGTTTAAGACACGTTTTAGGGTAATTTAGTATTATTATAATATTATTTTTTAACCCTTATTTACCGGATTTACCCTTAACCATGGTAAATAAAATATTTACCGCAGTAATTATTCAAAATGTCTAAAAATAAAAGTTACCTATTTACACAATTTGAACATCCTGATTCCAAATATTGAATCCATTTTTCTAAATTTAAAACACAGAAGTGGTAGAAATTAATTTAAAATTAATTCCCGCTGTCAAAACAAAAAGCGTGTTTTTAAGAGATAATAACTATCAAAAGATTGACACTTGTTTATGTTCGGTTTAATTGTAAAATTATGTCCAATGACCAAAATTATATTAAATGGTAAAAATATATTCTAAATATACTTTAAAACAACTCAAATTCATAATTTATCACTATTAATTATTTTGATTAAAAAAGTTTTTTTTAATTAAAATTTAGTATTTTTCACTATTCATCAAAATAAGAAAGTTATCCAAAAAGTACCAAAATTTCACCCTAGGCTAATTTCGATATTACGAATCCAAAAATGAAGTCCATTTTGAGAGATAGAATTTATAAAATTTTAAAAAGTAGGGATTACTATTCATAACGGCTAGTTTGATTGGTTATGGTGTGTTAAAATCTCGAAGTTGTGTACAATGAACGCCATTGCATTATTCGAAAGGAAACATACCGAGGAAACATGGGGTGTTACAAATATTCCATTATAAAAAATCAAATTATATGATAATATTGATATCATTATATTATAATTGATATTATAAGATTTTATGATAATGTATGATATTGATAAACAATAAAAGTCTATGGGAGGATAATACACATGTTGAGGATTAGAGTCTTTTCATGAAAAGAGTTGTTGGAAATAGAGGACTCTGGGATATTTAATTTTACCAAGTGATTTAAAATTTTGAGAGATATTAAAGTATTGGATTAATGGGTAGATATTCTAGGGTATTTTAAAAAAGGAGTCTGGATTGATGAGGGTGGATGTTTCCTCATTTTACATGTGAAAAAAGAGGGTCTTTTCCTTGGAAGTGAATGGTAGGTAAGGGGTACAAATGAGATTTTATATGATTTAGGTGAGTTTGTTGAGGAATGTTTGGTGATTAAAATGGGTATGACATTTAATTCTAAAAAAAATCTTCTGGATGGTATATGTTTCATGTTAAATTAATAAAATTCAAGAAACTTATGTTTCCCATTTTTATCCTTTTTAGCTATAATTAAATATTAATTATTTTAGTTGTTTTATTACAGAAAAATATGAGATAACCCCTCCTACCTGACTTTGACATGATTAATCCTAATTTTGATTCAAATTAATCAAATTAATCTTTAAAATTCGAGAATGTTGACTTTTAAATTTAATTATAAGATATAGATAAAAACTGTTTTTGAAAGAATAATATTTTTAAGGATTAAATGTGATTAATATAATTAAATATAAATTAATAATATATTATTAATAATATATTATTCATATCAAAATATATTTTATCTTTATTTTATTATAATCTAAATTTTTATAAAATAGAAAAATCATAGCGCTGAAATGAATTTGTTTTTAGAAAATATTATTTTAAGAAAAAATGATATTTTTAGTAATTTGGCTATAGTAATTTAATTTTGTCAATGAATTTTTCTAAAAAATTACATTTATTAAAAAATTTAAAATTTTGGTCACTAATATTTATACCTAAAAATTTTATGGCTATGTTATAATTTCAACATAAAATAATTATAATATTAGCTATATAAAATGCATTTTGGTTTCATTTGAGTTCGATGTTACATGTTAAACCGGATATTAACAATAGTGTTCCTTAAAAGGAGAATAAAATTTTTAAGTCATTGGGTTGTACCTTCTCCCCCTTCCCCAAAATAAATTTCAACTTTATAATTTTAATTATTACATTATAAATAATGTATTTTAGTTAATCTTATGAAATACATGAGTCATGATATAATTATTACTCATATATTCACATCACTAACTTGGGTAAGACTTGGAAACTCATCAATTCCTTCCTAATAGGTATACCCTATATGTTTATTTTCATTATATCTGTTATATCCAAGTGTCCCTTTTTATTCGATATTATGAACCATATTGTATAATTTTCTTCCAAGGGGATTAAATAATAATCCTTTCATTGACAGACTGTCATAGGTTGATATGAAATATGATTTCCTAATTTTGAAAAAGAATTTTTCAAATATGTATATATAACCAACCAATTAAAAAAATAACATTAAATTTATCTAAAAGATTAATAATATTAGTTTCATGAGGAAAATTCCCACAAGCATCAAATAGGGATGAAAAACTCATACTATAAAATATTTTCCTAGATAATTCAATTCCCAATCACTAGGTATGTAATTTGATGCCCTTTTAAAATGACGTATATATATAAGAGTTCCTAGAATACAAATCCAACAAGGAATCCATAATTATTTAATAAAGGATATGTATACCTTAACTATCACTATCCACCTCAACGATTCTCATATCATAATCCCTTCTTTGTTATCTTGGACTATGGGGGTTGATGATTCTTATCATCCTTATTATCCCTTGGATTATAGAATTGACTTACATAATACCGATTTGAACAAAAATTAACACATTGAAAAATTATTGGTAACTTAGGAAGAACTTTATTTCATATAATTCTATTAACAGAACTCTTTAATTTTATTTGAAATTTTTCTTCAATATACCCTCATTTTCCATAAATAAATAAAATCTAGTTCCTTATATACATATCCAGGGGTGATTCTTTTCATATTCTTGATACATAGTAAATTGAATACTCTTTTATCCATGGAATTTATCACCATAACATCAACGAAACATCAATATTTTCTTCTATGGTGTGTTTAAGTTTTTATCCATTTTCAATTAATTAATAGTATTCTCTGTTATATAGTTTTACATAACCAAAATATTCTTCACTTTAACTCTTATCTCTTTTCGATTATCATTAGTAAAATACCTGAATTACCCATCACATCCATACATAACATTATACACCCATAATATAGTCATTATATGATTAAATAAATGTTGATAAGAATAATTAAATAAATAGATATGAAAAAGAAAAAATATAAACATAATATAAATAAATCATAAATGACATTCATAACCCAGAATATGAATTTTAAGGAAAAAATATTTTTTATACTTGCTCATAATCCTATTATTTTTTCAAAATACACTAGTTATATATTACAAAATAAAATTACATTACAATCCTTTATAATGGTTCATAAAGAGAGTGTAAAACAAATAACGAATATCCCTCGTTAGCAACAAACCAAGATTATAGTTAATCAAACTTATTGTTCACCAATTAATGATATGGTTAATTCCCAAAAAAAAATTTTTAGTGTTTTTACCCCTTAGTTCGTCTATTTCAAATCCTTCATCCACTTTTGGTATTTAGATAGGTATTTTAGTTAATTTTTTACTAAGACTCTATATTTAACCTAAATTTTAGAATTTTATTATACTTAGAATTATCCCTAGATGATATCATTGGGTTATGTTCTCTAATATATTTTTTTTATTAATATATTTACCAATGTTTCTAATATAATTTAATTGATAGAAAATGTGGCACCTAGACTCTAGTAACCTACATTCAGTCATCACTTTGTACATTGGAATAAGATACATGAGGTCACAGTACTAAGGATTGGATAGTTTTGTAGTCCTGGGACACTAGATCCATTAATTTTTCCATATTACATTGGAATATTTTAAATCATAATAGGATAAAATTCTTGATAACATTATTATTTTATTTAATGCATCCTTGAATTCATTCAAATAACCCTTATTAGTACCATGGGAAAAGGAAACAAAATAAAGAAGTGAGCTTAGATGCCTATTAAAGAGTAGTGTACAACCAAATCTACCAGGGTTACAAAGGGAATACCCATTATGTAAGAGTGAATAATCAAATAATGTTTAATATAATCAATAGAATGAGAATTAATTATATCCATGGATGACATGGAAATGTAAATAATCACATGGGTAACCATAACTAAATTCATATTGATGGAATGTACAATTTCAATTATCTGGATCTTATTTTCAAGTCAATATAGAAGGGACTCATACCATTCATCAAGGCCTTATCCTAGGAATAACTATCTCTATCAAGGTCATATGTAATAAATTATTCTTCCCATCAAGTACATAGATTTAAGAACATTATTGAATTTAATAGAAAACCACAAATTCCATGAAACATTTATCCCGTGAGAGAAAATAATGCATCGAGGGTATATATAATGTTGTGCCCCATCCATCATCTATTTATTCCCAATTAATTCACCATATGATATATATGAACAATAATTCAATACATATTCAACTTTCAATATTCATCCATAAACATCTATATAGGAATAATAACATACAGGTTTTCTATACATTCCAAAGTTAATAAATTGAATAAAACATTCATAAAAAACAATGAAAAAATGTGGGTGGTTTTATTATAGAATATACCTCAGGGGAAAGAAATGGGTTTCATCAAAACATTCATAGATCATTATCAATATAATCTATAAAATGAAAGAAGGTGGACCGTATCATTAGAACACACCCCAAGTGTAACATAATGAATGTAAAAAAGATGTATAAATTGATAAAACCAATTATTTATTATTTTAATAAAAATAACATTTAAAATAATAATTAATTAACATTTTTGGAATTATTGCGAATTTATTAAATAATTTCATTAAAATTAAATTTTTTTATCTTGAATTTTTTTTAAAATTTACCCTTTAAATTATAAAAGTGTTTTTAGAAAAATAATTTTATAAGGGAAATATGATTCAATAAATTGTGTAGATATAAAAACAATGAATACTTCGTAAAAACTATTTTAAAATCCCTTGTAAAAATATTCCTTTTAAAAATAAATGTTTTTCTTTTGAAAAATAAAAAATTATATCATTTTCTTTTCGTAGAAAATTTAGAATTAAAATTATTTAGAAAAACATTTGAAAATATTTAATGAAATATTCATAAATAACAATTCTTATAACTATAAAAGAATATATTCGCATATAAATGATAAAAAGTTATTCTTTTATCAAAATGACATGTGTGGAAAATATTATAACTATATTTTTATAAATTTCTAAAGTAATTCATAGTGACTTAAAAATTATGACATTTGGAAATTTTAAAAATTATTTTAATCTAGATGGTGATAAAATAAGTAAAATTATAAAATTGTTTTAAAAAAATAAAAAAATGTAAAAGAATATATTATGGACAATATACAAAAGTCATTCTCAATAAGTTAAACTGTATAATTTTATTAATACTTGATGTTTTAAAAGTAATTTTCAATAATGGATATTTTAAAATAAAATAAATTTTGTAGTAAATGTGTGTTGGATGATAAAATATCTAATAGGGAATGAAAAATTCATTCATAATACTATTCAAAAGACTTTTATTGAACCCCATATTGTAAAAAAGATAGTAAATAATTTTTTTAAATGGGTAGATTAATGTAATAAACTCACATGAGAATATACATATATGTGTTTAAAAATATGAAATAAAAAAATGACGAAAAAAATTTATACTGAATACAAACAACCATAAAAGATGATGATCGTTATACCTAACCGAATCACATTTTTATGATGAAAGTAATCCTTCAGATAAAAATAATTATTATAACAATCCTTTGAATGATATTTTATGAGAAAAAAACTTAAAAATAATAATAAATGGGATTATGTGTAACATTATTCAATAAAAATTGAGTATTTTCCCAAATTATAATAAAAATTTCAAGAATAACATGCATAAATTAATTAATAGATATTTAGTTAGAAAACCCCCTTAAATATTTTCAACTATTTCATCCAATGTTCTTGAAGAAGATAAAATGTAATTTATTTTTAAATAATTAAATTTTATGTAAGGTATTATGAAATGTATCTATAAGGAATTATATAAACCAAAAAAGAAAATAAGTATTGAATATTTCACACGTCATAAGGAAATAAAATTAAGATAAGAAGCACCTTAAAATTTTTATTACACTTGAAAAAAGAATCTTAGAAGGAAGTATTCATTAAATAACATGTAAATATCATGAAATAAAAATTAATAATATTTATATAATCCGATTTAGAAGTAATTATGTCATATAAAATAATATTTGCTGCATAACTTGAATAAGAGACTCAATAAATGGAAATTGAGATGCAAACCCTTAAATTTATCTCCTAACTTTCTCAAAAGATCTTTTACATCGTGTTTAATAAAAAAAATTTGAATAACTTAATTAAAACACGATACATATATATTTAATTCTATTTTACTTAATAATAATCGTTTTTTGGACATTCATTTGCTAAGTATGTTCATTTTTATCCCCAGATATTAGCAAGTTTGATTGTTTCCCACGTGTTTCATAATAGTGGTATTGAATGATGTTATTTTATAGAATATTAACCATTACCAGATTAAAGAATATATTCTAATCATTTATTTTCATTGATTTATATATCTTCATAATAAGTTTATAGAAATTTCTATCATAGTTCATAAGAATGAGATACGCGATGAACTTATTTTGGGAAATTTTCCAATATTAACATATTAAATTCAAATGATCATTAATTTTTTGTTCTAATTTGAAAAACATATTTATAAAATATATTACTTCATTAATATAATATATATTAAAAAAATTATTTTACAACTATATTTATATGATGGTGATGAAAAAAACAAGTTACTCTATTGAGGTTGTAGTCTATATTTACACATGGACGGAATTTTTGTTTTATAATGAATAAAAAGAAAGTAGAAAGTATTTTTTATTATAATATTTTTAACTAAGTTATAAATATAATATTTATTAATTAAATTCTACTTTTAACCAATCAAATAAGTCGGTTATGAGAAACATGATACGTAGCTCATGGAGGTGGAAGCCTGAACGTACTCATAGATGATGTTTTCACATTTCTATGGGGAAAATTGACAATGATAATTAAATTATCACAAAACCATTTTTGTATATAAATAATAAGTATATAATAGTATTATAATAAATATTATTAGTTATAATATAATTTAAGAAAAATATAATGATGAGAAACCTATGGATGGATAATACTCATGTTTATGATTTGAGTCTTCTCCTGAAGAATTTCTTGGAATTGGTGGACGTGAAGAAATTTAATGTCAAAATGGGATAAAAATTATGTAGAGTAATTATAGGAGAAGTAAAATGGGTAGAGTTTCCTAGTTCTTTAAAAATAGAATTTTTTTCTTGAAGATTGTGGAACTGGAATCCCTTTATAGGTGAAAAGGATGGAATTTTTCTTCGAATTGAGTTATGGGTAAGGGTTATAAAGGATATTACATGTCAGTTAGGTGACTTAGGTGATGAATATTTAGTGAAGCATGAATATTTCACTTTTATGAAAAACTAAGTTCTTATAGATGGTATGTGATTCATGTAAACATAGTAAAATATGATCCACATATGATACCTTTTTTATCTCTTATTATCCTTGAATAAAAACTACCGATTGAAATTATTTTAACTCTAAAATTATTATATAACCCTTCCAAAAACAATTTGTGTGATAAATCCGAATATGGGATTCATTTAATATAATTATTTATTTATATATGATAATAGTTACGTTGAAATTAAATCATAATATATATATAGAAAAAAAATTATAGAAAAATGCCTTTTTATCAATATGTATTCATAATATAATTACATATAAATTAATATTTAAATTACTATTAATATATTATTCATATGAAAAATATATTTTACCATCATTTAACTATAATAAATTTGGTTCCTTAAAATAAAAAAAATTGATAGCACCTAAAAGGCAATTTTTAAGATAATATATTTTCTAAGAATAGAACGATTCGATTAGTTAATTAGTTACACTGATTTTATTTTATCCAGGAATAAGTACTAAATAATGCCTTTATTAATCGATTTCAAAAAAATAGTATTTTATACCCACCAATTCAATGGTTATATTATAATGGTCATATTTAATACTTATTATATTATGTTAATAAAATGTATCTTAGTTTCATTTTAGTTTAGTGTTACACTTGAAAATGATATTAAACAATGTTTTTATTTAAAGTACAATTAAATATTGTAATATTAGTTTGTCACACTTCCTTAGATTTTGGAGGATTCATACATATCTCTAAATTTTCCATTTTCATAAACTCTTGATAACAAAATGACGCTAATGAAAACTATAGAATCATACTAGTGAAGTAATTAATGTTGTTTTCACATGGACTATAAGATCCTAACATTACACAGGGATATAATTTGTAATATTCTAAACATTTTCTAATTTACCATGAAATGTAAAATAAATAATTAATAAAATGAATTTAATAATTTCTACACTCTTCAAGAAACATTATCCTAGTGTTTTATAACACCGAATTTAGTTGGCAATATGTGAAGTAACTCTAGGATAGTTTCTCAATGAATTCATTTATCCTTATTCCATGAATAATTACACATAAATAAATATTCATCAATCTACCCACTAGAATGTTTCATACAAAAAACTTACAAACTATTATATACATTTTTCTGTATCCTATTTACTTTCTATACAAATTATTATTAACACTCTAATCATCACAATGTATGGATTTCTCACCAAGAAACCATCTTTATTCTCATTTACCTAAAAAAATTGGAAACCAAATTCACATTACTTTTCAATAATATGATATATTTTACTTTTTATCAATAATGTAAACCGCTCGATTATACTTTTATATAATGTTTACTTCATTTAGAAACAAATACAACTCAATAGTCACTAAATACACGGGCACTAAAATATCTCTATATATATTTATTATCAATACCATTCATATATAAATTCTATTTAAATTATCTCTCTGCCTTATTGATAAGAAAATAAAAGGATGTAAATATTTTCTCTCCCTTACTAACATCTTAGTGTATTATTTAAACTTCATATCCCAAAAAGTCTAAGGGAAGGTCTTCTTAATCATGGACAAACTATTCAAAATTTTAAAAAAACATGTTCTCCCATTTAGTTGTTTTACTTTCTTTGTTCTCAAATAATTCCTTAAGAGAATGTGTGAGAAATATTTATAATTCCTAGCTTCCCACAACTAGAAAAATATAATTATAATTGACCCAACCAGATATGGAATAAAAGAGTGAAATGTTTAGACAAGAATTATTTCCCTAATCAATAATAAATGTGATACTAACATTGAATTTCAATAAATTCGGATAGATCACTTAGATGTTAAAGAAGTTTTTGGAACCTACACTCACATAAAGACACATATTAAAAAAATTATGGTGAAATACAATTGTTATAAATTACATTAGATAATCCCTTACCCTTGTAAACATTAATAAATATAATTTAAATAAGTTATGGTTGAATGAATAATCATACCACAAAATTTTTATTTTCTAGGGATATCGATATTTTCTAGATCTACTTGGAAATGATGAACTCTATATTCTTCCTCATTTTTTATAGATCCCCAATAGAGTATTATCCACAATATACTTCACCATCATTCTATATAATTTAATAACTCATAGATTTTATGAGAATAATGCGGACTTACAAATGCTCCTTAATTATAGTAGTCAAGAAGAACGTTTCTACTCAATCCATTTATTCCTTTATGGAAGCTCTAGAGTGTTTATCACACTTTAGTATTTTTCCACACTGATTTTACAAATATGTACTTGATTAGGTAATTGAAAATTATTCCTTACTTTAGTATTCATCATTGATTAAATAGTATTCTTAATATTATAAATTATTTCACATTCACATTTTTCATCATGTACATTCTCACTTCAGTTTTCTACCAAATCTTGCCATATAGTTAAACAATAATTATTCACATAAATAGATTTAATTTTATAGGTTGATTACCTTTTCATTTTATCCTTATTTATTGAATGGTTTAATGGATATTTCTCATTTTTTTATTTATCCTAGAAAAAATAGTCATATATTTGATAGCAACAAGTATTACATTCTTTTCCATTCAAAAAATTACCTTTCCAACATTAGGTTATCCACTTTGGGTAGCCTTAAATTCTATTTATTATAGATTTCCACAACCATTCAAATCCTAATATCTCTTTCTCGGATTGACTCTTTCATTTTGAATTATATATGTATTTCATTAATTTTTATATTCATGGACATAATTAAATGTTCCATGATGTGACACCTCTTATCATAATGGAAGAATTTTTTCCTTCAATGATTGACACCATTCTGAGTACTTTCCATATACTTCATGGGAATATATTTTTCTTCTCTTTTATTATGAATCTATCCCATAGAAGACCTATCTTATTCCATCACTAGTCTCCTTATCTATTATTTCTTTATCATCTCATAAGTATAATTGTTTTTAGGATTCTATATTCCAAAACCATTCATAGATATGGCCATATATGTTAAAAAAACCATACAAGTTCTCTATATAATCAAATATGTATTTGAATTACTGATTTTTTTTCTCTGTGTAATTTATTTTCCTATAAATGGTTTCCCACTAAAATCCCCATTTCTCCCAAGAAATAAAATCTTATAACATGACTATAAAATGAAATATTTTTTCCAAAATAACTATGGACATGTGTATAAACATCCCTAAAAATCATTATATTCTAAAACATATATAACTATTTTTTTTCATGTGTAGTACGTCCATCTTTATAGACATGATATTTTTACACTAATCATATCCATTTGTTATCATTTTGGGGTATAACATTAAATTACATACCTAAATTTATCCTTGATGATGTGGGGAATTTTTTGGATTTTGTATCCTTCCACATTTTATAAGTTTTAAATTGTTTCTTTATTTTATTGAGAAATCATATTCAAAGTATGAAAAATTCAACATTATATATAATTAGAATTATGAGAGTTGTAAAAAGAATCATATTTGAGGATAATTCATCCTCTAGAGCATCTGCTTCTTCCTCTATTTTTTACTTATCATCCATCGATCCCTTAATATATGAAAATATTTATGTGACTACTTTCAAAAGACTTTATTCAGGTGGTCATTAATATCATATAAAAAATTCACTAATTGACTCATTGAAATTAACGTCATCACAATTTTTACTATATTAAATAAAGTGTAAATATTTATTAGATTTGACTGAAAAATACTCACCATTATAATTTACTTTAGATAATAGTGTCTCCAATATTATATTTTACGTTTTTCACTTTTTCTTTCCTCCCTTTATCTTCCAGTTTTTTATAGTCACTCTTTGGAAATCCAAAAATTTATTAATGGGGATGAAGACTATTTATCTAAATGAGGTTCTTCCACTGTAAATATGAAATTCCTAAAATATTGTTAAAAAAATGGGACACAAAATTAAAATCTAATTAGAGTGTTCCTCAATTTAATACCAATTTAGAGCCCCATTGGATCATTTAGAACCAACCGATAAGGTATAAATCAAGCATTTTCCAATTTTTACCAAATAAAAAAATAAAACCCTTCAAACACTATGGGGTTCTAACCTCTACTACATGTAAATACTATTGGATTTTTTTGTTTAACCATGAATACAACTATATGAAATTAAAATATATAATAAAATTTATACATGAGTTGTTTTAGGGTTTGGACACTTATATGTGTCATATATCATATTATGATGGGGATGTCGAAGCCATAGATTATTTACAAAAATCATTTTATTAATTAGAGTCGGTTATGAGATGTTTTATCTGAAACCACTATCACAATACTAAATTTTTTAGTTTGGTCAAATATTACGCATGTGCACATAATTTCATTCCCATAGTTTCTCTTAAAATTGGAATCCCATTAATGTTCCACCATCCTTTGATGTAGATTATCCAGATATTTCTCTAAACCCTTAAAATTGGTCTTCTTCCTCATTAAGAGATATTTACAACCTTTAAGTAGTCATTTATTACTAATTAAACTAGGACACTATTATACTACACATATACCAAATTATCTAGAGAAGTTGTTTTCTTGATTTCTAAACTCAAAAATTCTACGTCTCGATTTACATTAAACATTTTGTATCTTTGTCTATGTTTGGACCTTCATAGTTCCCCAAAAATATGTACCTATATCAATCATAATTACAAAATCAATTGGAAAATATACCTGGAAATTTTGGTCCTTCCTTTTTCTCACTTTATAATTCTTCTATTCTTTCTCAAATCATCTTGACTCAATGGTTCTATTAATCTATTGGTCATATCCTTCATCTTATCCACATTATCTACATTTTATTTATAGTATAATATATTTTTCTTTATCATAAGCTACGTACACTCTTCTTCTTCATTGTTACAACATGCACTATCTTATATTTGTTTTTTCTTCAACATGTTCTTTTACCCTCAACACACTACCATTTCTCATAGTAATATTCCAATAATTCTCTCATCTAACTAAAATATAACTTTTTTACTCTATGAAGATGAATTTTTTTTATTGTACACTTATATTCATGATAAAAACATTATTTAATTATTTTATTAGAAACATATATTTATGTTTGGTCTTCTCATATTTTCATATGTGAAAAAACTAGGGATATATGTGACAGAAAATAGCCTTATGCACTATCCACAAAATCTCCCCCATGAAATACATTTTCAATATCCACACATGGTTTTTTATTTTATTTTATTAAGGTTATTAATTTTATGGAGTATTAAAAAACTATTTTCTTCATTATTTATCATTTTTCATTTCATATATAAATATTGATATTTCTTTAGGATCATGTTTCCATTTTCCTAAAAATACTTCACACCAATTACACATCAGTATCTCTAACTCTATGAAAATCGTACAACACAACATCTCTTGTGGTGTGGCACACTCTATTTATGGTGTGATAGATTCCTTTGTGAAATAGTAGGGATTACACTTAAACCCATACATTATAGATAGAAACTCAAAATTTCCTTCCTTATCCAGATCATCAATTAAAATAGAGATTTTGATATTTAATTCACTAAATTTGTACAAGAATTACCTCCTGGTTTTTTTTCTATTTACAGATTTAGTATACCCTGGATGGACCTTATTTCAGGTTTTGGTAAATTACCAGCCTTCCATATAATCATTTATCCTATTTGGGTCATTTTCTAACATCCAAAACTCACTCAATCAGGTTTCTGGAAAGTATTTAAAATTCTATACTACAAATAATACTTTTAATAGATCATAAATATGCCACTGTCAGCACACACACAAAAACATGTGACAAAATTAGTGGTAATGAAGGGAGACATTGTCAGTTTTATAAAAAGAACAGATAAATGTGACCTTTATCAGCACTACTTTAAGAGCTATAGAGGACCCCAATATCAGTGCTTTTATTTAGAGCTGATAAAGGTACTTTTTATCAGCATTAAAAACATGCTGATAAAGTGATCTTTTTCCAACACTAGAAAAAGAACTAATAAATAATACCTTTATTATTAATTTTATTAGCATTGATAAAGGACCCCTTTATTATTGATTTTAATAGCATTGAAAAATTCTCACATTATCAATACTTTGTGTAGCACTAGAAAAAGTCCAGTTATCAGTGTTATTGGTAGCACTAATAAAGGGGTATACTACTGCAGTGCGTGATTAAAAATACATAAAACTATAGTACCAAAAAGTAAAAAAAAAATATATTGAAAATACATAATTTAATTGAAATTAAATTTACAATGCAAATAAATGAAAAAAATATATTATAGAAATTTCAAACATTGGTTTGTACAATTTCATGAGAAGGTACAAATTATCAAAGATATTCAAAAACATCAAGGTTCATTTATTATTGGACACTGACCCATGGTCACACTATTTCCAAAAAACCTCATCTTGAGAAAAAAATGCACATATATTAGAAACAATTCTTATAATATTAATACTAAAATATATAAATTATACAGAAAACTTCAATTTTAAACTAAAAACTTGTACTTGAGTCATACTGGGAACACTATGTGCCATATTGAGTTTTTTTATTCTTACACATCACACCATTTCTTGTTATTCTAAAAAATGTTCTCTTGAATGGGATCTCAACTGTGGTGATAAAAACACTCAGAATGGAAGGGATATAATTTAAGAGGGCATTCTTTTTAAGAACAATACATCAACGGTGAAACCGTTTTTTGTTTTTCTTCAATGATTATCTCTATGAAAATTAACTAAATATATTTGATATAAAAATTATAAGGAAATGAATTAAGTAATTGTAGAAAAAATAATAATAAAAGAATATAAACACGTTTTTTTTGTTTTGGTGGTGTGATGAATGTTTTAAACTAAAATGAAACTTATATATTGAAAACACGCACTTTGATTCATACTAACCACATAATTTTTCATATTGAAATGAAGTCCATTTCTATATATCACAAATGAATTATAGATCATTCTAAATTATCAAGACGATCTATGAATGTTTACAGGGTTTTTAGTGACTAACACTTGTTTTTAACTAAATTATCAATTTTAAACTGATAATAGAAACATTGAGACATTCTGGGAATACCATAATTCATATTAGTGTCTGGATTATTATGAAATGTCAACAATGACTTATTATTATTTTTCTTATAGTATAATTATGATTGGAATTAGTTTTCATGGTTTGGTGTATGTGATTCACATTTACCAAAAAAAAATTAAATTTAAAATTAAAACAACGTAATATGAGTAATACTGATCACACCACTCTTCGAATTGAGGTGATAATAATTCCTACACATCACATATAACTTATGTATAATTTTCCAAAAGTATTGAAATAATCTAAAGGAATTTTTTCTTTTTTGAGTATGTAACTTTTTTTAATAAAATTTCATTTTAAACTGACGACACACACTTCGAGTCATATCAGTCACAACATCTATTGATTTGATGTGGGATTGATTCCTACACATCACAAATTACTTATAGATCATTTTCTAAAATTATCAATATATGATTAGAAAGGATTCTCAGTTATCCAAGAGTGACAAGTATTTGGAACTTAAATATCAATTTTCAACTGATAATGGAAATGTTGATTCATATTGGAAACATCATGTATCTAATTTAGGTTTGAATAAATCCTTCAAGTCAATAATGACATATTTAATGTTTTACTAATGTATCAAAACAATCTAAATATATTCCATATTTTTAGTATGTTTCTTTTATTTAATAATAAATTTAAATTTTAAATAAAAATACACAATTAGATTCATACTGGTCACACCATTAATTGTATTGAGGTGTGGCATATCACTAAAAATAAAAATTACATATTAATAATTTTTATAATGTATCAAAAAAATATGAATTCATTTTATTAGTTTGGGGTATGTCACATGTTGGTTTTATGAAAATTTTATTTTAAACTGACAACACACACTTTGAGTCATACCAACCACAATGTGCATTGTATTGATGTATAGTTCATTCTTACATGCCAAAAATGACTATTGGATCATTTATTTATATAATAAAAAAAATATTAATCAACTTTTTTGGTTTTAAATATGTCATTTTTTTACCAAAATGTCATTTTAAACTGAAAAAACGCATATTGGGACATATCAGTCACATCATGTGTCAATTTTATGGGAGATATATTCTTACACATTAAAAATGACGTATGATTTCTTACCTAAATTTTAAATAAAATTTGAGTGTATTTATTTTTTTCAATGATTGACACATGAATTGAACTTCATTTTCCATATATAACTGATAATAGCCACTTTGGGTCATATTAGGCGAACCATGTATCAGATTGAGGTGAAGTTGATTAATATGTGTCCTAAATAACATATGGATAATTTTTATAAAGTATCACAACTATCAGAATGTGTATCCTTTGTTTTTAGTATGTGATATGTGTTATCAATAAAAATTTCAATTTTAAATTAAAACCACAAAATTTGAGTAATACCTGTCACGCCATGAATTGGATGGTGGTGTGGCTAATTCTTACATGCAACGAATTACAAATAAATTATTTTCCTATGCTATCAAAATAATAATATTATGTTTTCTATGATTTTATTATGTCACTTTTTTTGTAAAATGTAATTTTAAACTGAAAACAAAAACATTGAGCCATATCAATCACATCATGTATCAGTTTGATGTGATACTATTTCCTATATGCCATAAATGACTTATGAATCATTTTTATCAATTACCTTTATATTATTATCATTTTTTCTTTGTTTTGAGTAACTGGCACATATTTTTAACTAAAATTTCAATTTAAAAATGATAACAAACACTTTCAATCATATTAGGAACACCTTGTATCAGATTGAGGTGAGGCAAATTTTTACACGCCAAAAACTAATTATAGATCATATTCCTAATGAATAAAAACCATCTGAATACATTTTATTAGTATTAAGTAAGTCATGTGACATTTTTTAAAAAAATATCAATTTCAAAGAAAAATACATATGAAAACATTACAGTCACAGTATGCATTAGATTGATGTTTAGAATATTTCTACACAATAAAAATGTGTTATGGTTTGTTTTTATAAATAATAAAAACCATCTAAATGTGGTTTCTCATATTTGATTATATCACTTATGGTTTAAACTAAAATATAAATTTAACCCCAAAAAAAATATTTTGAGTCATATTGGTCACATTGTGCATCAGATTGACAGGTTGAACATTCTTTCACGTAAAAAATGAATTATGGATAATTTTTTTAATGTGTCAAAACAATCTAATTTTTTTACTTGTTTTTGAGTATGTCACTAATTTTTACTAAAATGAAATTTTAAACTAAAATGACAAACTTTTTTCATAACATTTACATAGTGTGTCATTTTTATGTGATATTAATCCATACACATGAGAAATTACTTATGAATCATTTTCCAAAATTATCAAGAAAATAGAAGTTAATTTCTTATATTTTTAGTTAGTGGAACATGTTTTGAACTATAATGTCAACTTTAAACTAGAAACGAGCACTTTGATCCAAACATGGAATACTATGTTTCAAATTGAGGTGTGGAAGATTCATACACGTAAAAATGACTTATGGAACATTTTCCAAAAGTATAAAAACAATTTGAGTGTGTTTTCTCAATTTTGATTATGCAACGTGCATATTCAAATAAAGTGTCCATTTTAATCTAAAAATAAACAATTTGAGTAATATCAGTTACCCTATACATCATATTTTTTTTGCATAATTACTACACGTAAAAAATTATTTATGGATCAATTTTTTAAATTATAATCTAAATTATTGTTTTTATCAGATTTAAGTAAGTCACTTGTTTTTTAATAAAATATCATTTTAAACTAAAAACATTTACTTTGTGTCATAAAATTTATATCATGTGTCATTTGGATGTGAGACTAATTCCTACACAAAAAAGATTAATAATCATTCAGTTTCTTAAATTATAAAATCAATTTGAGTGTGTTCTCTTGGTTTTTACGGAGTGACACACATTTTGAACTAAAATTTCAATTTTAAACTAATAACAGTCACTTTGATTCATTCTGGGAACACTTTGTATCCGATAAATGGATCGATAATTCCTACATGTCACAAATGACTTATAGATAATTTTTATAATGTATACAAACAATAAATATGTATTTTCATGTTTTTGTGTTTGTCACGTGTCTTTTTATCTAAAATGAAAAATTGAAATAAAATGACATGCTAGGAGTTGTATCGGTAAAATCTTGCATCAGATAAAGGCTTGTATAATTATTAAATGTAAAAAATAATTTATGGGTCATTGGATTAATGTACCAAAACAATTAGAATGTTTCTGATTAGTTTTGAGTATGTCAATTGTGATTTCTACTGAAATATCATTTTAAATTGAAAATAAGAACTTTGAGTCATACCTGTAACATCGTGCATCAGATTGATATAGAGATGATTCATAAATATATAAAATGACTTTTGAATAATTTTTATAATGTATAAAAACAATATAGTGGTATTTTATTTGTTTTTATTATATCACAAGTTTTACTAAAATTTCATTTTTAACTGAAAATAGAAACATTAAGTCATATCTTCCACATCATGTGTCAGTTTGATGTGAGACTGATTCCTACCAAAAATGACATATATGTAACTTTACAATTTTTTAAAGAAAATTTGTGTATGTTTTAATTTTTTAATGGGTGATATAGGTTTTGGACTAAAATGTTAATTTTAAACTGATAATAGAATCAATAAGTCATATCAGGCACACGTTGTATCATATTGAGGTGTCGATAATTTATACGCATAAAAAATGACTAAGGTATCGTTTTCTTAAATTATCAAAACATTTCGAATTCGTTTTCATTATTTTGAGTGTGTCACTTGTATTTTTTAGTAAAATGTCAATTTTAAACTCAAACCATGGAATTTGAGTAGAATAATTCTTTTCTTTTGAAAACAAAAACAGTAAGTCATCCTGACTACATAGAGTGTCAAATTGACATGGTATAGATTCCTACCCATAAAAAATGTATTATGGTTTATTATTCTAAAATATCAAAAAAAATAAGAATTTGTTCGATTAGTTTTGATCGTGTGATGTGTGTTTTGAACTGATGTGTAAATTTTAAAAAATATGTATTAGAAAAAAATGATAAAGAGATTAACCAAAAAATGGAGAAAAAATTACGAGACATAAAAATAAATAATTTGGGTGAAGTAAACTATTCATGATGTATGTATACATTCTTACATCGTGTATTCTATCAATTTGTTTCTAAAAAATTGATTTTCGTCATTCTAAATCTACTAGAGAAATTGATCAATGAAAGTATATAAGAATTATGATAAAACTAATTCACATACATAGTTTATCTCTAATTTAATATCACATATTAGATCAAAAACATAGTTTGTAATCAACCAAATTTGATCTCAACAAACATTCTGGAGCCATGTATGTTTTAGACTCATCTCTAATTAAATTTACATCTTCTTTTGAGTATGTATATTGTTATAAATAATCATAGTAATGGAAAATATAAACCAAAAAATGATTATGAAATATTTTTTATGTAATTTCACTTAATTTAACAAATTAAGTTTGTGTGGATGATAGTATATGGTGGGTATATGATATATTTCATTAAATTTCAGATATAATACACATAATTTTTTTTGTATATTGCTTCAGAAACTACATAAACATTCACCAAAGTAATTATTTTTTTGGAATATGTTTTCTTATTTTTTTCTATATATGTGTTAATTTATTTCTATTTCGATTCATTTGTAAGATTATAACATTCATTCCCCAACATTATACTATTATTTACCCTATATATATATATATATCCTTATCATAACAAAATTAGTTTTAAAACACAAATTGAAACATATAATTTTAATTTTATTTATAAATTATTGATTTTGATGAATGAAATATTAACAATACAAATATTGTGTTTCTTGTCTGTTATAAATTCTGACAGTGGATCCAAATAATAATTATTTTGGGAATCTTGTTTGATTGTGATTAGCAATCCTAGCATAATAAAAATACCAGTAATGAAAAAAATATGATATGATTTTATAGTTTTAACCTAACATTATAGGTATAAAAGATTCTTTCATCAATTATTTTCTTCTTAAACACTTTATTTATCTCATATTTTTTCCTATATATTTCTTTTAAATTTGAAAAAAATAGGTTGTAGAATTGATACTAAGATTAAAGAATCCAAACCATACTTTTCTAGGTTTTCCCATTATATAATATTAATATAAACACCTGTACAAATATAATTATTTATTAACATTAATGAACATATTGGATAATTTTTGGATAAATGTATTATGATAATGTACCTTATATATTGATTCATCACTAAGACTCCTATACATTAAAACATGATAATCTCATGTATACTCTTGTGACCAATCGTGTCTGTAATAGAAGTTCCATATATTTCCTCTTCATATGGAAAGTATGGAAAATATGTATCTTTGAATTTTGTGTCTGAATTAATTTCTAATGATAACAGATGTTGTAGTATAACTATTGGGGAGATGGTACTTCAATAAGGTTTTTACGTTTCCATGGTTGTTTACAATATTATATTGATCTGACCTTTCATTTCTTGATCTTTTTATTTTTTTGTAATACCATAAATCACAATAAACCTTTTTTCTTCAACTTTTATAAGTTTTTCATTTGATTTTTTTGAAGAACATACCTTATATATCTTTATAATATTAAATAGAAATTCTACAAAAGATACAATAGATTAATTGATCATTATAATACTCATATCATCAAGTGGAATAGATAACTTGGTTCTTCGATATTGATCTATTTCCATCCCCATTCTCATGAGATATTTTAGGAGTTCATTGTATTATACCTTGCATCCTGGGATATTATATATCTTCCCCCTCACAACAAGGTGGCTCTTGGGTGTTTATTTATAGAAAATTCATACAATATTACCTTGCAGATTTTTAGTAATATAATATTATCAAAAATAATTTGATTCACATTTATGGGAAAGAGTAATGAAATAATTAATTACCATGGGTACGGAATGCGGTTGATAGGAATTAATAGACTCAAAAATAGTGGGGTCATTTTTGTTGTTTATGTTCTGATCTTTGTTTCAAAGTCGGTTCTCTTTGATCTTTTCAAATATATTTCTTTCCAAGCCTGATAGGATAATAATATCACAAGAGCATCTATTTGTGCCCGCAATCCTTTCATCATTTGATATGTATCTTCTTTTGGTTTTTTCTTATCAATATATATTATACGAGACACTGAAAACCAGATGCCCCTAACATGACCACATCACTACATCCTCTTAAAATATATTAAAAGTAGTTTTTCTATAGGTATGGTCACTGTTAATTCTGATGTCTAAAGATATAAAAAAACATATGAACATAATAGATCTTTTTATATAATAATTTTCTAAATAATATTCAATTACTATTATTTTATAATTACACAAGTTTCCCATGTTGATATTATGTTTTTATCAACTAGTTTTAAATGATCACTTATGTGGGCTTCATCCATAGCTCAAGAAGTCAGATGGAAGTGGATTCATATTTTTATTCCTCAATCAGAATATAAAAAAGTAATATATGTTGATTTATATCACATAAATAATTTTTTTATTTAAAATAAATACTATTTTCTATTCTTGTAATGTTTACCCCATCCTTTCTTTGGGATAGAGTTACATTGGTTTTGATGCACATAGAATATTTTAATCACTACATTTTTGTTTAATAAACACATAATTTTAAGTCAAAGTGGAAAAAATAAATAATGTAAAATAATATATAATCATTTATAATTAACATAAAATAATTCATCATCACAACAACAGATAAAATAATTCCATGTTTCTTGTTTATAACGTGTTCGTGGGTAACTGGTGGGTGGGACTTTACTTTTTCCAAAAAATACTAAAGATTAATGTTTGTAAGACGATTTTGAAAGATGGTATAGGCTTTTCTAGTTTGCATTAAGATAATTTTCTTTTAAAAATCATCTAAAATAATGAATCCCTTCTAGGAATAATAAAAATTATGTAACATTTTCACTATATAATTTTTAGGTGTAATATAGAAAGTATATTATAACATTAAATTTATATATTCCCAAAGGGTTTTTATCATTACTGGTTGGACATGAAAACATGAATCTATATCTATCAACACATTCACCCATATTGTGACCTAATCATAACTAATTAACATTAAATTTTCAGGGTCAATAAGTTGGTAAGGTTGATTCCAACCAAAATCAAATTATACACACTTATTTGATTCCATTATAATTTTAGTCAACATAATGAAATTGTAACATCCCAAGTAAATGATGAATAAAATATTTTCATATTTATTTATATTTTTAAATTAAATATTATTTTTACTTTAATGTGATTACTATGTTCGATAGCATACCTGATACACAACAATGGGTTTCTTTGAAATCTTATGTTGTACACTAATAATATAATATTATTATTTTAAATGGTAGTTAACTCCTAGCTGTTGTATTGGAAAGAATCAATGAAACTAACTACAATATTATTATACATGTTTTTTAAATGTATTTACATTTATCCAATAAAAGATAGAGGCTTAAAATGTGAATGAATCTAATTTTAAGCATAATTTACATTAAATGGCTGATTTACCGCCTTTTAATGGTGAACCCTTTTTAAATCTAGTTTTGGTAACATTAATAAATTCTATATGAAAAAATAAAATCCTTATTTAGAATGTGGACATCGAAATTTACTTTGTGTAAATTATTGGAATTTTTCCAATAAAGCTCATTTTTTAATGAATAGTGAAAAAATTGTATTTTAATTCAATATTGCCCCTTTAATCTAATTTATTTATATTGTTAGATTATCTTTTTAATTGGTTTTAAAGTGAAATTAGAATATATTTTACCATTTAATCCAATGTTGGTCATTGGAGTTAATTTCACTTTGAAATCGGACTTAAATAAGTGTCAATCTTTTGATACTTATTGTTTCTTAATAACACACTATTTGTTTAAACAACGGGAATTAATTTTTAAATTAATTAATTCCACTTCAATGTTTTGAATTTGTAAAATTATACATCAATTTTTAATTCTGAATATCAAATAATTCTTAGGCTTATTTTTTGGTATTTTTCTGAAAAACATCAATTTTTGATGAATAGTGAAACCACTTAGTGGTAGTTAAAAAATGGACTTTTTCATTTAAATGATTTTTTACCACTTCTGTGAATTGAATTTTGAAAATATGATATACATGGTTTTTATTAAGAAGCAAAATTTTATTTCAATAAGATTAAACTAATTTTTGGTGAATAGTATCGTTTGACTTTTATTTAATGAGGTTAAAGGTAAATAGGGTAATTCAAGGTAAAAAGAATGTTATAATAATTCAAAATTACCTTGACACTTGTCCAAAACTTATTTGTTGAGTCATTAACCACCATGGTCATCTTTGGGTATATTTTGGAACCCCATTGAGCCACTTGGGAGTGAAAATGACAATTTAGATTGATTAATTTAATGTAATGACAAAATAGACATTAACAAAAATCTTTTGGTAATTAATTTTTATATGGTGTTATATAAGTTATATTTTCGACTATAAATATTCATTGGAAATATAAAATGATTTATTATATCGTGGTATTTTTTTATAATTTTTAAACATAAAATATATTAAATTATTTATGACACAATAATGATGTAGTATTTACATCATTAATAAATGATTTAAATAAATAAGATTATAATGATTAAAATATTGTCGAAAACCGGTCCAATTCATATTGGATGACTTTATTTAGACCATCAGTTATATTATCATCATCTTGAATGTTTTTTGGACCATTAGAAACTGAATATCATTATATTATAAAAGAATATTTTCACACTTTTCAAAAGAGTCCCTCCTCTCCCTTATAAAAAGAGACCACTTCTATCCAATTCCTCAGACCTCTAAAGTCATTTGGTTTGTCCAAACTCTACCCAATTAAGCTCCATAAATCTCTATCCTCCTCCTAGAAGCCTTAACTTAGGAATAATCTACTTCAAGAAGTCATTTGGTTCAAACCAATGGGAGTTACCCAAATTAAAGGCAACAGTTTCTCTTAAATTGTTTTCTTTTATTTTAATTCTATGACCACTAAAATATTTTAATTTTCTTTCTTTTGTATCAAAAAAAGTATCATAACTATACTAGGATGTTGTTATGATAATTATTTGAACTAAACATACACACAACTCCATCTAATGGATGAAGAACATAATGTTTCTATGGATGGAAAACTAATGCCTCACGAAATGATGATTGTTCAATTACATCTTACCACCTCTCATAGTGGCCATTATGATGGAACTGTATTTGTATATGATATATATTATGATTATGATTTCCATATGCTTCTTTACTTCCCAATTATATCAAACCTTTATGGTCAATAGTGGGTAAATATGATAATCTCATTTGAGGAAGTGCGGACTACTGCCCCCTTAAAGTGATGTGACCCGTTAATGCCTTATGTGGGATGTATAAAGGATAGAGTTAGTGATATTATATATGATATTATAATAGAAATATTATATTCCTATGTATAATTATTTTTTATTTCCGTTGAAATAAGAAATAGAAATGAATGTAGCATTCATGCATACATACGACTTACCGTCTCCATTAATGGGGCATTTCATTTCATACCTCCAACTGTTACGTACTATTATAAATACATGTATATACTGAATATATATGATATATATGATATTTAAATCAAGAATATCATTATATATATAATGTAATATTGACCACATGGACAACTTGTAAATATAAGGTGTTCATTTTTGACTCAAGTATCCAATATCGATAAAACAAACGTTATTAACATAAATTATTAAATAATGTTTATAACATGGTAATAAGTGATATAAAAGTAATAATAAACATGAAAAAGTTTATTAAGTAAGTAGAAAATAACCTTAGTTTATTATTAAGGAGATTAAAGGATGATCTATTCAAGTCGGACGTGAGGTAAGGGACTTCGTCTCAATCTCCTTTCATTGATGCATTTTTTTACACGACTTTATTTTATACGGTGTATAAACCCCTTTGAATTTTCATTTTATTCAATTGGAATCTTTTTATATGAATCGTTTTACTAAACGACAAAAAAGAATGTTTTTTTACGTGAGCGGTGACAACGACCTCTCCGCCGCTGTGAGTATTATTTGATCTTTGGCTTCCTTAACAAGCCAAAATGTTTTTAAAAGGAAAAATAAATACCATATATGATTTTTATGTATTTTGGTATAGAAAATGATTTTGAGAATGGATTTATTATTTCAATATCTTTAAATGAAATATTATTATTGCAATGTGTAAATGTTATCTTTCCTTTATGCTTATGTTATGTGTTATGATCATGTTATGGTTCTTGGGAATTATTTACGTATACGGCTGGTTCCATGATAAACCCAGGGCGGGTGAGCCCGAGATATATCTCTAATGCATTGGGTAACATGATGGAGGTAAATGTGAATGTTTCACTTAATAGATTTAGGGAATATATTGTGATGGGTATTCCAATGTAACTCCCTATGTAGCTATGATAGCTACAATGTAAGTATGAAATGGATGCCACAAGTTACCATTATGATTTTTGATTTCTATGTGTCATTCATAAATCTTATGATTTCAAAAGGTATGTAAAATATTTCATGTTTTTTATGTATTTATGAACAAATGTTTTCATTCCTTGTTTTATAACCATTACTAATCTGTTTACGCCAATCACATGTTTTTGAAATGTTTTTCACAAGACATAAAGTGGAATAGGGTTAAGAATGGGATCAAGGAAAATTCATGGCATCTAAAACATGGAACTACACATGAATCTTTTTTTCAAGAGTTCATGTTTTAAAAAAAATCGAAACTGAGAAGAAGTGTCTACTTTGTAATATTTTTAAATGTAATAGTTATGGCCTAACTCTCTAAAACTCTAAACCTGAATAGACCATCAATGTGAATTATTCATTTAATTCAATATTATGTAAGGTTAATGGTCGAGTCCTTGTAGTTGGTATCAGAGGTCAGTTTAGATAACTTTAGGAGTTAGGGTATTGTTAAATTAATATCCGTAATGTAATTTATGATAATATTGAAATCATATAGCATTTACAGATTACAATGTTTCTTTGCCTAAGAAATTTCTTTGTTAAGAATCATTTTTCATAGATTAAACAGAATAGCCTTTCTGGGAAGGCATACCGAGGGAAATGACCTTCAAAATCAGCATCCTTAGATGGTCATAAATCAAAATTGAACAGTTATTTGCAGTGACGAATCAGATGACTCAGGTGATAAATGGTGGATGTGTTTATTGATTATATTTTGTTTATTCCATGAGTAAGGAGGAACATGAAAGTCATTTAAGGTTTGTCTTGAAAACCTTAAAAGAAAAGAAACTATTTAGGAAATTTAGAAAGTGTGAGTTTTGGTTACAACAAATTTCGTTCCTTGGTCACATTATATAAAAAATGGCATAACTATTGATCCTGCTAAAATGAAAGTTGTTGAATAATGGCCAAGACCAACAAATATAACCGAGATTCGTAGTTTTCTTGGTTTGGAAGGTTATTAGTGGAGTTTTGTTGAAATTTTTTCATGGTTATATTGTCCAATGACTAAGTTAACTCCAAAAGGTGTTAAGTTCATCTGTACAATAGAATGTGATGATTGTTTTAAATAATTGAAAAGAATATTGGTGAATGCTCCAGTTTTGGCACTGCATTCTAGAAATGGTGAGTTTGTTATCTTCAGTGATTCTTCGTTGAAAGGACTGGGTTGTGTCCTAATGCAGAATGATTTGGTAATTTCTTATGCTTCATCTCAGTTGAAACCTCATGATTTAAATTACCCTACACATGATTTGCAATTAGCTGCCATTGTTCTTGCTTCAAAAAGTTGGGGGCATAATATGTATGGAGTGAAGTGTGAAATATATACTGATCAAAAAATTTTAAATTATATATTCACTCAAAAAGAATTGAATATGAGACAAAGGAGATGGTTAGAATTAATCAAGGATTATTATTTCACGATCCATTACCATCCGGGAAAATCAAATAAAGTGGCTGATGCTTTGAGTCGAAAAAGTAATGTCTCATTAGACATGCTACGTTTTGAACAATATCCTTTGGTTTTTGATTTGATGAAATTTGGAATAGATGTTGTTGGTGCTAGAAATTCTTATGTTTTGTTTTAGGTGTTAGTGAAATCATCTCTATCAGACAGAATAAAGAATATGCAGAAGGAAGGCAGTGAGTTGTAGAAAAAGGTAGAGTTGGTTTAAAAGGGTAACTTGCATGAATTTAATATTTATAATGATTGTGTTTTGAGGTTTGGAAAGAGATTATGTGTGCCATGTGATTCACAGTTGAATAATGAGTTGTTATGTGAAGCTCATAGTTCTCCATTTTTAGTTCATCATGGTAGTACTATGATGTACAAAGATCTTCTTGAGTATTACTGGTGGGATGGAATGAAAAGAGATATTACTGATTTTAGTGTGAACTGTTTGACTTGTCAGCATGTTAACGTAGAGAGGCAGTTACCGAAAGGAATGCTTCAGCCTTTATCAGTGCCAGAATGGAAATGGGAAAATATATCCATGGACTTCATTGTGGGATTACCAAAGACATCTTGAGTTAATAATTCAATATGGGTTATAGTTGACCGATTGACTAAATCTGATCATTTCCTTACTATTAGAGATACATTGTCTCTAGATCGACTTGCTCAGTTGTATGTTAAAGAGATAGTCAAGTTGCATGGATTTCCCCTCTCCATTGTATCTAATCATGATCCCAGGTTCACTTCTAACTTTTGGAAAGGCATCCAGAAGTCATTGGGCACTGAATTAAATTTTAATCCAGCTTTAATCCTCAATCAGACGAGCAATCAGAATGAACAATTCATTCTTTGAAAGATATGTTACGTGCTTGTTCGATGGATTACCAGGGAAGCTAGGACCAACAACTTTCTTTGGATGAATTTTCATATAATAACAGTTTTTATTCTAGTATATATATGGCTCCATTTGAGGCATTATATGTAAAGAATTGTCAAACTCCATCTTTTTGGGATTAAGTAGGTGAAAGGAAGCTGATGGGACCAGAATTAGTAGAAGATATGGTAGAGAAAGTTCAGTTGATTCAGAAGCACATGAGAACAGCTCAGAGCAGAGAGAAATGTTATGCAGATAACCAGAGGAAGGATCTTTATTTTGAGGTAGGTGATCATGTCTTTCTCAAAGTTTCTCCATAGATATGTGTGATGTGTTTTGGTAATAAGGGAATGTTGAGTTTGAGGTTCATTGGACCTTATTAAATTCTGGATAATGTTGGATCAGTTCCATATAGAGTGTCTTTACCTCCGTGTTTATCCCAGGTACACAATGTTTTTCATGATTCAATGTTCAGAAAGTTTATCCCAGATTGATCTCATGTTTTGAGTCCAAAGGTAGTTCAGTTGAAAGAGAACCTCTCTTATGAAGAAAAACCAGTTCAGATTATTGACCGTAGAGAGAAAGTGTTGCAAAATAAAGTAATTCACCAGGTAAAGTTTTTGTGGAAAAACAATATGGTTGAAGAGGCAATGTGGGAATCAGAAAATGCTATGAGGGATATATACCCCCACTTATTTTGATAAGTGAATAGAAATTACGAGGATGCAATTTCCAAAAGGGGGGAAGGATGTAACATCCCATGTAAATGAAGAATAATATATTTTCATATTTATTATTATTTTTGAATTAAATATTAATTTTACTTTAACGGGGTTTCTATGTTTGATAGCATACCTGATACGCAACAATAGGTTTCTTTGAAATCTTATGTTGCATACTAATAATATAATATTATTATTTAAAATGGTAGTTAACTCCTAGCCGTTGTATTGGCAGGAATGAATGAAACTAACAAAAATATTATTATACATGTTTGTTAAATGTATTTACATTTATCCAATAAAAGTTATAGGCTTAAAATGTGAATGAATCTTATTGTAAACATAATTTACATTAAAAGTCCAATTTAACACCTTTTAATGGAAAACCCTTTCTAAATCTAGTTTTGGTCACTTTAATAAATTCTATATAACCAAATAAAATCATTATTTTATAATGGTGACATAAAAATTTACTTTGTGTAAATTTTTGAAATTTTTCCGATAAAGTTCATTTTTTAATGGATAGTGAAAAATATTGTATTTTAATTCAAAAGTGTCTTTTAATCTAATTTAATTATATGGTTATATTATATTGTTAATTGGTTTTAATGGTAAATTATAATATATATTTACTATTTAATACAATGATGGTCATTGGAGTTAATTTCACTTTGATACTGAACTTAAACAAGTGTCAATCTTTTGATAGTTATTGATTCTTAAAAACACGGTATTTGTATTAACAACGGGAATTAATTTTAAAATTAATTAATTCCAATTATATGTTTGGAATTTGTAAAATTAGACATCAATTTTGAATTCAGAATATCAAATTATTCATAGGCTGAATTTTTTGTATTTTTCTGAAAAACATCAATTTTTATTGAATAGTGAAACAACTAAGTTGTAGTTAAAAAAACGGACTTTTTCATTTAAATGAACTTTTACCACTTCTATGAATTTAATTTTGAAAATCAGACATAAATGGTTTTTATCAAGAAGTAAAATGTTGTTCAATAAGATGAAAATAATTTTTGGTGAATAGTGACTTTTGACTTTTATTTACTGCGGTTAAAGGTAAATAGGGTAATTCAAGGTAAACAATATATTATAATAATTGAAAATTACCTTAACACTTTTCCAAAACATATTGGTTGAGTCATTAAAGACCATGACCATCTTTGAGTTGATTTTGGGACCCCATTGAGCCACATGGGAGTGAAAATGACAATTTAGATTAATTAATTTAATGTAAAGTCAAAATTGACATTAACAAAAAGCTTTTAGTAATTAATTTTTATATGGTCTTATATAAGTCATATTTTCGACTATAAATATTCACTGAATAGCTAAAAAAATTTATATCATGGTATTTTTGTTATAATTTTTAGACATCAATTAAATTAAATTATTTATGACAGAATAATGATGCAGTATTTACCTCATTAATAAATGATTTAAATAAATAAGATTCTAATGATTAAAATATTATACAAATCCTGTCCAATTTCTATTGGATGTTTTTATTACGACCATGAGTCATCTTATCTTCATCTTTAATGATTTTTGGACCATTAGAAACCAAATATCATTATATTATAAAATAATATTTTCACAGTTTCCAAAAGAGGCCCTCCTCTCCCTTATAAAAGGAGACCACTTCTAACCAATTCCTAACACCCCTCAAGTCATTTGGATCATCTAAACTCTACCCAATTAAGCTCCCTACATCCTTCTACTCCAATTATAATCCTTAACATAGGCATAAGACACTTCAAGAAGTATTTTGGTTCAAACAAAAGGGAGTTACCCAAATTAAAGGTAATAGTTTCTCTTAAATTGTTTTATTTTATTTTACTTCTCTGACCCCTAAACTATTTTTATTTCCTTTATTTTGTAACAACACCAGTATTATCAATATAATAGTATGTTGTTATGAGAAGGATTTAAACTACACTTACACACAACTCTATCTAATGGATGAAGAACATAATGTTTCTGTGGATGGAAAACTAACGCCCCATGAAACGATGATTGTTCAATTACATCTTACCGCCTCTCATGGTGGCCATTATGATGGAACTGTATTTATATATGATATATATTATGTTTATGATTTCATTATTCTTCTGTACTTCCCAATTAAATCAATCCATTATGGTTTCCATAGTGGGTAAATACGATAATCTCATTTGAGGAAGTGCGGACTACCGCCCCCTTAAAGTGATGTGACATGTTAATGCCTTATGTGGGATGTATAAAGGATAGAGTTAATGATATTATATATTATATTATACTGTAATTATAATATACCTATGTATAATTATGTTTTATTTCAATTAAAATAATAAATAAAAATGAAAGTAGCATTAATGCGTACGTACGACTTATCATCTCCATGAATGATGCCTTTCATTTCTTACCTCCAAATGTTATGTACTATCATAAATACATGTATATACTGAATATATATGATATATATGATATTTAATTCATGAATATCATTCTGGATATAATGTAATATTGACCACATGGACAACTTGTAAATATAAGGTGTTCATTTTTTACTCAAGTACCAAATATCGATAAAACAAATTTTATTAACTTAAATGATTACATAATGTTTATAACATGGTAATAAGTGATATAAAATGAATAATAAACTTGAAAAATGTTCTTAAGAAAGTATATGTTAACTTTAGTTTATTATTCAGGAGATTAAAGAACGATCGAGTCAAGTCGGACGCGAGGTAAGGGACTTCGTCTTAATCTCCTTTCATTGAGGAATTTTTACACGAATTTATTTTATATGGTGTCTAAACCCCTATGAATTTTCATTTTATTCTAAGGGAATATTTTTATATGAATCGTTTTACTAAACGAAAAAATGGAATGTTTATTTTACATAAGCAGTGACAACAACCTTTCCACCATCGCATGTATTATTTGATCTATGGATTCCTAAACAAGCCAGAATGTTTTTAAATGGAAAAATAAATAGCATATACTCTTTTTAACATATTTTGGTATTGAAAATGATTTTTAGAAATGATTTATTATTTCAATATCTTGAAATGATATTTTATTATTGCAATGTGGAAATTATATCTTTCCTTTATGCTTATGTTATGTGTTATGATCATGTTATGGTTCTTGGGAATTATTTACGTATACGGCTGGTTCTGTGATAAACCTACGGTGGGTGAGCCTGAGATAGATCTCCAATGAATTAGATAACGTGACGGGGTGAAATTTGAATGTTTCTCCAAAGAGATTTAGGGAATATACTATGATGGGTATTCCAAAGTAAATATCTATGTAGGTGTGATAGCTATAATGTAAGTATGATATGAATGCCACAATTTATGTTTATGATTTATGATTTCTATGTTTCTTTAATAAATATTATGATTCCAAATAGTAAGTATATGATTTCATGTTTTTTTATGTATTTATGAACCAGTGTTTTCATTATTTGTTTTATAACCCTTACTGATCTTTTTATGCTCATCCCACGTTTTTTGAAATATTTTTCACAGGACATAAAGTGGAATAGCGTCAAGAATGGGATCAAGGAAAAGTTAGGCCCTATAAAACATGGAACTATACATGACTCTTTTTTTTTCAAGAGTTCATGATTTGAAAAAAAAGGAAACTGAGTAGAAGTGTCTACATTGTAATATTTTGAAATGTAATAGTTATGGACTAACTCTCTAAAACTCTAAACCTGAATAGATCCTCAACGTGAATTTCTCATTTAATTAAATAATATGTAAAGTCTAAGGTCGGGTCCTTATATAAATTGCATCATTTTTTTTTTCATCAACATGATGTTGATACGCTAATAGTTATCCATCTTTAGAATCAACTGCACGTTCTTCCATGCTATTGGTTATATCATCGTGTGAATAAGTCATTTTTCTCATGTGTTGTAAAATATTTAATTAATATTATATAAATATTGTAGGTAACAAAAAATATAATGTGGAAAATCATATAATATTAAAAATTAGTTTATGAAAAACATTGAACACTCTCTAATAGCATTAAAGGTTGAATATATTTGGATCCTCTATCAATAATTTGAGTCTCATCCTTGTGGTTCCATCTAATATACAATACATTTTCTACATTGAGACCACTATTAAACAATTGTGATGTCCCAATGAAAGGTTAATCATGGATTAAATGTTCCTATGAACCTACAGTTATTTTAGTCACCAATAGAATAATTAAAAAACTATTATTCTCTAGATCTAATACAAAAAATACCTCCACTGCTTTGGATTTCCTTATGAATGGTTCTTACTTTTTCCATTCAATAATGTACATCACCTTCATGAAGATCATTTCATTAAATTTCAATAATGAAATTTTTTTAACAAATTTTTGATAGAAAATAAGTACTTGAAATGTTGTATAATACAACTCATATATCAGTTCGATGATGTTGAAATATTATATATTCACATAAATTTGGATTAAATACTTAGAACCTGATATGTGCCTCACATTCACCAAAAGAGTAATTCAACTATTTTTCATCATACTATAGTCATTATATTATTTTCTATAGAATGTATAACAATTAATCACAAAAAAATTAAGATATAACATTTTAATTTGGTCCCCTAGAAATCCATCGAATTCATTTGTCAATTGAATTCATATTTTCAGATAAAAAATTATAAATATTATATCCGAACCATTATATAAAATATTGATTATATGTATTTGGTATCCAAACTTCATCCCTTGATGGATTCAAATGTATAATAAATGGATTATGTAATTCATCATGTGGATCTACAAATTCACTATTATATATATTTTAAGGGGATCTTAATACCACTCGATGATGGTAATTATAAAAATATCTCTTTTGGAAATCCGGTCACCCATAAGGCATCATCTTTTGTTGAGACATTCTGAAACTGATTCCCTCATCATTTGATAGGTAATCAATACATAATTCAATGGATTCTTTATTAAAATATTGTTTTTCAATACAACTTCTTGAGAAAATCGATTCATAACATACCCTTTCAAGATCGTCATTTATTATTTAATGGGATACATCAATATATAATAGAAAGAGAAAAATAGTTGAACCTCTCAAACAAATTGAACCATCAGGTGGGTCAATATATCCAAAATGATTATGGGAAGAATGTATCTAATTCGCATAATATGACTCCCACCTCTATACTCGTGATTGGAAACTTCACCATGTTAATAAATTTATTTATTATGGATTTTAAATAGAATAATAGTCTTGTTAATATGTGATTTTCATTATACAAAAAATTTCCATGAAAATATTTGGGAATAAAATATTTCATCAAAACATATATATGTTTTTTTAGACCTTGTGACTTCAAATTATTCATTAACACAACATTCTTTATATTTGGTTAATATACCTCTAGAAATGTCACACAATATGGAAAATGAAAATTCTCAATTTTTCTTGTCTAGATAGAGTGTATTCTTTTAGAGGAAGAAGACTGTGATAGTTAACCATATCATTTCTAACTCTTCCCTTTATTCACATGTGAATCAAGTCCAACCAAACCGTGATGCCATATTTTTTTTCTATACACATTTAATAATATTCCAATAACATGATCAAATAAATTTTATTCATTCATTCCATCAATAAAACGTCTGATGTAAAACAATTTCATTATGACAATTAAAAAAAAAATTAATCCCTTTTCCCAACCTGATTTCGTAACTTTTTAAAAAAAGGAGGTTTACAAAAAAAATTGTCAATATATTTTACTATATCAAATAGTTGATCATACATTATTAGAGATGATGATGTACCTTATTCTATATTCCCATGAAATGATGTCATCTAGGATCAATATTTATGTGGTTGAGGATAAAAATTGATCTCCTAAGAAAACAGTCATAGAGAAATGTTTTAACTGAACTAAGTCCATTCACTCTTCACAAATGGGACAACCCAACATTCCATTAATTTTATAGCATGGAAAATTACCATAAGAAAGAAAATTTCATAATAATCTTGTACAAGATGGACCTCAATGTGAATTCTTCACCAAAATGATCATTATAGATAATATAACATGTATCCCATATAATATTTAGATCTTCATTCAATGGATCCAAATAGACATCAGTATCATTACCAGGTTATTTTGTTCCAGATATACACAGAGAAAAAATAATGTATTCATGATTCATGAATAATGTGGGTGTATGTTTATAATATGGAAACATAATTGGCCATTCACTCTGAGTACTAATCTATACACAAAAAGGATTTATTCCATCTATAGATAGTGAAAGTCAAAAGTTTCTTTGGATCATTTTCCAATTTAGGATACATATAATCAATTTTCTTTCACAAAGGATAGACTATTAGAGGACATATTTTCCTAACATTAATTATTTTATATGTATGCATTGATATTTGTCTCATGATTTCTTAATATCCGTATAGTCTTATAAACTATGGACTGATAAAAATGTACCATAAAACATTCGAATGAATTCATTAATCATTCTTGAATTGATTCACACCACACTTATGGAATTTTTTGACTGATTTTTGTATTCTTTTAGAATCATATATTTGAAAAAGGTGTTACTTTATTATGGTATAATATCATTCAGGATACCAAGTTGTTTTATAAACATGGTTTCCCTTCATCCACTACCATCGTAGAAATTATATAACTTCAATACAGATGAAAATGATGGTAATTTAGTACTATCGGTATTTAATGGTCACTTAGTAAATCTATTTATCTTCTCAATAAACTATAGAGAATCTGAAAGGCCATATTAAATTTCCATTGTCAATCCTTCTATAAGATCTCCATTATAATTTATACAACTATTCATATCAGATTATCCATAAACCGAAATTTCATCCCAATTAATGTGAATGTTCACTTTTTTCCCATGTTTATTCAATTAATTTTTTCTCTGATCTATACAATGAAAAATTAATCATTCTTTCTACTCTTCTAGAAAAAAATTTATTTCATAATGACAACATAAACCGGGATAATATATTTGAGAAGGGTCGTATGGATGTCCTATTAGAAACTTTAGGAACTCTATTACTATATATTCATAATCTTTTCCCATATTATTAGTGTGTATCCAATTGTAATTTGTATTCATCCTACTAGGTGCATAAAATATCCATTTTTGACAATAAAAAAATAAATACCCATTAATAAATGTAGAAAGTTATAGATAATTCTACAAAGTGGAAACCAACATATGAATTTCATCTATTATGATTCACGATAATTTTATAATTTTACATAAGAATAACATGAATACAAAAACCTTTGTTACACATGTTGTTGTGGGACTAGGTTCTTGATTTGAGGTTTTCTTGAACAAAGGGTGATAATAAATATATTTGTAAAAAAATTATTTATTATTTTATGAAGCCTTCATTTGGAAATTATTATTCATTCATATTACATAATTATGACCTAGATTTTTAAATTTGTGTAAAAATATATTTCCTCATAACATTAAATGTCATGTAATCACCTTATTTTGACAGAGGGTAAAGGAGATTAGAATTTCAGGAAACTGATAGATGAAACTTTTATTAATGATAGAAGTGAAGTTGGATTCCATGTAACCGTCTTCTTCTGTAAATTATTCTAGACCATGTATTAATGGAAAATAAACAAATACATTTGTACCCTAACCCACTGATGAACATCAGTTCCAAAAATTGTATAGTTACCAATCTTAGGTATATTTCACATATCCTATAATATCCAAACCCTTTATTCAATTTCATTAAAAACACCAAAAACATAATTTCCATTAATAAACATTCAAAGAAAACTAATTTAGAATGTATTTAAAATCATTGAGATTAAAGAAAATATAATTAAACTTATAATAATAACATTGATCTCTCTATTTTATCTTCCTCATCTAGTAGTCAAAACATTTATCGGTGTATCCAAAAGCGTATACAGATTCTTAATAAAATCCATAACATATTTATGGTTAGGGGGGACTATAATAAACTTTATAACATTATTCCACTAACTTCTAATCTTGTATGTATCTAAGAGAAATTTGTTTTAAATTAGAACATTTTATGGGTAAACTCAAACCTTTCTTAATGATAAAAAATAAATCAAAATAACAATAATATTGTGTGAATGAATTATATGTTAAAAATAGTTATATTTTATATACAAAACGTGCATATTATATTTTAGTTTAAATTAATGGAATGTGAATCAAAAATATATAATTCCAAAAAACATAAAATGAAGATATTATTAAGATAAAATTAAATGCATGAATATTGATATTGATAACAAAAAATCACTTAATATATAAATAAGAAGACCCCATTTATTGATTGATCTTGAAATAAATATTCCACCAATATCAAAAGGAAATAATGTTTATAATGAATCCATATTTATTTATATTTTGGTTTCCTAAAAATAAAACGATATTAAAATATGATAATATAAGGGACATTAAAAATTTAATACACCTGGTAATTAAATGTTTTAAAAAGGCATTGTTGTTTTAATACATGGGAGTAGGAGGGATACATAGAAGAAAATGGGCATAATTTTTTATTTTTAATCCAAGGTAGTGGGAGAGATACTTGAATCTTGGAGCCTATTACCATATATTCACCACAAAAACATTGCCTAATTTTCATTTTCATTCACAACCTTACATTATGAGTGGGAAATGTTTTTCCAGTGCATATCTAGGAGCTCTATGAAATCTATATGATAAATAATAATGAGTGAAAATAAATTTGAAGGAGAGAGAGAGGGTAAACCAGCCAAAGATCAATAAAAAAGATATTGGGTGGAGAATCAATGAGGTAGAAGGGTAAAGAAGATTTCTTCTATGTTCATTATTCAATCCATTATGGAGAATTATAATAAACAAAGATGTTTAAAAGGGAGAAACTGATCACACGTGATCACATATCTTTATTTTAATATATCACTATAATTTCAACATAATAAAATTTGATAAACATTAAAATAATACAATTATATGGAAACTCGTTTATTTCCATGAATACATTTGAATCCAAAGAAACAAAAAAATTAGCTTTAAATTCATTAAAAATAATATTCTAGAAAACTAATCATAAAATAAATTACACCAAAAATTTAATTCATAATCATTTCAAAACTAATTAAAATATCTCATTCTATAAAAAATTATATGTATGGAAATAATAATGAGTTTAATATTTAAAAATGATACATTTATTTAATAACAATTATCTTTCTTCACTTTTAATGTCAAATTTATAATTTTACTCAATGAAAAACCATCTTCAACTTTTTATTTAAAACATTGAATTTCAAAATAAGAATCATTTAATAAATTATTAAACTATACATTATACTAAAAAATTATGGCTATCCTAAATAACTTTTTATAGAACCCAATTTATCCCAAGTTTATCAAATATAAAAATTCTAAATTACTAGAAGATATTTTTTTTTATTTCAAATAAAATTTCAAAACACTTTTTATATCATAAAACATTCATAAAAAAGTGAAAATTTAATTCGATGATAAAAATTTTTTTTAAGGAATAATTACAGTTGAGCATTTTATTTTTTATATTGACAATCTCAATATTTAAATTTCATTGAAATATGCTTTCATCAAGAAGATTAAATTTCAAAATATTAAATAAAAAATTAAAATACAATTCATTAAATATATGAGTCCATATAAATAATTCTAAATATTAATTAATGAAGAAATCAATCACCATGAATATTATAGAATAATTAAATAAAATATATCAAAATGAATCATGAAATGTTTTATTCAATTATATTATCAGTGATAACCATTAATGAAAAAACAAATTAAAAACAAGAAGTTATCTATCTAAAAAATTACAAACAAAAAAATGATTTTGATTTTTAAGTACACTTTTGATTAGTTTTTTATGGTTTTTTGGCCTTTAATGTTTTTATATTTTTTATATGTATCCCCAAGTACATTCATTCCTTCCCCAGAAATGGAAAAAAAAATAAAAAACATGTCATTGGAAATTAAGTTTTTTTACTAACTATACTAAACTAGTTAAGTAGTGGTATTGCAGTATCCCATGAAGATTGGTGGGTTATTTTTATGATTTTAAAAAATCTAAAATAATCAAAACAACAATTAATGTGTCTGAAAGATGTTATGTGAAACATGAGAAAGAATCAAGCCGAAAAAAATAATGGTTCACAGTTAAAAATCGATATGTTATGGGATAATAAAATGAAAATGTGATGAAGTGTAGTTAGTATATCCTCATCATCATTTGAATAAATTTCATTTATTATATATCATTCATTATAAAATTATTTTTCCACCATATATTAATACATAGATTAAAATTTCATGGAAAATATGAAGGATCAAACTTTTATTGTTAAATAACATCAACTGGATCTTCTCTGGTAAAAGTATTAACTGCTCATCATCTATCAATATTTGAAATAGTGGAAAATAAATACTCATGAATGAATTAAAGATGGTAATAGAGTTAAAATAATACTTACTATCATTATACCAAAAATAAATATATCACTGTATATATTTTTTTTACAGTGATGAATTTATTTTTCTATGTATAAAATGTTGATAAATCAACATAACTAGTTAGTTAAATTGTGAATCACACAAACTTGCTATCTAAATTCAAGACATTAATCCTATAGATGATTCAAGGTGTAGAAACCCGGGTCATATGGATAGAATTCCGTTATGTTGCGTAACAAAACATATAAAGGATTTCAAACCTACTCATCATATTCTGTGGAACCACACAAATACTCAAACATATAAGGTTAAATGATGAAGTAAAAGACATAAGAATTTAACATGATTCAGATCATGGAGGATGAGAAATAAATAACAAAACAGAGATTTCATAGTTGATTCCTCTGAGAGAATATCGATGGTAAGTGGGAAAAAAGATAAAATTATGTGCATGCTTGAACAAAATGAGGAAATTAGTTTGGTTAGTGTTATTTTTAAAATATTGGGGAGGGTTATATCAGCCCTTCCAAATAAGCATTGATAAAGAGAGTGTAACAAACTAATTTTTTTTAATGAAAATCCGTCTTGATCTAATTGAATGTCTTAATATGTGAAATGGTTATAAAAAATGTGCACTTATTTTGTTTTATGTTCTTGGATTTTAAAATACCATTATGAATTGTGACCGTTTATAATATAATAATTGAACAGTGATCACATGATTAGTATAAATATAGGGCTTTAACAAATTATTTTTACTCAGAAAATGAAGTGATGGCATCATGCAGTAGAATTTCCCCATATAAATCTCATTTAATATAGCTCAGAAAGGAGGTTGTGTCTTTGGGATTCACTCTTGACCAAGCCCCATCCAAGCCTAAATATGTTATGCTCAAGTGAAACCACCTACAGGATAAGTATAAGTGATTGAGATTACCATTAAAGCGATGTTATCCGAGCCACCCCAATAGTCTTTCACCATCACACACCTTACCCTAAGGTCTTATGTGTGTGTTTTAAGGGGTTAAGTAAGAATACCCCAGCACTATGACAATGTACATTATTTTTGTATATAATAATCAATGTAATATCATTTTATTATTGTTACTTTGTAAATAGTTTTTAAAGTAAAAACTATATTTGTTGTTATATATTAAACTAAGAAAAATACATTGGTGAATTAATGTATTATTGAATTAAATAATATTTTAATAAAATATTATTATTATTATTAAATTAATGTGTATTAAATATAAATTATTTATGTGTTTTATGAATGCAATTATAATTTTTTTAAGGTTTGAAATCCATTTTTTCAAAAACCATGACATTTTGATAAATATCGGTTTTTATTTTAAAAGTAAAAATTAACATATTTAAAAAATTATTTAGATAAAATTAATATTATTTCTGGAATTTCGACATTAAAATTATTTAATGGTGATTTTTTCATAATTTTCTGAGAGTCAAATTTGTGGGTCAAAATTAAATACAATAATAATATATAATGTGTTTTATGACATCCTAATGACCCAATAGCGATGTAATAAAATATTATAACTATATTTTCTTACAATATATGTCTTACCATTAAAATAATGTTATTTTGGGTTTTTTTATTTATTTTTGAAAGCATTAGTGGACCCTCCCAGACTTATATAACATTTTGTCTTTTTAAATTGTTTTCCTTTTGAGTGTGACTCTCCTCTACATAAGTAACCCTATTATTTTAATATGTTCGGACATTAAAATTATAAAATATTGTTTTAAAATACTCGTTGGATGAAACCATGGGAAAAAACTATGGGCTTGTTTGTGGTTTTGTTTAGTTTAATATGTGGTGTCCCAAACTAAAATAATAACCAATTCCCTCTCTATTCCTATATAAACCCAACCAAGAACCCACATACTCTTCACTAAAAGCCTTTTATGTTATTCAAAACTCAGCCCTCTTTTCTCTATAATCCTCCCAAAGTTCCCTCAAGCCTCTTGATGTCCCAACCTTCATGCTTTCAGAGTTACTATTCAAGGTAAGGGATCTTTTCACCCTCCCCTTTTAAGTCATGACTTCCTTTTTGTTATGTCTTATAGTTCCATTTTATAATGTGGGGTATTGTTATTATATATCCTTAATACGATTTGTTTCATGTCCAAATTATGAGAGACCCTTTATTTTCTCATCAATTGTTTTTCTGAAATTTTAAGTGACACTGTAAGGCTGCCGAAATTTTCATAAAAGAAATCGCATATTCTCTCTTCCTTCAAGTTTGAATTTAATATGTTATTTCCTTTATATAAACATACAATGATCTTATTTATTTTATTAAGTACCCCTTTTATATAATTAGTTATATATGAGTGGGTTACCCTTGTCCCATCCATTTTTATTGTTTTATAAATCCATGTTATAGAGCCATTATGCTTCAGAAATTTCGTAACAAATTTCTCACTCTTTCTCTCATGATATTCTCTTATTTTATTTATGTGAATACCTAGAACTATTTTTTTTATACGGGTGATCATAAATACAAAAACATAATATATTTTATTTTTTAATTGACATACATATGACCCTCATTCCCTTTCCATGTGTTATAAGTGACATAACGATCTTATTTTTAAAACACATTTAAAACGTCACAATTTTGAAATGGAATACATTTTTTATATTCTATATGGGTTATTTATGAAATGTTTGATTATGATATATGTGGACCACATCAAAATAAATACACATTAATGTTTTTCCCTAATATCAATCCAATGCATTGGGTAAAGAATTTATATCTAGAGATGACAAGTTTCATGATACCTTGGTGAATATCCTTTGTAATTTTTATGACACTTTGGGGATGTACCTTGGTGATATGTTCATGAATTTATAAATGAAATGATGTATCCAAATATGAAAGTTATGTTTCAAGTTCATTTCATTATGATATGCCTATACTTTTGTTTCTCATGTCTTTATGTTTTTATCATGTTCTTATTGATATCAGAAGTAAACTGATTCCCTTGCTTTCCTTACTGGGCCTTCTGTTCATCCTTTCCATTGATGTATGTCTCCAGGTTATAAGATTCAGTAATTGTACTTATGATGAATCGATGATGAAGCCTTAAATATAGATTAGAAGAATATTTTATGTTATTTTCATATATTATGTTCATGATTTCTAAGACACTAGACTTTAATGATCCACTGTTTGTAAAATGTAATGAAATGTTATGTAATAAGAAGGTGTGATGCCGTAGTTGGTTTCAGAGGATAGTTTAGTTTTCTATGAAAATTAGGCTATTAAAACTTTAGGAATAACCCTATAAAAAATTTCAAATATAAGAAAATGTCCTAGTATTTTGGTGAGTAATGAGTATGTGGTTTATCAAACAAATAAATCACTGTCTGGATATGAGTAGGTAGAGGCAGCTCTGGTACATTTGTAAATAGAAGTAAAACCCAAAAACACCTCAATGAGCTAGAATCGAATGAAAACTGGTGCACGAAAATGGGCCTTGCTGCATTCTTGGTTACGACACTCTCAGCGGATATGTTTGGTTAATCACAATCTTTTAATGAATCATTATGAAAGAATTATAGAGAAATTTAATTGTTTAAGTGTGATGTTTAAAGACAAAAAATCCTTGATAGTTAAAAAGATTTTTAAATGAAATAAGTTTATCACTAAGGTTTTATTATTTTATAAAATTTAACGCAATATGAGGAACCGTATAAATGATGACCACAATGGACCATGCATTGATGGCCCTCTGATGGAATCCAGAATGGAAACATTCTTGCAAATATTGGACCAACTAACTCAATTTATGGTAAATAACATGAATCATGCTAAGATACCAATATCACCATGAAGGAAAAAAATTATATTTAATCCTTTATGCATTAACGACCACCAACCTTCAGTGGATCGACCGACCTATTGATTTCCGAATAGTAGATTAGCTCTCTTAAGAAGATCTTTTCTGTGCTCTGCTTTTCTGAACAAGAGAAGGTTACCATGGCTGTCTATCACATAGAAGAGAAAGCTGATCAGTGGTGGGAACTAATTAAAAACAAAATTCCAAGAGTGGAAGTTATAGAATAATTAATTTTCTTTCATTTTATTATTGTTACTTTGTAAATAGTTTTTAAAGCGCAAATAATATTTTTAGTTATATATTCAACTAAGAAATATATTTTTATGAATTAAATTATATTTGAATTAAAAAATATTTTCATAAAATATTATTATTATTATTAAATTAATTTAATTAAATATTAATGATGGAATAATTTTATGAATGCAATTATAATTTTTATAAAGGTTTGAAAGTCATTTTTGTCAAAACCCATGAATTTTTGATAAATGACGATTTTTATTTTAAAAGTGAAAATTAACATATTTAGAAAATTATTTAGATAAAATGAATATTATTTCTGGAATCTGGGCATCGAAATTTTCCAATGGTTAATTTTTCATAATTTTTGGAGACAGTCAAATTTTTGGGTAAAAAATAAATACTGTATAAATATATAACGTGTTTTACGAGATCATAATGACCCAATAGTGAGGTAATAAAATACAATAGACTGAATGTTTAGACAATATAAGTATTAACATTAAAATAATGTCATTTTGGGTTTATTTGATTTATTTTTCAAAGATTTAGTGGACCCTCCAAGACTTATATAAACATTTTTCTTTTTAAATTGTTTTCTTTGAGAGTGTGCCTCATCTCCACATAAGTAACCCTATTATTTTAAAACGTTAGGCCATTGACCTTATAAAATATTTTTTTACACTCCCCTTTGGCAGAAACCATTGGAAAAAAACATGGTCTGGTATGTGGTTTTGTTTAGTTTAATGTGAGGTATCCCAAACCTAAATAATTAACAATTCCCTCTCCTTTCCAATATAAACCCACCCAATATCAAACATCCTGTAACAACCCAATACTTTATGATAAGTATTATTTTTAATTTATTTAATGTCATGTGTTTTATGCTACAAAAATACTATCTTGTGCTATATGCAACACCGTATTAGCTTGCAGTATACGCATCACAATTCTTAGATTCTGTTACACACAATTTCATGTTCGTTGGATAATAGTCATTCTACGCAACATTGAGTGTATATATATATATATTCAATTTATAAATGAAAAATGGTTTGATTATATTATAATTAAAAAACAATGGATTCTTTCACAACACAAACCCCAGACTTGGCATGCATTACACATAATCGCGACCTTCCTCGATAACGTGTGTTGTACGCAATACCAGGTTTCACTAAATGATGATATATTTTTATAATATTATAATGGACAAGCCATTATGAATATTATTAACTATATTTTTAATTTTATAACAATATTATTCATCTTATAAATTTTCTAAAACATTTTATGTGAACAAAATAAAATTTTCGGGTAAAATAAGTATTTTTCAAAAAATGCAGTTTTGCCGCCTTTTGATGGTGCACCCACATTAAATCATGTTTTTGACATGTTTATAAGTTAAATTTTACAAAATAAACTTCTTATTTTGAATCAGGATATAAAAATATACATTGGATAATGTTTTGATATTTTTCTGATAACTTTCATATTTTAATGAATAGTAAAAACATGCTATATTTTAATTAAAAACAATTTTTTTCATCGTAATAATTTATATGGTAAAATTATAATATTGAATGGTTTTAAAGTATAAATAGAATATATTTTTTCCATTTAATATAATGTCTGTCATTTTCATTTATTTTACCTTGAATTCATAGGTTAAATCAATTCAATCTTTTGCAATGTTTTAAACAAAAACCCATTTTCTTTCGACAATGGGATTCATTTTAATTTAATTTCTACAAATTTTGTGTATTGAATTTGGAAAAATGGATTCCATATTTGGAATCAGCGGTTCCAAATTATGTTAATAAACTACTTTTTATTTTTGGGCATTATGAATAGTAACTACGGTAAATTTTATTTACCATAGTTAAATGTAAATTGGATAATTAAGGGTAAATATAAGATTATAAAATTACCCTAACACCTGCCAAAATTCTATTGGATGACTAAAAGTCGATTCATATCACCTAAGGGTCGGATTAGATTCTTTTAATGGACCTTTTTCCATGAAAATAATTTAATTATTATTAAAACCAATGAAAGTAACAACATGTCACTTTCTTAAATATTATAAGTATAATAATTTTAATTTAGTGATAAACTTAATGAATCTTCAAACATGAATAGTATCCAGAAATATAATACAATTATCTACATCATATGAATTTATTTATAATTTTTAGGGATTAAATAATTATCATTAATTTTGACACAATAGTGATGTTGAAATTATTTTATTGATTGACATATCAAATAAATGATTTTAAAAATATTAAAATAACTATTATATGAACTATTTAATGTGTTTCACTAATTTTATAGATACATATGACATTTTATGAATCTATTAAAACTTTTAGTTTGAACATATCTTCTGTATATATTTTATTTAAATTCAAATAAATGAATAGTGTCAAAATTGACACTATTGTTATTTTATAAAATTAACATATTATAAAATTGTTTAAAAATCACAAAAAAAATTAAAAATTAAAAATTAAAATCTATATGGTCGAAAATTTCATAAAGTGTAATATTATAGAAAATTCACAACATATATATAATTATTTAAAATAATTTAAAATTTAGAATATTATCACCACAAATAAAATTAAATTGATAAATAAAAATAAATCAAGTTGATAATGTTTAAAATAAATACCTAACATGTCTAAATTTTATTGGTCGATGAGATTACAACCCTATCTCATCTAACCTTCGGATATGAGTCTTTTTGGAAGTTTTTAAGTGGGGTTGAGATTTAATATAAACTAATATTTCTTATATTTCCAAAGGTACCCCTCTCCTCCCTTATAAAAGGGAACCTCCTCCCTCTGCTCATTAAACCACTTTGAGCATTCAAGCTCATCCAACCCCTACCAATTTCACTTCTCGGCTTCCTTAGAAACCTACTAGAGGTACTGGTCTTCTCAAAAAACCAACTCTAGTGCCCTAAGAGAAATTTTAAAGGAGGCACATCCAGAAAGAGGATGTTCGGATCCATATGAAGCATATTGGACCTAAGGTAATGGATACCTTTTCCAATCTCATTCTTATCCGAGATTGTTAATTCGTAAGTATTTACTGGGGTTATTGTTCTCATCCATGACCATGTTTCCTAAAAATAGTTTAATGTATGTTTAATGTCCTTTTTACCCAATTTTTATTTTTAATACATGGTATGTATTGAATCTTTCTTTTATGAGGTACTTTTTAACTTTTCTGAAAAAAGTACAAGAAGAATGTTTTTTTAACTTATACGACACAAATGGATTTTTACAGTTTTATAAAGCCTTATTTTCATGAAGCTTCCTCCAAAATATTTCCTAACTATTTTCAACAAAATCCCTTTCTTTTAAAATTGCATGACATTTTGTAAAAAGATAATGATTTTTAAGAAAAAAAGATATTTTCCTCAAGAATTCATTTCAAGTGTTTTATCGAAACCATTTTTCATCTAAGATGATATTATTTCATATGTTTATGATTCATGTCTCTATGATTTACATGGTTTCACTTTTCTTATTAGGAAATGATATCCATTTATTTTATAAGGATTATGTGATGATGGGATGATGTTTATGAAACCCATTTTATTTATTGGGTTATTATGAATGATGTATGTTTATTTTGTGGCACATGTAAGAATGTTCTCATTATGAGATGGGTGGGACCAATATCTCCCTCTAATGCATTGGGTAAAGATTTATATCTCATTAGGTAGACATGGCTGGAACAGTAACATGTGTTGAATGGTTGCCACAATTACATGTTTTATTCCCATTATATATTATCATGGTTGATGTTACATTATGATATATGCCTTACGTACTTCCACGATTTATGTCTTTGCTCAATATTTTTATGTTTAAATTTCTTGTTTAAGTTTTTGCTTTCAAATGTTTAGGGATTGTTTTATGTTCTCTATGTTTTCCCTTATTTTGCATTTGAGATCACCTTTTTTATGTTTTATTTTCCCCAGGAAATAAAGAAAGGTTTTAGCTAAGGAAACAAAAAGGGGAATATCGTAATGGGAGTTGTTGAAGATCTTTCAACATGATTAGAAGTTTATATTCCGAGTTTCCAAATACACTAAACTATTACGATCCTTGAGTTTTGTTTTTTTGTTATGTATTAAGTATTCCGCAAAATTAATGTAATGTCTATGTACGTCATGCTTTGGGTCTCAACACTTCCTCACCACTAAAATCCTTTGAAGTTATTCTAAACTATGCCCTCCTCTCTCTAGTATCCTCCCAAGGTTCTTTCCAGCCTCCCATTGTCTCTTCCTTCCAGCTTTCAAAGTACTCTTTAAGATAAATGATCCTTTCACCATCATCTTTTAAGTCATGACTTCCTTTAGGTTATGTCTTATAGTTCCATTTTATTATGTGGGAGATTGTTATTATATATCCTCAATACTGTCAATTTCATGTCCAAATGATGATATACCATTTATTCTCTCATAAATTGTTTTTCTGAAATTTTAAATGATGTTGTTAATCTGCCAAATTTTCCGTAAAAGAAATCGCATATTCTCTCTTCCGTTGAAATTCATTTTCATGTGGTATTTACTTCAAATAACCATAAAATGATATTATTTATTTTATAAAGTACCCATACTATATAATGTTTTATTTACGAGTGGGTGTCCCTTGTCCCCTTTCTTTTTATTGTTTTCTAAAACCAAGTCATATAGCCATTATGCTGCAGAAATTTTGTCTCAAATTTCTCTATCTTTCTCTCATGAAATTCTCATGATTTTTATATGTGAATACCGAGAACTATATATTTTATATGGGTGATCATTAATAAACAAAAATTATATATTTGATTCTATAATTTATATATATATAACCCTCACTCCCTTTCCATCGGTTATAAATTACATAACGATTTTATTTATAAAGCACATTTAAAACGTCATGATTTTGAAATGAAACCAATTTAATTTATTCTATATTGGTTATTTATAAAATGTTTGATTATGATCTATGTGGATCACATGAAATTAAAGTCATGTTAAGGGTGCACCATAATAGCACTCTAATATATTGGTAAAGAATTTTTCTCTAGAGATGACAAGTTTCATGATACCATAGTGAATAACCTTGGTAATTTAAATGACACATCGGGTTTGTACCTTGGGGATATGTGCATGAATGTTTAAATTAAATGTTGTAGCCACATATACAAGTTATGTTTCATGTTATTTTCGTTATGACATGTCTATACTTCTGTTTCTCATGTCTTTATGTTTTTATCAAGTTCTTATTGATATCACAAGTAAATTGATTCCCTTGCTTTCCTTACTGGGCCTTCTGCTCACCCTTTCCTTTGATGTATGTCTCCAGGTTATAAGATGCAGTAATTTTACTTTAGATTAATCTATGATGAAGCCTAACATGTGGATTAGAAGAATGTTTTATGTCATTTTCTTGTATAATGTTCCTAATTTCCAAGACACTAGACTTAAAATATCATCTGTTTGTAAAATGTAATGAAAAGTTTTGTAAAAAAGGTGAGATGCCATAAATAGGTTTTATCAACTCTAAAATAAAAAGAACTGAAATTAATAAATCATTATCAACTTTTTATAGCAATAGTAAAGATAGATTTTATCAGCCCTTTTTTAGCGCTAATATATATTTGAAATTAAAATTGAAAATAAACATATCTATATATATTTGTGTATAATTATAAATATAATTATATCATTAAATATATTTATATAATTATATATACATATAATAAATAAATATAAATATATTAAATACGTTCATCACTTAAATATATTTATTATATATTTATAATTTATAAATATATAATTATTTATTTATAATTATATAAATATATTTTAAATATATATTTATATATATATTTATTTAATTACAATTAGAAAAAAAATTATGTTTTTTAAAGGATTATGTTCAAAGGCCCCCTTATTAATGAAATGAAAAACAAGAAGAATACATAATCCTAAATGCATAAATGTTAAAAATGAGTGAAATTGAATAATTAAAAATTACTACACTTTGAAAATTTTAAAAAAATGGAAGAGTTTTATTAATTATTCAAATTATTAACAAAATAATACATAGATAAATATTGATATAGAGATAAATCATATTGAAAATATTAAATTATATTTAAAAAATATTATAAATTTCTTAAATTTCAAAATAAAAAATAAAAAATAAAAAATGAATAAATAACAGTAAATGTAATTATATTAAAAATTAATTAATATAATTTACTGATTAAAAAAAATATATATTAATTTTTTTGATAAATGAAATTATAAAATGAATACTACAATTTGAGTAAATTATATAAATATCAGGTGTATGTGTTTCTATAGAAGATTTTATTAAATACATAAATATTTTTTCTATGTGATGTTAACCTTTATATATATATATATATTTATATAAGTTTCATATATGATAAATTGAATAATAAAATTATATAATATTTAGCATCTATTAATGAACTAAATAATAATAAGAATGAATAAATTTAATAAAATTAATAAATGTTATAAATTATATGAATAATTGAAAAAATATATTAATGAATATTTATATATGTCAAAATGGAAATTATTATATATTAGATTTATAAATTAAGACTTGAAAATATGAAATTTTAATAGATAAACAAATAAAAATAAATATTGAAAATGGATAAAATTAAAAACAAATTGAAAAATGAAAAATCTGAAAATAATTAAATTACAAAAATATTTAAAAACATCTGTTATTATTAATGAATAAATCATATTAAAAAAAGGATCAATTTGAAAAAATATATTAAATTTAATAAATAGTATATATTTTCAAAAACATATAAAATTTGATAAAATTATCAATTAGAAACATGATATATATTATGTATATATTGTTAATAAATATAATTCTAAATTAAATAAATTTTAGAAATATTATATGTGTGATGCATATAAAAATTCATTATTTGTATATATATGTGTGTAAAATTAATATAACACTTCTTTATTATTTGGAAAATTGAATAATGAAATGGAATTCAATTAAATGTCCATTATTGTATACAGTTAGTCAATATTTGTAATTTAAATTAATTTTTAATTTTAAACATTTTTTTCAATAAATTTAAGACTTATTTATTGTAAGAATAAATATTTTTTATTGTATAAATCATATTTTAGGTATTATTTTAAATATTGATATATATATATATATATTTTATATGTTAAAGTTATTAAATAAATTATTGAATAATTATGTATAAAAATAGTTAAAAAATTAAGTGAGTACTATATTTTTAATTATTAAAGTATCTACATTTTTAATATTTATATATAATATATATTATTTAATACTTTTTTTAATTATTATATATATATATATTATTCATTTTTATTAATAATATTTTGATTACGATTTTTTTAGTAATTTTGAAATTTTTTCCTTTTTATTTTTCATAAGGTATTATAATTTACTCATTTTACATATTTATATTTAGTAGATACTATTTATTAATATTTATAATCTTTATATATGTATATTAGATTTATTCATATTTATTAATAGAATTTGTAAATTCTTTTTAAATTTTCTCATTTTTAATTTTTAATTTTTTAATTATTTCAATTAATTAATTTTCAATATCTATATTAAATATAAAATATTTATTAATATTAATAATTTTAATATATAATAATGTTTTTAATAATTATTTAAATAATAAAACATTTAATATTTTTAAATTTTTATTTAGTAAATTATTTCAATTTTTTAATAATTTAAATACTTGTATTTTATTATTAGTATATATAAAAAATAATGGACATGGCTTGAAGGGAAGGTGGGCCGAGTCGTGTATATCATGTAAGTGGGGTAGGTGGTCAGGGTCATATAGTACCTGATGTTGTGTTTGAGGGTGGTCTAAAGCCCATGGGAAGCATAGCGTGTGTAATGACCCAGGCAGGACCATGGGCCTATATGTGTGTGTGGAAAGTGTATATGGGATCTCATCCCCACAATAATCTTCTAAGATTATATTGTGATGGAATCGTATATTAATAGGTGGTCTAATATCTACTATTTTGATATGGTACTAATTCTCATCATTAGGACCGTTATAAGCGATAATAAATATGGTCATAAAGGTTACTATTTATATACACTGATAAAGACTACAACTATATTTTTCATGTTTTTAGTAGTCATTTAACAAACATATCTATCATTGACACAAGTACCTTATCTGTATTCTTGAAAACAGACAAAATTCCTTTTCATTTATTAATAGGGTCATTCTCTTGTTTTTTACGTTTTCATCTAACATGATCTTTCTCCAAATAGGTTGAGATCATTATTTAACTAAAAATAGTGATAATTTGTACTTGAATCTCAACACAAGCTTCTTCAAATTTTATTTTCTTTTGAATATAAAATTCAAAAAACTGAATTTCATAATGAAAGAAAAATTTCATAAGGGTCGATCCATATGATGAGGATCATTCTTATGTTATTGTATTTCATGCTTATGCAACTCAATTAACGCTTACAGAAACAAAGATGATCCTGAAAGATGTGGCCTATTTGGACGCATTTTATGTCATGACCCATCCCAGTGGGGCTCGTGCCATGACTCCCCAAGCCCACCTCTAATAGTCCAGGGGCTGGTGACTAGCACCGAGTAGGCATTTTACAAATATGGGAGGCATTGCCTAAGAACCTGTTCACGCGCACACATCTCCAAGCCCACAAATGATGGAATGTAAAAAAACCCACTAAGGAACAAAATTCATGCATACAACTAATCCCAACCAACAGTATGTGACGGAATGTAATGTACTGAAAGTAAACTGGCCCAGAATACAAGCCCACCGAAAACAAGAGTCTAAAAACTGCAAAGTCCAACCTGTAAACACAAAGAGGTTCTGGGACTACTACTCATAGACGAAGGAACACCTCGGCTGGTAGGGAACTCAGAAAGCTCGGTCCTGTCCTGGTCCTCCTAGACTCTGTCAAAATGCTTCTCATCTGCACAAGACACGACATGTGCGGGAAGAGCCCATGCATGGGTGAGTATAACAATACTCAGTAGAGGACCCCGAAAAACACAAAGCAGTACACAAATGAAAGGAACAATCACCTCTACATAGTATATGTCTACTTAATATATAATAGGAGATCACAATCTAGATATACTCAACACTCAGAACTGTGGTCTAGAAACAAGTCACACAAATGCATACCCCTTCTAGGGATTCAGTTCATAGATTCCACGAAGCAATCATTCTGGGTGAACACACTCCACGGGTCTGGTAGCTCTGATGACGTCCGTCTGAGAAGTACTGTTCATCGGGAAATGTCACGAGAGGTAGTTATACTCATTACGAGATAAATAATCATGAGTGGGAAAGATCACGATCGATATATGTACTCATTTCTGGAGACACACTCATGAGTGGGAATTATCACGATCGATAGATGCACTCATTACGGGAGACATACTCTTGAGTAGGAAAGATCATGATACACAAATGAGGATCACTGCCAGGGCCATGATGGATACCGCGACTCTTCCGGATTCACCAGCTTGGTAGAGTATCAATGCCCTATAGATTTTGTCACATCTATGCCTGACTCTACCTCGGGTTAGAAATGGATAAAGGATCTCGCTCAAGGCCTCTCAGAGGGATACCGACACTATTAAAGAAATCCCTGCTAAAGGGATCATACTCCTGTAGAAGGAAACGATTCCAGGCCTTCAGGGGAACGAGAATAAGGGCCACCAACCCAGACTAAACATGTCCTTGATATGGTGGACAATGGGACCATGCTATTTTCCAAAAAGTACACGGCGTGAAGAAAAGTTACACACCTTTTTGGCTGACCCCAGGTACTGACTGTGTACAACGTCCCATGTCATAAAGATGGTTGTGTAGAAAAGTTATTACACTGAGTGTAGTACTATGTACTCATTGTTTCCTAGTGACTGGGGTTGGCTCCATGTATCTATTCGTGTGCCCGTACACGGTCCTCAACCCTTGTACTCCAACCCGTATAATCGGCACATGGGATGACCTGTGTTACTGGTCTCACCTGGCCGTGTGATGAAGTACACACCGTGTAATCCTTCCCGTGTCCGTGTATCCCCTGTATACACATTGAGTCCCACGAAACCGCCTCTGTCATGATGCCTAGAGAGTACACGCTGTGTCATTTGAAGCTGTGTAGTCCATCATGTGTCTCTGTACTTTCCAAAATACAAATTGAGCTTTAGGGAAATTCCAACACACCGTGTGACCAGGGTCACACATCGTGTGATTCCTCTTTGACCCCTGAAACCCTATCTTCTGTCTCAGGTACTAAATGGTGTGTTCTTCTGAAGTACACGACGTGTTTTCTGGAAATTTCCCGAATCACAGACATCCACCGCCATGCATCCGTGTTGCCCTGTTCATCAATCTGGCAATCAGATTGCCACGAAACTCTAGAATCTATGTCTCCCTGACGTCTTGAGGTTGTCTCAATTGTTTTTGTGCCTCCGATTGGCTCCAAAAATGCATTTTGATCCTCCCCTGTGAAGAACTCTCAAAGAACTATCTTTTCCAATCTGAGATGATTCATCGTCCACTATGATAGTCGCAAATCTATAGGGTCGTTGCGATATCAGATCTCTAGTTTGGGATCATTGCGTTTCAAGACAGGTGTGCAACAATCTATTCATTGTCTCCCCATTAAGAATTCTAATAATGCATTAGGAAAATAAAGGGGGGAGAAATCCAGTTAAAAAATTGAGGAATGGACCTCCACCGTTGTTTATAACAGCATTGATCTGCTCCCGTTAGTAGGCTTAAATAGAGCTTAATCCAACAACAATTTAACATGGACTAATTCCTTGAAATCATACCAATAAAAACCCTCCCAAAAAACGTACGAATCCACAGATCAACAAGATCGTGTTTGATCTGTGTTTTTCATTAAAAAACAAAAATTGGGAAAGGAGAATTTAAATAAGAACCCCTACCTCATGAAGGGTTTGATTACTGATTAAGGGGGGTTTGTGCTTACGTCGTCGTCCAGATCCTTCAACTTCGTTGGCGCACCAATCCTCAGCTTTGATTTGTCATCGTTCATCACTGAGAGTTCTCTCCAAAGCACCAAGTATTCTCCAGATTTTCTCTCCAGCTTCTACCAATGGGAAACATTCCATTAACCCATTTAAAAGAGGGAAAATATTTCAGAATTCTATTATGCTGAGCTGATGTCGTTACGCTGCAACATTAATGAGCTGGAATTGCTGTTTCTGTATCATTATGACTTGGAATTAATTATTCAAAAGCATACCTGTCATTGCGCTGCAGTGAATGTTTCCATATAAAAAAATAAAAAAATCTTTTCCTATTATTATTTTTTTATTTTTACTAAAAATGATTGAAAATTAAATGTTTCCCTCGACCCGCTTCAGGATCACTAGGCCTCGGAATGATGTGCCTTCATGGTTCCTGGTCTCATAATAATTCCATATAAGATTTAAAAATAATACTTGGACAAACTGAGACATTACCTTCTACCCACCATGGGGCTTTTCATCCTCAAAAATAAAAAACAAGACTACTCAAAAAGATGTGGGTACTATGCATAGATTTGAGCCTCATGCTCCCACGTGATCTCCTGATGATTCCCATGCTGCCACCAAATACGCACTAAGGGAATCTATTTCCCACGAAGGATCCTCTATTGTTGATCCTCAATCTCTACTGGGAACTCAACAAAGGTCACTCCATCCTCGATGTCCATCTTGCCTCAGTCGATGACATATGATGGGTCATGCACGTACCTCCTTAGCTGCGACACGTGGAAAACATCATGTCCCCGATTCAACTATGGCAGTAGAGCTAGGCGGTACGCCACCTCGCCAAATCTGCGTAGTATCTGAAATGGTCCGATGAACATCGGAGATAACATACAGCCTCAGCCAAATCTCTGTAACCCTTGTCGATGTGAGACCCGAAGAAATATGTTGTCTCTCTCCTCAAACTCCAATGTCTCCATAGACTATTAGCATAAGACTTATTCTAGCTCCGTGCAGTCTTCATCCTCTCCCAGATGATCTGCACCTTCTCAGTGGTAGCTCTTACCAACTCTGGACCCATGAGTGCTGACTCTTCGGGGTCGGTCCAGCTAAGCGGTGATCAGAAGTGTCTCTCATGCAAAGCCTCAAACAGTTCCATAAAAATGGTGGAGTGGTAGCTATTATTATACACATACTCCACCAGTGGTAGGTGGTCCTCTCAACTACGACCAAAGTCCAAGATACAGGTCTGCAACATATCCTCCAGAACCTGGATGGTCCTCTCCGTCTGACCATCGGCTATAGATGGAACGTTGTGCTCAAGTGTAGCTGAGTCCCAAAGGCCTCCGGAAAACCCTTCCAAAACCAGGATGTAAATCTGGTGTCTTAGTTTGAGAGTATCGTTGAAGGGATGTAAGGAAGTCTAACAATATCCTGCACGTAGATTTTTCCCAATCTCTCTACAGAACTCTACTCCCCAATAGCTAAGAAGTGGGCTGACTTGGTGAGTCTTTCAATGACCACCCATATTGAATAATTCCCCTTGGATGTATGTGGTAAGAATGTCACGAAGTCTAATGATATTCCATCCCACTTCAACTTTGGAACTTCCAGGGGTGAGCTAATCCTGCTGGAACCTGGTGCTCAGCCTTCACCTACTGGCTGGTTAGGCATCGAGAAACAAACTCTGCTACTGCCTTCTTCATGCCTGACCACTGGAACTATCATCCGAGATCCAGATACATCTTTGTAACTCCAAGATGTTTCACCAAGGGGTATGTATGAAACTCCCTCAGTACCTATTCCTGCAATGCTATTGGAACAACTGTGCATTCTCTGAAAATAAGTACGTGCACCCCACCTTGTGAATATCCATTAGGAGCATATCCTATGGATAACTGAACACATAAAGACACACATTAAAAATCACCTAACTGCACCTCCCTAACCCGCTGTAGGATTGGAAGGGTGACAACCATAGAATATTGGTAAGTTGTATCCTCTCTCTCCACAAAGGATAACTGCAACGCGGCGAACTGCTATGTCGCCTCACACAATAGCTATGAGATCGACCTTCTCCTAAGATCATCATCCACCTTGTTCCCCTTCCCAGGAGTATAGATGATCTCTAAATCATAGTTTAGGAGGAACTCTAGCCAACACATCTACCTTATATTCCGATCCTTCAGTGAAAAGATGTACTTGAGGGTCTTGTAGTCAGAGTAGATGATAAACTGCTCGCCCATAAGGTAGTGTCACAAAATCTTCAATATGAAGAATACCATATAAAACTCGAGATCATGGGTCACATTGTTCTTATCATGTGGCCTAAGCTAGCATAAACCATAATCAATCACTGCATGTCTCTGCATTAGGATGCATCCTAGCCCAGTTCCTGATGCGTCACAGAAAAAAATGTACTCGACACCCTCCTACGATAATATCATGATTGGGGTGCTCATCAAACTCTATCTCAATAGCTCGAAATCCTGTTGGAACCTCTCCATCCACATGAAGGGTTTCCCCTTCCTGGTCAAGGCCTTCATCGGTGTAGCTTTTCGGGAGTAATCAAGGATGAACCTCCTTTAATATCCCGCCAACCCAAGGAAGCATCGAACCTCTCTCATGCTCCGAGGTGGATCCCATGCTATCACTACCTCTACCATGGTTGGGTCTACAGCTACTCCATTTTCTATGATGACATGTTCCAAAAAGTGGACCTCCTGAATCTAGAACTGGCACTTCAAGAGCTTCGCAAAAAGACAGTGCTCTCAGAGTATTTCTAAAACTATCCGTAGGTGTCATGCTTTCTCCTCCTCTTATGCCGAGTACACAAGGATGTCGTCGATGAAGACCACTATGAACTGGTTCAGGTATGGTTGGAAGATCTGGTTAGTCATTCCCATGAACACTACATGGGCATTATTCAGGCTAAAAGGCATCCTCAAGTACTCATAGTGACCGTAGCGGCATATAAAAGTTGTCTTTGGTATATCCTCGAACCTTACTCATAACTGGTGATAACCTGGTCGATGGTCAATATTCAAGAACCACCATTCCCCACTCAACTAATCGAAGAGGTTGTCGATTCTCAGAAGTGGATACATATTCTTCACTGTCACCTGGTTCAAGCTCCGGTAATCCATGCACAACCTTAAACTCATATTTTCCTTCTTCGAAAACAAGACTCGGGCCGCCCAGGGTGAAATGCTGGGTCTTACAAAACCCTTTCTCTACAAATCCTCCTATAGCCCCCTCAACTTATGAAGCTCTGTGGGAGACATCTAATTTTCTAGTGAAGAAATCGGTGTCGTCCTAGGGTGTAAGTCGATTCAGAAGTCAACTTCTCGGTGGGGAGGTAATCCAGGAACATATTCGGGAAAGACTTCCTCGTACTCCACCACTACTGCTAGGAACTGATAGCTCACAAAATCTACTACTCCAAGGGTAAGGCTAGCCATATCATGAGTGATCCGCTGCACCCTTGTATGAATGATCCCATTATATGTTGTCTGGGTATCCTTTTCTTCGACAAAGAAAAACATCATCCCATCACGGTAGACACACCACACTCTTTGCCTAAAATAGTCAATTTGGGCATCGACTGAAGATAACAAATCCATACCGAGCATGACATCGTAAGGCCTTGATGCTAACACCAAGAGGTTCTAATCGAAACTCTTGCCACCAAGGGTAAAATCACACTATCTACAAAGGTGTGTGATCACCGAGTCTCCTCCCGTAGGTGTCTCCAATTGTAAGTATTGAGTCAAATGTACTACCAGAATCTTAAGGTTTTGCACAAGACATTTGGAGTGCAAGGAATAACTAGGACCTGTGTCTATAAGTACGAATCCTAAGGTAGAGAAGACAGAGATAATAACGTGTATCATCCCTATAGCCCTTGGGTCGTACGCCTAGAACGCATGCAGCTCTCCCCACCCCTATCCCCCAACTCCCTAAGCCTGGTGCAGACCTCTTGGGGATGGTGGTGGAAGTAGATTGAAGACTTTACCACCACCTGCATCTCTCACTGCTCCTCTGCCACGTCTACCACCAGGAGAGTCCATCTTCTCAACTATCTACCTCTGCCTCAGGGGTCCATCCATCACTTCTGTGTCAGCAGATTGACGGGTCAGACAATCTCTAGAGTGGTGTCCCCTACCGTCGCACGCATATCACCACTTCTCCCCAGGATGACTCGATCTAGTCTGAGAGCCACGAACTGTCAATACCATGTCTTGGGTCCTCCTCTGACATCTCTCATGTCGTAATCCCTACATCCAACATTGGCTCCCTGCTGCCGAGGTCTCCGAACCTGTCTGCCTACTGCTGACTGTCATCTGTTGTCTCTGCTCCGCCAAGAAGCTCTCGATCACCCAATCCTGCTCGAGCACTCCCGCATAAGTCAGAATGCATAGAGGAACAACACTAGCTCAGATGTCTCATAGTAGACCTCTCTTTATGGTACGAGCTTTAATGTATTGATCCTTGACCATATCCATCGAGTACCGAACGATGTTGGTGAACCTTGATGAATAGTCAGCTACCATCAAACTGCCCTGCTAGAGCAGAAAAATCTCCTATATGCGTACGGATCACAGATTAACCGAAGAGAAATCCTCCCTAAAGAGACATTCAACCTCTTTTCCTAAAAAAGACTCCACGTCGTGAGTCTGTGGGCTCAGACTCCACCATCATCCTACCGAAACCTGAAGAAGGATCTCCCCTTGGATCACCATCTGGTTTGCTAGTGTCCTCATTAGACGAAAAACTCTGGTCATAGCCTCAAACCAGTCCTCAGCTGCCTGAGGGTTGGGCTCACCTCATAACCTGAGCGGTCTCTATCTCTGGAACTCATAGAGCGCGCTTAGCCAATTATCCTCTTCGGTCGGAACTGTAGGTACCATAGTCTGCTCCACTGGTGGTGGTATAACAGGTGCACCACCTGTTGGAAACGCCTAGGGAACTGATCCTTGTATCAAAGCCTCATCACTGACGATGTCATCCTTGTGATCGTGCTACTAAATCCTAAAGGTTATGCATCATAGAGGCATCCTATAAGGAAACAAGATATACCATGGGCATTGAGTTTATCTGGATATCTAACACAATGGATATGGAAAACATAACTCATTATTATATGATGCATGTACTATTATTTTATTTCCCCGCAACAAGTTTTTTCATGTACTGAGTTGAAAAGAAGTTTATTAGAGTCTTGATGTATGGATACGTCGGCCGCCACACCAACAGTGGAGTCTCTGGCCTGAAAGCCGAGCTCGAAATACTTAACATTGTTGCCCCAAACCAATCTCATAGACTGTTGGTCCTAAGGTAGAATCGAACACCTCTAATACCACTCTATCATGACCCATCATAGTGGGGCCCACTCCATGACTCCCCTAGCTCGCCTCCAATAGGCCATGGGCTACTGACTAGCACCAAGTAGTTATATTACTAACATGGGAGCCATTGCCTAAGAACCTGTACACACACACACATCTCCAATCCCACAAATGCAGAAAAGTAAAAAAAACAAATAAGGAACAACATGCATGCATACAACTAAACCCAGCTAACAGAGTGTGATGGAATGTAAAGCACTGAATGTAGACTAGGACAGAATACTAGCCCACCAAAAACAAGAGTCTGAAAACTACAAGGTACAACCTGTAAAAACAAATAGGTACTAGGACTGCTACTCGAAGCTGAAGGAACGCCTCAGCCTATAGGGAACTCAAAAATCTAAATCTTGTTCTAGTCTAGCCTGGACTCTGTTAAAAGGATTCTAGTTTGCACAAGAAACGAAACATTCGAGAAGAGCTCGTGCAGGGGTGAGTATAACAATACTCAGTATAGGACCCCGAAAAACACAAAGCGGTACACAAAATAAAGGCACAGTCACCTCTTCACAGTATATGTGTACTTAACATATAACAGGAGAACACAATCCAGATATACTCAAATCTCAGACCTATCTTCTAGAAACAAGACAAACAATCTCATACCCCCATTAGGGATTCAGTTCGATGATTCCACAAATCACTTGTTCTAGACGAACACACTCCACGAGTCTGGTAGCTCTGATGGAATCCGTCTGAGAACTATTTTTCATCAGGAAACGTCACGAGAGGTAGTTACACTCATTACAGGAGACACACTCCCGAGTGAGTAAGATCACAATCAATAGATTTACTCATTATAGGAGACACAATCCTGAGTGGGAAAGATCACGATCTATAGATTCACTCATTACGGGAGACACACTCTTGAGTGGGAAAGATCACGATACACAATTGAGGATCACTGACAGGGCCATGGAGGATACCGCGACTCATTCAGATTCACCAGTTAGGTAGAGATTCACCACCCGGTAGAGTTGGTCACATCGAATCCTAACTGCACCTAGGGTCAGGAATGGATAGAGGATCTCACTCCAGGCCTCTCAGAGGGATGCTGACTCAATAACAGAAAGTCCTGCTGAAGGGATCATACTCTTGTTGAAGGAAATGATTCCTGACCTTCAGGAGAACAAGAATAAGGGGAACTAACCCAGATAAATCATGTCCATGATATAGTGGAAAAGAGGACCATTCCATTTTCCAAAAAGTACAAGGCATATAGAAAAGTTACACGTCGTGTTGTCTGACCCTGGGTACTGCCTGTGTACAACGGACCATGTTGTAAAGATTTTCATTTAGAAAATTTAGTACACGTTATGTAGTACTATGTACACGCCATGTCTGAGTGACTGGGGTCGGCTCTGTGTATGCTGATCATGTGCCTGTACACAGTCCTCCACCTGTGTACTTCAACCCGTATAATTGATACACAGGGTGAACCGTGTTACTGGCCTCACCTTGCCGGTTTATGGAGTGCACACCGTGTACTCCATCCTGTGTCCGTGTATCCCCTAGATACACGCTGAGTCCCGTTTACCTTCCTCTACCATGCTGTGTAGAGAGTACATGCCGTGACGTCTGAAGCTGTGTAGTCTGTCCCATGTCTATGTATTTTCCAAAATACACATCGACCTTCGGGGAATGTCCAACACACCATGTGACTAGGGTCACACACAGTGTGATTCCTCTCTATCCACTGAAACCCTAGCCACCACCACTGGTACTACACGGCATTTTCTTCAGAAGTACACGCCGTGTATTCTAGAAATTTCCAGAATCACAGACTTAAATCGCCGCTCCTCCATGTTGCATTGTTTGTTGATTCGGACATTTGATTTCCAAGAAACTCTGAAATCCAGGTCGCCCAGACCTCCCGAGGTCATCTCTGTTGTTTTTTGGTCCTCTGATCGGCTCCGAAAATGTGTTTCGATCATCCCGTACAAAGAACGCTCGAAGAACTGTCTTTTCTGATATGAGCTAATTCTTCATCTGATATGAATGTTGCACCTCCTTAGGGTTGTTGCGATGTCAGATATCCAATTTTGGATCATTTTGTTGAAATATAAGTGCATAAAAATATGTTTTTCATTTCCCCATGAATAACGTGAAGAAAGCACGAGGAAAATAATGGGGGAAGAAATCCAATTAGAAAATTGAGGAACAAACCTTTGCCATCGTTCGTCACGGCATTGATCTGCTCTGGTTAGTGGGATTAAATGGAGAAGAATAAAACAACAATTTAACGTGGACTAATTCCTTGAAATCATCCAAAAAAATCTATCCTGTACAAATGTACGAATCCGTGGATCAACATGTTCATGGTTGGTCCACGTTTGTCGTTAAAAATCAAAAACGGGGAAGGGAGAATTGAAATAACAACCCCAACCTCACGAAGGGTTCGACTGTTGACGAAGGGGGGTTGTACCTCCATCGTCACTAAGATCCTTCAACTTCATTAGTGCAGATATCCTCAGCTTTGATTCATCATCGTTCATTGCTGAGAGTTTCTACAAAGCGCCAAGGATTCTCCAGAGTTCCTCTACAACATCTGCCAATGGTCAACGTTCAATTAAGCCTTTAAAAAGTGGGAATATATTCTAGCGCTCTGTTATGCTGAGTTTCTATCATTAGGTTGTGGCATTAATAAGTTAGCATTGTTGTTTCTATGTCATTATAACATGGCATTAATTATTAAAAAGTTTCCATGTAGTTGTGTTGCAGTGAATGATTCCATATAAAAAAACGAAATAATCATTTTGCATTTATTTAATTTTATTTTTACTAAAAAAGTCCAAAAATTAACTTTTTCCCTCGTCCCGCACCAGTCGAGGTTAGACCAGTTTGTTGGTTAAGTCCTCATCCCAGACGCAATGGTACCCTCGGGTTTTTTAATTCAGGCATCCATTTGGAAACTGACAAAATCGCACACAAATGATGACTCACTTGACGTAAAAAAAGTTAGAGCCACCATTCTGGGATCACCGGGCCTCGGAATGATGAGTCTTCATAGTTCCTGGTATCGAATAATTCCATATAATATTTAAATATAATAAATGGAAAATATGAGACATTAATTTTCACCACATATCAATTGAAATAGAGAAACTCAGTTAATATATTCTTTAGGGATCATCAATATCGATCTTGATGCCAACATATAGACAATCAGTTGAATCTAAGGATAATCATGGGGAATTCAATGAAAATAACGACGATGAAACCCATGGAAGTCAAATGAGTCCCATCATGGTTGAGATTGAGTGAATATGTGATGCATATTCAAATATAATAGAATCTGAATCAAATCACAGTTTAATAGATTCGGTAAGAATGAGATGATATTGAAGACTTAGAATCGATGGATTTTTTTCTATCTATGCTGGTTAATGACGAAGAATATGAGGCCTCATTTGTTCCCCAATGTCGTGGTTTCAATAATATTTATGTGTTCATTCATTTTTCTATACCAAATTCCTTTGTAAAGATCCTTAAACTGATCATCTTGAAGACAACCCCAACTTCTCAGGATGTTGGGCTTGACTCATTCTCATCTAGGAGAATTGGTTAATCTTTGAATTAGGTTTCCCCAACTAAAAAATAAGATAAAAATATATAACCCATATAATTTATTCATTATGTTTGTGAGAATAAATAGATTTATAAATTTTATTAAATATTTTTATAAATAATGATAATTATTTTTTTATCCAAGTTTCATAACTAATAAGATTAAATTATAGATAAGAATGATTTTTTTCTAAAATTAACTTTTTAGTCGTTTTATTTTAAGAAAATAAATATATTTTAAAAAATGTATATTTTTTATTTGAATAAAATAAATTTTAATATGAATAATTCAGTTACACTATTTTTTAGCAATTGATAGAAATATATTTTATTTTCATAGAAAAACAGTTTTTCATTATGATTTATAATTTTATTTGAAAGTAAAATTATAATATTTTATAATTTTAAATTGAGGAAGAAAACATCGTTTTGAAATTTTACACATCAAAATTAGCTTCATATGCTTTTCATTCATTTTCTAAAACAATTTATTTTTAGGTGAATAATAAAAATATTGATTTAGCTAAAAACTCTCACATTTATTATACATTAATGATGTAATATTTTTAGAGGCTACTAATTGATTTTAGGATTTCAATATTATTTTACAAGTTTAATTTCATTTTTATTTATAAATATAAAATTATTGATATTAATGTTAATTAGAATGAGAAAGGTAAAATAAGTTTTTAAAATAAAATTGTTTTTTTAATATCATGTAATTTTTATCTAATGAATAAAATTGATAAAATTGTAAATATTATCCTAATATGATGTTTAAGCATATATATAATTATATTACCACTCATTTAAATGGTAATTAATATTAAATCTGAAGAAGAATGTATAATGTTTAAAAGTTATTTTTTGACAATTATTTTTTATATATTATAGATTATGATTTAAAAGTTGATTTCAACATATTTAGAAATTGTATTAGACTAAATAACGTTTAAATTTTTCATCAAAAAATCAAAAGATATAGTAGATATTACCATGTTATTTTACCAAAATATAAATTACTAATTTTAAATCTAGTTACCAATGTAAAAATTAAAATGTTAAAATGTACAAAGCTATTCTAGAGGACTTAAAACCTTGTTAAAACATGTGTGGATTGTCTTTGTTGAGGATTTCAAGACCCAATCCCACATAAAACTGTATTATTATGAAATTTTGGAGTCATTTATAGAGTAATAATATATTTATATTATGTATTTCTAAATCATATTCCCAAAAGTGTCCTTTTTCTTCCCATATAAAAATTGATCACTTATACCCCTCTATGGTTAAACATACCATTCAATTTCCCCTTGAACATATACCCCAATTAACTTTCCTAGGATTCATTTTTAATATATTTTTATTTTTTCTCTTAAATTAATTTTAAGTCTTTCTTTTCCAAAAATATATTTTAGGTAATATCAATTACCTAATGAAGTTAAGAAAAAGAGCATACTACCTTCTGGCATGATGTAACAGGTTCATATCAGAATTTCATTTTTTGTGACACATTATCTTTTATACACCCAATTTTTTTATGATTTTTTGTATACTTACAATGTTATATATAATATGATGGATTATCTTAACTCATGAAATTTAAACTAAATCTTCATGTTCTATCTCTATAAATGGGGTTTTATTAAAATGTTCCTTAAGTCATAAGGGTTTCAGTCTCAATCACCATTTATTTAGGATTTCATTGATATTATGCACCAATATTCATTTTTATGGTGTAACTGCTACCAAATTGACTTATAATAACATAAATTTACAATGAATAGGAAAATATTACTTCCTTTTTATCTCTTCCTTGTGGTATATATTTGATTTCTTCCCTAAAATATAATGGACTTTCATAAATCAATATGTTATCTTGAGTTATAATGACTATATTTGAGTTTCAAGTTTAATTTCATATGGTATAACCAGTTATTATCATTTTATAATCACTTTTTTATTCAAATATTATTTATTGATGATTTTTATTCCCTTTTGAAAATGAAACATGGTTCAGGATAATTCTCATCCCTCTCCATAGTAATTTCCCGTGTTTTCCCATAATTTTCCATCCCACTAATTTTATCCTTTTTAATTAGATCTTTAATTATAGTTTATCTAGTTTTATATTCATAATTCCATTAAATTATTTTTATAAGTAAGTTTCATCTTTCCTTTTTATATTGTAGGGTTTTCAAAATAGTTATTTTTAAATTCTTTTTATTATGTAAGCATTTATTAGATCTTCTTAACCACCCTCACATTACACATTATATTAATTTTTATCCATTTTAATAAATATTACTCACATGAACTTCATAAATTTATATATATATATATATATATATGTCCCTTACATATATACCAAGTTAATGTTCCTTTTCATTTCTGGGGTTGTACATGTATTTAGTTCCCTTTGATGTTCCCACTTTAATGTAAACAAAATTTAAGTAATATTTCATACTTCATGTCTCATGTTATGTATCACCCCTATAATATGTTTTTAAACTAATAAAAACTACCGATAACACTAATTGTTTTATTAATAATACAATTTTATCAATTTTTTATAGAAAATAATACAGTCTTTCAATATATAAAATAACCTTTAGTTATTTCATAAAATCTCCTCCAATGTGGTTCATTTTTATTCTTTCATCTCAAAATCGTTCTAATGATTTTTCTTCCATTAAACCCAATTTAAGATACCAACATACCTCATTCAATTATTAAAGTCAAAATTAATTTTATTTCTTTTTATTTTGGGAATCCTTATGATTTAGCCTTTAGCTATTCATTGAATCAAAATTATGAAGCCCACATTCTTTTCAAGGGTTTGATCATGCGTATAAATTTATGTATCGTTTTATTTTATCATGTGGAACACATATATATTATTTAAATTTTGTGATGAGTTATTCTAGAATTATATACCACTCAAAATCATAGGTTAATGTTTAAATCTCATATGATATCTCATATGGTGCATGAGTGGTTAGCCTAAGAAGACTATGCAATGTGATGGGTGGGCCCCAAAAAATATATCCCTCTAATGAATAGGGTAATGTTTTATATTTAATGACCCATCCCAATAAGAATTTAAAATTAACTACCCCAAACCCACCTATATATATTATGCGATAGCGAAAAGCTCCAAAAATACATAACTAATATAATAAGCCTCTGCAAAATGTACATGTATTCATGCTCCCAAACATATCTATGAAGAATTGTGGAGGATTTAAAGAAAATATAGCAACATTGAAAGTAATAATCACGAATGTACCAAAATATAGAAAATAAAAGAGTAAAAAAATGTAATTGGAAAATAAAATATTCAAAATACACACCCAATATGAATGATATCACAAAATAACAATAACTAGAAAAGTAAATGTTGAGAGAGAATAAATATAGATATATACCCCTTTACCACTATATGTGGTTAAATGAAATAGAGTATCCTTAGGATCCTATGTAATCATTAATGACCTATTTGAAATCTTCTTAAGACACAACATTTCATGGAAAATCCCATCCAAGGGCGACTATATATATACTCAACAGGACACCCCTAAAGTTGAGGGGGGAAACAATATGAGAGACGATAGAATTAGAAAAATCATCCCATTGAAAGGGAGATAGAAAAAACAATCTATTATTATATATTATCATAAAAATAAACCAAAAATAGTGATAAATACAATCATTGTCTCACATCTCATACCAAGAAAATTGTATGCCATTATATACAAGAGGTCCATCAATGATTCTATGCATCACATGTTTCTATCTGAAGAAGTATACATGTCAATCCACATCTCTAAACTCTTCCAAACAATCAATGGGCCATTATATATAGGTAGAGGACCCATTCCCTAGTAAAAATTAGTTTTAATCCTAATATATAGAAAAAAAATTACACGATACAATGTGAGGGTTTCACTCTAATAAAAGAGGACCCATGCCCTCACTATGCAGAAGGGTGCTGCTCTGGGGGTAGAGAACTAGTGCCCTGACTCTTCAAGAGGGGTCCACTCTGATTGTAGAGGACCCATGTTCTGACTCCATAGAAGGGTACCACTCTATTGGTAGAGTAATTTTTCCCTGAATCTATAGGATAGTGGATTTCAGAAGGTCAATAGAGGATCCATGCCTTGTTTATGTAGGAGGGTTCCAATATGATAGTCAACCATGTACCTGTTCCTTCTCCCATCATGGGGGAGACAATATAGTTATCGATAAATGATTAATTACATATCCCAATAAGTGAGTGACACAGTAAGGATATATAGAGGACCCATGACCTATCCAAGAAAAATTTTTCTAGTCTAATGATCAACAGAGGTCATATGCCCTATCCCAATAGGAGGGTGGCATTGTGACCTCTCTAATGATCTATCCCAATTAGTGTCATCATCTAGAGAAACTTAAAGAAGTGATTCAATCAGAAAATATAACATTATATCTCAAAATCCACTAGGATGGAAAAAATCATGTTATACATGAAAAAACACTCCAAATAGGTGACTTGTGAGCCAAACATTGAGTCCAAATAAATGAGATACCAGAGGTAGAAGTTTCATCAAAAGGATGTACCCAGTGTGTAGGGGCACTATTTGTGTATTCCTCCTCTGCTACTTGTATGTGTCCATTCCAATACATTGTTGATTGTCCACGTGTCCCTAAACGTTCTGTAAGGGGAAAACATGAAATCTATAATCCACTCAGGGATGAGTTGTCTCCTCTTGGTTTTTCCCATGACCTTCGATCCATGTTCATGTAAAATAGTTGTGTAAATGTACCATATTTGTGTCATAGTACACATAATGTTCCTGGATGTTCCCATGTCCATGTAATCATAGAGTACACACCAAGCCTCCAACACTGAGTCACATGGAATGAGGGGGTCTGACCTAGAGTGTGATATTTATCTCACCCAAAACCCTAGCCACCGCAACTAGGGGTAACATGACATGTGTTATTTAGTCTACATATCATTTAGTATTGTTTTCCCCAGAAATAAAAATCTGATCCACAGATCCCAAATCTACTACTACTTCCACCAAAACTACCTAACGTTCAACCTAAAATTAAGGGAAGAGCCTCTATTCATCGATTACATCCATCAAATGTTTAGAAATAAAATTTTTGATTCACCCAAATGAATCCACAAGTGTCACTAGTGAATATTTATGTCTCCCACTACCTCTTTGTATTAATGATCCATGCTATAATCAACCACATCCCGCAATCTATTCTAATCTATCCCTAATTCATCCTCAAATTTTCATCTTGTTCATCACATGTTAATCTTCTTTATATCCAAGGGTGAAACCATGCCTGATCCCTCCGAACAATGTTGAAAGGTGGTCCTAGAAAGATAATGATGATGGATTAGAATAAAAATGGTGTAAAACGAACAATAAAAAAAGTTACGACAATAATTTTCCAATTTTTTCATGGATAATTAATTATATTGGGGATAGATTGAGAGAGAAATCATGGAACATATGGGGTAAATTAAATAAATAATTATATTTCATACGTGGAATCATGCAACGGATCATAAAAATGTAGGCAAAAAAATATATTTGATTCTTATAAATATTTTCATTATAATGCTATAAATCCCAATATGTTGGGTCCTACCTTGATTAAGATCAATCACTAGTGAAAAATGATACTTCCAACAAAAGTGGAAGATATATTACATTTGATGTGCGTCAATTCTCATTGATCAGATTATTGATCATCACATGATCAAAATCCACCAATGAAGAATGATATATCCTCATTTCAATGGTCCCAGGGTTTTGTGACTAACCTTAGAGTTTCACATTAACAATGTATTTATACAGGGAATTTAGTTTAAATGAATCAATTAAAATAATTAACTAATTCACTTAATGTACCAGCCAATGAGTGCCTTATCCATATATACCATTTTGACCAAATTTAGATCGTGCATAGGGTAAAACTCCAATTCTAGATTCAATTGTGATCTCATATTTCAATTTGAGGCTTTCTTTAGAAGATATTCCAGTATTTCTTAAAACCTATGCATGTGTGTTATAAAATATTTTTAATATTTATTTAAAATTAATTTTGGGCACACCAGGCCATGGAATTGTGTCTCGTCTTAGAGTTCGTCTCCAAAAATATTCCATTGATATTTTTCAAATAATTACATGGAAAAAAGGGTCTCTATCATTCCCTTCTTCAAAGATTTACTCCACAGAAAGTAAAAATGAACAAAAATAAGGGGAAAATGATCCTACATTTGGATCTCCCCTCCGAAGAGCTCTCAAATATTATCCCATGTTGCCACAACAGATGAACCGAATGAATGGTCCATCCAAACATGATACTCTCTTGATGATCCCTAATCACCACTATGTTCTCTATGAACGTGGGTCAATCCTTGATGTACATCTTTCACAAATCAATAATGTGTTTGGGATCATGAACACATCTCCTTAGTTATGACACATGGAGGACTTCATGCACCCTCTCCAACTATGGGTGTATAAGAAATTGGTTGGAATCCTCAAAAACCCTTAATAAGATCTAGAGTGGTCTGATGAACCTCTGGTATAGATTGGATACCCGACCGAATCTCCGAAATCTTTTTTATTGGGAGACTCTCAGGAAAATGTGGTCTCCCTATTCAAACTCCAAAGGCCTATTATATTAGTCTTCATAAGATTCCCACTTACACTGAGTTTTCCTCGTCCACTCATGGACCACGTGGACCTTCTTCATTGCCACATGTGCCATCGCTATCCCAAAAAGTAAGGTATGACCAATATCATTATTTCATAAGGGTTGCCTGTAGGGTATCCCATATAGGACTTAAAAGGGTTACATGATGATATTGGAGTGGAATTTATTACTATAAGAAAACTCCACCAAGGTAAAACGATCATACCAGCTCCAACCAAAGTCTAAAACATGGGCCCTCATCATATCCTTCAGCACCATGATAGTGTGTTCGATCATCCTATCTATCTGGGGTTAAAGGATGTACTCATATCTATTGGGTTACTGTATACATCTTAAAAAACTCTCCACAGCCATGATGTTATTTGAGAATCCCAGTCAAAGACAGTAGTACAGGGCACCCGAGGAAGTCAAATGATCTTCCACATGTACAACTGCACCAAACTATCAAAATTCCATCTTCATATACGAAGTCACTCTATCTCCCATCATTCACAGCTTTAATATTCTCTTGAAACTCCTCATCATCATCTTTATAACTTTTTATCCTTTCTAGTAATGATGGTTTGGAAACAATTTGAAAAGGCATTGATGTTTCACATTCCATGGTTATTCCCATATCGATCTTTATTAGATCCATGAAAATAGGATCCCTTTTAACTCTCATCTTGTTCAAAACTCTATGATCCATTATTCTCAAAGCATCTGCCACCTTATTTTCCTTACCAAGCTATTAGTGTATCATGAAATCATAATCCTTGAGTAGTTCAAGCCATCTCCTTTGCCTCATGTTGAGTTCTTTCTGTGATAAAATATACTTCAAACTCTTGTGATCAGTATAAATCTCACATTTTTCACCATAGAGAAAAAGTCTCCATATCTTTAAAGAAAATATTATATTAGCTAACTCAAGATCATGAGTAGGATAGTTTTTCTCATAAACATTTAGTTGTCTTGATGTATAGGTAATAACCCTATCATTTTGCATAAGGACGCAACCGAGTCCTTTCTTTGAAGCATCACTATAAATAACAAACCCGTCATTCCCCGATGGTAGAGTCAATATAGGAGAATTGACTAATATTCTCTTCATTTATTCAAAACATTATTCACAATCTTTTTTCCAAACAAATTTGACCTCTTTTTGTGTGAGCTTCATTAGCGGGTTAGCCAGTGGGGAAAAATTCTGCATGAAATGCCTATAATAACCTGCTAAACGAATTAAACTGTGTACTTATGTTTTGTTTGTTGGCGTGGTCCAATCATGGATTACCTTTGTCTTTGAAGGATCAACTTGGATTCCATACTTATAGAAAATATGGCCAATACAAGAAACTAACTGAAGCCTTAATTTGCACTTTCTAAACTTCCCATTTAATTGATTTCTTCTAAGAGTTCCCAGAATAGCTCGCAAGTGACTGTCACGGTCTTCATAGCTTTTGGTTTATATAAGGATATCATCGTTGAATATCTCAACAAATTTATAAAGATATTACTTGAAAACTCTATTCATTAAATCCATGAAAACAGATGGTGCAATTGTTTGTCCAAAAGGCTTCACTCTAAACTCATAATGCCCTTACCTGATTCGAAATGCTGTCTTCGGAATATCATCCTTCCTCACACTCAGTTGATGATATCCATATCGAAGGTCAATCTTTGAAAAGTATTGAGCTCCATGAATTTGGTCAAATAAATCATCAATCTAGGGTAGAGAATACTTATTCTTTATTGTAATAGAATTGATTTCTCTGTAATCAATGCATAGTGTAAGAACATGGGTTTTCAGAACGGGTCAAAATACCGACCCTGTTTGAATTTTTGACTGGTTTCTGAGGAAACTGGAGAAAATGGAAGGTTTCTAGAAATTTACAGACTACACGCCGTGTAATTGAAGTACACGTCGTGTATGTGTAGGCGAGTGACCGGCCGTGTGCTAGCCGAGTACATGCCGTGGGATGACCGTGTAGTAGTTTCTTACTACACAGCATGTATTTTTGAACACGCTGTGTATACCCCCGACCGTGTGAGTCCATACATGGCATGTAGGCCTGTTGGAAAGGTAGAACCAGGGACACGATGTGTTCCCTTTGGACACGCCGTGTAGTCTAGCCGAGTATAAGGGAAACACATGGCGTGTGGGTATGTCGGAGAGGAAGAGAAGAGGAACCCGGTACACATCATGTACTCATGTCGGAAGGTTTGGAAAGTAAGTCGGCGGAATCCTGTTGTCTTATGAACAATTAAATAAAATATACAGGGCATGTAGTCCAAAAGTACACGCCGTGTACATTATTTTTTCCCTTAAAATGGGCAGTAGCCTCGTTTTTTAGGCAGAACACTCCTCCTTCAACCGGTTTCACGAACCAGGCCAGCCGAACCCCTTTTCTCCTCCTAATCGTCCGTCCGAGACCCATTTTGATTTACAATCAGTGCGTTGGAACCCCCTCAGTAAGGCCTCAATTGGTCTTTGGCCGTTTTGTCTAATTTTATTTCTAGAATGAGTTATAGGCATTTGAACGGTATTGAATCTTTTGTAGATTTACCGCGTTTTAGACAATATTGGAGGGTGTAACCGGAGGAGTAGCATCGTGCGAGTCTCAGGTGGGTGGTGCATACTTATTTTTGTGTTTTCGTAGTTGTTTGGGTGACGAAGCCTTCAGCGCATTTTCGGGTCTTTTGAGCGGGACCCGTTTTATCTGCTTTTTCATACTTTATTGCTTATAGGACCTCTGGGATGCTTTTGGGTATGCTTGGTTACCAGTTTCCGTGAGAAGGGCTGGGTGAGGGGTCGTTGCTTGTCGGGGAATTTTGGTCGTGGAACGCCAAAATGATTTTCATTGAAATGTTATTGTTATAAACTGTTTAGTTTAATTTGCTAAATCCTGTTAAGTTGTTAGAGGCATTTAAGCCCTCAGTGCTGGTATGGGACAACACCTGGTATAGTGCAATTCGACTGTTTAGTTGGTTTTGCATGGTTATGTTTTCTGGTTAAATATGTTATATATGAAATTGCTGAATTTCATCTCCTGGACCCTTTTTGGGTTGTGTTGGGCTAGGCCCGGTTATGCTAGAGTGATGCTGATCACAGGTTAGTCCTTTTCCCGGGTTACTTTGGGTGGTTTTGACCACGGGATTGGGCGTCATAGACGTCGGCTTGAGGTAATACGACTCTCAGGTTGGGCATGGCCCGAGATACTAGGGTGGTGATGCCATCGGACTTGAGAGACATGGTCGTAGGGACATGAGGTGTCTGATGTGTTGGTGGCTTAGGAATATTTTGGTGATTACTTATCACTGGTACATTTAGTAGTGTGCACACAAAGATACACTGTGATGACGTGGTTTTGACCACTCATGTGGGTAGAGGCCCCCGTAGTTACAGTTAGGTTCTGGTTGGGGGAGCTTGTCATAGAAAGCCATGTGGGAGGTGAGGAGCCTTCATGGGATGGGCGTGCCTTCGGGATGTTGGTAATTGAGACACGAGGTGTCAGGAGGCACATGGTGTTGGGTTACTGTTCTTGGGCGTGCGTTCGGAACGTCTGTACTTGAGGCACAAGGTGTTAGGAGGCACATGGTGCCGGGTTACTATTTTGGGCTTGCCTTTGGGACATCAGTACTTGATACATTAGGTTTCAGGTGGAATATGGTGTCGGGTTACATGACAGAGATTCTGGTGTTGGCCGAAGCAGGTGACACTTGATGGTGGCTGTTGAGAACCAGTGGAGTTTGTGTTTATTTGTGCATTGTACTGATTACAGATTTCCTTGTAAATGCATGACTGCTTACACACATATATTTGGTATGCACCATTGGGAGGTATCCTACAGATATTTGTCTCACACCCTGCATGGGCCCTTCAGGATGCGTGTAGACTTTATGAATTTACTTACAGGAAAGAGGCCAGCTGCAGGATCGGGCTGCGTTAGTTGTTGCATGGAGATGGTATGGACCTTGATGTGATACCTAGTTGGGGTTTACCTTGTTGTGTTTGCTCTTCTGTATCAGCATGCTTACTTGTTGTAGCTACTGTTGGTTATCCATTGGTTCCCTTTTATTATTCATTTGTGTATGACCTGCTTTGGACGCATGCTTGGTTTTTTATAGTAGTTATTTCAGTTGATTGCAGGCATGTGGTTCTGGTTACTTTCCGCTGTAGTTGTTTTCTATATTGCTTCTACTGTTTATTGATATTTGATATGCTTTCGCTCTGTAGGTCTGGTTTGAGTCTGTTGAGTCATTTATTTTCACTGCATATTTTAGTATTATACCTGGACCAGAACAATTTTATTCCTCCGAATGGGTATGGCCTCCACAATATACCTATTCAGACCCTCGCTACTAGTCGGCAACCTTTGGCGTTTGGGGAGGTGCGACTAAGGTAGTAACCACCGACCTGTTTGGCACTGTTCGGGTGGCTGGCCGGGTCCGGGTTGTCACAAAGTGGTATCAGAGGAGTTCTTGACAAGGATTTAGTAGTAGTGTTTTTATGTCTACTAATGAGATTGAGACTTCTCTTTTTATTTCTGCTGGTTTTACTATTTGGGATATGGTAGGCTGCAGATAAGTTGTGGTTACTGGTACTGGCTTTTTAGCTTGTGCTTGGGTGCCTGCAGCCCCAGGTACGAGGGATGGACCAAGTTGCCATGGGTGGGAATTTCTTTTTTCTTTTACTCAGATTACCGTTTATATGATTTCCACCTCAGTGGCTCACTTGATGTGTGATGTTGTTGATTATGATATGAGACCCTTGATCTGGTATGCTAAGGGAGAATTGGACCTTGTCCCGGTATGGCAAGGCTTGTTGTTGTCTTTTGATAGACACATTTTTAGGGTATTTCAATTTCATAATTGTGTGTATTCTTTGTGAAGTGATAATACCATGTGAATAAAAATAAATTGTCATGCTTAATATTCTTTGAAATGTAAATTGGTAAAATTCCTGAAAGAATTTCTAGTTGTGCAATGTGTATGCCATGCTTTTTATTTTGTAAAATTGCATGTGCAGGATATGTGGGTCTGACTCCTATGAGAGCGGGAAGGTACTATGACTGAGGCAGTGTAACTGTCAGGCTTGGGCAACTCGGTCGTCGGTTTTAGGCAACGTGAATTATCGAGATGGGCATGGACCGAGGTACCTTGATACATGGATCTGTTGAGGGCGGGTAAGGAGACCATGAGGCTGGGATTCCATGGGGCATGGGTTGCGTAGAGGGGGAGTAAGGGTAGTTGTTATGCACTGCCTTTTACTACTTTCCTTATTTGTGTAGAGTATATTGATGTATATGTATATGGAATGTCTGACAATTTATGGTATTCAGTGGGTTACTCCTTCACGACTCGATAGAGCATCAGGAAGTAGACGATACATCGCCGCAAGATCAGGGTCAGGATTCGGTATAGGCAGAGCACCAGCCGTAGGCACAGGCCTAGGGACAGGATCAGGCTCAGGATCCTGTGCAGGCAGCACTGCATCCAGGTTTTGCATTGTTTGGGCCGTGGATCAACGAGAAACTCTGAGTGAGCCTGGCACGCGTCTTGCAGGGGATTGACAGAGGCGTGTAGGGTATAGAGCCTTCTATGGGGTATCTGACGCGGGAGTTCCAGTCGTAGCACCCGCCGCTTTTTCAGGGTGAGGGTGGTCCGCATGAGGTAGAGAACTGGATAGAGAGTATGAAGATGATGATCGAGCAGCATGAGACGCCTCCAGGATGAAGGTTCAAGATGGTGACGTACATGCTGAGAGGACCAGTGAAGCGTTGGTAGGATGTACAGGTTCAGGCTCGCAGGCACGAGGGACTGCTGTGGCAGGACTTTTAGGACAAGTTCTTTGAGCACTTCTACCCGGATACACTAAGGTCAGAGAGAGCTCGGGAGTTCTTGAGTCTTTATTAGGGAGACATGTCCGTTATGGACTACGCATCTACATTCACATATTTGTCTCGTTTTTCACCAAAAATCAAGTTTGTTCTATCAGACACCAAATGACTTACTGAAGACCACTCTAGATGACCATTTTTCAAAATTCAAAACATAGAAGTGAGAAATTTATGTTTAATGGCTATGTTTGAATTATCTACTAAATAACCTAGTGTTGTTTTGAAGGAACACAGTGATGAATAGAATGTATTTAAAAAAAAACCATAAAATGTTTGGGGTGCTACATTTAAGTCCATTTGATCCAATCATCATTCAATGTTCTAGTGAAATGTTATATTTATTTATACCTCCCATGGTTTTCACATGATTATTCCCATATGGGTGATTCTTGTTTTCTAAGGAAGATCATTCGAAAGGCTTATAAGTAAAAATAGAATATGTCAAAACAAAATGTTTGAGTTAGAGAATATTGATGTTTTTAGACCTATTTCACCATGATATATTGATGGGAGGAGATATTACGTTTACTTTATTGATTATTTTAGGAGAATTTAATGGTTTTCAATCATCACCCACGAATCTGAGGTGTTTAGTTTCATAACAACTTATCAGTGGGAATTTGAAAAGATGATGGATCAGAGATTCTAGAAGATCCAAATAGATAATATAATAGAGTTCCAAAATATCTAAGTGGAAGATTTTCTCAATACCATGGGATAAATAAAAAATATTTATAAATAAAAACACTAAATCAAAATGAAGTAATTGAGAGAAGAAATCGAATTACCTACAACATTTCTAGAACAATTCCCATTAAAAATGACCTTCTAAAGATGTTCTAGAAAGAAGAAGTGATGACATCAGTCTACATATCAAATAGATCATTATTATGTATGAATGACGAGAAGAATCCATATGATATATGGTGTGGAAATAATCAAATTTCACAGTAATTTTGAGTCATTGGAAGTAAGTGTTTCATTCTAAAAAATTTGAAACATTGGTGCTTGAATCTTGTGAAGATGAATTGATATTTCTTGGATAATCAAGTAAAAAAACAATATAAATGATTCTGTAACACCCCATGCTTCCATGGTATGTTTCCCCTTTGAATAATGCAATAGCTTGCACTGCACATAACATGGATTTTCAACACACCACGACCTATCAAACAAGCCATTATGAATACTAATATCCACTTTTTGAAATTTTATAAATTTTATTTTTAAAAATGAACTTCATATTTGGATTTGGAATATCAAATTTAACTTAGGGTGATTTTTTTATATTTTCTTGAAAACTTTCAATTTTTGATGAATAGTGAAAAACACTGTGTTATTGTTTAAAACCGACTTTTTATTTAAATAATTATTTATTTTATTTAATTTTATATTAGGTATAAATAGATACATAATACCTATATATGATCAATGTAATTCAATGGATTCAATTTATAATAATATTATATATATATATATATAATTTTATTGACCTTTTTACCGTCGTTTACCCACCTTCTAGGCACGTTAGCAAATTTGCATAAAATGTAATTTTACCACTTTTGTGAATTGAATTTCATAAATCTTAGAGACACAATTGACATCAGTATGTAAAATTTGGTTCAACAAGATGAACATAATTTATGGTGAATAATAACTTTTTACTTTTATTTACCAGAGTTAAATGTAAATAGGGTAATTAAAGGTAAACATGATATAATTATTACCCTATAATATTTTGTAATTCTATTAGATGAGTATATTTCAAAAAAACAACCTTATGTATAAAATCCTTTGGGTCCACTTGGATTATATTGGTACATTTATTATTATTTTATTTAAAGAGTTAAAAGTGTTAAATTCAATGTTTCTCAACTCAATAATTTTTAATATAGGATTAAAAATAAGACAAATTAGATTATAAATATTCATTAGAAAAATAAAAATATTTCCTATATAATGGTATTTTATTTTTAATTTTTATATGTTAATTAATTAAATTTATTTATGACACAATGATGAAGCAATAATTACCTTATTAATTAAGGATTAAAATAATTTATATTATAAATATCAAAATAAATGTAAATTGAGACTTTTGATGAATTAAAATAATTTTATAGGTTAATATGACATTTTTGGGTTTGATTTAATGAATTTTTTCAGAGTAATCATGTTGGTAGAACTTTATGAAAAATCAAATACTAAATAGTGTCAAAATTGACATAAATGAGTTTCATAAAAACAATACTATATGATTAATTGATATAATATATTTAAAAATATATGGATTGTAAAAAGTATTTTGATAAGGTTATATATATCAATAATGAACCATTTGGGGTTCTCTTGGCAGTTTATATTACGTTTATTAAACATATAATATAAAAATACAGGGAGACATGGTAAATGATAAGCTATTTAACCTAGAGTTAGATATAAAAGATAAGAGTAATATAGTGACCTAAACCAGTATAAAAACTATTGGTTTAGAGGTTTTCGATCCATAACCACCTTATAATATAAATAAATCATTTTGGATCTATTGGAAGGCGAAAATGATTTTTTTATAAAATAATATTTCAAACTTTTCCAAATGTGACCCTCACCTCTCTTATAAAAGGGAACTTACCCTTGTCTAAACTCACACCTGCAAAGCCATTCAGCTCAGACATCCCCTACCCCAATATCCTCCCAAATACCTTCACATAATCCTATATTCCATCTTTTGATCATAAAGTCACCCTATGGATCCCTTTTGATCAAATAAAAAAAAGCACCCAAAGAAGAGGTAATTATTTCACCAGATCTTCCAAGAACTTTTCATCTTCCAGTTCCACTTTCATTGTTATTTCCATACCAAAATAATAACTCTAGTACCTTATTCATACATTGATGTTATTAAAAATATGGTAAAACTGTATTCATTATTCTATCCATCCAATGAATGAAAAATTCACCATACGTTGTACGTGTGGCTTACCATCTCTACGTCATGGTGTAGTTTATTATTAAAACACTTCATTATGTGGATGGGTATAATAATGAGTATAACTAATGTAAATAACAAATATAACATGTTAAGGATTATGTATATATTACATACCATCCAATTAAATATTATTTCACCATCAATTGAATTGTATTTTCGCTCGGGCGTACGTACTGATTACCATCTCCTCGAACGTGATGAGATTCATTCCTCATTGTAACCATTCAAGAAGAAATTTCATTTTATGATTAACAAATAATTTTTACGAACATAATTTCATTATGTATATGAATCAAATACATATTATCCATAACAATCATGACTTATTTAACAAAACATATAAAGTAAAATGAATCAGTTAACACCCGAAACGATGGTACTACTGAAATATTATTAACAAATAAATATTATAAGATCATATATGATATCATATTTATCAATTTGGATCTTGTATAATTTAATAACAATTATTTAACTATTATACAAATGATTAACATACCCTCAACAAAGGAAAAGTGCATGATAAGGGTTAATTCTATAATATCTTCATTATTCATAGTTGTTTATACATGATTATCCACTGGGACCTCTTTATCATCTACATCTATGTTTCTTAAAAATGGATTTCAAAATTTTTTTACTATTTCCTATAATATGAGTTAAAGTAATTTATACACTTGTTTGAATTTTTATAAATTGTATTGAAAGGAATATTTCTGTCATTTTATAAACAAGGTACTTTATGACATTTTGATGAATTATGGAAAGAATGTTTTTTAAGTTATATGGAGAGTGAAGATATTTTCCCCTATTATGACAACATAGAAGCATCCTTTACAAGATCATAAGAATATTTTCAAAATATATTTTTTCTTTTATAATTATGTGACTTTTAAATGATTTCAAAATAGAATGAGATATTTCCCTCAAATAGTTTTGATTTCATCTATGTTTACATCCTTGTATGGATTTTACACTTGCTTCAAGTTGATTTATTATAATAAAATATTCCATATTGTATTGAAGGTTTTGTAAAATGTGTGACTATGGATGTGTTATTTTTATACCATTTGTGGTTTATTGTTTAAGTACTAACATTTTCTAAGCTAGTTTTAATATGAACATTTACGTTATGTTTCACCATTTTCATAGGAGGAATGCATTGGATATAGTAAGTGACGGGTAGATCTCGCTATAGCACCTCGATGCATCAGTAGGTCTCATGAGACAATCTAGTGTCTTTGCACAAGTCCTTAAAAAAATCTTATTTGTATTTTTGGTATGAGGCCTTGACTATGTGGTCATGATATCCAGCATTATACATTCCATCATTATGAAATTGGCTATTGATATTGCATGTGATTATTCATCTATTATAATATCCATGTGAATAATTAAATGGATTATTTTATTTTTATTTTCCATAATATGCTGATGTTTATGTTAAAAAGATTTTGTTTTAGTCTTACACATTACCTTAAATGTTTATTCTTATTTATGATTGTTTCTGCTATATTGTTATCCTTACTGAGCATCTGATCTCACCCCTTTCTATGTTTTATTTTCCACAGGATGTGAAAATGTATATTATGACTGAACTACTGGGATAGTCTAAGAGAGATGAATGTGTTCAATGGAGACACAATTTTGTTGTTTTTTCATTTCATAATGTAATGTAAAACATTTCTATGTATCTAATACTTCTATGGCTACTAAACTAATAGGTATTTTTAGACTTGACCACTTGTTATCATGCCAATGTTTTGTAATAATGCACTGAATCTGGGTAATTGTGGTTGGATTGTTACTATTGGTATCGGAGGACATTTAGTACAAACCTTGGAAGAATGATTTAGAAAAACTCTGACTAGAGAACATTACCCGAATATATGCATTGAGGATTAGTATAGAAGAACTTCCTAGAATTTTGGTAATATAATGATTTTGTGAGTATTCCAAAAATTACATCCCAGTCTGGATATGAGAAGGTAGAGGCATCTCTGGAACAGATATACCTTGGAGTGAAAACTCCGACAAGGAGTCTTGGACTTGACCAGGGGTATGCTGGTACACGACAACAGGCCTTGTTTCTCTCTTGGTTACGACACTCCCGTGGGACATGCTTAATATAATTCACATTATCATTACAATCTATTATGAAAGATTTATGAGTAAATACTCCCTCAAAGAAAACATTTTTCTATGATTACAGATTATATGCATAAACTTTTCAATTTTTGTTAGGTATTTTACTAGTTTAAAAATATGTATTGAAAATCATAAACAAATATAGTGTATTCCATTATTTAGAAATGGAACCTAGTGGAAGGAATGGAAACTGTATCGACACATGTAATTCATGTAGGTATTTCCATCCTACTTAAAATAATTATAGTGGTGATAGTGATTCAACTAGTGTTGATCAGCTTATTAACATACTCGGACAACTCACTCATGTTATGAATAATAACATTACCCATATATAGCTCCCTGATCCAATACATGGAGATCAATGTTAGATAGACTCATGAGGAAACAACCACCAACATTAAATAGGACAACATATCCATTTTTCTGTTTCCAATGGATAAGTTTCTCAGAGAAAATATTTTATGCTTTGGGAGTAGAAAAAGGGAAAAAGATTTCATTGTAGTTTATCGCCTTACATGAGATGTAGATCAAAGGTGATCATTAATTCAAATAAAAAGGTAGTTTAATAAGTATGAAATATGTAATGGAGGGATTTTGAATATCTTTTCATAGAATAATAGTTTCCTCAAGACCATTGGGTGGATATGGAAATAAAATTTATAAGTCTGAGGCAAAATAAGGATGAGTATGCCTCAAAGTATGAATATAACTTTACAAGGTTAGAAATGCATGCATTAGTTTATATACATAACCTAAGGAGTAATATCAATCGATTATTTGATGGGTTAAAACCATTTCCCCCTAGAGAATTTGTCTCAAAATACTTATCATCATACGAAGATATTGTCTCATGTGCTATCAAGACATAAAAGTAATTTTTAAGTCAAATGTCTTTAAAGATAAGGAAGGGAAGAAGAGATATTATGAAAACTCTGGAAATGGAAATAAGGGGAAGAAGGGAAAAGTTTAATATATATCCTATGGTAAATGTGGAAAGAAACACCCTAGTACTTGCCTGAAGGGAATGTGAGTCTGTTACAAGTGTGGTGAAAAGGCCCCCAAGATTGTGATTGCAAGGGAAATAAAGAGGTTGCCGATGTTGATTGATACAATTATAGATAAAATGGGAATTATGAAAATTAATGTCCTAAGCGCTATGGAAACAGACATTTGAAAAGGACTAGGGAGAAATGCTAAGCATATGTGATCAATACTGTTGCGGTTGAAGTTCCAAAATTCATGGTGAAAGGTAATTTAATAGTTTCCTCAATTTTAGCCAATGCTTTATTTGATTCTAGATCATCACATTATTTCATATCTTCCCAGTTTTATATGAAAATTATATATTTCAAATTTTATTTAACATGGAAGTTGCCTCTCAAAACACATAAGGGAAGTATTATTGCCACAATGTTTTGTGAATCAGTCCCCATTCGAGCATATAAATGTTCTTTATCTGCTGATCTCATCATCATACCCATGATTGAAATTGATAAACTCCCAGTATGGATTGGATTTCCGACCATGATGTGAAACTTTATTGAAAGGAGAAGCAGGTTACAATTTTTGTTGATGATAATTAGTACTTTATCTTTAGGGAAGAATCTTCACCCACTGATTCTTATCTATATCCACCCCCATTAGCTCTAATAAATTCAATTATTAGGGAGGAAAATAATAAAATAACTATGGGTGATGAATATATTGTTCAAATATTGGACATACCTATTGTAATAAAATTTGTTGATGTGTTTCTAGAGGATATACCTAGAAATCCTCCAGAATGAAAATTTTAGTTTTCTATTTATTTAATTCATGGTTAAAGGCCCATATCAAATACCCCTTATAGCATGGAAAATGTAGAATTCGTGGAATAAAAGAAAGAACTAGAGTAATGGATTGATAAAGGATTTATTCACCCTAGTGTTTCTCTATGGGGAGACGCTCTTCTTTTTTCTAAGAAGAAATATGGATCTATGAGGTTGTGCATTTACAATAAGGAGATTAATTATATAACAACAGAAAACAAGTATCCCCTACCTCACATTGATGATTTATTCGATCAAAATCATGGAGATCAGTATTTTTCAAATATTGACCATTGATCTGGATATCATCAGTTGTGTGTAAATAAGGAAGACATTCCGAACATAGCATTTCATACCTGGTATCAGCATTATGAGTTTAGAGTAATGCCTTTCGGACTGACTAATGCACCATCTTTCTTTATTGATCTAATGAATTGGGTTTTCAAGGAATATATTGTGGATGTTTTAGTGTTATTAATTTTTGATATCTAGGTTTACTCCAAAGTCTATGAAGATCACAAAAATCACTTTCAAACTATTCTAAAAACCCTCAGAAAAAATGAATTATATGGGATGTTTATTAAGTGTGAATTCTGGTTTCAAAAAATATATTTTCATAGACATATTGTCTCTAAAGATGTAATCTCTATAGATCAATGTAAGACAAAAGCAATACAATATTGGTCAGAACTGATGAGTATAAAATAGGTACATAGTTTTATTGGTTTAGCAGGTTATTATCAGTGTTTTGTCTAGAATGTTTCTTGATTGGCTAACCCATTAACCAAGATCACATGTAAAGGGGATAAATTGGTTTGGAAAAAATATTGTGAAGAATGTTTTGAATAACTGAAGAGAATATTGGTCAATTCTCATATATTTACTATACCATTAGGGAAAGATGAGAATATTATTTATAATGATCTTTCAAAGGAAGGACTTGGTTGTTTCCTTATTCCGAATTATAGAGTTATTTCCCACGCATCATGGCTTCTAAAAATTCATAAAAACTATCTCACTTCTGATCATGAGTTAGAAGCTTTAATAATTACTTTGAAAATATGGAGACACTATCTCTATGGTGAATAATGTGTGATTTGTAATGATCAAAAGAGTTTGAAGTATATGTTTTCACAAAAAGAACTCAACATGAGTCAATGGATATGGTTTGAACTACTCAAGGATTATGATTTCACTATTCAATACCACATGGGGAAGAAAAATAAGGTGGAAGATGCTTTGAGCAGAAAGGATCATGGAGTTTTGAACATAATGAGAGTTCAAAGGGATCCTATATTCATTAATCTAGTAATGGTGGATATGGGATTAACCATGGGTGGTGAAACATCAAAACTTTTTAAAATGGTTTCCAAACCATATTTATTATAAATGGTAAAGAGTTCTCAGACTGATGATGACGATTTTTCAAAAGAAGATTAATGATCATAATGAAGTGAGATTGAGTGACATTGTATATGAAGATGGAATTTTGAAATTTCGGAAGAGACTTTGTGTTCCCGATATACCAGATCTAAAAATGGAATTGATAGATGATTCTCATAGCTCCAATTTTTCTATACACTCTGGTAGCACTGTGATGTATAGATATTTGATGGAACATTTTTGGTGGGACAACATGAATAGAGAGATTGTTGATTTTGTGTCAAGATGTACAGTTTTTCAATAAGTGAATTCTCTTAGAAAACATCCTAGAGAGGTCATGCAACCGCTTCACATACTTGAGTGGAAATGGGATGATATTATGAGAGATGTTTTCATGGGACTACAAAAGAATCCTAGAAGGAATGATGCAATATGGGTAATTGTTGATCATAATACCAAGTCACCAATTTTTCTTGCTATAAGAAAAGATTTACCAATTGAATGTTTTGCAAGAATATATAATAATGAAATTGTAAGACATCATGGTGTACCCCTATCAATTTTTTCTGATCATGATCCCCATTTTATATCAAGATTCTGGAAATGCCTTCAGAAGGCCCCGGATACTAAACTACATTTGTGTACTACCTACCACACTCAAACTGATATCAATCAGAACAGACTATTCAAACCATACAAGTCATTTTGATATCTTGATCAATTGATTTTAAAGGTATATGGGACCAATATTTACCTATGGAATTATTTTCCTATAACAATAGCTTTCATTCATGTATTCAGATGGCAGCATATATAGCGTTACATGGAATGATTTTTCACACCCCAGATTGTTGAGATTATGATGGTGAAAGAAAACTTGTAGGCCCAGAACATGATGAAGAAATAATGGAAAAGGTGAATGTTATCCAAAACCACATCAAAGTATCTCAAAGTAAGAAAATGAACTGTGTTGAGAACCAAAGGAAGGATTTGGAATTTCAAGTAGGTGATCATGTTTTTGTGAATGTATCTCCATATAAGGGTGTTATACGATCCGATAAAAAGGGTAATTTATGTCCCTTGTATATTTGACCTTTTGAAATTCTTGAATGAATTGGAGTATTAGCTTATCATTTGGAAATGCCGCCAAGTCTCTCCAAAGTTCATATTGTGTTCCATAGATCACTATTGAGAAAGTACATGCCTGACACAATGCATGTACTCACCTATAAAGAAATATAACTAGAACACGGCCTGTCTTATTGCGAAGAGCCTATCAGAATTCATGAAACCAGAGAACAAGTGTTGAGAAATTAGATGACTCATCTAGTAAATGTTCTATGGTGAAATCATATGTTGGAAGAGGCAATGTGGGAACCTGAGGAACTTTTAACAAAGAACCACACGAATCTTTTTATGCAATAATATTATTGAAATTTTGAGGACGAAATTATTTGAAGGAGGGGAGAATGTAACACCCCAAGCTTCCATGGTACGTTTCCCCTTTGAATAATTCAATAGCTTGTGTCGTATGCAACATGAAGTTTTAACACACCACAACCAATCAAATTTTCCATTATGAATAGTAATACCCACTTTTTAAAATTTTATAAATTTTATTTTTTAAAATGGACTTCATTTTTGGATTCAGAAAATCAAAATTAATATAGAGTGAATTTTAGGTATTTTTCTGAAAACTTTCAATTTTTGATGAATAGTGAAAAGCACTGTGTAATTGTTTAAAACTGACTTTTTATTTAAATATTTAGTTATTTTATTAAAATTTATATTAAGAAAATTTAGATACATAATACCTATATATGTACAATGTAATTTATTGGAGTCATTTTATAATAATATTAGATATATAAAATTTTATTTAACTTTCTACCGTCTATTACCCACCTTCTAGGCACATTAGAAAATTTGCATAAAACATAATTTTACCACTTTGTGAATTGAGGTTTAAAAATCCAAGAGAAATAGTTGAAATCATTATGCAAATTGGGGTTCAATAAGATAAAAATAATTTTTGGTGAATAGTAACTTTTGACTTTTATTACCAGGGTTAAAAGTAAATAGGGTAATTAAAGGTAAAAATCATATTATTATAACCCTAAAACTTGTATTAATTATATTGGATAAATTTATATTGACAAAAACAACCTTAGGAATAAATTATGATCCTTTGGGTCTAATTTTATTAGATTAGGACATTTATTATTATTTTTTTTAAAAAAGAGTTAAAAGTGTTAAATTCAACGTTTCAAAACTAACTTTTTTTAATATAGGATTAAACATAAGATAAATTAGACTATAAATATTATTTAGAAATCTCAAAATTGTTCTTATGTAATGGTAGTTTATTTATAATTTTTAGACATTAAATAATTAAATCTATTTATGAATGAATGATGATTTAGTAATTACCTTATTAATGAATGATTAAAATAATTGATATTATAAATATCTAAATAAATTTAAATTCAAAATTTTGATGAATTTCAAGAATTTTATAGGTTAACATGACAATTTAGGGTTTATTAAATTAATTTTATCGATGTGATCAATTTATTTGGACTTTAACAAATATCAAATACTAAATAGTGTCAAAATTGACATAAAAGCGTTTTTAAAAAAATTACTATATTATTAGTTGATATAATATTCCGAAAAATATAAGGTTCAGAAAAAATACTTTGTTAATGTTAGATATATGAATAATTAACCACTTGGGGTTCTCTTGGAAATTTATAGTATGTTTATTAGCAATATATTATAAAAATACATGGAGACATGGTTAATGTTAAACTATTTAACTTAGAGTTAAATCTAAAAGATAAAATTAATATGGTGACCTAAACCTGTCTAAAACCTATTTTTTGTGAGGTTTTTGACCCATCCACACATTATAATTTAAATAAATTATTTTAGATCCATTAAAAACCGAAATTGATTTTATTATAAAATAATATTTCAATTTTCCTAAAAACACACTCACCTTTCTTATAATAGATAACTTCCACTTCTGTAAATATAAAACATTCAAATCCATTTGGCTCAGCCAAACCCAACCCAAATATCCTCCCAAATACCCTCACTTAATATTATAGGCCTTACTTTGATCATATATCTACCCTAGGGATCCCTTTTGATCAAATCAAAAGGAAGAACCCGAAGAGGGGGTAATTATTTCACCACCTCTTTCATGTTCTTTTCTTCTTCCACTTCCTCTTTCATTGTTATTACCATAAAAAAATAATGACTCCATTACCTTTCTAATTATTTGATGTTATTATAAATATGGTACAAGCTAATTCATTATTCTATCCCTCAAATGAATGGCAAAGTCACCATACATGCGTACGTACGACTTATCGTCTCCACGTCATAGTGTAGTTTATTATTCAAACACATCATTATATGGATAGGTATAATAATCAGTATAACCAATGTAAATAATAAATATAACATGTTAAGAATTATTTATATATGACATACCATCCAATTACATATTATTTCACCATCAATAGAATGGTATTGTCCCTCGTGCGTATGTACGGATTACCTTCTCCACGAACACAATGAGATTCATTCCTCATCATAACCATTCATGAATAAATTTCTTTTTATGATTAAAAAATAGTGTTTATGAATTTAATATCATTATGGATAAGAATCAAAGATATATTATCCATAACAAACAAGAAAACTTTATCAACATATATAATGGAAAATGTATCTATTAACACACAAAACGATGATACTAATGAAATATTATTAACAATGTGGTATTAAAATATTGAATATGATATCAGATATATCTATGTGTTTATTTTATAATTTAATAATAATTATTTAACTATTATACCATAGGTTAATGTACCCTTGACCAAGTAAAAGTATAAGGTAAGGGTTAATTCTACAATTTCTTCATTATCTATGGTTGTTTATACGTGAGTATCCACTATGACATTTTTATCATCCACATCAATGTTTCTTAAAAAGGTATTTCAATACATTTTTAATGTTTCCTATAAAATGGTTTAAAGTCATTGATGTCCTTTTTTTGACTTTTTATAAATTTTTTTGAAAGTAACCGTTCCGTAGTTTTCTATACAAGGTACTTTATGAAATTTTTGACGAATTAAGGAAATAATATTTTTCTACATATATGGCGAGTGCGGTTATTTTCCACCATTATAACACCCTAGAAGCTTTCCTTACAAGATTATAAGAATATTTTCAAAATAAATGATTTCTTTTATAATTATGTGACTTTTAAATGATTTAAAAATAGAAAGAGTTATTTATCTCAAATAGTTATTATTTCATCTATGTCAACATCCATTAGTTGATTTTAAAAATATTTGAAGTTGATTTATTATGATAAAATGTTCCATATTTTATTTAATGTTTTGTGATATGTTCGATGGTGGATGTGTTATTTTATAGCATTCATGGTTTATTGTTAATGTATTAACATTTCATATGCGATTTTTAATATGAATTGTTATGTAATCTTTCAACATTTTCAAATGAAGAATGAATTGGACTTAGTAAATAACTGATAGAACACGATATATATCCTCGATGCATCAGTAGGTCTCATGAGAAAAACTAGTGTATTGGCACGAGGCTGTGAAAAAATCTTATTTGTAGTCTTCGCACGAGGCCTTGACTATGTGGTTGTGATGTCCGACATTATGCATTACATCATTATGAAATTAGCTATTAATATTGCATGTGATTATTCTACTAGGAGAATATCCATGTGAATAATTAAATGTAATTATTTGATTTATATTTCCATAATATGTTGATGTTTATGTATAAAAGGCTTATGTTTTAGTCTTATAATTGTCCTTAATTTTTTGTGATTATTTATGAATGTTTACCCAATATTGTTATCTTTAGTGAGCATTTGAGCTCACCCCTTTCTATGTTTTTTTTAGGATGTGAAGAAGTATATATTAAGACTAAATTATAGGGATAGTATATGGGATATGAATGTGTTCAAAGGAAACACTATGTTGTTGTTTTTTATTTCATAATGTAATTTAAAACATATGTATTGATCTAGTACTTCTACGACTACTAAAAAAATCGGTCTTTCGAGACTTGAACTATTGTAATCATACCAATGTAATGTAATAATGCACCGACTCTAGGTAACAGGGTTCAGGGTATTACAAATTCAATATGTGTATCGGAATGGTAGTTGAATGAAATGATGTAACTATAGTAGAGAATGATCAGAAACTTTAGAAAATAGCTGATCATACTCAGGAGGATAATGATGAAGAGATAAGAAGATTAAGGGATGTTCCACTTCTCGGGGTAGATTTAGATAATGAAAATAATGACCACAAACTAGTATATGAATATTTATCGAAGAGGAGATATAAATTTGATAGAGAGATCACAACTGGTGATCAGACAGTACCAGCATAGAAAAGTAGGATAAAGACTCATCAACCAGCATTATTATTATCACGATAATAGCCTAAATGTTTTTAGTATGTAGCTGGAGATGACAACTGGTTCCAGGTTATGAATGAAGATCATGACCAAATTGAGAATATTTAGACATTGGAGATTGTTTTGAGGCCATCAAAAAAGATTTTCCTTAGGACTACATGGTTATTTCACAACAAGATGAATGAAGATGTTGTGGTGATGTGAATCAAATTATGACTACTGTGTAAATTTTAATCTTTGATTGAGGGTATCAATGATGATGAAACATTTATAACTATTTCAAGGATATATACAATAATATTATTCATGGACATAATAGTGAAAATAAATTTCAATGTTTTATAGATTATTGTCAACTTCTCATTTTTTAATGGGTACCTAGAAGAATAAGTTTATATTGAGTATCCATATGGGTTTTCATTCATGTAGATGAGAACATAGTTTATTGGATGATGAAGGCACTATATGGGTTGGTGAAAGAAACAAGAGTGTGGTATTAAAAGTTATATTAGTTTATAAAGAATCCTTATTTTCAGCATGGTGGAGTTGTTTACAATCCTTATGTATATAGTGATAGTAATAAAAGGATGAACATGTTATTATGTATGTATGACATAATATATGGTGGATCAGATGAATTGTATTCCACTCAGTTTGTAGAATTCATGAAATGTGAATTTTAATTATAAATGATTTATGAACTAACTTTTTTCCTTAGTTTACAATTTTCACAAAGTATTAATGGAACATTCATCTCTCAATATAATTATTCCAAGTAGGTTTTCATAAAAATTAAATGGATAATAAGAAGGATATGATGAATCTGATTTCTACTAAGATTAAACAATCACGGGACAATGAATTCAATACAATTAATTTTTAAAGAATATAAGAAAATCATTGGCATTATATTTTACATGATAGTGACGAGACCTGATATTATTTTTACAATATTTAAAGAACAACAGTATCATATAAATCCCCAAGAAATACACTTACTACAATAAGACTAATTATTTAGTATATCTAGGATATAATTGATTTTCATTTTTTGTATGATCAAAATTCTCAGCAACAGTTATTGGTCTATATAAATTAATATTGGTCCAGATCTGTTGACGCTATAAATTCATCAATAGCTGGTTCAATATAACATGTCATATTGGGTATTTCATTGCTGAGAAAGAAATAATATTTCATTTCATTAAGCACCATTAATGTTTATTAAATTATGGATACTAAATCATGCATACGGTTATTGTGGATGAAGCAGTGACATGACGATATGGGGGTTGAAGTGAAGTCATTGATTGGAATCTATTTCAATAATTCACATGATATAATTCTTATCAAAATTCCAATCCATTAATTAAGGAAAAGTCACATTGAGATAAAATATCACATTATCAAGGAGAATATAGATAATGGGATTGTGACATTGGATTATATGCTAAAATAACTATAGGTTACTGACATTTGGATAAAGGCCTTATATAATGAATAATTTGAACAAAATCAACTAGATCTAGGAGTCCAGTTGACTCCCCACACTTAGAAATGTTTGTAAGTGTTACCCCCTCTACCCTAGGAAAGTTATGTGTTTACCTATTGTTATAATTTTTTTTGTTTACCCTATTTTAGACCACAATAAAGTAACCTTCATGTTTACTAACAAAGGGGAGAAATTATAAATAGAAAACGAAGGAAAATGTCCTAATTAAGATTGGTGAGTAGATGATAGGTAGAGTATTCTAGTAGGGAGAGTTTAAATCTAATTATGCTAAAGGTAATCGATCAAAGATTATATATAATGGTAGATGATGTTCATGAGGAAATTATTTTAGTGGTTTTGGAATGATTTGATTCATTGGTAAATATTTCATTATACACTTGTTTTTCATGCTAATCATAGCTCATGTGGTCTTACAGTATGTGTTGAGTAAATCATTTTTTTAAAAGGTGGGGACGAAGACTCAATTTATTATTAAATAAGAGACCTATTTAGACTGAGTAGAGGGTGACCCATAACATATCCCAAAGTCCCAAGGCCAAGTGTCCTGCATACAAGGCTAGAAAGCCCATTTTTTGGCCCATAGGACCCCTTGGTGAATAGTATTGCTACAGTACCCGCATAGCTACAATGCCGCCGCCACTACAGTACCCTTCTATAGTCCCTCCACCACTACAGTGTTGCCGCTTCTATAGTCTGCCACTGCTACAGTGATCTACTATAGTGCTGCTACAGTAGCCTACTACAGTAACTCGAGAATTCTCCCCTGCCCGGATTTGATCCTGGGTCTTTTGGAAGCCAAGCAGGAGCCTGAAATACTAGGGTAAATCATTGATCACTATCTAATTTAAAATATCTAAAAGATTGAATAATATGTAAGAAGATTTAAAGAGGTGTAAAAATGTGAAGAGTTATTAGTAATCCCAAATGGGGTGACTTTTGGGGGGAAAACCCTCAATGTAACATTTCACTACTTTTATTCTTATTGTGATTGCCGACACAGAATATTTTAAAGGAATGTTTCAAAGGTCTAGAGATATTATTGACATGTTATGTTTTCAATGATCCATGAAAAAAAGTATTGTATTCCTTGAAGTGTTATAGAAAATTTAAAACACAGGGTGACACGTGTTCCCATGTTTTTTAAATTTTTGTGGTCCAAAATCTAGAGGATGTCTAGCATCGCAAAAATAGATCTCCTTAAATTCCTTATAATTTTTTTTAAATGAAAGAGTTTCATGATGACTAGGTTTTGGAAATTGTTTTTCATAATGGTATGGATCATAATGAGTGGATAATCATGAAGGCATATAGATTTTTAGTAATATCCAAAACTACATGAAGCTTCATGAATGATAAATTACCATGGTGCATCGTGAGATAGGGATAATAGAAAACGAAATGGGAGAGAATAGATAAATGTTGATGATGTGGATTGAATCTTATAAAATCATAAGAAATGCCTATAAAATTGCATATACCCCATTTATAAATGTAGTGATACATAATAATGATTATAAGGATCTGTATTCATGAAGTTAATTCATGAAGTGTATTCATAGTAAAATTTCTAGGAATAATGCTGGTTTATGAAGTCACTTAATATATATTGAAAATATTGAGCTTCCCAAAATTATTTATGTTTAGGAATCCCATAAAAAGCTAATAGAATTTTGTGAACATCATGATGTTGAGTTGATATTTTTGAATGATGCGAGCTTCTTGAAAGGTGGCTGCTTTGTGATGGTGCTTTCAGATTCATGAAAGAGTTATGCTTCTTGAAGATAGCGAAATACGAGAAAGTGTTGAAAAGGTAATTCCAAGTTAACCTTGGTAAAGATATATTAAACAAATAAATGAATGTGGAATATAAACAGAGCATATATCTATAGTTGAGAATACATTCATTATTTATAATGAAGGGACCAACATGTCCATAAGCTGTGTTAGGATCTTTCCCAGTGAAGTGAGGAATGGAAAGGGAAGAAGGTGATGCATTCCACTGAAATTGAGTTGTTGAAGGAGAGTTTGGGAGTGACCTATAGGAATGTAATGAGATGACCATAATCATTGTAAAGGTGGTGAGTGTGAACAATGTAAAATCATTATGTCTCACGCATTATTTCATTTCTATTCATACATTACTATGAGAAAGTGGGAGAAGAGTGTTTTTTTAACAATGAATCAAGATCCCAAGGAATAGTTACTCTAATCTATCATACAATAATTTACCTCACTCGCATTGTATTTTTCATAGTTGGACTAACCTTTTATAAATGATCAACAAATTTAATTATGAGGAGGAAGGAAATATATGGTGATTATTATAAAATATCTATCATAAAATATTATTAACCATGTAATCATAGTTGAAGTATTAATCTCAACAAATAAGAGAGGGATGGAGTATCATGGGAACCTGAGTGATGAAGATCATAGGGTAGGAATATCCATCATCTTACATGTCTACAATGTGGGAAGAAATACAAAGATAATTTCCTCAAGGGGACCTGAAGATTCATTACATGGGATAAAGGAGGGAATATTACAACAATTTTTCAAGGGAAAAATAAGGATACAATTTAGTAAAATAATGTTCTTCATAAGGATCCACTAATGAATTTATTTTTTAGAGGTGAGGGATTTGGAAACTATTCAAACGAATGCGCCACTCATAGAGTTAAATTAGAAAAATGACTCTAACCACCTCCATGATAATAGGAATAAGGAAAATAGTATGAAATAAATTTTACTAAGGTAGATAGTGACTTTTAAATTGTAATTTTTTATGTCTTATTACATAGAAAATTTCACCTATTAAATATTGATCTATGAAGAAAATTAATTTAGTTATATAATTATTATATCCATGGAATATGAAAATTCATCATTGTTTGGGGAACGTTACACCTTATATATTTATCACTTATTCACTTACTATTATTCTATTTATAATATATCATATCTCATTATATAGGTCCCATATCAAATTAATTATAGGAAAATATCACTTCAGATCATCGATAAACCCACGATCCACTACAATTTTATGGTAAATTAGGAGGTCTGTACAGAAATTATTCTAATAATATAAGATTAAAAATTGTAAGGATGTAATTTATTTAACGAGTATAATATAATAACCATAAATTACACTGTATTTTTATTAAATAAATATTTGGTCAATATCTTGTTTTAAAATAAAAACCAAACCAAACAATACCAAAAACATTTATTCAACCATTATAATATATTTGTTAAGTTGTAAACTATAAATAATGTTATCCAATATATTAAAAAAAATTAGAAATAAATATCATTATTTTTTTAGTGTAGTTATATAAAAAATAACATCAACTTATGAATCAAAAAGTATTTTTTCCTAAATTATCAAATAATGGACTTTAAAAAAATATCACAATAAAGCTATATTATTGATATAGATAATATATATTTTCATGTGAAAGATATATTAGCACTACTTTTATTGGTAATTTATAGAAAAAATGAATAGTGATGGATAATACTTGGAATATTAATCTTCATATAGAAATAGTTTCATTATATTTTATATTTTTATATAGAAGATGAATTATAGAAATTTTGAAATTGAATTTTATAAAACTTAATTAATTTTTTAATTCAATATATCAAAACATTTTTAATATCAATTTTTTTATTTTTTTATAAAGTAATTGATTTTTATGTGAATATTAAAATATAAATATCTTACTATAAACTATCACTTTTATATTATAAGAATTAATTTAAATTTTAAGAATCTATTTTGATATAAAAAAATATATATAATGAATTTAATTAATATTTTTAACATAATATAATGAATTTATAAAACACATGTTTAGCATTCTTGTAACTCAAGAAATATTTCACATTATAAAACTATTTTTATGAACTTATATTAAAAATTAGACTTTATAAATTTTTGAAATTAAATATAAAAAAATGTATTTTAGAAATGATTTTAACATGGAAATATTATTTAATTTGTTAAACATAATTCTTGAAATAAATATAATATTTGTAAGACTGAAGTTAAATTATGCAATAATGGTAAGTTGGTTTTTTAATAATTATTTTTTCAATATCACGTAAATTTAAACAAATAAATCAAATTGATCGATTTTAAATGATGAGTAAACTAATATTTTTAATCATGTATATAAATCTAATAACACTCATTATATTTTTAATCAATTCTAAATAATATTAAGATCTTATAATGGTTAAATCCATTTTTATTGAAAAAATATTTTTTATATATTATATATATTTAATTTAAAACTAATTTCATCTAATTTAGATATATATTTAGTCTAAATTGTTATTAAATTTAGGTTAAAAACATCAAAATATGATAATATTGCTTAACATTTATTTTTAAATATAATATACATTAATTACTTAAAAACTAGTTTCCAATGTAAAAAAACAAATGTTAAGTTGTAAGAACCTATGGTAAAAAACGTGAAAAATGTTTACAAAATGTGTGGAATGTCTTTTTTGAGTATTTGATGGAACAATAACTCCCCAAAATAAATTATTTTGAAATTTTGTAGTCATTTACCAAGGAATAGTATAATTTTATCAGGGATGTATAAAGGTTATTCCAAAAAATACAATTTTTCTAAACTTATAAAAGTGGATCACTTCCACCCCTTTCGGGTTACACTTCGCATTCAATTTACCATTGAACCACTTCCAAAATTACTTATCATTTATGTAATTTGTTAATCCATATTCACATAGTTTATATATGTTTTATTAAGTCCATAGTTTCAAATAATATCTCTAAGTGAAGATCAAATCTCTAAAAAAGTTATGCATAAGTGCATAGGACATTCGGACACGATGTAGGTATTGCATCTAAAAATATTAATATTTTTGAAAAGTATTCTTTTATTCACCTAATTTATTATTAATGGGTTTTATTCTGAAAAATAGATATATAATATCATATATTATCTTAATTCATGGTATTTGAACTTCATCTTCAATCACTCTCTCTCTCTAAAGGTTTTTTTATTAGAATGTTGTTTAATTTGTAATGGTTTCTATTTAAATATCCCTTCACTGTGGAATGATTTTATATTATTAAAAAATATAATTATTTATATTGAAACTAATTCATCCTTGAATTACAAAATCATAAATTATTATTTAACATTGAAACTTTATTTCTTTTCATGTTCTTACTTAATGTGGGATATGATTGATGTATTCAATAAAATATGAGGGTCTATCATAACTCAATATTCATTATTGAGTTATAATGTAGGAAATTGAGTTATTCATTTAATTTCAAAAGGTATATATTGTTTATATTACAGGATAATATCATTTTCTTCAAATAATATTTATTTCTGACTTTTATTCCTTATTTAAAATGAATCTATTAAAAGAATCATTCACATCCAATTAAATAGTTTTTTATCATTCGAGTCTATAATTTCCCTTCCATCCAATGTAATACCTTTTTTTTGGAAACCTAACTATTGGTTGTCTCATGTAACCATCATAATTCCATTATCCTATTTTCAAAATTATGTTTCATTTTAGCTTTTTACATTTGGGCATTTCAATGAAAGTATTTTAAAATGCTACTATTTCCATGATTATTTGTTGGATCCTTTGAACCACCCTTGGATTAAACATTATCTTTATTTTTCTATGTTTTATATAATATTATTTAAATTAATTTTCAATATATTTTTCTATATATATTAAATATATTCCTAGTTAAATATCCTTTTCATTGATGGAATTATACTTGTTTTTAGTTCCCATTTAAATTCCAACTTTAATGTAAAAATGATTTAAATGAATGTCCATATTTCTTGTATCATGTCAATAATCACCCCAATAAAAAGTTTTTCAACCATGAAAATATTCTAAATAACCTTCTTTTTTATATATAACCCTATTAATTCAATTATGGTTTTATTAAAAATAACAAGGTCATTCCTTCTTTAAAAGAACCATCTGTTATTTCATTAGTGCTCCACCCAAGTGGGTTATTTTTTTTCTCTCATCTCTATATCATTCTCATTAATTTTAGACAATGTAAATATGTGTTCAATATTTAAATACTATTTTAAGTTATGATATTCCAAGATAATTGAATTACTTATTAATTAGGGAATACTTATGATATAGTATTTAGTAATTCCTTGAATCATAATTATGAATCCAACATCCACTTCATGGGTTATGACATGCTTATAAATTTATGCATGGTTTATTTTCTGTATGTTTCCATCATATATATGATTTCTTATGTAATAAGTGGTCCTTAAATTATATATACATTCAATGTATTGGGTTATTTTTTAATCTCATGAGATACCATATATGGTGCATGAGTGTTTAGCCTAACAACAATATGTTATGTGATGGGTGGGCCCAAAATTATATATCCCTCCAATGCATTAAGAAAATATTTATATATCATGAGATCATATGTATGAGATTAGGGAATGAACCTAATCCACCAGGTGATATTTTCTACTATATTTATGGAAATGGAGGGTGAACCCAATCATACATGGGGAATTGAATACAATGTTTATGGGAATTGAGATAGAACCTAATCTATCATTGTAATTTTCATATTTTTTATAATGGACATAAGATAGACCCTATAATTATATTTATGATGTCAATTATTGTGTTATTTGATCATGTTTATTATTCCATGATATTATGATTTCATTTACTTATGAGATGATTCCATTTATATGTTCACTATCTTTTTGGTATCATTTCTTTCCTCTTGACTCTCAATTCATTCATTATTATTGTGTTCATTCCATTACTGGGCTTTTTGGATCACCCTCTCTCTTCTGTATTTTCCATAGGATTTACTATACAGTTTTAAATGATCTATTTGAGTTATGTGATGTATATGGAGTTTTAAATAATGGTGAATTTTTTACATTTAAAATGATTTATTTTTATTCCCAATCTAACAAAAACACTATTCCTCTATATCCTTGGTTTTTATTTTTTTAGAAATGTACGTGAAAAATCATGAAATAATATGTGTTAAAGAAATATATTTATTTAGTTCACAAAAGGCCACAAAAGGTCCTTCCATGAATATTCACAATACAATTTTTTTGAAGTTAAATTTAAATGTTTAGGGTGACCAAAAATCTAAAATGGGGGAACTGAATTAAATAGCTCAGGTTACTGAAGTTTTGTGATATATAAAAACCATTTGGAATATTCTATAGAAGAAGAGGTTATGCATCAAAGTACGTATCACATGGTCCTTTCAAAAAAATTTACAGGAGAATTGAAACAATCACTAGATGCATCACTCAAAAAAATTGAAGATAACCTCGTATCACACCATATGGGTGAGGCAACCTCTTAGATTAGTTTTTCACCATTTAATTTATATTCTATTTTTGAATAAAAGGTTGGATCATCAATGGAATTCCTCATTCCTAGACATAGTATCTCATTTGTGGATATAATAACTCACTCTAGTTTTTCTTCTCCTATATTTCTCTCTAAAATTTTTTATTCTAATTGTTAATACAATAGTGTAGATCTTCTTTAAGTGTTGTGATATTAAAATTCCATTAATTGAAGGATAATTTTTTAAGCAAGATCTTGCAAGTGAATCTCAAATTTGTCTATAAATCTGACATAATTTTGATAATATCTCTTCTTCATCACTCATATTAGGTTTTGATAGTAAATTGGGGAAATTTATTGACACAATTGATCATTGGGGTAGTTTTATACTCTCATGTATCATTTTGTCCTGTACCTATCACATTTCACATGACTTGGTGTGTGATTTTCTGTATATAATTTCATGATCTTAGAGGAATCACTCATTCATGGGATATTTCTGAGATTTAATGAATATATTTTCTGATTCTAGTTTCTAAATAGAGAATCACATTTATTCTACTGAAATTTTATATTTGAGTGTTCACAATTTATAACATAGGGGTGTTTAATCGTAGACCTAAATTATTCATTTAGTGAGGTTGAGGATTGATGGTTTATTTCCAATTTATAAATTTGATAAATAGTGGAATGTTAATGAACTTGAATCTGGTTTTTTCTGTTAAATTTGTTTCCTTCATCATCATCTTTTCCATTTTTCTCTTACTCTCTTGTCAACTCCACCCACTACCTCTCTTATAGTCATTAATGCTTGTGAATATTTTCATTTAATTCATTCAAGATATAACAAAAAATACCAAAAACATGGTGAAAGGAAATTGGTACATGTATGGGTTATCACTTTTCTTTAAGGTGTTTACGGAATTAAAAAATGTACATTTTTATTCAATAACATTACTTCCTTTAGAATGACTCGGATGTTTGCGATTATGATATATTTTAGGATTGTAAAAATGTATCTCTCATTAATCTGACAATGTGGGTGAATCATATATTGGTGTTGTTTCTAGGGAATGAAGCATTATTTAGTGATTATTAAATTTATCTATAATTTTATTTCTTGTCAACAGTGATGGAATCACAAATTATTGAACCTTTTTCACTGTAAGAAATTTATATAGTGCAGGAACATAACTGGGCGATGGATAGTTTGGTGGACAAGAAGTCTAAAAAATAGCTATGACACATAACAAAAAATCTATTGAGTAGCTGATAAACTTCTTTAAAGTATAAAACTTAGGTCAAATGGACCAAAATAACATTTCATAAATCTATAAACATTCTAATGAACATTATAGAAATTAGTTGATAAGAAAAGTTGAAACAAGAAATAGAGTAATGATGAAATTGGAGATTCCTATTAGTGAGATAGATATGGCCTTGGATTCAAAGTTATATAATCAAGATACAAGTTATAATTCATTTTCTATGTGAGAGTAGGACATTTAATATGAGTAATATAAACAATTTCCCCATCCTTTTGGAAAATCCTTTTGTTTCTATAAGTTTTTGGGATGATTATTTGTTTTATGGTATTTTTAATGTTTTTTCTCTTACAAAACAGATTAAAATTGCTAAAGAGTCCATATCATTTCCCATAGAAGACACTAAAAATTAGTTGATATATTTTTGATAAAGGTTAGATTTGGTTGAATTCCGTAGACCTACCTTATAAAAACATCCAAGATCCTCATCTAACCTTGAAGAGTGAAAGGATAAATTGAGGCAGGGAGTTGATATTTTTATGGAAGAAGCTATGTTTATATTTTATTTTCATTAAGATTTTTATGATTTTTATATAGATTATTTATATTTAGATATTTAATAGTTTTATCCAATTTTTGATCCCCTGTATTTCATTCAAGGAACTGATCCTACAACTGAGATGGAACTTTTTAACACCATTTTTTTGTTAAAATATAAAATTTGGGATCTGTTGATTTTTTAGAGTTATTGGAACTATGTACAGGTGTAAAAAATTTATTGATACATTTATTATAGTATAAGAATAATTATTTTATTAGACTGAACCAAAATGTAACACCTAAATACATTATAATAAATTTATTTTTGATTTAATTTAAAATCATAGATATATTGTGATGTACATAACAATGGGTTTAAAAAAATAATGTACTCTATTAATATATAATTTCACATGATCATTTTAACCTAAGAGTTATGTTGGTTGGTATGAATAGTAACAACTAAATTATGAAAATTATGGTTATCTATTTATTAGAAATAAAATAAGAATCATTTAAAGGGAAAATGAATTTGTTCTAAAAATGTATTTTTTAAGGAATTTAGTTCCCATTTGCACATATAATTTAGAAATAATTTTTACAAATTTTACACAGTATATTTGATAAAAATAATTATATTTATTTATCTAAAATATCAAAATTATATTTTTGTTATTTTTTATTTTTCTAGAATGTATTATTTTTGGATGAATAGTAAAATACTTAATTTCAATTGAAAATAGCCATTTCATTTTAATTATTTTTAAAGATAAATTATATTTTAAATTAATTTTAATATAAAATAAATTTAGATTGATATATATTAATTCAATATAGGTTATTGGAATCATTTTTATATAGATTTTGCAGATGAAAACTCTGTAACCTTTTGAACATTTTCTCTCTGAAACCCCTCTTTCTCATCATGTATACCGGATTAATTTTAAATAAAAAAATTTTCAAGTATGTTAATACAATTTAAAAAAATGTATTCCATATTTTAGATAAAAGTAATTTATATTATCTAATAATATAAAATTATTTTATGACAAAAATGAACAGTGAAAATAGTGAAAATTAATTATTGTAGTTACGATAAAAATGGATTTATAGGGGGTTAAAAGAAACTAATAATATTTAAAATAACCTAAAAACTTATCTAAAATCTATTAGATAGGAGTATTTCAACCTTATAATGTGTATTTATTGATAATACTTTATTTGGGACCCTTGTGGCTTATGGAAAACATGGGTACACATTTCTCTTTTCAAAAATCACAATTATGCCACTCACCTCACTTATAAAGGGTCACCCCCTCTTTTCTATTATTAGAAAAATCAATATATTTTTTACTAGAAAACCTTTTTTAGAATAATTTCAACTATGGAAGGATTTGGTTTAAAATCTAAGGAGGACACCCAAATAAAATTTAACACTATTCAAAGACCATTTTTATTTTATTTATTCCCCCATTGCCAAAAATTATTATTCAAAAACAGTGATATAATAACCTAATTATCTTAAATATACATATACTTTGTTATATTTATTTAATTAACAACAACCATCCCCTCTTTCATCAAATAGGTTATGAAATAATCATTCGTGTGTACGACGTACTCTCACCTCACGAATCAATGTCCATCATTTTTCTATTAACACCTCCCAGGGATGGGTGTGATTATGGATATAATTATATATATATATTAAATTTAAAAAATAATTATACAACATTATTCATTAAATTATATATAACTTTTAAACATTCCATTATTATGGAGTATGATAATGTTACTCATGCGTACGGTGGGTTATCGCCTCACGAAGCGATGTGATTCATCATTCAATAGTGCTTTACATGGAATATGATAGGGAATAATTTAATGAAAATATGTGATATTAATGAAATATTTATTATATTCATGATATATTTATCATTATGAAAATATAAAACATTATTTTATTTGTTTACCTTTTCACTCCCTAAATGATGAAAACATCATTCATGTCTGTGTGGAAAACATTCTTCATAAAGTTATATGACTCTCCTATCATCATCAAACCACAAGGATGATATATATATATATGTATGTGTATTTAAATATTTAATATTTTATTTATGATATTATTATAATTATATAAATATAAAATATTTCTTACTCTCTTTCCTTAATAATCATTGAAAAATGTAAACGTCACTCATGCATACGTATGACCAACCATATCCATGATAAAAACGTACTTAATTTCCAAAAAACCTTTCCTGTTTGGTCATAAATGTATAATTTATATATAAATATGGTATTTATATCTTTATTATTATTCTACAGATTAATGAACTATATAATATTCATATGAATAGGAACTTTGACGACAAAAAAATGAATGAGAAAACAGGTCAATTAGCACCCAAAACAATGATAATAAGGAAATATTATTAACACAAAGGTTATACTATCTTTTAAAAGAATCTTACATGATATTATTAATATAAATATGATTACTTAATAATTTAATAACATGTTTAAAATCACTATAAAAAATGTTAAAGCGGCTTCAACCCAAAGAAAGCATGAGGTAAAAGGCTTCATCTGAATTTCCATTCATTAAATAATTTTGTAATGTTATGAACAAAAATTATTTCATATGGTGTATATAATGAAACATTAAAATATAATTTCATGATTAATTCAAAATTAATGGTATTTTAGGTTTTAATTTGAAATATTTTATCCAATTTTATTAATGTGAAATTTACCAAATGATAAAAGTTTTTGTACAGACCCACATTCCATTGTGATTGTTACCTTTCTGTTTAAATAATCACATATTTTTATAAAAATTCATTGGAAACTAAAATTATTTTATATATACATATTTTGTATTATGGGTATTATTATTTCATAAACTATATATCATTCTTAAATAAAGTGTTTACTTTGATTGTTATTTTATTAACAAAATAAATATTGGAGAATTAGTGTCCTTTACTCAATTTTGATATTTAATGATAAGATACATTATCCATGAAGGTAATTAATCATTAGATATATAAGAAATGATTTGGACATATAATTATGGGTGGCGACCAGAATTTTATATCCCCTTGATGCATCAATAAGTCTTGTGAGAAACCCAAGTTGGCCAATTTAAACATGTTTCTACCAAAAGTTTGAAAATGTCTTTTAGAATGCCTTTATTTTAGAGGTATCATGTTTCTAGGACATGAAGTTTGAAAATTAATCATTTCCTTCATTATGAATTCAATTACTTTTTCTATGATATTTTCAAAATGATATTATCTTTGTATAAATTTCATTTCATGTTTATGGATTAAATGGAATGTTTTTTCAATTATTTACCTTGAAATATTGATTATGCCTTATCTAGTTATCATGGTAATGATATTGATTAAATGTAATGTGTTTTTATTTATTTACCAATCCATCTATATAATTCCTTATATTATCTTAATAAGAAATTTATTTAAATGGAACTTAGGTTTAGTTATTTAAATTTTCACGTGGATTATGATTATTGATTCATGATAATATCTAATTTAAATAACCTTTAATAAGAATTAAATCTCACCATTATGTTTCTTTATTTTCACAACATATGAATAAGGTAATTTTAAGTGAGTTTGAAAGGATTCTGTTCATTTTATTTCACTATTTATTATGTTTTATTTTCTATTTCAATATTAAAATGTGTATCATGTATGTATCTATTTCAATAAAAGTTCTAAACTGATATGTCCATTGGGATTTGAACAATTTTATATATACCAATTTAATAAAGTAAAAAACTATATTTGGTCAATTTGAGTCAGTTTCGTTACAGTTGGTACCGTATGATGTTCAATATAAATAATAGGAACTTTATAAAAGAAATATTAGAGTACAGAACATAACCCATAGTTAGATTTTGAGGATATGTATATAATAACATCCTAATGTTTTGGAAAGGAAGATATTATTTGATTTTTTCTAGAAATATATCAATGTATGGATACTAAAAGAGGATGTGGTTCTAGAATATAGGTACCTAAGAGTAATAAATCTGAAAAGGGTGTATTGGGCTTTACCTGATCATCACCTCGTGCATGATAATTACCCTTACTTTGCATGTAGTTTTAAACACCTGGGGGATGTACTTATGAAAATTCAAATTTTATTTACCATCCATTATTAATTATTTGAAAATAAATATATCCTCAAAAAACCATGTTTTTTATTTTGATATTTATAATTCATAAATTATAATTTATGATAAGTTTTACACCATATATGGAATTATACATTATAATTTAAAAATAAAATTTTTTAAGCTAATCCAGTATAATATATTATTAATAAATGGTTCCTATAGAGGATAAGGGTATCAATATTCATGTACAATGTTGATATTGACCTGTTAAGGAAGCTAATACCACTAGAATTGGAATTGAGAAAATTAATGAAATATTTGTGTAGATTATTCAGGTTATGAAAAATAATCTTTCTCAAATATAGAAACCTATTCCAAAATGATATTATTTGGTTTTTATAACGTTATGTTTTATAATCCACCATAATTTTTTGGGACTACTAATACAATGTCTGAAGTGTAATGTATTTAGTCTTCGTAGAAGATATTTATGGCCTTAGGATGTTGTGAAATTTCAAAGGTTTCAATTATAGTGTATTTTCACAATTGATTTTGTAATCAATGGTGGTAATTGATATAGAATAAAATAGAGGACTGGTAAATAAGACTCATAGAATGGAATGATTTTAATTACACGTTCTTTGATAAACATTTCCCTCGTAGGAAAAAATTTTAAATGAGGATAATTTAACATAACTAAAATCATATGGAAGAAGAATTTTTTTAGAGTATTAAGATACCTTTACAAGGTTATTTGGGTATTAAATAGACTATATATGTAACAAAAAGTAAAATATTGGTTATTTCAGTCAATGTCTTAAGCCAAGTCAATGAAATTCACGGGTCTCCCAAACATTTTCCTCATATGATGAAATAGTTTGTTTACATCAACATTGGGATGGAATTATATTAGTCTTATATATTCAATGGAGAAAAAGGAGGTCATATAAATACCTTTAAAATTTAATGTGCCAAAGAATAAGAATATAATACAGTGAAATATGATCACTACAATTGAGGTGTAAGTACCCAATGTTTTGGTGGAAGGTGCAAATATCCTATCATAAAATTTATATAATGATTTATATGATTCTTAATCCTCATACTCATAAATATTTTCCAAATTTTCCATGAATATTATACATTTACCTTTTAATTTATGTAAAGACTTATCAGTTAAAACATCAAATGTATTTCTCATTCCAATAAGGATGTGTCAGGGAGTCTCTATTGTAACACATAATCATTCTTTTTTTAACCTTATTATCATACCGATGGTTTACATTGATTTAATAATTGGTATTGATTGTCTATAAAAATATGATTTGAAATATTTATTACAAGAAGAATGAAATTATAATTTGTGAGGAAGATGTATAATATTTTATCTTTACTGTAGATAATTCACAATCTAAGTCATATCTAAATCAACCATGAGTATGTCTACTGAATTAAATTATTGTGGAAGAAGATAAAACATTAATAGGATAGAGAAGGTAGTTGTCAAATTGATTATGTACCTATTATATATGAATACATTGTTATATTTTATGAAGAATAGTCTAGACATCCACAAGAGTGTAGAGTTTAGTTTTACAATGATTTAATCCCTAATAGAGGAGAAATATAAAATTATCCTCATTGAATGTACATTATAAAATTTGTGGAGTTGAAGAAACAACAATAGGATTTGGGTAATAAGGGATTTATTCTCCATTGTGTTTCACCATGGGGATCCCTTGTTCTCTTTATAAAGAAGAAATATGGATCCATGATGCAATGAATTTATTATAGGGAAATCAATTCTATTGTAATAGAGAACATGTATCTTCATCTTCACATTGGTGACTTATTCGATTATTTTCATAAATCCCAATATTTTCGAATGATTGAAATTTATTCTGGGTATAAAAAATTTTGAGTATCAAGGAATAAATTTTAAAGAAATTATTTCAAATGAGCTATAAACATTACAAGTTTACAATAATTCCATTTGTATTGACAAATGAAAAAAAAAATTATTGATTTAATGAATAGAGTATTCAATGAATATAATGAATATTTTTTATGGTATTGATTGATGATAGTTTGGTGTATTTTAAAATCTACTGGGACCATGAGAATTACATGTTAATCTTTCTTTAGACTCATAGAAGAAATGAGTTATATGGTAAATATAGTAAGTGTGATTTTTGACTTCATGAGGATTATTTTCTTGTCTATATTGTATCAAATTATGGAATCAGTATTGATACTATGAGTACAAAGGATGTTAGATAATGGCCTATACCAATAAACATAATTGAGGTACCTAGTTTCACTGGTTTTTAAGGATATTATCGGTGATTTGATTACAATGTTTCTCATTTATCTAACCCATTAATAATGTATACACATAAAGGGGATAAGTTCGTTTGGAGAAAATAATGTGAAGAATGTATTGATGAAACAATTTTGATATTATTCAATGCTCTAATTTTTACTCTACCATTTGGAAAGGATGGGTTTGTGAAATATAGTGATTCATCGAATAAGGGACTTGGTTGTGTCCTAATGAAAAATGATGATTGTATTTCCTATGCATCTAGGAAGATGAAGACTCATGAATAGAACTATCCAACCCATGATATTGATTTGGAAGCTTTAATATTTACACTAAATATATGGAGACAATATCTATATGGTGAAGGATGTGATATATAGATAGACTATAAGAGCTGGAAATAAAAATGTTTAGAAATTAAGCTCAGCATGAGGAAAATGTGATGGATTGAGCTACTCAGGGATTATTAATTCTCAATAAACTACAACCTATGGAAATAAAATAATGTAGTTCAATAATTTATTAGGAAATATCATGGAGTTATGACCCAAATGATGATTTATAGAGATCATATGTTCATGAATATAGTAAAGATAGTTATGGTAATTATTAAGGGAGGGGAGACATCATTCATTTTCCAATAGATTATTAATACACAATTTTTATAAAATATAAAAAAAATTAAATCTAGTGATGATAAATTTTAGAATAAAATAAATGGTGTGAATGATTATAAATTAGAAAACTTTTTTGGTCAATATGGTGTTATAAAATTTAGAAATATAATATGTGTTATATCAATAACTGATCTAAAAAGTGAATTTTGGGATGAAACTCATAGATAAAATATTTATGTACACATTGGTAGGAAAAATAAGATTTGGTATTTGAGGGAACATTTTTTGAGGGGTAACATAAAGATGAAAATTGTTTATTATGTGTCCAGGTGTTTTGTTTTTCAACTAGTGAAATATGTGAGATAACATCTTAGAGGATTCATGTATCATCATCTAATTAATATTTATAAAATGGGATGAAATTAATATATACTCTATTATAGGACTACAAACGACTCCTAGAAAGAATTATGCAATAAGGGTTATCATAAATAATATAATAAAACCTGTATATTTCCTCTATATAAGAGAATATTTACCTCTTGATTTCCTCAAAAGGATCTATATTAATGAAGTTTTAAGACATCATTATGTAAATATTTCAATTTATTCTAATATTGATCCACATTTTACATTGAAATTATGGAAGATTATTCAAAAGGATCTTGATAATGAGCTTCATTTAAGCACTACCTACCATCCTAAAATTGATGGAAAATATGAACAGAATATTAAAAATATGGAAGACACATTGAAGTAATGATCATTTGACTTTCAAATCATTTAGAATCATTATTTACTTTTGTAGAATTTTCATATAAAAACGGTTTCCATTCAGGTATTTAAATGGTGAAATATGAATCATTATGTATTTTGATATTTTATTATCCAACTTATTGGGATGATATTGGTGAAAGAAAACTCATAGTCCCAGAACATATTAAATAGAAAAAAAACAATGATAAATGATATTTATGTTAATATTCATGTATCTCAAATTAGTAAAAATGGTTATTCGAATAATTGGATGAAGGATTTGGAATTCTAAAGGGGAGATCATGTTTTCATGAATGTATCTAAATGTAAGGGTGTTATAAGGTTTGGTACGAAAAGGAATGTGAACCCTAGTTACTTCTTTCCCTTTAAATTCTTGAAATAATTTTATTTTTTCTCTCATCATTTGGAAATTCAACTGAGTGTCCTAAAATTACATGATGTGTTCCATATATCATTGTTAAGGAAGTTTAAGAAAAAAGAAATTCATTTTATCACCTATAATGAAGTAGAATTGGAAGCTGGATTATCTTACCATGAAGAACACATATAGATTAATGATACTTTTGAAAAAATATTGAGGAATTGTAGGAATTGACTGGTAAAGATACATTTTAGAAATCAAAAAATGAACGAAGCAGCATGGGAACTAGAAGATTTTATATTGAAGAACTATCCTCAAATGTTTAAAATGTAATAACCATGAAATTTCAAGGATGATATTTTTTAGGGGGGAAGAATTCACACCCCAATACATTACAGTTTATTTCTTTTATAACAAATTTAATTCAATTGATAGATTACGATTCTTGCCACACTAGGTTTCAACAAAACATGATACTATATCAAAATATAATTTAAAATGGTCATGTTTACATAGATTTTAATTTGGTGAGTATAAATAGAACAAAGTATTTTAGGAATATTATGATTTTCTTATTACAAATAATATAATATTCACTTAAATTAAAAAGAAATGTTTTCGGGAAAACTATATTTTTTCAAAAAGTCGGTTTAGTAGCACTCAACACACATAATATACAATTAATTTTTAAAACTTTTCTGTAATTTTTATACTTAAATAAAATTAATTTTTGAAACTATAATAAAAAATTACCTTACGGCGATTTGTTTTTTATTTTTTTCGAAATGATTCATTTTTGGATGAATCGTAAAAAATACTGAATTTTAATTGAACACCGCCTTTTCATTTTATTTTTTAATAAATTAAAATAATATTTTAAGTTTATTTGAAAGTAATACTAGTTGAATTATATTTATATTAATCTAATTTATGTCTCTATATTCATTTTCATATTTAAGTTTCATATAAAAACACTGTAAACATCTGAACATTTTCTCTTCGAAAACAAACATTCTCATCACGTCTATGATATTAATTTTAAATTAAAATTTTCCACTAATGTAAAATTATTTTGGAAATATATATTCTATATTTTTAATAATAATTATTTAAATTATCTAATAATTTGAATTTAATTATTGACCAATATTACTATGGGAAACTATAAAAAATAATTAATGTGGTTTAGGTAAAAATGTGTATCAGGGGGTTGAACTTACAATATATTGGTTAAAATAAACTAAAAACATGTATAAAATATATTTTATAGCCATATTTATTCATTATCATGTATAAGTCTCTAAAATAGCCTTTATTTACCCTTTTAACATTTGAAAAAAATGGGTGCACCTGTTTATTTCATAAAATTACAAGTATGCCACTAACCTCTCTTAAAAAAGGTTTCCGCCTATTCTCTCTTCTTAACACCTTAAAACAAATTTTTTTAATCAAAAATATATCCTTTATTAATTAAATCCCCTCATCCTATATGCATTAATTTATTCAAAAATCTATCCTAGGATGGATTTTGGGGGAAACCAAAGTGGTTTACCTAATAAAGAGGTAATATTCTTCAATGAGAATTTTTATTTAATTTCATTATCCACCTTATTCAATTATTATTAAAACATACTAATATAATAACCTTAGAACATTAAATATACTAATATGTTTTTAAATTAAGTAAATGACTTAAAAAAATCCCCACTACCATCAAATGTGTTATGAAATCCTCATTTGTGTGTACGAAAGACTACCACCTCACGAACTGATGTCATTCATTTTTACATTACCACGTATCATTGTTAGGAATGATGATGGATATGAAGCATATATTCATATATGATATTTATATCATAATTATTATCATTTATTAATTGTATCATATATACTTATTTAAATTCCATTTTATAAGGGATATGATAACATCACACGTGTGTACGGTAGATTAGGACCTCACAAATCGATGTGATTCATTATTCACGAACGATTTACATGGAATGCGATTTAAATAAATTTAATAAATATATGTGATATTCATGAAAAAATTATTATATTCATGAAATATTTATCATTCTAAAAATATAATACAATATTTTCATTTTTTACCATTTCACTCACTAAAAGATAATAATGTCATTTGTGTATGTGTGGACTATCGCCTTCACAAAGTGATGTGACTCTATTCCTGTCACCACACAATATGGATAAAATATATAAGAGTATTTCATTATTTAATATGGTATTTATTATATTATTATAATTATGTAATGATAAAATACTAATAACCCCCTTTTTATAATGATCGTTGAAAAATGGAAACATTACTCATGCGTACGCATGGCCTACCGTCTCCATGATCATAACATACTTAATTTATTAAAACCACATTAATGATTGGTCTTAAATGTATAAATATTATATAAATATGATAATTATTTCATGATTATTATTCTAGAGACTATGGAACAATAAAATATGAAAAATAATGGAATATTTCATGACAAAGAATGAATGATAAAACAAGGCAATAAACACTTGAAACAATGAAATAAATGAAATATAATTTACAAATGGGTGAGAATATATTATAAAAGGATCATATATGATATTATAAATATTATTATATTTTTTTATAAGTTAATAACAATTTTAGAAGCACTATTCAGGAAGTTAAATAATTTTAAACTAATAGGAAACGTGAAGTAAGAGTCTTTCTCTCAATTTCCCTCTATTAAGGAATATTTTAATGTTATGAACCTAATATATTTTGTATAGTGAATATATTTACATTTTACATATAAAACCATGATTAATTTATAATTCATGGTTTTTATTGATTCAATTTGAAATACATAATCCAAAAGGATTGACCTGAAAATTACTAAGTGGTAAAATTTATCATAATATCTCGCTTTGTTTTGTGATTGTTATCTTTCTCTTGAAACAATAACATTATTGTGACCACATTAATTGGATAATAAATTTATATTAAATATTCATTTTTTTGAATTATGTAAATGATTATTGTGTAAAATATATACCATTTTACATATAGTGTTTACTTTGAATGTTATTTGATTAACCAGTGAAATATTGATAAATCCATATATGCTACTAAATTTAAATACTTCTTGATAATTTATATTATTCATCAATTAAATCAATTATTCTATATATGAGTAATTTCTTGGAAACTCATTTATGGGTGGGGACTATAATTATAATTCCCCTCAAAGAATCACTAGGTCTCATGATAGAAATTAGTTTTCTAGATTAAATTGATTTATAGTTGTAGTTTAAACCATGATTTGAAAGGTCTTTAAGATAGAGGTATCATGTTCTAGAGAAATGAAATCCAATAATTAATCTTTTCTCTAATTACAAATGTACATATTATTATCCATGATATTTTCCCAATGATATTATCTCGGGATGCATTTCATTCTTAGTTTACTAATTAAATAGAATGTGTTTTCTGTTATTTACCTTTAATTATTGATTATTCCTTATCCAGTTATGATAGTCATGATATTAATTAAATGGAATATGATTCAAGTTATATACATTTCCATATTTATTATTCATTTTCTTATTATGATATTCATGTTATTTAATTGGCTTTTTTGTTCAGTTATATACCTTTCCTTATTGATTATGATTGTTGATTTATGATAGATTCCACTATACTGAACCCTTAAAGATCATTTTTTATCACCAATATATTGTGTTATTTCCATAGGATATTAAAAAAATATCTTTGAAAGAATATTCAATGATAGAGATCATTTAGTTTTTTTATGGTTTTTTATTTTTAAGTCAGAAGGTCAAATGGGTATCATTTGTGTATCTGGTTCTCCAAAACTGGTAATTTTATTGGTATATTAGGATTTAGACCTCTATATAAATTTAAATTTAATAAATTGATACACCCAATTCGATTTATTAGATTTGGGTTCATTAAACAGAGTACCAACAACATCCAACAGTTTATGATTTTTAACCTATGAAAACCATTTCCCAATTACAAGAAGAGGGGAAGTGCACATATATTATTTATCCCTATATGATACTCCAAAGGATCTATAATGTCACATATTATAACATAAAGTAATTTAGTGTAGGATATTTCCAAAATCCATACAACTTTAGCCAAAACTAGGAATATGAGTATATATTGGTTCTATTGAAAGAATCTACAACATCCATCAGATTGGGGTTAACCCAAGGACTATCTGGTTATAGACATTATAAATATAGAACCCCTTTGGGTGTTATCCAAAAATTATAATTTCTTTATTTTATTATAATTTTTTTTATTTTCGTTATTCAATTTTTAATAACTTCTAAATAGAAAACAAGAAGGGAGTGAATTCATAGGGGGAATGACTTATTCAAGTCACCTGGCAGATAAAATAAATTTACCATGTAAAACTTTTACCTATCATGGACCCGACATAACACACAAAATAAATGAGTGACCGCTTGAGTAAATAACATACCACAAGATGAAATGGTGTGACCATGTAATGATAGAGTTTTGTGGTATGTGGAGAAACAATTAGAATAAGATATTGTATAGTATAAAATTATCAATGGATGGATGGAAATTATTAAGGGATGTATCAACCACCCAAATAAATTATTGTGAGTAAATTTTTCTAATTTTGGAATAATCATACGTTGAAATAAAACTAGTTTATGAAGGCATGATGTGGTAGTGGGTTTGAAGTAAACATATAGAGGTACTGACCATAGGATGATAATGATCAGTAAAATGGATGCATGAAAATAGGGTAGATCAACCATGGATCCAACCTACAACATATGTTTTTTCAAATTATTTTCTGGGATAATTTTATTTACACTAGAGCTTACTGTATTAAACACCCTAAATTGAACTTTTTTCAAGTACTTTTTTCTCAATATAATGTATTTTAATGTTGATTTTTCTTACACCATATAGGGACTTGAATGGAATGTCCTTGGTTCTCTCAAAAACAATACAAGGTCAGTAACATACCAAGAATATGTGTTTCAGATAATGGTAAATTTTATATTTTATGTTACCCATTAATCGAACAAACAAGTTTCTTAAGGAAAAGTAAAAATAAGATTTTAATTTATTATGAAATAGAGTAAACACACAAAGGAACGAAAGGCTCTTTATTCAAATGGGAAGACCATAGTAATTACAATATGCTGAGATCAAATTAGAAATTAAGCTAACCAAAGATACCAATTAAAAACCCTATTAAGATTACAGGAAGACCACATAAAACAACAAAGACCCCAAGAAGATAATATGGGTCCTTAGGATCTGGCATAATGAGCATGAAAACAGACAAAGCCACAACTGCCACACTAAGCACTAAAGGGATGACTTGAACCATCTTCTTATTCTTCTTCAATCACCTTACGCTTAAGAAGCCCCTAGTCTTGGTTTTATAGGGAACCAATCCGACTGTTACCTCAAGTAGCCGTTGGAAACTCGATTACTATAATTATAGTTGTTAGTCCTATAACGTTTTAACTAATGAACAATTAAGTAATCAACGACATGATAAAATTAATTAAATATATTTAGTAATAATAATAAGAGATTTATTTTTTTTATAAATGTTATTGTTTATTACAATATAATCTTATTTTAATTAGGATGATAAAGATATTAACAAAAATATTTGTTTTGAGTTATTACTATTATAAATTAGGATTAGATTAATTTGTTATAAAGTTATTAATAATATTTATTTTGTTTAATAAAAATTATAGCTATTTAATTTAAATATTTTTGTTATAAAATTAGATTATTATTATTTTTCTTTTAAATTTTATTAATTTAAAATAATATGACATATTTATGTTTTATCAAAATAAATAAATCTAATAAAATTGTTGTTATTAATTTTCAAATTCTATGTATATAGATCTATATTTTATAAATGAACTTAATAATAATAAACACATTTTTATTTGTTTCAAAATAATTAGAATTTTTGTTAATAAATCAAAATTATATTATTATTTATGAATTATAAATATATATGAATTAATTTAATGATAAAAGAATCAAAACATTTACTTTTCTAAAAATTATTGATAAAATATTATTATTAATTGATTATTGTTAAACTTTAGACATTAGACATAAAAGAAATATTATAATATAAATATAATAAAGTTTAAAAATAAGTAATAATAAGTGATATAATAATAAAATAAGCATAGGCAATCACAGGTTGGATAAAAAAGGATAATTAAAGTATAATAAAAATTTAAAAAGGTGATTGAGAGGGGAGAGTCATGGGTTGGGGTAAAAAACAAGGTAATGATAAAAAGAAAAGGAATAAATAATAATAATAAATTAAAAAGAAATAAAGGAACTGGTGTAGTGTGAATCAGGTGAATAGGAGTGTTTAGGGTTCTAGTTTTCGTTTTGGGAAGCTGCATAGAGAGGACGAGCCACCGAGAGCTCTAGTTGTCGGGGGAGAGTTGTGCGTAATATGTGTGTTCGTTCAGAAGAGTCTGCGCGTGACGGGATTGAGGTCGACTGAGGTCTGAGAGGTGTGGCGCTACGAAGGGAGAAGCGTTGCGATGGTGTTCATCTAGGTGTGCACATTGAGTAGAGTCAAGGCCGTGTTGTTTTGTTGCGAGTCGAAGGGGAGCGCACAGTTGGTTAGCGCGTAGGTCTCATCTAGAGATGGGCTATGCAAGATGTCCGAGTCCGAGGCTGGTTCATCTTTAGGTGAGCTCATGGTCCGTCTACGGTTAAGGTTTCACCTGGTTCGATTCTAAGGTAGGTCGTTATCGTCGGTTCTCTGTTAGGGTTGTAGGTTTAGATTTTCATGTTCCTTAAGATCTGGTTTGGATCTCTTTCAAATTATTATTCTGTTTTTAAACTTGTATTGTCAATTTAAGAGCAGCAGACCACTGGTTTTATTCTGAAAATATCTTTCTTGCTGCAATTATATATTAAATCTTTCAATTTCTTTTTTCTATTTTTGGATGAATATATCACATATTTATGTCTCTGTTTTGTGTCAGATTGTAATACAAGATTGAAACCTGTCAATAATTTTTTTGTCCCGTGACTCCCTTATGGATCCCTTTAACCTCTCCTTTCCAATATCCTACTCCCCTTTCCATATCATCCCTTATCCACCGATCCATTCATTTTTTCAGTATGGTTATATATTATATATATATATAAGTTCTGTTTTGTCTTCTACCCAAACTCAGAGGTTTGTTTGCACCTCCGTAAGTTAGGCAGTAGGTCCTCAGTTTTGGTTGAGTTGAGACCTGTGGATCTTTTGAGATCCCTCTTCCATGCGCATGAACCCCACAGGTTCATTCTCTTATTATTGTCAACCTCTCCTTCAAGCTCACATGACCTCCAGAAAGCCTCTTCCAATCCGACATTCCTCCTCTATCAAGGTAGGAAAATATTACTATTTATTTTATAGTGCAAACTGGACTACATATATTGTATATAACAGGGTATATATATGTAATAATATATATATATATGGTTGTGAAACTGGAATCGTCTCTTCCCCTTCCTATTTTAAAACAGGGTATATGGTTTTCTTTAAATGTTGTAAGGATTGACCTCTCTTGGTCTTATTTTACAACCTGTATATATATGAATATATATAATTTTAATATGAGTATGTACATATATTAATACACCTCAATGTTGTCTTGGAGATTGTACATGTTTTATGAATTCGAACAATTTATGAAGGATGGTTTTGAAAGGTTTCCTTTATATCCAAACCCATTTTTATGCTAGGTGTATATTCGGGTGGTTAATTATATATATATATATATATATGTATAATTTCCAAAACTAAATCTATTTATAATATTTCCAAAATATTTCAGTATGTATTACAATGGATTATATACACATAAAGGGTATTCTGAATTTATTTTTAATATGCAAACATTTTTTTTGTAAAATATATATATATATATGCATAATTATATAATTACTCATATATGTTTTCCAATACAAACATTTATGATTTTTAAGACTTGAGTATCCATCCTTTAAAAATATTTTATGCGCAAACTAAGTCTTGGGTTAAATGGAATTACATTTTTAAAACCTAAGTATATACATAAGTACATATTTAAGTGACACAATCCAAATCTGTTTTATAATTTTTAGAAGGATATTTCCAAGCCCCAAGTAATGTTTTAGATTTGAAATATCATTCGGGTACAATTGTATTTATACATGGTATGAAAAACCATCATTTTTATATATGTATATACATACAGTCATATATGTTACAAACCTAACATGTTTTGGTTTTCAATCAAGTAGAGTCAATAAATAAATATGTTACAGAAGTAATTATTACATGTAGGAAATTATTAAACATAATTTGGTTATGGAGATTTAAATACATATACCTTGTGTATATACAGTTATATATAATTATATAACTTCCAAAAACCTAATTTCAAGTATTGAATATTAGAATTAGTTAATGAAGTTAATATTTGAAGGCATATTAATAAATGTTATTTTGGTGTTTGCTAAACTAATATGCACTTGTGTGTATAAGTATACAATAATACATTTATCATGTCAAGTTTATTTTAATTAAAGAAGTTTTAATAATATTATCCACGTTTTAATTTAAAAGAATATATTTTAACTTGACCAAAATATATTAGAAAATTAATGGATTTTTAAATCATGTTATGTTATATATCATTTTGTGCTCACATATATTCCTGTTACATAATGAACTTGCTACAGCATTTGATGTAGGTTACTCAAGTTTATGATTTAGCCTATTTTCATGTTCCCTGATACTTTTATCAACATATTAAATAACATGTATTTTTTATTAAGTAGCCCTCTACATGAATAAAGATTTTAAGTCAAAGAGTAATCGTTTCATGTGGAAAACCCCATTCATTCATCATTTTAGGTTCTTTAATTATTATTACATGTGTAAAACATAATTTACTTGTCCATGCATGCCTTGGAAAATTGTTATTATCAAACTTTATGTATTCATTGTCATATCTTGTATTTCTATAGTAAATGTACAATGGATTCATTATCCATTTCATTTATCGTTGTATTCAATAATGCATGCATAATAAAAATCATGATAATGAACTAAATTACCCAAAGTTTACGGCATGACATATGTATAGCACTCAGTGATTTTGGTATTTGATGTATGAAAATGAAGTAATTAACATTATGTGCAACTCTGATCATTCATTACTCTTAACTTTTTAATTTTTACTACATACTATTATGTCATTCATGATTGGAATTTTATTTATTCATCAAACATGTAATTGAACTATGTATCCTTGTAATTCCAACAACATGTTTTGATCGAGCACTTTTACGATGTGTACTAGTGTTGCAGCTTTTCTTTTGACAGAGTATTTTATGGGTTTTTAAAGAATATTTTCAAAAGTTATTTTTGGTATTGCTTAATATTTTTAAACCCATTACTGGGCATAATTTTCCTCACCCTACGTTTTAAATGAAAATTCTTCAGGTATCAGTCATGTTTTAATGATGTTTCAGAGTGCAGCTCATTTTCCAGAACATGAACCTCACGATCTTCTGTAGCATGAGACATGATGTGATAAATGAAAATGTTATGTAATGATTATGGTACATCATGTCTCTTGGGAATTGGATCTAGGAACTCGGGAGCCGGGTCCTTACAGTTGGTATCAGAGGATATGTTCATACAATTCTGGAAAACCCAGGTAATAAAAAAATATGTAGCTATGACTAAACCTTACTAGGTGATTTTATTATAGCTTTCAGATGGCAGATGAAACTGTGCCTAACAATATACTATCACATTCTGTAGAAGCCCAACAGACTATTGTTTCTATAACTAGTCGAGAGAATTTTCATAGCTATGCTCATATCTGCATGATGTGCAAACACCTGTATGATGTGTCAAACTCACCTCCGGTGCCTCAGCTACACCGGGGATTAGGATTTGATTACCTTCTTATGATGATGGCCCAATTTCCATCTAATGTACGTCAAATAAAGATACCATGAGGTACTTTTCTGAGTGTTCATGGTAGGTGAGGACGTTGGTTTAATGGCCCTCGACAGTTTTCAAGAAGCTTCTCCTACCGGAGACCTTCGAGTGGCCTATCTTTTCCAAATATTGAACTACGGCTTCTGGGTCCAGTTTTTGGACTTCGGGATGTTCAAATATGAGTCCACTCGATTGTATTATAGGAAACAAGTGTATTTTGACTTTTCCCAACTTCATACCCCTCATGTTACACTCATGAGACGTCATAAGTGCCCCCCATGAGTTTAACCCTGAATTCTCAGCTAGTGTTTTGTTTGAGGAGTTAGGGAGTTTATATTCTCTGTGTGGAGTTCGTATAGTAGGTCTTTAAAGGAAACTCAGGCACTGATGTATAAACTTATGTGTTATTGAAATATTATCTGTTTTCCTTTCCTATGTTTACTTTGTCTGAACTTTCAAATTGAATTCTCATGAATATGTTTTCAGATGGCTGGACAAACAAATATCTCATCCCTACCTGATGAAATTTTGTAGGATATCATAATCAGGACATGCACTGTGGACTATCCTTCTTTCCTCAACCTACGAGGATCATGTGAACTCATGTTTGATTTGTCTAAAAGCCATGAAATCCTTCATTCCTATCAAGGGATTTACCATATCTTCAACCTCGTCTCCATTACCCAAATCCCTTGTTATAGGCGGAGGGGGAGATACTTCGAGGGTGCTTTTCGATGTTTCACTCTGGCACTGAATTTTTCTGCCATAGCATGTTTCCTAGTGGCTACCCAATATGGGAACCTCAGAGTAGCCTAAATGTTCTAGATTCTAAACCACTGTTTTTTCAATCGCATCATTCCAATGGAATATCTTGAGCGTGATGTAGTCTGGCGGAGCACCAGAGAATATGTCCATTTGGACATCCCCGAATTTATTATCGCTCTAGCCTCCCTATGGAAGCTTGTGTGTAGAATTCATGAGTATGAATTGAAAACATACTGCTCGAGGTATATCTGGGCCAGTGAAGCAGAGGAACTGAGTACGATCCTGGGTATTCCATTGACCAAGACAAATCTCCCATTTTGGTGATGATGATCATCTGGGGAATTTCTTTTCCAGTTAATAATTGTGAGGACGCAATTCCTTGTAGGGGGAATAATGTAACATCCCAAGAATCTATGTTTCATATAATGGTAAATTTTATATTTTATGTTACCCATTAATCGAAAAACTGGTTTCTTATGGAAAATTAATAATAAAATTTAAATTTATTAGGAAATAGATTAAACACACAAATGAAAAAAAAGGATATTTATTCAAATGGGAAAACCATAGTAATTTCGATACACTGAGATAAAATAGGAAATTAATCTAACCAAATATACGAATTAAAAACCCTATTAAGATTATAGGAATACAACACAAAACAATGAAGACCCCGAGAGGATAATAGGGGTCCTTAGCATCCGTCATAATGAGCAAGTGAACGGACAAAGCCACCACATCCACACTAAGCACTAAAGGGATGACTTAAACCATCTTATTCTTCTTCTTCAATCACCTTTAGCTTAAGACACCCCAAGGATTGGTTTTATAGGGCACCAATCCGACAGTTACCTCATGTAGCTGTTGGAAACTCGACGGCTATAATTATATTTGTTAGTCCTATAAGGTTTTAACTAAAGAACAATTAAGTACTCAACTACATGTTAAAATTAATTAAATATATTAAGTAATAATAATATACGATGTATTTTATTTATATATTTAATCTTTTTATTAAAATATAAACTTATTTTAATTAGGATGATAATGCTATGAACCAAAATATTCATTTTGAATTATCACTATTATAAATTCTGATTAGATTGATTTGTTATAAAATTTTTAGTAATATGTATTTTGTTTAATAAAAATTATAGCTATTTAATTTAACCATTTTTGTTATAAAATTAGATAATTATTTGTTTTTATTAAAAAAATTTAAGTTAAAATAATATGACATATTTATGTTTTATCAAAATAAATAAATCTAATAAAATTTTGGTTATTAATTTTGAAATTCTATGTATATAGATATATGTTTTATAAATGAACTTAATAATAATAATAAAAATTATTTGTTTCAAAATAATTAGAACGTTAGTTAATAAATCAAAATTATATTATGATTTATGAATTATAAATATATATGAATTAATTTAATCATAAAATAATCAAAAAATTTACTTTTCTAAAAAGTATGGATAAAGTATTAGTATTAATTGATTATTATTAAACTTTTGACTTTAGAAATAACATATATATTATGATATAAATATAGTAAAGTTGAAAAATAAGTAATAATAAGAGATATTTTAATAAAATAAACATAGGGAATCCCAGGTTGGATAAAACATGGATAATTAAGAGATAATAAAAATTTAAAAAGTTGATTGAGAGGGGAGAGTCATGGGTTGGGTTAAAAAACAACGTAATGATAAAAAGAAATGGAATAAAAAATAATAGAAAATAAAAAAGAATGAAAGGAATGGGTGAATTGGGAATCAGGTGAATAGGAGTGTTTAGTGTTCTGGTTTTCATTTTGGGAAGCTTCATGGAGAGAATGAGCCACCGAGAGATCGAGTTGTTGAGGGAAAGCAGCACGCCTCAGGTGGGATTGTACGGGGGAGTCTATGTGCAGTAGGACTGAGGTCAACCGAGGCCGGAGAGGTGTGGCGCTGTGAAGGGAGAAGCGTCGCGATGGGGTTCGTCTGGGTGTGAATCGCGAGTAAAGGCAAGGTCGTGATGTGTCATCACCAGTCGAAGGGGTGCACACAATTGGTTAGCGCGTAGGTCTCGTCCGTAGATGGGTTGTGTAAGGTGTCTGAGTCTGAGGGTGGTTCATCTTCAGGTGAGCTCATGGTCAGTCCGCGGTTAGGGTTTCACCCAGTTTGATTCTAAGGTAGGTCGTTATCGTCAGTTCTCTGTTAGAGTTGTAGGTTTTTATTTTCATGTACCTTAAGATCTGGTTTGGATCTTTTTTGAAGTACTATTCTATTTTTAATATTGTTTTGTCAATTTATGAGCAGCGGACAAATGGTTTTGGTCTGAAAATTTCTTTCTCGGTGTAATTATATATTAAATCTGTCAATTTCTTATTTCTATTTTCAGATGACTCTGTTACATATTTATGTCTCTGTTTTGTGTCGTCTTGTAATACTAGCTTGAAACCAGTCAACAATTTTGTTGTCCCATGACTCCCCTAAGGATCCCATTAACCTCTCATTTCCACGATCCTCCTCCCCTTTCCATCTCATCCCTTATCCATCCAGCCATTCATTTTTTCTTTATGGTTATATATAATATATTTATTTAGGTTGTGTTTTCTTTTCTACCCAAACTCAGATGTTTGTTTGCACCTCCATAAGTCAAGGAGTCGGTCCTATGTTTTTGTTGTGTTGAGACCTGTGGATCTTTTAAGATCCCTCTTCCATGCGCATGAACCCCTCAGGTTCATTCTCTTATTCTTTTCCACCTCTCCTTCAAGCTCCTAGGACCTCCAGCAAGCCTCTGCCAATCCAAACCTCCTCCTCTGTCAAGGTAAGGGGATATTACTATTTATTTTATAGTGAAAACTAAACTACATATATTGTATATAATAGGGTATATATATGTATATATATATATATGGTTGTGAAACCGGAATCGTCTCTTTCCCTTCCTCTTTTAAAACATGGTATATGGTTTTCATTAAATGTTGTAATGATTGACCTCCCTTGTTTTTATGTTACAACATGAATATATATGAATATATAAAATTTTAAAATGAGTATGTATATATATAAAAACATTTCAATGTTGGCCTGGAAATTGTTCATGTTTTATGAATTCAAACAATTTATGAAGGATGGTTTTTAAAGGTTTCCTTTAAAGACAAACCCATTTTTATGCTATGTGTATATTCAAGTGTTTAATTATATATATATATATGTATGTATGTATGTATGTATGTATGTATAATATCCCAAACTAAATATATTTATAATATTTCCAAAATATTTCATTATGTTTTACAAAGGAATATATACCCATAAAGGGTATTCTGAATTTATTTTTAATATACAAAACATTTTTTTTTAAACTTTATATATATATGTATAATTATATAATTAGGCATATATGTTTTCCAATACAATCATTTATGATTTTTCAGACTTGATTATCCATCCTTTAATAAGATTTTATGAGCGAACTAAGTCTTGGGTTAAATGGAATTACGTTTTTAAAACCTAATTATATACATAAGTACATATTTAAGTGACACAATCCAAATCTGTTTTATAATTTTTAAAAGGTGATTTCTAAGCCTTATGTAATGTTTTAGATGTGAAATGTCATTCGGTAAAATTGAATTTATACTTGGTATACAAAAACCTAATTTTTATATATGTATATAAATCCGGTCATATATGTTACAGACCAGACATGTTTTGGTTTTCAATCAAGTAGAGTCAATAAATAAATATATTATGGAAGTATTTATTACATGTAGGAAATTACTAATCCTTATTTGGTTATAGAGATTTAATTACATATACCTTGTGTATATATGGTTATATATAATTATATAGTTTCCAAAACCCTAATTTCAAGTATTGATTATTAGAATTTGTTAATGTAGTTAATGTTTGAAGAATTATTAATAAATTATAATTTGGTGTTCGCTAAACTAATATGCACTTGTGTGTATAAGTATACAATAATAAATTTAGCATGTCAAGTTTATTTTAATTAAATCATTTTTATAATATTATCCACATTTTAATTTAAAATAATGTATTTTAACTTGACCAAAATATGTTAGAAAATAAATGGATTTTTAAAACATGTTATGTTATATAACATGTTGTGCTCACATATATTCTTATTACACAATGAACATGCTACAAAGTTTGATGTAGGTTAATAAAGTTTATGATTTAGACTATTTCCATGTTCACTGATACTTTTATCAGCATATTAAATAACATGTATTTTTTATTAATTGGACCTCTACATGAATAAGGATTTTAATTCAAAGAGTTATCATTTAATGTGGAAAACCCCATTCATTCATCATTTTATGTTCTTTAATTATTATTACATGTGAAAACGATACTTTACTTGTCCATGCCTACCTTGGAAAATTGTTATTACCAAAATTTATATGTTCATTGTCATATCATGTATTTCTACAATAAACATACAATGGGTTCATTATCAATTTTATTTATCGTTGTATTCAATAATGCATGCATATGAAAAATCATTATAATGAACTAAATACTCAAAGTGGTATAGGACACCTTGGGTAATGATAAATAAAATTAAATTACCCAAATTGGTAGGGGACACCTTGGGTAATATCTAATAAAATTAAATTTTCAAAGTGGTATGGGACACCTTGAACAGAATGAAAAGTGAAATAAGTAACCATGTAAAAGTGACACTTGGTTTGATATGTGATATTTAATTTAATAAATCAAAGTGGCTTGAGCGCTTTGATTTAGAGGTATGAGGAATACATTGGACTTATTATGTGACAGGAGGGGCCCGGTACAGCCCCTTGATGCATCGGTAAGTGTCATGAGACAACTAGCAGGGGAATTGACCGAGGACTTTCCAAACTAGGAGTTATAGATTTTGGTCGAGGCCTTAATCATTAGACGTCTTGTCAGGGGCCTTGACACAGTCCGACATATGCATTTTCCTCATTATGACTATGTAATTTAATTAACCAAAAAATATTCGATGAGTAGAATATTGATTAAAGAGATTATGGATTATGGTCGAGGTCTTAATCAGTAGATGTATTGGCTGAGGTATCGACATTATCATTACAAAATGTTCTGCAATATAATTGTAAAGACCTGTAAAATTCAAGGAAATTTTTTTCTTAATTTTTTTTGAAATTTTACAAGAATGTAGTTTCAGACGGCACCTGATTCTGAGGCCTAGTGTGCCCAGAATTATTTTCCGAAGTTTGGCTCGGGCACTTTCAGTGAACAAAGAAGTGGGTTTTTCTAACTTTTGAACTGGTGCTCGGAATCGAATTCTGAGGGCACCGATAGAATCGCAGCGCCGGTATTTGTCATGAAACGCCTTTTCCGGAGTTGCGTTTACTCAAGTGTGGTTTTTAATTTTGGGGGTTAAGTTAAGAAATAAAATAAAGTTGTGCGACAACTTTATTTTTATTTAACTTAAATCCACTTAAAGCCACTTAAGCTAAGTTGAAGCAGATAGGGTGGAACCCAAAATATCCTACCCTCTTGGTAGGATATTTGTAAGGTGGGGCCCGCACGAGCCCCACCGTTTCTTTTCCTCAAAGTAACGCACCCGCGAAAACCCCTTTTTAAATGAAGGTCAACCGGTGCATTTTCTTAAACTCTTAACGCCCCTATTAATTGGACAGTTATGACGTTACCGTTAATTCATCGAATTAATGGTTCGTTTCTTAACTTGTTTTTCAAATTGTTGGCATGTAATAAAATAAGACCAACACATGTATTTCTTGGGGTGGCTTGTTGAGAGGATTTGGAAAAACTCTATCTTCATCCTCCTTCGCGAAGAACGCGAAGAACGCCGGCCTTCGACGAAAGGCGACGAAGAACGCCGAACCCTCGGAGATCGACGACACGACGCCGTGTTCCGCGACGCCGACGACTCTCCTTCCGTGACGTTCTTCTGCGACGTTCCTTCACCACGACAATCCTCGATCAACAACTGATTGAGATCGTCGACGCGACGTCGTGTACCACGGCGACATCGACACCCCTTTCGCGACGCGACGATCCTCTTCTTCCACGATGGTCAATTCCACGAAGAACTCACGTTCAACGACAATGACGAGGTAGGTTTTTGATTCATTTAAATCTTTATGATTTTTATACCCGCAGCGTTGATTAAAAATTTTTGTGAGACTTTTAAAACCGCTAACGCGGTGGGTGCGGACTAACGAACAAGTCCGAACCCACCGCCCCTTTCGTTCTTGGTGTGCGAAACGGAGGACGTCGACAAAATCAGCCACATCGGCAATGTAAGGTCCTCATAGTGAAGGACGGACCCCGGGAGGGATTTTGGAAAAGACGACAAGGAATTCCAACCACCTAAACTCGTCCGGTGGTCGGTGGAGCAACCCGCCAGAGTGCCACACTGGCACGGAGGTGCCGGCGGCGGGAGTCGGCGGCGCTCGGCGCACTGCCGGAAAGAACCGTCGCGGCTGAAGCCGCGGCAGCGGGCCGGTCATCCCGCGTCCGTGCGGGACCAGCGAAGGATGGGACGCGGCTGGCTACCGCGTCCACTGGAAATGGCGGCCCCACGTGGGGACGCGGTTCCTTCACGTGGGGGCAGCGCGCCCCCCGCACTGCTTGGCTATAACCGGTCGAGCCGAACCGCCTGGCGGCCGGGTCGCGCCCCCGCCGGCCGGGCCGGGTCCCGCCAAGGCTGGGCCGGGCCTCCCAGACCAGGCCGGGCCACCCAGTCTGGGCCGGGCCGCACCGGCCGGGTCAGACCCGGACTCGGTTCGGGTCGCCCCTGTTCGGGCCGACCCATGGGGTGGGGCCGGGTCGGTTCGGGCCCAGACCCCCCGTTTTCGGACCTTTTCGGTCTTTTGCTCATAACTTGAGCTACAGTCCTCCGATCGACGCACCGTCAGCGATGATGTGATCCTTGGATCGAGACAGCCTTTTCTGTCTATCGCACTTAAGGTTTCGAAGTACTTTGGGTTCGGCCAGGTTGGTTCGTACACGAAACCAACCAGGCCCTCGGAGTGGAAACACTCATATCTTGAGCTTCGGACGTCCGATTGATGTGCTGTCAACTTTGTTGGATTCCTCTAAGTGAGACCGAACTTTTTACTTACTCCGCTTGAGGTTTCGATGGCGTCGGAGTGCGGTCGGGTTGGTTCGCTCACGAAACCAACCGGGCCCCTGGAACGAAAAGGCCAATAACTCACAGATCGGGCGTCTGATTGACGCGCCATCTATCTCGTTGATTTTCTCTTTATGAGACGGAACTTTTGGCACACTTCTCTTGAGTTTTGGATGCAGTTGGATAGTGGCTAGGTTGGATTGTACCCGAAATCCAACCGGGCCCCTGGAACGGAAAAGCTAATAACTCTCAGACCAGACGTCTGATTGACGCGTTGTCTTCGACGTTGAGTTCCTGTTGACTATACAGAACTTTTGGATATATCAACCCTGGAATATGTGTCAGTTGATGCATCGACCTCTTGGCTCGTGGATGGACCCTCCCGGAACGAGCTTGTTGTGTGCGGAAACCCTAGAGCCGGTTGATACTTGACGACTACTGATCGAACGACTTGGTGTGTTACTGATAGCCCTGTGGGAAGCGATTGGTTGTAAGAGCAGACCCACGGCGGAGGAGTGCTTGGTTGTAGCGGATGACCCACGGTACTCAACAGAAGGAGTACCAGTGGAGGCTATGAGGGGGAGCGCTTGGTTGTAGCAGTAGACCCACAACGGAGGAGCACTTGGTTGTAGCATCACGGGGGAGCGCTTGGTTTTAGCGGCAGACCCACGCCGGAGGAGCGCTTGGTTGTAGCAGCATGGGAGAGCGCTTGGTTGTAGCGGCAGACCCATGATGAAGGAGCGCATGGTTGTAGTGGCTAACCTGTGGTACTCAACAGAATGAGTACCTCAAGAGGCTATGAGGGAGAGCGCTTGGTTGTAGCGGCAGACCCATGGTGGGAAGCGCTTGGTTGTAGCAGCAGGCCCATAGTACTCGATAGGTTGACTACTACAACAGTCCAAGGTTAGAGGGAAGCGCTTGGTTGTAGCGGCATAACCACTATACTTGATAGAGAAGGAGTTTCCCAATAGCGATGGTTTCAACATCATGATCGATCTTGTGTGGGTCATTGAGGGGGTTAGTACCTATCGACCCTTTGTGGTTTTGATGGCTTAGATGAATCAGTGGCTACATCTGATCATCTCTATCGTCATTTGAAGAAGTATACCTGTGTGAGATGATTCCTGATTGGATTTCCTTTGTGGATTGTGTTGTGCTATCCTGTGTGGATTACGTTTGGCTTTCCTGTGTGTACTGGGTTGTACATGGGCTCCGATGTTGGAGCCGAACAAGAATTGAAGACTTAGGTATATGTATGGGCATATACCTAAGTAGAGTCGGATGTTACTTCGTGATTGTATCTTTCCTTTGTGGATTATCCTTTGTGGATTCTCGGAGACCTTTGGGGGTCTCGAGGTCCCTACTGAGTATCTTATACTCACCCCTGCACGGGCTATGCCAGCACTACGTTGTGTTGGTTGCAGACAACGGACATCGCTAATTGTGGTTGAGGCTTGCGGAAAAGGACGGTACCTAGAGGTGGACCACTGGGCAGGACGTTCTCAGAGCGGTCAGCTGGACCCGAGGAGCAGTGGAGGCTATCTGTACTCACCCTTCAGATGGGATTTCCAGTGGACAGCTCGACGTTGCGGCTTTACTTTTCAGTTTCTATTTTCCCTTCCAATTGTACTTTACTTTCAGTTTGGGTTTGTATACTGGCCCACATACTTTTCCGCACTTACTGTTGTACTCAGTTTTTACATAGTGTTTTCTTCTATTTCTTGCTTTCTCTATGGTGTTTGTTTACTTATTAAAGGCAATGCCTTCCCTTTTTACCGGGATTTACACCTTGGTGCTAGTCGCCAGCCCCTGGCCTATGGATGGCGGGCTTGGGGTAGTCACTGCATGAGCCTGAGGACGGGTTGTGACCAATTGGTATCAGAGGAGTTCAGTTATACCGTAGAACTCCAGACTCTGATCTTTTTATATGTGAAGCAATAGTGTTGAGAGTATTGAGTGCGGTTATAAGTCCAGAGAGCCCAGTGTTGTTGCGACGGCCGACGTATCCGTACACCAGGACCCTGACTTCTGATTTTTGACTTAATACACGAAAACATTGATTGCATGTGTGTTTCAAGTTTTCTTTGTGATTACTTTGTGTCAGCTCACCAGGTATACTGTTGACCATGGAACACCTGTTTCTTTTCAGGATGGCCCCATGACGGTAGCCAGCTAGGGTTCCGAGAGATGTGCGTGACGACAGCCCATCGAGCGACGAGGCCTAGGTACAGGGCCCTTTAACAGCTGAGGCACTGGAGGTACCTCTACCTGCCGAGCCACCGATTCTTCCAGCCCCAGCCGCTGACGATGCACGTCACCTTAGTGCACTACATGAGTTCCAGCGCCAGCGACCACCCAGGTTCCACGGGGAGACGGACCCCCAGGCATCCGAGGACTGGCTGGAGGCAGTGGTATGAGTTTTCAGGTTAGTGAGGACACCAACAGACCTCATGGTGATCCTCGCAGTGAGCCTACTGCATGCGGCAGTAGGCAGATGGTGGAGTTTGATTCTCCAGGTACACGATGAGGCATATCTTCTCTGGACGGACCTTGAGAGCCTCTTCCGCTAGGAGTTCTTCCCAGCCACCCTCTGTGCGGTGCACATCCAAGAGCTTCTACAGCTGCAGTAGGGCAGCATGATAGTAGCCCAGTACACGGCAAGGTTTACTGATCACTCGCGCTACTCTACAGACATGGTACGAGACCCATTCTTCAGGGCCCGAACCTTCGAGCAGGGGCTTGGGCGAGAGATGAGAGCTTAAGTTGTTTCTCATAGCATTCCGACATAGACAGGGGTGTTGGAGCGAGCCCTCTTAGTGGAGAGTTTCCTTGCTGTGCAGTCTCCAGCAATAGGACCCACCACTAGCTGGCATGCTGCAGAGTCTTCTACAGCGGGCAGTAGATAGATGACGCAGGGGTCCAAGAGGACTAGACCTACAGGTGGTCGACCACGTGACACAGGATCATTTGTGCAAGGCACCCGGGGTGGACAACGACTTACCATGAGCAGACAGTGTTACTCATGTGGTGGTGTTGGTCACATGGATCGTGACTGTCCAACCCGCCATACGGATGACCAGCAGTTGAACGAAGGACCTCCCAGTCAGAGGCCGAGGTTCGATCAAGGTGGACCGCATGGATCAGGAGATTGTGGCAGGGGAGGTGTCCATGCAGCTGGAGGTGGACGACGCTTCGAGGTGTTGTCGCCACCACCACCAGGAGTTCCACCCCGACTGTAGGGAGCTGGTGGACGTGGTAGAGCTCAACTTCAGGCAGGTGAGGCCTACGATCATGGAGCTTTAGGAGTAGATAGACAAGAGTGGGACTAGCTACAGGCCTAGAGACTTTTGTTTATGCTACTTATAGTGTTGTTGATGTTTGTCTGTAGATGTTTTGTGTCTTTATACTTTGATCTGCAGTAATAAAAGACACCATTATATTGGCGTTTACATTCATGTCCTCTCTTTATATTGTTACTAATAGGTTCCGGTTTAAAAAACCATTGACTTGACCCTCACTTTGAGATACCTACTGGAGGAGACCCAGTGGCCACACACTAATGCCGACAGTGTGACTCAACCCTTGGAGGCAAGAGTAACGGTTGGATCTCATGATAGTAGCGTCGAGGCCTTACGACGTCATCCTTGGTATGGATTAGTATCATCCATGTCGGGATTGACTGTATTAGGAGAAGAACGTGGTTCATCCAGGGGATGAGACAGGATTTCTCTTCTCGGTAAAGAAGAAATCTCAGTATCTCGAGTAGGACTAGAAGGTCCAAGTCATCCAAGAGTGGATGAGAACGCTCAGAGCCGGAAAAAGTCTTGTGATGACAGAAGGCGGAGGCCACTAGAGTTCGAGGATAGTGACCACGTCTTCTGGTGTGTCTCACATCGACGTGGATTACGGAGATTTGGTCGAGCCGGCAAGTTTTATCCACACTTCATCGGACCATTCAAGGTCCTCAGAAGGATTGGCGAGGTGTCTTGTCACCTAGCTCTACCACCTCAGTTGCACCAGGTGCTCGACGTCTTCCACGTACCTTAGCTGAGGAGATACGTGCATGACCCGACGCATATCATTGACCATGGGGAGCTGGACGTTGATGATGGGGCGACGTTTGCGGAGGTCCCAGTGGAGATCGAGGATCGACAGGAGTAGGTCCTATGTGGACGAGCGATCCCTCTAGTGCACATCATATGGTAGCACGGGAACCTCCAGATGAGCACATGGGAGCGGAAGCCTCAGATGCATGCTCAGTACCACTTTTGTTTCCCTAGTTTATGATGTATCTTTACGGGGATGTAAAGCCCTGTGGTGGGAGTGATGTAAAGACACTTAAAATTTGAGGAAATTTTTTTCTTAATTTTCTTTGGAATTTTACAAGAATGCAGTTTTAGACGGCACCTGATTCCGATGCCCGGTGTGCCTGGCATCATTTTCTGAAGTTTGGATCGGGCACGTTCAGTGAACGAATGAGCGGGTTTTTCTAACTTTTGAACCGGTTCTCAGAATCAAATTCTGAGGGCACCGATAGAATCACATCGCCGATATTTTCCTATAAACGCCTTTTCCAGAGTTGCGTTTGCTCGGGTGTGGTTTTTAATTTTTGGGGATAAGTTAAGAAATAAAATAAAGTGGTGCGACAAATTTATTTTTATTTCACATAAAGCCACTTAAAGCCACTTAAATCCACTTAAGCTAAGTTGAAGCGGATAGGGTAGAACCCAAAATATCCTACCCTCTAGGTAGGATATTTGTGAGGTAGGGCCTGCATGAGCTCCACCATTTCTTTTCCTCAACGTAATGCACCCGCGAAAACCCTTTTAAATGAATGTCAACTAGTGCGTTTTCTTAAACTCTTAACACCCCTATTAATTGGACAATTAAGACGTTACCATTAATTCATCGAATTAATGGTTTGTTTCTAAACTTGTTTTTCAAATTGTTGGCATGTAATAAAATAAGACCAACACATGTCTTTCTTGGGGTGGCTTGTTGAGAGTATTTGGAGAAACACTATCTTCATCCTCCTTCGTGAAGAATTTGAAGAACGTGAAGAACGCGAAGAACTTCGGCCTTCGACGAAAGGTGACGAAGAAGGCCGAACCCTCGGAGATCGACGACGCAACACCATGTATCGCGACGTCAATGACACTCCTTCCGCGACATTCTTCCGCAACTTTCCTTCCCCGCCACAATCTTCGATCAACAACTGATTGAGATCGTCAACGCGACACCGCGTACTGCGGCGACAGCGACACGCCATTCGCGACGCCACGATCCTCTTCTTCCACGACGGTAAATTCCGCGAAGAACTCACGTTCAACAACAACGACGAGGTAGGGGTTTGATTCATTTAAATCTTTTTGATTTTTATACCCATCGCGTTGATTAAAAATTGTTCTTAGAATTTTAAAACCGCTAACGCGGTGGGTGCGGACTAACGAACAAGTCCGAACCCACCGCCCCTTGCGTTCTTGGTGTGCGAAATGGAGGACGTCGACAAAATCAGCCACACGGGCGATGTAAGGTCCTCGCAGTGAAGTACGGAACCCAGGAGGGCCTTTGGCGAAGACAGCAAGGAATTCCGACCACCGGAACTCGTTTGGTGGTCCACGGAGCAACCCTCCGGCGTGCCAAGCCGGCACGGCGGTGCGGGCGGCAGGAGGCAGCGGCGCCCGACACGCTGCCGGGAAGAACCGCCACGGGAGAAGTCGCAGTGGCGGGCCGGTCGTCCCGCGACCGCACGGGACCGGCGAAGGAAGGGACGCGGCAGGCTGCCGCGTCCGGTGGCAAGGGCAGCCCCACGCGGGGCCATAACCGGCCATCCCGAACCGCCTGGCGGCCGGGCCGGGTCGTGCCCAGGCCGGGCCAGGCCACCCAAGTCGGGACGGGCCGGCCGGGTCAGACCCGGACCCGGGTCGGGTCGACCCGGTTCGGGCCGACCCAGGGGGGGTTGGGCCGGGTCGGTCCGGGCCCAGACCCCCTGTTTTCAGACCTTTTCGGTCTTTTTCTCATAACACTAGCTATGTGCCTCCGATCGATGCACCGTTAGCGGTGAGGTTATCCTTGGATCGAGACGGTCGTTTTGGTATATCGCACTCAAGTTTTAGGAGTACTTTGGGTTTGGCGGGGTTGGTTCTTAAACGAAACCAAACGGGCCCTCGGAGTGGAAACACTCATATCTTGAGCTCCGGACGTCCGATTGACGTGCCGTCGACATTTTTGGATTCCTCTAAGTGAGACAGAACTTTTGGCTTACTTTTCCCGAGGTTTGGATTCTATCGGAGTGCAGTCGGGTTGGTTCTCTCACGACACCAACCGGGCCCCTGGAACGAAAAAGCCAATAACTCACAGACCGGGCATCCGATTGACGCGCCGTCTGTCTCATTGATTTCCTCTTTATTAGATGGAACTTTTGGCATACTTCTCTTGAGTTTTGGATTCAGTTGGATAGTGGCCGGGTTGGATTGTACATGAAATCCAACCGGGACCCTAGAACGGAAAAGCTAATAACTCTCAGACTAGACGTCTGATTGACGCGTCGTCTGCGACGTTGAGTTCCTGTTGACTATACGGAACTTTTGGATATATCAACCTTGGACTATGTTTCATTTGATGCATCGACCTCTTTGCTCGTGGAGTGGACCCTCCCAGAACAAGCATGCTTTGTGCGGAAACCCTAGATCCGGTTGAGACTTTACGACTGCTGGTCGAACGACTCGGTGTGTTACGGATAGCCCAGTGGGAAGCTCTTGTTTGTAGCAGTAGACCCATAGCGGAGGAGCACTTGGTTGTAGCGGCAGACACTCAGTACTCAACAGAAGGTGTACCTCTGGAGTCTATGAGGGGGAGCGCTTGGTTGTAGGGGGAGACCCACGACGGAGGAGCGCTTGGTTGTAGCAGCATGGGGGAGCGCTTGGTTGTAGCGACAGAACCACGATGGAGGAGCACTTGGTTGTAGCAGCATGGGGGAGCGCTTGGTTGTAGCGGCAGACCCACGATGAAGGATCAATTGGTTGTAGCGACTGACCTATGGTACTCAATAGAAGGAGTGCCTATAGAGGATATGAGGGGGAGCGCTTGGTTGTAGTGGAAGACCCATGGTGGGAAGCACTTGGTTGTAGCAGCAGGCCCACAGTACTCGAAAGGTGGAGTACTACAGCAGTCCAAGGATAGAGGGAAGTGCTTGGTTGTAGCAGCATAACCATTGTATTTGATAAAGAACGAGTTTCCCAATAGCTATGGTTTCAACTTCATGATTGATCCTATGTGGGTCATTGTGGGGGTTAGTACCTATCGACCCTTTGTGGGTACGAAGACATAGATGAATCTGTGGCTACATCTGATCATCTCTATCATCATTCGAAGAAGTATACCTATGTGATATGAATCCTGGTTTTCTTTCCTTTGTGGATTATGTTGTGCTATCCTATGTGGATTACATTTTGCTTTCCTGTGTGGACTGGGTTGTACTTGGGCTCGGATGTTGGAGCCGAACGAGAATTGAAGACTTAGTTATATGTATGGGAAAATACCTAAGAAGAGTCGGATGTTACTACATGATTGTATCTTTCCTTTGTGGATTATCCTTTTTGGATTCTGGGAGACCATCGGGGGTCTCGGGGTCCCTATTGAGTATCTTATACTCACCCCTGCACGGGCTATTCCCTCACTACGTTGTGTTGTTTGCAGATGACAGACAGCGCTGATTGTGGTTGAGGCTTGTGGAACAACATGGTACCTAGAGGTGGACCACTGGGCGGGACGTACTCGGAGCGGTCGGCTGGACCCGAGGAGCAGTGGAGGCTATCTGTACTCACCCTTCAGGTGGGATTTCCAGTGGACAGCTCGATGTTGCGGCTTTACTTTTCAGTTGCTTTTTTCCCTTCCAGTTGTACATTACTTTCAGTTTGGGTTTGTTTACTAGCCCACTTACTTTTCCGCACTTAATGTTGCACTCAGTTTTTACTTAGTGTTTTCTTCTACTACTTGCTTGTTTTGTGGTGTTTGTTTACTTAACAAAGGCAATACCTTCCCTTTTTCCGGGATTTACGCCTTGGTGGTAGTCGCCAGCCCCTGGCCTATGGAAGGCGGGCTTGGGGTAGTCACGGCACGGGCCCCGAGGACGGGTCGTGACAATAATCCCTCATTATGTGTAAGTTGATTAAGAGCCATTATTTCAGAGTATCATAAAAGAAAAAATTTATGGCATGACATATGTATATAACTTAGTGATTTTTGTATTTTATGTATGAAAATGAAGTAATTTCCTTTATGGGAAACTCTGATCATTCATTACTCGTAGTTGTTTAATTTTTTCTTCATACTCTTATGTCATTCAGGATTTGAATTTCATTTATTCAGCATACCTGTAATTTAACTGTGTATCCTTGTAATTCCAACAACATGTTTTGATCGAGAAATTTTATGATGTGTACTAGTGTTGCAGCTTTTGTTTTGACAGAGTATTTTATGGGTTTATAAAGAATCTTTTAAAAAGTTATTTTGGGTATTGCTTAATATTTTTAAACCCCTTACTGGGCGTACTTTATCTCACGCTGCGTTTTAAATGAAAATTTTTCAGGTTTCAGTCATGTCTTCAATGAAGTTTCAGAATGCCGTTGTTTTCCTAGAACCTGAACTTCACGATCCTCTGTAGCATGAGACATGATGTGATAAATGTAAATGTAATGTAATGATTATGGTACATCGTGTTTCATGGGCACCGGCTCCAGGCACTTGGGGGCCGGGTCTTTACTTGGTGAGATACATTTTAGTGAAATTAAAGGATCAATATTCTATATTCAGTGGATTATTTTTTACTTTTTTCACCTTTTTTATGTTTTACATATTTTTTAGTGCTACTACTAGTTTGGTTAATTTTAAATTCTAAAACATGTTAATGAAAATATTTTGTCCATGATGAAATCTTACTTAAGCATGATGGTCACTATTACATACTTAATTTCACTATGTGATGAAATTCATGGTTCTACATGCTTGTTACTATTCAAATTTGTAAATAATCTATGAACTAAATTAATTTCATGTATCTTTTTTCGAAAATATATTTCTATACTTGAATGTCTATATAGTGTCCAATAAATACATATTGTTAATATGAATCTATCATATATATTTTTGTGTAGAAGAAGGTTTTTTGGGAATTCCTAGGACACTTAAAAAAATTTCCTCAACTAAATTTTACAAATCTATATTGAAAAGAAAATTAATTAGTACACCACCTTGAGATTAAACATGGGGGGACAATATAGGTTTTTAAGTATAGGGAAGAGGTTCATAAAATGTGTTCATCTATTATTACATATTGTACACATATTAAACCCCCACCCACCCCTAAAAATTTATGATATTCCCATTGATATGTATTTAAATTTCCAATTGTTGTTTTTTTTGTTTTTTAATGTGTTTTTAGGTTATTAATTTTTAAATTCAATGATTCCTAACATTTTGAGATTTCCATTCTAGTTCTAGGGAATTCCGATGATTATAAAACTAGTTAAATTAATATAATGTTGAGTGATTATTCAATTGTTTTCTAATAGATTAGGATTTAGAATTATGAAAATGAGTGAGATAGTGTAACTCCATGAAATTAAAAAGTAACAAAATTATATTCGATAGTGTGTATGACATGAAACACCTAGAACATAAGGGAATGTAATATCTTGAGACTTTACAAAAGTTGTAATATTTTAGAGAAATTAAATATAAGGACCCGACCTTAAAGTTTACTTAATATTTAATTAAATGAATAATTCACATTGAGGATCTTTTCAGATTTAGAGTTTTAGAGAATTGGGAGATAACTATTACATATCAAAATATTTAAAAAGTATACACTTCTACATAGTTTCCATTTTTTTACAAAACATGAACTCTTAAAATAAAGATTCATGTCTAGTTCCATGTTTAAGACAACATGACATTTCCTTGGTCCCATCCTTGACCCAATTCCACATTATGTCCTGTGAAAAACATTTCAAAAACTTGGGATGAGTATAAAAAGCTCAGTAAGGGATACACAAAGAGGGGAAACTGTTAGTTTTTCAAAACAATAGGTAGACCATGAATACTTTAACATAAGTAATACTTTTCACCTTTATGAAGTAGTAAATACTCTTCCCTGAATGAAAGATCACTACTTAACCTTTTATAACCAAAAGGTTATCATAAAACCCATATAAATAACACATAACATATAAAGGTAACTTGGGAAATAAACATTCTTAATTGTAATAACCATACGGCCGACTTCCACACACATCACTAAATGGAATAGCCATACGGCCAACTTCCAAACCCAATGCATTGGAGGTTATAACATAACGATCAGTCATGGTATTCACAGCACCACCCATCAAATGGTTTATCACGTATCCACCCGTCAAATGTCCAAGTACCATGATAGCACATAAAATTATGCAAATATAAACATTTCACTAATAAAATTTCATTCTAAATCACAAGAATTAAATTCAAGATATTGACATAATAAATCCATTTTCATAAACCATTTAAAAATAGATTTTTAAATCAAAGTGTCACATACCACATTGAAGCTTTTAAATGTATTATCATTTGAAAACATTAATGTCCATATAAATAAATCATAAAACCCATTTTGAAAACATGGACATTAATGAAAAATATTTAGTATAATAAATCCTTAAAACATTTAAAACGATATCTTAGTTAAAGGGTTTTTATCAAAATGAGAGACTCTTAAATACAAATAATTGAGGAATAACATTTAATATGAACATTATAATATCTTTAGAATAAATTTAGTCAAGATATAATATGACAAAGACGGTATATACCCCATATATGAGTGAATTGGTGCATAACAATAATGAAGTCCCAATGGAAATGTAAATTGAGATGAAACCACTTATATAGACGGTATCCTTAAATTAAGGATAAATCAATCCCATAAATATGTGTGAAAAATATAAATACACCTGATATAATTTAATATTAAGTGTAAAACAATAAGAGTTAATTAAATCATATTCATATGATGACATATTAAAGAAGTACAAGTTGAACATAAAGAATTGAAATTTGGTTAATAAGTTCCCTTGTAAAAATTTGACAGCCTAACAGCATCACATTAAGATTCATAAAATTAGTTGATGAGATAAAAAGGGTATTTCATCACCTGGAAATAATTTTTACATCAATGAGGGTATATAAGAACTTATCCCAACATAATAATATGTAAATTTAAAGACATAACAAAAATAAGTCTTTTAAATAGAGGAGGGTCAAAGGTTCCCTTAACGATTTGGTAACTTACAAAACATAGGCCACATGAAATAAGGATCATAAAATGAATATGTAAATACTCATAAATCAATTTATATTAAACAAATATTACAATAATGGGCAGTACATACACCACCCAAAAATAAATAGTGTCAAATATAGCACAAATCTCACGAGAATCGAAAAGTGAGATGAAACCCTATACCATGTTGAAATCAACTGAGTTGTACGACGAAAAATTAATAACCACCAAATTAATCAAATAAAACAATGAATTTAATGACAATAATGATAACATATATCAAATGTAAGAAAAAAATACACCACATGCAATGAATAAGTGGGGAACAATGGAAATATCACAGAATTAAAAGTCAGATAAGAAAATTGCTTAAAAAAATTAGGCAACCTAATGGCGCAAATTAAAAATTATTAAAATGAATTGATGGAAGTAAGAGGAGGAATCTCATAATATGAAAATAAAAATTATATTATGGTGAATATAAAATAACATCCTCCAACATAAGAACATGGAGCATAAAAGAAATGACATAAAAGAGAGTACATGAAAAGAAAGAGAGTGTTCAGATCCCTTACCTAGTGTCCAACTTGACCCGTTCGTTCATTAATATCCGGAATAATAAACTGAAGTTAATTTATACTTGATTAAGAAAATTTTTAAATTTTATTATTACTTTTATATCACTTATTACCATGTTATAAATATTATACAATCATTTAAGTTAATAATGTTCGTTTTGTCTATATTTGGTACTTGAGTCAAAAATGGACTTCTTATAATTACATGTTGTTCGTGTGTTCAAAGGTTCAATATATCCATAATGATATTAATTATTTGGATATCATATATATCATATATATCTATCATATAAAAGTTTTTATAATAGTATATAACATTTAGAGGTAAGAAATGAAATGCACTGTTCATGGAGACGATAAGTCGTACGTATGAATGAACACAACTTTCATTTCTATTTATTATTTTAATGGAAATAAAACATTACGATATATAGGTATATGATAATTCCAGTGTAATATCATATATAATATCATATATAATATCATTAACTCCATCCTTTATACATCCCACATAAGGCATTAATGAAACAAATCACTTTGAGGGGGCGGTAGTCCGCACTTCCTCAAATGAGATTATCGTATTTACCCACAATGAAAACCATAAAGTCATTCTATAAATGTGAAGTAAATTAGAATAATTAAATAATAAACATAATATATATCATATATAAATACATTTCCATCATAATGTCCACCATGAGAGGTGGTTGGAGGTATTTGAACATTCATCATTTTGTGAGGCGTCAGTTTTCCATCCACAGAAACATTATGTTCTTAATCCATTAGATGGAGGTGTGTGTATGTTTAGTTTAAATACATCTCATAAAAACATCCTAGTATATTGAAGATACTTTTTTTTGTTACAAAATAAATGAATCAATAGATTTTAGGGGTTGGAGAAGTAAAATAAAGAAAAACAATTTAAGAGAAACTTTTACCTTTAATTTGGGTAACTCCCTTTTTGTTTTATCCAAAGGACTTATTGAAGTTCCTTCTACCTAAGTTAAGGCTTCTAGGAGGAGGATATTGATGTAGGGAGATTAATTGGGTAGAGTTTTTATGATCCAAAAGCCTCGAGATGTGTGGGGAATTTGTTAGAAGTGGTCACCTTGTATAAGGGAGATGAGGGGCTCTTTAGGAAAGTGTGAAAACATTATTTAATTATAAACATATCTTCAGTTTCAAAAGATCAAAAAATCATCATATAAAAAGATAAGATGAATAATATTCTAAATAAAATCATCCAATCAGAATTGGGAATTTTTTGGATAATATTTTAATCATTATAATCTTATTTATTTAAATAATTTATTAATGAGGCAAATAGTGCATCATTATTGTGTCATAAATTATTTAGTTTATTTGATGTCTAAAAATTATAAAAAAAATACCATGATGTATGTAATTTTTTTATATTTCTAATGAATATGTATAGTCAAAAATATAATTTATATAACCCCTTCTAAAAATTAATTTACTAAAAGATATTTTCTTTTGTCATTTTTGCCTTTACTTTAAGTTAATTAATCTAAATTGTCATTATCACTCCCAAGTGGCTCAATGGGGTCCCAAAATCAACCCAAAGATGACCATGGTCGTAAATGACTCAACCAATATGGTTTTAACAAGTTTTAAGATAATTTTGAATTATTATAATATTCTTTTTACCTTGAGTTACCTTATTTACCATTAACCACGGTAAATAAAAGTCAAAAGATAATATTCACCAAAAATTATTTTCATCTTATTGAACCACATTTTACTTCTTGATAACAACCATGTATGTCTTATTTTCTAAATTCAATTCACAGAAGTGGTAAAATTTAATTTAAATGAAAAAATCAGTTTTTTTAACTAACACTTAGTGGTTTCACTATTCATCAAAAATTGAAGTGTTTCAAAAAAATACCAAAAATTCAGCCTAAGCTATATTAGATATTCCGAATTCAAAAATGATGTCTAGTTTTCCAAATTCAAAACATTTAAGTGGCATTAATTAATTTTGAAATTAATTCCTGTTATCCAAACAAATAGCATCTTTTTGTGAAACAATAACTATAAAATAATTAACATTTGTTTATGTCCAATTTCAAAGTAAAATTAACTCTAGTGAAAAAAATTGAATTAAATGGTAAAAATATATTCTAATATCACTATAAAACCAATTAAAAAGATTATCTAACCATATAAATAAATTATATTAAAACATAGTTTTGAATTAAAATTCAATATTTACACTATTCATTTAAAAAATGAACTTTATCGAAAAAATTCCAAAAATTTACACAAAGTAAATTTTGATGTCCCCATTATAAAGAAGTATTTTATTTGGTCAATTATAATGTATTAAAGTTACCAATACAATATTTAAAGAGGGATCTCCATTAAAATGCGGTAAATCGGCCTTTTAATGTAAATTATGCTTAAAATTAGATTCATTCATATTTTAAGCCTCTAAATTTTGATTGGATAAATGTAAATACATTTAGAAAACATGTATAATCATATTGTAGTTATTTTAGTTCATTATCGCTAATACAACGACTTAGAGTTAACTACCATTTAAAATATTAATATTATATTATTAGTGTGCAATGTAATATTTCAAAGAAACCTGTTGTTGCATATCAGGTATACTATCAAAAATAGCAACCCTTTTAAAGTAAAATTAATATTTAATTCACAAATATTAATAAATATAAACATTTCACATTCTTTATTTACCTAGGATGTTACATCCTTCCCCCCTTTTGGTAATTGTGTCCTCACAATTTTAAAATTGTGCTTGGAAACTTCATTGAAATCCTCTCATCGAAAAAAGAGTAAATTAATCATTCACATTAAAAGAAAGAAATAAAAGTAAAATGGTCCCCCGAGAAAACATATACTAGGATTCCATGAATGATATGAATGAAAAAAAAAGTATCCATTTTTGATGGAGAGTGTTAGAAAACATGTGTTGGAGAATGTTAACCACAAAAAAATCACAAACTTGTGATGGGTTAAATGGTATTTGATTCCCTAGTAGAAAAAGTTAACAAATTACATTTTTTGTTTTAAGTTAATTTTTATTGAGGAATTTATTTATGAGATTAACTAAATCATAAGGAAACATTCTTACTTTTCATTTATACTTTCAATTCTTACTATATTTCTTACATAAACTCATATTTTCACCAAAAGACGAGTATTTAAGTTGACTTTTTCGCATTAAGAGCACTATAATCAACATTGAGGAAATATACTAATCCATAAAAGATGAACTATATATTTCCCATGTCTTTAGACCTTAACCATGACCAAAATGGTTAGTACAAGATCAGATAATCCCCAAAAAGGATAATATTTTACAAAAAGAAAAACTACTCTTAATCTCCAAAATTTTTCCAACAAAACCCAAAGTTCATCAAAGACCATTCAATAAAGAGTTATCCTTAAAATTCTTCAAATTAATCCAAACTAAGATTGAAACCCAAATCTTCGAAGGATTTAATCACACAGTCTTCTAAGATAAATCTTATCATTTATCTCCAAATAACATCAGTTACTCTTGAAGTCTCATATTGAAATGTAATTAACCTAATCACATATCCTCCATGATAGGTTAATAATTTCCATAGATAAAACCAAATTAACTTATTATTGATTAATAAGATCATCTAACTAAAATGAATAATTTATAGTAACCAGGGACTTCATGAAGTCCAGTGGTAGTCAATAAATACCAGTCGCACTTTGGTTGTGGGTTCGATTCCCGCATCTTCATTTGACGTGATGGGTTGTCACAAAGTATGTGTGTTTTCCTTTTTCAAAAACTATATAATATTATAACATTCCCCCAAAAAATATAAATTCCTCAAAAATAACCATAACATGTTTTAACCACAAATGTTAACTACTAACTTTCATTTTTCATCCCAAAAAGTATTAACCGGTAATTTCCTGAAATTCAAGGTTCATATAAACTAAAATTGTTTTCTATAACTATAACTACAAAAGAATAGAAAATTATTCCTTGAATAAAATTTTCATATATCAAACATCAGGGTTAAAAATACTATAAAGTGTATTCTAATATAATCTCATCATCAAATGTGCCTTAATACTTTTAAGCATTTCACCATCCTAAATCTACCATTACTCTTGAATCCCATATATATTGACTTCTTACTAATTAAACATTATTCATGATCCATTAATGATTCCTTTACAACTTATTCTAAAATAATTCTTTCCTACAAACAAAATCAGGAATCATATCCTAATATTTCAAAAATAGGAAAAAATATGTTTAAGAAATAATCCATACCTTTCACTGGTCATTATCAGTTTCTTCATCCTCAATCAGAATGGCATTAGTTATTGGCAAACAAATATTTGTATGATCCTGGTGATATCATTCCCAAAACTTTTTTGTAGGACATGTGTTTGCATAATGACTATGCATGCCACATTTAAAACATTCAATTGATCCCTCGGAACGGACTTATTTCCCTTTCCTAGAGTCAACTAGATGTTTCCTTTTTCCATTGATGGTTCTTACTTTATGACCTTCATTTCCACATCTATAGCAAATTTCTGTCCCTTTGAAACATTTTCCTAGGTGTCTCATTCCACATCATTGATAGATAGGTTTTTGAACACACTTACCTTTATGATTTTTACCTAAACTTCCATAGGGATTTGTTTCTCACATATATGATGACTTATAAAGATCAATAAGGTTCAGGTGGTCAATCATAACTCCAGATAGTCGGTTGAGAATAACCACAACTTTTATCATTGCAGCTCCCACATCATTCAATTTCTCATTCAGAAAACCGTCATAGTTTTCTTCACAATCATTGTTACATTGGTTCCTGTTAGATCCAACAATTTACTAAAACCAAAATGGTCAGTGTGAGTATATCAGTAAAATCATCATATAATATCTTATGAGGAGGGTAAACACTAAGATAAAATTATTCATGTTATCTTAAACTCATTAACTTTATCTAAAAAAACTATGACTCTTTCTGAAATCCTTACCATTGTGGCAATGTCACTTATGCTTAAATAATACCCTAACCTCTAAAGTTATCTAAACTGACCACTGATACCAACTATAAGGACCCGACCTTAAACCTTACTTAATATTGAATTAAATGAATAATTCACATTGGGGATTTTTTCAGGTTTAGAGTTTTAGTGAATTAGGACATAACTATTACATATCAAAATACATACAAAGTAGACACTTCTACACAGTTTCCATTTTTTTACAAAACATGAACTCTAAAAAAATGAGTCATGTCCAGTTTCATGTTTAAGACAACATGAATTTTCCATGATCCCATCCTTGACCCTATCCTAGATTATGCCCTGTGAAAAACATTTCAAAAACATGGTATGGGAATAAAAAGCTCCTTAAGGGATACACAAATAAGGAAATCTGTTAGTTTTTCAAAACAACAAGTTAACAATGAATACTTTAACATAAGTAATACTTTTCACCTTTATTAATTATTAAATACTCTTCACTGAATAAATGATCACTACTTACCCTTTTGTAACAGAAATGTTACCATAAAACCTATATAAAGAACACATAACATATAAAGGTAAATTGGGACATAAACATTCTTAAGTGGAATAACCATACGGTTGACTTCCACACACATCACTAAATGGAATATCCATACAGCTGACTTCCATACCCAATGAATTAAAGGTTCTAACGTAACCACCAATCATGGTATTCACGGCACGACCCGTTATATGGTTTATCATGTAACCACCCTTAAATGTCCAAGTACCATCATAGCACATAAAATATTGCAAATATAAACATTTCTCTAATAACATTTCATTTTAAATCACAAGAAGTAATTTCAAGATATTGAATTAATCAATCCATTTTCATAAACCATTTAAAAAATAGATTTTTGAATCAAAGTTTACCATACCACGTTGAAGCTTTTAAATGTATTATCATTAGAAAACATTAATGTCCATATAAATAAATCCTAAAACCCATTTTGAAAACATGAACATTAATGAGAAATATTTAGTAGAATAAATCCTTAAAACATTTAAAATGATATTTTAGTTAAAGAGTTTTTAACAAAATATGAGGGTCTTGAATACAAATAATTGAGGAATAACATTTAATCTAAACATTATAATATCATGAGAATAAAAGTATTCATGATATAATATGAAAAAATATTGTATATACACCATATAAGAGTGAATTGGTGCATAACAACAATCAAGTCTCAATGGAAATGTAAATGGAGATGAAACCCCTTATAAAGACGGTATTCTTAAATTAAGGATAATTCAATCAGATAATTATGTGTGAAAAATATAAATAAACCAAATATAAGTGAATATTATGTGTAAAACAATCATAGGCCATTCACACATATTCATAGGATGACATATTCAAGAAGTACAAGTTGAATACAAAGAATTTAAATTGGGTTAAGAAGTTCCCTTGTAAAATATTGAGAGCCTAACATCGTCACTTTAAAATTCAAAAAATTAGTTGATGAGATAAAAATGTTATGTCATCACTTGGACATACTGTTTACATCAATGAGGATATAGAATAACATATCCCAACATAATAATATGTAAATTAAAATACATAACCAAAAGAAGTCTTTTAAATAGAGGATGGTCAAAGGTTCCCTTAGCGATTTGGAAACTTACAAAACAAAGGACACATGAAAGAGTTATCATATAATAAAGATGTAAATACTCATAAATCAAAGTATATTACACAAAGAGTACAATCATGGGCAGTACATACACCACACAAAAGGAAAGAGTGTCAAATATAGCATGAATCTCACTGGAATAAAAAGTGAGATGAAACCCTTTACCATGTTGAAATCAACTGAGTCGTATGACCAAAATTTAATAACCACCAAATGAATCACAAAATACCATGAATATAATGAGAATAATGATACTATATATCAAATGGAAGAACACAATGTTGGAACCAGGGTCTTCAAAGCATGATTTTGTGTATGGTTTGTGTTTGTTCTCAATCCTCAGTGGAAGATCAGGATGTGTACCAACAAAGAGATCATATCGTTCAAGAAGAAAACAGTAGTGAAGGTGGCATTGTTTCCAAGTGTTTGCCAAATTTTTGGGCCTGAAAATCGGCCAATAAAGTAAAGTGTTTTTGACAAAGTTACTTGCACGCTGAGGTCTTGGAGGATAAAATACTTGAACGCCCTATGTTTTTGAGGATCATAACATCAAAATTTGGCTATGGAAAGAAGGTCGCGCAAGTATTGGTTGGGTCGCGCATGTGAGATTCACGACAAAGGTTACTGGAGACAAGACTTGCGCACCGTCGAGGGACTTGCGCGTCACCGCGCACGGGTCCAGTTTGCCTATAAATACTAGACCACCCCTCCTCATTTCTCACGGATCTCAAGACTTTGAGATTTTTCAAGCTCTCATCACACAGGTGGTCGAGCCGCACAGGTGGTAGTTTTGTCGCGCAATTAGAGCTTACGCACCGGTTGTTGGTTGTGCGTCCAAGGCAGTTTGTAAGAGAAAGTTAGTGGACCACGCAAGTTTGTAGTCGGGGAAGAAAGAGTCACGTAGGTGCGTTGATGACAATTTCACGCTAGTTTTGACTTGCGCGCCGTAGTGGGACTTGCGCGACTGTCTTCGAGAAGCGCGCCAGGTTTTGCTGAAGCACGCCAGCCTGTTTGGAGCTGCACGAAAGCCAGGAGACTACCCGATACATTCGAGGAAAAGTGATATTCTTCTTCTGGTGAGAATCGGACTTTAATAGATCATCTACATACAACAAAGGATTCTTTCTTATGAAAATGATGAAGAGACCTTCACGTCTATAAACTAAGTGGGACTTCACCAACGGCAGTGAGCCAGGGGGAGTCAACGGGAGTGACCCGAGGGAAGCAGTGAGCTATCCCTGAACCTTTGTAAAGGCAGTGACCCTGGGACAGAATGATTGTACCCAAACTTTTGTAATCTACAGCTAGTGAAGCATAGTGGTTTTTTGGTAAGACCGAAAACCTGTTGGCGTATGCTCCTTGGACGTAGCCCTTAGTGGTGAACCAAGTAAAAAGGGTTGTGTCTTCTCTCTGCATGTGAATGTTTTCTTTCTAATCATAATCATCATACAGGTTCAACAAGTTCCTACCAACGTGGGAACAAGATCTATCACATTAAAAGAAAAAAGTGGTCACCCTGATTCACCCCTCCTCTCTCAGGGTGTCCCGGGGTCCTTCACGTGGAATCAAAGGGTAAAGGTTGCTGGTGTTGAATCTGACCCTTTTTCGTCATGGAAAACGCGGTCAATATCAGGGGATTCCCTCACTTCGATGGAAGCAATTTCCAGATCTGGAAGAACAGAATGATATCTCATCTAAGATATCTTGGAATGGATGTTCTTTTTTCTACTGTGAAAGGAATACAAGTCACTGATCCAACAGGCCTGGATATGACTGAAACAGACAGGAAACTTCTTGATGCAGATGCTAAAGCACAGAATGCTCTCACTATAGCCCTTTCTGATCAGATCTACCTAAAGGTGATGAGTTTCACCTCAGAAAAATCCATGTGGGATAAACTTGAGAATATTTATTAAGTAGATAGCAAAGTGAAGGAGGCGAAACTACAAGTGCTACACAATCGGTTTGATGATCTGAAGATGCATCCAGACGAGAATGCGGACTCTTTCATCAATTGAATTACTGAAGTTGTTGGAGCAATTCGAGGTCTAGGCGAAGAAATAAAAGATATTGATATTGTAAAGAAAATATTAAGAAGACTTCCACCTCTGTATAATGCGATGGTGTCATCCCTTGAGGAAAGAGATCTTTCCAAACTTTCTCTAGATGATCTACTGAGCAGCTTGGTAGCATATGAAATGAGAGTCAAACCAGAAGATGCTACGACTTGGGTGAGCAAGGAAATGGAATTCAAGGCCATGGATAAATTGAAAATCTCAAAGGATAGTAGTGGTGATGATGACTAAGAGAAAGAAATTATTACTCTCATTGCAAAGAAGTTCCAAAAGGGGAAAGGGAAATTCAAAGTGAAGTTACCTCTCGCATGTTTCCGTTGTGGAAAAGTTGGGCACATTGCCTCTCAGTGCTTGAAGAATATCAATGATGATGACAATGAAGATGAAAAATTCAAGAAGCCTCCGAGAAGGTTCTTCAAAAAGGGAGACTTCAAATCTGGTAAGAAAATGCAAAGGAAGAGTTTTGTATGTGAAGAGGAAGAAGATGATAATGAATTCTGTGATGAAGAAGAACAAGAATCCAAAACTGGGAACCAGACTTCTATGATGGCCACTTTTGAAAAGTCATAAGATACGGATGGAGAAAAACAACTGAGAACTTGTGTAGATCCTGAGGTGGAACTTAAGGATGCAATTAGTAAGCTTAAGATTAAATGTAAGAGCTACAATAAGTGGAAATAAATTGTAGAAGAATCAACTGAATACGTTGATCAACTTGAAGCTGAAATTGAATGACTGGAAGAATTTGTGAAGGTACAGTCTAAAATAATTGAAAGAAATGATGATTTAGTAGATCTGAAGATGAGAATTGAAGAGAAGGAAAAGGTCATCAATGACCTCACATCCCGACTGGATGAAAAATTCAAGACTGCTGAGGGTCTTGAAGAGGAAGTAGTTACTCTAAGGAGTAAACTTGAGACTGAATCAGTTACAAAAGAATCAAGGAAGAAAATACAGTTTGGAAGATTCTCAGATGCAGAATTACTAGCAAGATCCATGTGTGGTTCAGATGGGGTCGGAAAAACATTGAGTGATCAAAGACCCGCTTGCGTGAGAAAAAGTGGAATTGGCTGTGAGGCTGAGTCATCAACTCCTGGAAGTGAAAAGATTCAAAAGAAAGATAAGATGAAAGTTGAACGTGTTGAAATGTTACCTAGAGTGGTGAAAAAGGAACCCTCAATCCAAACTAAAAGGAGACCGGAAAATTATCCTCAAACTTTCAAAAATGGCAGACAGTCTTATTTATCTCCCAAGGAAGAAGGTATAAGGAGAAATTCAAGTGAGAAGACATTTCCTCTCATGAAGTGTCAGTTCTGTGGCTATCTGGGCCATACCATGTCTTATTGAGAAGAGGCAATAAGCTATCTGAATGGAGAAGATATAGATGCTCAACAAAGGAGAATAATTTCATATCCTAATTCTTATAGAAGAAATAATTTCTATGGATATTGTTTTAGTTGTTCTAACTTTGGTCATAAGGCCATTAATTGCAGGCAGAGAAGGGACATTGACACCTCATACCAAAATTCCCGACAAGTCAAATCTCGTCAGCAAGACAGTGTTGCTCTTTCAAACAGTTTCTCACCTCTCAAAGAAGACTTTGACTATAAAGAACCTGGGTATGCAGAAGAGATAGTTGAAAGGTCATCAGTTCTATATACTCAATCTAATGTCACATGGAAGGAAAGGAATAAGATTGAGAAATTGAACCTTTCAGAGGTAGCCCTCAAAGCTATAAAGAACAACAGTACCTGGATTCTGGATAGAGGTTGTTCATCTCATATGACAGGTAATGCTGGCCTACTAATGAATATCATAAAGAATGTTGATGGTACAGTAAGATTTGGTAATGATGGGGCTCTGAAAATCAAAGCTAGTGGAAGTACCAAATTAGCTAATGGAGAACTAAAGAAGACTGAAGTCCTTTACGTAGATGGCCTATGTCATAATCTCCTCAGTGTGAGTCAACTCTATGACTCAGGACTTATAGTTACTTTTAATCAGAAAGGTTGAACTATCAATGGAAAAATCAGCAATTCACTTATGAAGGGATGCAGAACAGAAGGCAACTTGTATCAGGTTGATAGTGAAGAAAATTTATGTTACATGACTGTTGAAGAAGAAAACAATTTGTGGCATCGGAGATTGGGATACATCAATCAACAAGACATGGAGAAAATATCAAAATTGATAATTGTCCTGGACATTACCAACCTGAAGCGTGAGCGTGAAAAATATTGTGATGCTTGTATTCATGGGAAGCTGGTCTGCAGTTCATATCGGCCAAAGAAGAAAAGGGTATCTCACCTTCTTGATCTGATTCATACAGATGTTTGTGGTCCAATAAATGTTGCCGGAACACATGGAGAAAGGTGCTTTGTCCTTTTCATAGATGAGTACAGTAGAATGGCATGTGTGATGGTCATTCACAGGAAACGACAAGTCCTGGACTGCATGAAAACATATCGGCGAATCACCGAGAATGATACTGGACGAACAATCAAAGTGTTGCAAACTGACAATGGAGGAGAATACACGTCCAATGAATTTGAGAGTTATCTAGAGAAGCATGGGATACAGCATGAGGTAGCTTCTGTGAGAACTCCACAAAAAAATGGAGTTGTTGAGCGTAGGAATAGATAGGTGAAAAACATGGCACGAACTATGCTGATTGAGAGTCGTATTCCATGACATTACTGGAAAGAGGCTGTTCAAGCTACAGTGTACATTCAGAATTGAACAGGACTTTATATGGGTGAGACTAAGACACCATATGAATTGTGGCATGGATGGAAGCCTTCTGTAAAATACTTTCGTGTCTTTGGAAGTAAATGTTTCATCAGAAACAAAGAAGGAAATCAAGGTAAATATGGCGAAAATGAAGATGAAGGAATTTTCCTTGGTTACTCAATGAACAGCAAAGCCTACAAATGTTTCAACAAGCGTTTGGAAAGAATTGTGGAAAGCAGTGATGTTAAGATAATTGAAGAGAGAACCAAAAATGATTCAAGGACGTCATATACTGATGTGATAGAAAGTTAGGAAGAATGTGAACGTGAATAAAATACATGTGCAGAAATAGATGAAGTTGTTCAAAACACTCAACAGTCACATCATGATGTTGACTCAGAAGAAGAATCTGAAGAAGAAACTATGGCTGAAGAAAATGCTACTGAACCTTGTTGGAGAAATCGAAGAGCATAGATTGATCCATCCAACATAATTGGGGACAGGAGTGCACCCACTCAAACAAGGAGGATGAGGAATAACACTCAATCTGCATTTCTATCAGTTGTAGAGCAATCCTCATTCGAAGAAGCTGCAAATGATGAATCTTGGGTGGAATCCATGAATGATGAATTAGATCAGATTGACAAGAATCAGACATGGGATCTTGTCCAGAGTCCCGAAGGTCAAAATGTGATTGGTACCAAATGGATCTTCAAAAATAAGTTTGATGAGCATGGAAGTGTCATCAGAAACAAGGCACGATTGGTATGTAAAGGATACTCTCAGATTGAAGGCATTGATGTTGAAGAAACCTTTGCTCCAGTGGCTAGACTAGAGTCAATCAGGTTTTTTCCTTTCCATGGAACTCCAAAAAGGATATAAAGTATATCAAATGGATGTTAAGACAGCATTCTTGAATGGTGTACTCGAAGAATAAGTCTACATTGAACAACCATTGGGATTTGTTATGGGTACTGATGAAACAAAGGTCTGCAAACTGAAGAAAGCTCTATATGGTTTGAAGCAGGCACCACGGGCGTGGTACTCACGGCTGGATTCTTATCTCAAGAAGTTGGAATTCAAAAGAGGAGGAGTTGATCACAATATCTATGTGAAGAATTCTCCAAAAGATCAATTCATCGTTCTTGTCTATGTTGATGATATCATATTTGGTGGAAGTAGGCAGAAATCAGTGGATAAATTTTCTAACCACATGAAATCAGAATTTGAAATTTCTATGATTGGGGAGCTCACATATTTCTTGGGACTGTAGGTGATTCAAAAGAAGGAATACACTTTCATTTCTCAGGAAAAATATTCAAGAGAGCTACTGAAGAAGTTCAATTTGCAAGACTCCAAACCAATGACAACTCCAATTGCAGTTGGAACTAAACTTGTAAAGCATGAGGATGGGAACTTTGTTGATCCTACCATGTATAGGAGGATCATTGGAATCCTACTATATCTGATAGCGACAAGGCCATATATTGTCTTTTCCACATGCCTTGCGGCCCGCTTTCAAATTAATCCAAAAGAGGAACATATGTCAGAAGTAAAAAGAATCATGAGATACATTCATGGTACACATAAATTCGGGTTATTTTTTGCTGCAGGCAGGGACAGTTAATTATCCGCATTTTCAGATGCTGACTGGGCTGGTGATTTGGTAGACAGAAAGTCCACTAGTGGTGGATCTTTCTATATTAGGAAGAATTGTGTTGGCTGGTTGAGAAAGAAACAACAAAGTACTTCTCTTAGTACGGCTAAAGCTGAGTATATCTCTGCCACAAAAGCATGCACTCAACTTCTTTGGATGAAGCAGTAGCTAACAGATATTGGTGATAAGGTGCAGCAACCAATGGTGATTTATTTTGATAACAAAAGTGCAATTGATCTTACGAAGAATCCGGTTCAGCATTCTCGTACAAAACTTATTGAAATACGGTATCATTTTATCAAAGAAAAGTTTGAACAAGGTGTGATTAGAATGGATCATGTTGGAACTGATGAGAAAGTGGCTGATATCCTGACCAAGCCATTGTCCGCGGCTGTGTTTGAGAAGCATCGGTTGAACCTCGGTGGTCAACCACCTCCTACTGCATAAGGAGGCTCTGGAAATCCCCTCCTGCCGTTTGTTTTAACTGTTTTATCTACTTATGGATGTGATGTAGGATTATGGGGGAGATACTATTCAGGGGAAGAATGGATTGAGCTGAACGTTGAACAACTTATCGGTCTTTGGTTTTATTGTCAATGGGGGAGAAAGGAATAAATTCAAGGCACGAAATTCTTCGGTGATGAGAAGTATAAGATTGCGATGAGAAGTATAAGAAGGATAACATCGGGCATCATAGAGAATTTCAAAACACTGGAACCCAATTCAATCGTCCTCTCTTGTTTTCTACACCGAGCATTGCTCACGTAGACATAGAGTGTTGGCTGAGTTGATTCTTGCGTTTTGGGTTTGCTCATGGTTGGAGATCTATTGAATTTATTCTGATTGCCAACAAACCCAAAGGGGGAGATTGTTGGAACCGGGGTCTTCAAAGCATGATTTGGCGTATGGTTTGTGTTTGTTTTCAATCCTCAGTGGAAGTTCAGGATGTGTACCAACAAAGAGATCATACCGTTCAAGCAGAAAACAGTAGTGAAGGTGGCGCCGTTTCCCAGTGTTTGCCAAATTTTTAGGCCTGAAAATCATCCAATAAAGTAAAGTGTTTTTGGAAAAGTTACTTGCGCGCCGAGGTCTTGGGGGATAAAAGACTTGTGCACCATATGTTTTTGAGGATCAGAACTTCAAAATTTGGCTAAGGAAAGAAGGTCGCACAAGTATTGGTTGGGTCGCGCAAGTGAGTTGCACGACAGAGGTTACTGGAGACAAGACTTGCACGCCGTCGAGGGACTTGCGCACCACCGCGCAGGGGGTCCAGTTTGCCTATAAATACTGGACCACCCCTCCTCATTTCTCATGGAGCTCAAGACTTAGAGATTTTTCAAGCTCTCATCGTGCAGGTGGTCGAGCCGCGCAGGTGGTAGTTTTGTCGCGCAAGTAGAGCTTGCCCGCCGGTTGTTGGTTGTGTTTCCAAGGAGGTTTGGAAGAGAATGGTAGTGGACCATGCAAGTTTGTATATTGGGAAGGAAGAGTCGCGCAGGTGTGTTGATGACACTTGTGTGCCAGTTTTGACTTGCACGCCGTAGTGGGACTTGCACGACTATCTTGGAGAAGCGCGCCAGGTTTTGCAGAAGCACACCAGCCTGTTTGGAGCTGCATGAAAGCCAGGAGACTACCCGATACATTCGAGGAAAAGTGATATTCTTCTTCTGGTGAGAATCAGAATTCAATAGAGCATCTACATACAACAAAGGATGCATTATTATGCAAATGATGAAGATACCTTCACGTCTATAAACTAAGTGGGACTTCACCAACGGTAGTGAGCCAGGGGGAGTCAACGGGAGTGACTCGAGGGAAGCAGTGAGCTATCCCTGAACCTTTGTAAAGGCAGTGAGCCTAGGACAGAGTGACTGTACCCGAACTTTTGTAATCTACAGCTAGTGAAGCATAGTGGATTTTTGGTACGACTGACAACGTGTCGGCGTATTCTACTTGGACGTATCCCTTAGTGGTGAACCAAGTAAAAAGGGATGTGTCTTCTCTGTGCATGTGAATGTTTTCTTTCTAATCATAATGATCATACAGGTTCAACAAGTTCCTACCAATGTGGGAACAAGATCAATCAAATTAAAAGAAAAAGTGGTCACCCTGATTCACCCCTCCCCTCTCAGGGTGTCTCGGGGTCCTTCACACAATACACCACATTCAATGAATAAGTGGCGAACATTGGAAATCTTATCGAATTAAAAGTGAGATAATAAAATCCCTTACAAAAAATCGGCAGCCTAACGACGCCACTTAAAAATTCTTAAAATGAATTTATGAGAGTAAGAGAGGATCTCTCATCATATGAAAATAAAAATTACATTATGGTGAATATAAAATAACATCCTCCAACATAATAACAGGGAGCATAAAAGAAATGACATAAAAGAGAGTACTTAAAAAGATATAGGTCGGATCCCTTACCTCGTGTCCAACTTGACCCGTTCGTTCATTAATATCCTGAATAATAAACTAAAGTTAATTTATTATTTCTTAAGAACATTTTTCAAGTTTATTATTCCTTTTTTATCAATTTTTACCATGTTATAAACATTATGAAATCAATTAAGTTAATAACATTCGTTTTGTCGATATTTGGTACTTGAGTCAAAAATGGACTTCTTATAATTACATGTTTTTCATGTGGTCAAAGGTTCATTATATTCAGAATGATATTCATGATTTTGACATCATATATATCATATATATCAAGAATATACATGTTTTCATAATAGTACATAACATTTAGAGGTAAGAAATGAAATGCACCAATCATGGTGACGGTAAGTCGTACGTACGCATGAACGCTACATTCATTTCTATTTATTATTTTAATGGAAATAAAACATAATGATACATAGGTATATTATAATTCCAGTATAAGATCATATATAATATCATTAACTCCATCTTTATACATCCTACATAAGGAATTAAAGAATCAAATAACTTTGAGGGGGTGATAGTTTGCACTTCCTCAAATGAGATTATCATATTTACCCACTATAGAAACCATAAACGCATGATATAAATGGGAATTACTGAAGAATAAGGTAATAATAAACATAATATATACCATATATAAATACATTTCCATCATAATGGCCACCATGAGAGGCGATTGAAGATATCTGAACAATCATCATTTTGTGAGGCGTTAGTTTTCCATCCACAGAAACATTATGTTCATCATCCATTAGATGGAGGTGTGTGTAAGTGTAGTTATAATAATTTTTATAACAACATAATAGTATATTTAGGATTCCGTTTTTGTTACAAAATAATTTAATAAAAAGAGTTTAGGGGTTGGATAAGTAAAATAAAAGAAAACAATTTAAGAGAAATTGTTACCTTTAATTTGGGTAACTCTCTTTTGGTTTTATCCAAAGGAATTCTTGAAGTGCCTTCTACCTAAGGTAAGGATTTTTGGAGGGGTATAGGGATTTAGGGAGATAATTGGGAAGATTTTGGACTAGCCAAAAGGCTTTAGAGGTGTGTGTAATTGGTTAGAAGTGGTCTCCTTTTATAAGGGAGAGGAGGGGCTCTTTAGGAAAGTGTGAAATTATTATTTTATTATAAACATATCTTTGGTATCAAAAGATCCAAAAATAATTATAGTCTAAGATAATATGACTAATATTTGAAATAAAATCATCCAATCATAATTGGACATGTTTTGGATAATATTTTAATCATTATAATCTCATTTAGTTAAATCATTTATTAATGAGGTAAATACTGCATCATTATTGTGTGATAAATAATTTAATTTATTTGATTTCTAAAAATTAAAAAACAAATTAAATAATATAGGAACTATTTTTATCTTTCTAATTAATATTTATAGTCGAAAATATAATTTATATAACCCCTTCTAAAAATTAATTTACTAAAATATATTTATTTTTGTCATTTTTTCCTTTACATTAAGTTAATAATCTAAAATGACATTATCACTCCCAAGTGGCTCAATGGGGTCCCAAAATCTACCCAAAGATTACCATGGTCATAAATGAATCAACCAATAAGGTTTGGAAATTGTTAAGATAATTTTGAACAATTATAATATTCTTTTTACATTAAATTACCTTATTTAACTTTAACTGTGGTAAATAAAAGTCAAAAGTTACAATTCACCAAAAATTATTTTCATCTTATTGAACCACATTTTACTTCTTGATCACAACCATGTATGTAAGATTTTTGAAATTCAATTCACATATGTGAAAAAATTTCATTTAAATGAAAAAATCGGTTTTTTTAACTACCACTAAGTGGTTTCACAATTCATAAAAAATTGATGATTTTCAGAAAAATACCAAAAATTCAGCCTAAGATATATTTGATATTACAAATTCAAAAATGATGTATATTTTTCCAAATTCAAAACATAGAAGTGGAATTAATTAATTTTAAAATTAATTCCTGTTATCCAAACAAATAGCGTCTTTTTAAGAAACAATAACTATCAAAAGATTGACACTTGTTTATGTCCAATTTCAAAGTGAAATTAATTCCAATGACCAAAATTGGATTAAATTGTAAAAATATATTCTAATTTCAATTTAAAACCAATTTAAATTATAATCTATCCATATAAATAAATTATATTAAATCATAGTTTTGATTTAAAATACAATATTTACACTATTCATTAAAAAATGAACTTTATCGGAGAAATTCCAAAATTTTACACAAAGTAAATTGTTTTGTCCCCATTATAAAGAAGGACTTTATTTGGTCAATTATAATGTATTAAAGTTACCAAATCTATATTTAATGAGGGTTCTCTATTAAAAGGTGGTAAATCGACCTTTTAATTTATATTATGCTTAACATTAGATTCATTCATATTTTATGCCTCTAACTTTTTATTGGATAGATGTAAATACATTTAACAAACATGTATAATTATATTGTCGTTAGTTTTGTTCATTCTAACCAATACAGCAGCTTGGAGTTAACTAGCATTTAAAATAATAATATTATATTATTAGTGTGCAACGTAAGATTTCAAAAAAACCAATTGTTGTGTATCGGGTATGCTATCGAACATAGCGACCCTTCGTAAAATTAATATTTAATTCACAAATATTAATAAATAAGAAAATTTCATATTCCTTATTTACTTGTGATGTTACATTAAATCCATCTGGATTACCTTTCATTACACGCAACAAAGACTTTATTGAATAGCTTATACTATATTCAAGACCCAACTTTACCAAACAATAATATATTATTAAAATATTTTTATTTTAAACAATAATATATAACAAAGATGTTAAATTATAGGATATTAATAATATTAACTAACTTATGAAAATATATGGTTTTCAGAAATATTAAACTAATTCATTGGTTTCAAGTAAATTAGAATTAAATATTAGAGGTAATTGAAAATAAATGAAATATTTAAAAAAAGTATTTTCATTCACACAAAGATATTTTATCCTAATAAAATAAACTAATTAAAATTAGTGAATGATATTATAAAAATTTATATATTATAAATTCTACAAAATATTTCTGATATTCATCTAATAGATTCAATATACATAAGAAAATTACAAACCCAATATTAAAAATAAAAACCAATATTTTTATAAACGCAGTTTTATGGAAATCCCGTTTTCAATACTATTTTTGAAAATTTAATTACTATTATATGTAAAAATAAATGTAATATTAGAAATTAGAAGGTAAAACATATGATATGGTGAATTTTTGGTATTTTTCAAGGATGTTTTATTTTTTGATATATAATGAAAAATACAGAAATTTAGCTCATGAACTTTTTTATTAATTTATTTATATTAATAATTTATATTTTTTTTTGGTTTGAAATACTAATTAGAAAATTTCTTTATAAATTAATACAATTTTGGTCCTTATAATTAGTTTAACTTTAAAATTGGATATAAAAACATAAAAATATTTTGAATTGTTTAACTTTAAAAACCCACATTCGCATCCCATCCGTGAGATTAAATTTAAATTAATTTCTTCCACTTCTGTTTTTTGAATTTTAAAATATTGATTTTTTATTTTGAATCAAAATAATTTCTAATTTCTAATATTTTCATCATAATTTTTTAACAAAAATATTAGTGAATGTAATTAAAATTAATTACAATGATTAAGAGAAAAATTAGCTTAATATCAGACTAAACATTAATCATAAGGGCTAAAATGACCTAGAAATTTGTTCAAAATAAATTTTATAGAAATATCTAGATTCTATTCACCTCTCTCAAAAAATTGGTCCATTATTGGAACCCCTTTAAATGGGAAAAACTTTGGGGGAATTCCTATTTCCAAAATTGACAAGAGCGCCACTCCTCATCCACTATTATAAAGAACTCAGGCATCCCACTTCGTCAAATATTTAAAGAAATTTTGGATATACCAAAATATCCCTAAATTGATCCTAAATATACCTCCCCAAATCCTATAATCCTATCCGTGGGCAATAATATATTTATGGAATCCCTTTGGTTTAAACCAAAAGAATTACCTGAATAAGTGGTAACATCCTTCTTCATGCTCTATAGTTTTATTTATTTCTCCACTATTTTAATTATATTTATTCCATTATTATATAAAAAAAATATTTTTATCAATATATTGAAATGTTTTTATGTTAAGGTTTATACCTACACTTACACACAGTTACATCCAATGGGTAACGAACCTACCGTTTATGTGTACAACAAATTACCACCTCAGGAAACCTTGATTGTTCGTTCTTCCTTTTCCATATCTCATGGTTGAAATTATGATGGAAAATATGTTTATATATTATATATATGATATAGATATTTTCTATATGATTATTTAATTTTTATATACAACACACCTTTATGCTTTCCATTTTTTGTGAATATGATAATATAGTTTGTGGAAGTGTGGAATACCACCTCCTCAAGGTGCTGTGATTCATTCTAAAGATACATGGGATGTATAAAAGAAGGTTTTAATTAAAATTATGTGAAATAAAAAAATATATATTATATTAATTAAATAATTTTATTTTCTATAAATATAATATATATATCATTCTCTTAATTACCCTTTTCGTACACAAAAAAAGTTGATAACATCATTCATGGACGTGTGGCCTACCACCTTTTCAATAAAATTGAATCCTTTTACATTAAATTAATTATATATAGAAGAATATATGATTATATTACATGGTAATGATTATGAAATGATAATTATAAAATGATATAATATTTAATAAGTTCTTTCCATAATGATAAATGAAAATTTGAATGTTATTCAAGCGTACGTACAAGATACCATCTCCATAATTATAACATTGGTTCAGTTTTAATAACAATGTTTCATAATTTATTTTAAAATTATAATTGATTCATAAATTGTATAATTATGACATTATTATTATTCTAGATATGTTATATAATGACCCCATTTTCCATAGTTGACATACCGAAGTTTTTTTTACCCTTAAACCCAATCTAGTCAAAACACCCGATGTGAAGATAATTGATTATGTAGTTGTATAAAAATGATAATTATTGAAATAAAAGTATTGATAATCATTAAAAAGTTTCCGAATAAATATATATTTAAAAAAAGTTTATTATTCAAAAATATAAAGACACATGAAAAAAGTAATACTTGAGGTAATGTTTTTCAATCTCACTGTTTATATCTGTGAGATCAATGTCATATTCAACGCTTACTTCTTTTGTGTGGTTTATCTACCGACCATTTTGATATATATTATATCATGACTTATTTTATATTCCTGGTATCTAAATCTTTCATTAAATTTTATTCCTCTACTATTATTATGATTGAAATTATTCAAGGTGGTATGGGACCCTTTGTAATGTTTAAATATTATTTTCCTAAAGAATAATTTTAATGTTCTTTAAATGGTCTGATTCATTTTCATGGGGTTATGCTACATTCTAATTTTCATTAGTATTATAAGATTATTTTTGTAATCAATTTTAACTTTCTATTTGTTCATTTTCACTTCTTTTATGTGGATTTATATTTTACACACATAATATATTTATTGGATGAGTCTCACTTCAATGATATTCTCTTTTCTTGTGTTTACCCCACAATATCATTTTATTCGACATTTTTTACACTTGAATTTCCATTTCATTAAATTATTTGATCATTCACTACCAAAATCTCTAATTTTATTGAACTCTAGTAATTCACAATTATTATACAATATCAGTACCATTTTACCACTCTTTGGTAGTCGAAATCTTTTAGAAAATATTTTTATTAAAATCATACTTCATTTCTCTCTTTAGTCGGTGAAACTTTTTTATTATAGATAATATATTTTCTATAATTGATTTAAAAAATATTTTTAACCTTTTGAAAATGAATTATTAAAAAATTTATTGTTTTTTTCTTTTTCCAATTTTTTCAATTGGATATTCATTTCATTTTCCAAACCCTACACATTTCTAACCATATTGCCAGGAAAAAGAAATGTTATTTACCTCATATTTAATGTATGGATTTACCCACCATAATTTCATTAAATTATAATTTTAATGTTTAAAAGGTTACATTATTAAATAAAATGTTTTCAAAAGTCATTTTCAAAGACAATTTTTAAAAAAGATATTTTTCTTGAATTTTTTTTAAAATATATTTTTATAGTATTTCTTTTCATCAACAACAACAACCCATTATTTTTACAACACCTGGGATATGTTGTATTGATACCATAATTATTCTACCACTATATGGTTTAGGATTTATTTTACCATGGTCGGTATTAACATTTACTTTATCAATTCCTTTTTAACCCCTTTAAATATTCAATTTTATATGATCATTTTAAATATATTTTCTCTAAATATACATATCATTTTTCATAGATTTAATTATTTCCCAAACCATATTCCATTTTTCATATGATGATGACATTGAAAATTTATTTGATTATGTGGGGAAATATTGATAAATCTGTATCCTTTATTCAATATATATATTTGATAAGGCATATTATTTATTTGGTTGGAGTAATGCATGGGACATGACAGTCGCAGGTCGGAGGATATTTGAGGTAGGCCCTATGGGTTGCAGACAATTTATTTAAATTCCCATGATGCACTGATATTATAATGAGATGAAATTATTTGGTGACAAACACTTTGAGTTTTTTTCCAAGAATAATATGTGGGTTTCTACCCACATACATAAACCATATTGTGAATGTTCTTGATGGTATTAGTTCATGTTCCAGATACATAACATCCAAAAATTAATAATTTCCCTCATTTGGATTCAGTTATTATTCATCCGTGAGATTTTTCATCGACATGTTTATGGATGCATTTTATTCATAGTTTATTGATTAAATGGAATGTATTTTGGTTTATTGCCATTCCATATTTATTTTTCTTCATTTATTTTTTTAATGGAATGTGTTTTCAGTTTTTACCTTTCTATATTTTTTATGCACTTCCATAACAATTTTTTTATTTATGGTATGTGTTTTCAGTTGTTTTCCAAGACATAATTGCTATTCTCATTGATTAATTTTTGGTTCTATAATACCTTAACCTTAATAAGAATTTTAGATAATCCTGTTTTTTTTTCCTTTACCTAGGAATCCAATAAATATACTACAAATGATATGCAGATATATACAGGATAGAATAAAGATGTCCTAAAAATAATAAACAATTATACTATAATTAATTTATTAATTTTTAATATAAGACTCATTTATTTATCTATTATTACAAGACTAGTAAAATACCTAGTACAATGGGATTTAATTAATTATAATCATGAACATTTAATTTTAGTAGACACGAGATCCATGCTCTTAGGGGTCGGGTATCTATAGTTGGTATCATAGGAAGTTTATTAACTTCCTTGGAAACTAGATTTCAGAATACTTATATTTGAGAACTTATCCCAACGGTATAATTTTCGGATAAGTATAGAAGAACATCCTAATGTTTCAGGTAGTTTATGATTATGTGGTTATTCCTTGAAATACATCCTGGTATGGGTACTACAAGTGGACACGGTACTATAATAGATGTGACATGGGGTAAAAATTATTACAAGGTGTGTCGGGTCTAACTCAGCATAACATGGTACACAACAATGGGCCTTATTGTTCACCTACATTAGCAATTCCATGGGTATATGCTATGATTATTAACATTTTCATTACAAAACATTATAAAGTATTTAAATATATAGTGAAAATTAATGTCTTATGTTAAACCTTATACCATGGGAGGACGTATGTTAAAAAAGAACATATGAAGTATTTTTGTATTGAGGTTGTACTTAAAACCTAAAATAAAATATTACTTAGTGGTTAACCTAATTTTAAGGATTTCCTTCATATTTATTTTGGAAATTATGTTAATATTGTTTTAGAAATGTATAAGCTATATTTTGAGAGACAAACCATCAAATATTGTGTGGTTTTTGGGCTTGAACCAATGACCAAGTGATGATAATGGTTTAATTCCAACCACTGACCAACACAACATCCTTGTAAATATGGCGTTGTTAATATTAGAAAACTTTAATGAATAAATATTAATGATGAACTAGTAGTATCAATTTTTATGTATTGAGATTAATATATAGACCATTTTGTATTATGAGAATGGTTCGAGATAAATAGTTATATTTATCACTCCTTTTTTGATGTTCTAATCTGTTAAAATTATATTATCATGCTTTAGTAATAAAAGTTATTTTTTGGATATGAATTTTTTGATGCAATGAATGAATTATAATTTTATTTAATCTAAACAAAAAATGGAATTGTTCATATGAAATTAAACCATATCATGTAACTAAATTTCTTACATTCTTAGGTAGTAAAATAATTTACCACCAAGAGGAAAAGTTTATATAAAATTATTGTTCTAATACCATTTTTTAAACCAATGGTCTTCAAAATCATCATAGATTTTTGGATTAGAGGCCCTCAATAGTCAATTGACTATTCACATGTTTGTGATTTATGACCTCCATCACTCCCTATAAATATTTATGCTTTTCCTCCATGTATGTATCTATAGTTTCTTATAATTATCTCTTTCTTAATGACCTAGTTATATGTAATTCCATGCGACCTTTTTAATTCCAATTATCTCTTTTCCCAAGGATTTATTAATAAATCTTATCATGATGTGGGATTTTGAAAATTGTAAATACCAAACAATCTATCACCAAGATTGTGTTTAAATTTCAGGATTGATATTTAATTAAGGTCGGGAGAATGTAACACCCCAAAAAACTAGAGTAAGAACATTATATTTGATAGCTTGTATGACATGAAACACCAAGTGCATAAGGGGAAAAATATCAATATACTTTAAAATGTTTTTACTATTTTAGTTAAATTCATTCCATGATATATCTTAAAATTCAAACCATACAGAGTTATCTTTTATTACATTCAATAGAGACACCCTTCGAGAGCATACACTACATGCATGACTGAATTTTACTAAACAATAATATATTATAGAAATATTATTATTGAATATAATAATATATAACATAGCTGTTAAAATATAAATTATGAATAGTATTAAATAACATATGAAAATATACAGTTTACAAAAATATAAATATAATTCCTTGGTAAAAATTTAATTAATGGTGAATATAAGAACCAGTTTAAAATAAAGGGAATATTTTTATAAAAAACTATTTTTTCCCACAAAGTTGTTTCATCCTAATAAATTAAATTAATTACGATTAGTGAATTATATTAATGATATTTATATATTATATATTCATTGATATATTTTTGATATTCATCCAATAGATTTTATATACATAATATAAAAATAAACCCAATATTATACATAAAACCTATATTTTTATAATGGCACTCATAAAAACATTCAATAAAAACATATTTTAAATCCAATTTTTTTAAATTTTATAATTAATATATGTTAAAATAACCTTAATATTTTAAATATAAAAAATTAAAATTATGTTTGTATGATTTTTTTGTAGTTTTTGCTGAAGTTTCATTTTTTGATGAATAGTAGAAAATAATGAATTATAACTCAAAAATGTTTTCCCCTAATTTTTTATATGTTTAAATTATATATATTTTTTGTTTTAAATATTAATTAGATCAATTTTATATAATTTAATAAAATTTAGCTCATTTAAATAAATTTAGTATTGAAATTGGATATAAAAACATAGCAAACATTTTATCATTTTTACTTTAAAAACTCTCATTGTCATCCCGTCTATGGGATTAAATATAAATTAATATCATCCAATTTTATTAATTGAATTTGGAAAAATATATTTATTATTTGGAATAAAATGTTTATAATTTATAATAATTTATACACAGTTTTTTACAAAAAATATTAGTGAAAGTAATAAAAATTAATTAAAACGATTTAGAAAAAACTAGTTTAACAAAAGACTAAATGTTAATCTTAAGGGAAAATGATGTAGATACTTTTTAAAAAGATATTTTATGGAAATATTTAGAATCTATAATAAATTGTTTCTTCTTTGGTCCATTATTTGATCAAATTTCAATGGAAAAAACGTGGGTTAAATTCATTTTACCAAAATTTTCAAGAGTGTCACTCCCCCTCTCGAATAAAAAGGTACTCAAGCCTCCCACTTCCTCACACTTCTCAAGACACTTTTTCTTAACCAATATCATCTCAAATAGATTATAAACAATCCTAACCTAATCATATAATAATATAATTGGAAATAAATCAATCTAAGGAATCTCGTTGGTGAAATACAAAAAGAGTTTCATGAATAAGGGGTGGCGTCCATCCTCAAGCTCTTTAGTTTCATATCATTCTTTGCTATTTCAATTATAATTATTACATGATTATAAAACAAAACAAAAATACCCTCAATATAATTATATTTTTTTTATATAAAAGGTTCTACCTATAATATCACACACATCTATCTAATGGATAACAAACGTACAATTTATGTGTACTGTGAACTCCCTCCAAACACAATAAGGTTTGTTCGTTCTTCCTTTACGAACAATCACAGTGGTCGTTATGATTGAAAATATATTTATATATGATATTTAAGATATTTTTAATTTCATTATGATTCTTTAATTTGTATTTTTAATATATCTTTATTCTTTCCATTTTTTTTATACGATAACATCATTTGTGGAAGTGTGGACTATCGCCTCCCCAAAGTAATGTGATTCGTTCACACCATACATAGAATTTGTAAAGGATGGTTTTAATTTAACATATGTCACATAACAAATATATATATGTTATTAATGACAAACATAAATCTGTTTAAATATAATATATATATATATATATATATATTATTTTCTTTATTACCCTTTTCAAACACTAAATAGGTAATAACGTTGTTTGTAGAGGTGTGGACTGACACCTCCTCAACACAATGTGAATCATTTTACATCATAGTAATTATATATACAAGTATATATTATTAGAGAAAAGGGTATTTATGATATAATTATTATCTTTTAATGGTATAATTTTTATTACCTTTTTTCCATAATGAACATTGAAAATGGGAATGTGACCCATGCGTACGTACGACCTACCATCTCCATGATTGAAATGTTCATTAATTTTTCCTAACCATATATTAATTTTTTTTTAAAGTATAATTTAAGTAAAAATATGATAAATATTAAGTTATTATTAGTCCTGAGAAGTTATACAATGACCCCTTTGACCATATTTTACATACCAATGTTTTTTTGACAAATAAACTGAATTTGGTCAAAACACCCGACATAACATTAACTATTTATGTAGTTGTATAAAAAAATTTAATAATTGAATAAAAATTAATTATAAACATGAAAAAGGTTATGAAGAAACTAAATAATTAACATAAGTTTATTATTCGAGAAGATAATGACACACGATACATGTCACTCTCATTGTAATAAATTTTCATCTCACTTTTTTATATATGTGAGATAAATGTCATTTTTACCACTTATTTATATTTTATTGTGTATCTGTTATCCATTTTGATATGTGTTATATAAGTCTATTTCTTTAAAAATTACATAATCTTTAGTTCTAGAAAAGAAAATACTTTTCTTCATGTTGAATGTCTTTTCAGGTTTATATTTTTATATAATTAGGTCATAATTCATATAGAATATCTAATATTCATACGTAGAGGATCCATCTAAAACATTATCCATTTATTCCGTAAAATAAAACTTTTTAAAAACACATGATATTTTTTTCATGAAAAATCTTCATAACTACCAACTATACTTCCTCGTTTCTCTTAAACATCTTTATACCATAGAAAATATATTTTAAAAAATGGGTTGAGAACCAAAATATCAGTAAGGGACATAAAAAAGAAATAAAGAAACAATTAGTCAATTAATACTTTAAAACCATGAATACATTTTCACATGTTTTTAATTTTCACATATAAAACAACCGCTCATTAGCATACCTCATAAAATAATAGTTTTCTTGTAAAAAGACATAAAGAAACATATATCTTATAGGTAAATTATTGAATCAATTTTATATCACTATTGTATTTAATTTAGCCCTTGGGGATACATTTGAAGTAACTGTCAAGGTTACATTTGGAATACCCACCACAGTATATTCCCTTAATATCGTAAGAGAAATCCTATGGATTAACTCTATATCATTAACCAATACATTAGAGATATATCATGGGCTCTCTCGACCTCAGTTTGTCATGGAACCATCTGTACTCATAAAAAATTACCAAGAAACAAAAATTAAGCATGAAAAATAAATCATGCACAAAATAAAAAAAAATTTGTCCACTTTGAAATCACTTTTTATTTCCACAAAGTCCCACACTAATAAATGAATATATTTTATTTGAAAATAAAATTTTAAAAATTTAAAATAACCAACCAAACATTAAATTGGCATGAATGTGAGAAAATAGATTCATTATTTATATGTTAAAAAACATTCCTTCAGCATTTTCTAAAAATTGATAAAATAGTAACATTAAATGTGTTTTTTGAAAATAAAGCCACTTACCTTAAGTCCAAATTGTTACATAAAATTTTTATATTCGTAAATAATAAAAAATAATTATTTAATTTAATTATAATATTTTCAATTTTTATTATTCTTTTTATATTAATTATTAATATTTTATAAAAATTAATTAGTTATTTTTGTTCATGCCAGGCATTTTTTCAATATTTATTTCTAGAGTCCAAAATGAATATAATATGATTTCAATAGTCAATGTGGTCATAATTCCATCATATAACATATAGTATTCATAAAATAATAATAAATTTTATACATCAATTATCATTTTAAATAAAACTGTTTAGTTATTGTTATGAAGAATTAACAATGTTATAATCATGGAGATAGTAGGATATGCGTACTCAAGAGTAATGTTTCCATTTTTCAATGATCAATATGGAAAGAATGTAATCACTATTTTATCTTTAAAAATTATACTATTATCATAAATATAATATTAATAATTAAAATATAATTATATATATTATCTAGTGGATGTTGTTTTTAAAAACGAATCACATCGCTTCACGGTGGTGATAGTTCACAAGTACGCACAAACGAAAAAATATTTTTTATTCACAAGGAAAAAAATATAATTGATATATAATTATATTATAATGATAAATATAGAATTAATATCATATATATACTATAATTCCATCATTATAACAAGTCATGAGATAAGGTGATGGAACTGAAATTATATCAATTTGTGGAGGTTATAGTTCACACATACGCAAAAATGATTAATTATTTACTCATTAGGTGGTAGTGGTGATGTATTTAGGTGTTGATATTAAAATTAATAACCTATTTTTATATTAAAGATATTGGAATTATTCTTTCATCATGGTTAAATTACATATTTTCGATGTGTAAGAAGAAAGAAAATAAGCACGCATAATTAAATACAATACGTCTTTTTCTGGAGATATACTTTGATTATTTCCATAACATCTATAAAGAAGGTGTTATGACTGTAATAAAGCCACTAGAATATGGGGAGGGATTATAGGAAAATATCTACGTAGCACATGGCTAAAAAAATTGAATTTGAAGTGTTATGAAATTATAATATATAGTGCCTTTTTTAATAGAGGTGATGGGAACTCTTAGAATTGTTCAATGTAATAAGTTAATATAAATTAATTTTCTATTCGATGTTTCTCTAAAATGAGTTATATTGAAAATATGATGATTATGGGTGGAAATAAATTCATATAATAAAAATTATAGAGGTTTTAATTTAATTTTTTACACTTATGTGTTTTTAACACTTATTTTACCATTTAATTCTTATCTTGTTACCATGTAATTTATACATTGAGGATTTATATAATTACGATTACATTTAAGAAGACCAATAAATGGGTCATTAATTACATTATAGGACATATCCTAATTAGGGGGCTAAAAATTAGATTTTTTAAAATATATGTATCATTTAATAAAAGATTTTGTATTCTAAAATACCATTTATGTGAATTTTGATATTATTTGCAACATGGCTTTATAGAAATATCATTAAAATAAGATTAATTAAAATAAATACTTATAAATAATCAATAACATGTAAAATATATCTATAATTTTGTTTATTACATTAAAAATCTCAAATTTTATTTATTTTCGTTTTTTTATTATCATATATTTGATATTTTCATTAATTAAACAACTAATACATCATCATTATGAAAGCCTTTAATTAAATAATTTCAAATCTAACAATTAGAAATAAATTATAATGATACACATAAACATTTTATATTTTAAAAAAATATTTATAGTCGAACAGATCTCGTATATAAAACAATATTAAAAATATTTCACTTGTTATTATAAAAAAGGGTGACAAAATTTTCTTTTCATTAAATATTGTATATTAAATTTCTTAAAATCATCCAAGTGGGTTTAAGACCTAAAACAATTGACCTAATAAGGATTTTGGTCAAAAATAACTCATGTAATGATATTTCAAATAAGTGTTTGGCTAATTTTATAATATTTTATAATATTATTTTTACCCATAGTTACTGATTTACTGTAAATTGTGGTGATAAAATTAATTACTAATTTTACTATTCATATTTTCCAAAAATTAAAAGGAAATATTTTTTAAATATGGACCATATGATTCTGAATATGGAATCCATTTTTAAAAATTCAAAACACATATGTGGATGAAATTAGTTTATAATTATTCTTGTTGATGGATTGGGAAAACATTTTTTTAAAGTAAAACGTTCCAAATGCCACAAACTTTTAATATCCAATTTCAATGTAAAATTGACTTCAATGACCATAATTGGATTAAATGATATAAATTTATTTAATTATAATTAAAACACAATTTAAATATAATTTTAAAATATAAATAAATTGGAAGAAAAAGTAATTTGGTACTAATATTTTGTATTATTCTCGATTCATCAAAATATTAACATTCTCAGAAAAGTACAAAAAAAATCACCCGACATAAATTTCTATATTTATATTTCCAAAATGAAGTAAATTTTTTAAAATAAAAATTATAAAATTTTAAAAATTATATTTAAAATTGGTTTTTCATAAAAATGTGGTAAAACTGCCTTTTGAAAATATTAGTGCTTTTTATAAACAAAATTAAATTTATTCTTATTTAAAACATGTAAATTTATTGGATGATTGTAAAAAATATATATAAACATGATTAAAAATAATACAGTTATTTCTATTCATTCTCATTGATACATATTCTCGGTGACAACTACGACATAAAATAATAATATTAATAATATATTATTTCTCAGTTTGACTCCATCTTGCGTGCACCGTAATATTTTGGAGAAACTCATTATTCTATGATGGATACACTATCATATATAACATTACATTTATGGTGAAACTAAAATCTTATTCATAAATAGTAATAAATATGATATTGTATTATTCAATAATTACCTTGGATGTTATAGTCTTCCCTCTTTGGAAAATTGTCTCCTCGTACATTTATTTACTTATCAAATAATAGAGGCTTTTCCCCTCATATCATTTTCAGATTCACATATTGCCTCTACAACCATATGTTTTACTGATAAAATCATTACCTATTTAATCACGTTATTCTTAAAAACTTTCTCTCTGTGGTTAAGAACTTGAAGTGGATGTTTCTCATAAGAAATATTCACTTCTATGTGAACTACATTATGGCTCAGAACATGAGTTGGTTCTAGTATATAATTCATAAAACTAAAAAGTGAAAAAATTTGTGTTCCTTAGATAAAATTGGTGGTAAATCCAACTGGTTGGATACTGATCCAACTATCAATAGAATTTCAAAGAGTCTAATGAACTATGGTCTCATCTTCCCCATCATACCAAGATGCATCCAAATTTTCCCTTGGGAAACACTGGGAATGATATGATCACATAACTTGAATGAAATATCCTTTAATATAGTTATAGGAATTAATTTACTACCTACTCTGAGTTTTCCTCATTTGTATCTAAATCAATAAAACATTCTCAATCATCTCCTTTACCAACTATAGTCTCATAAAATTATTTTCTCCAATATCAACACAAAAATCTAGTCTCTCACACCACATTCTATATAATTCCTCTAATGGTACAATTTGTATACTGGATTAAAATGGTTATTATATGAAAACTATGTAAATAAAATAAGGTTATCCCAACATCCCTAGAAATTATTTTGAATAAGCACATAACATATTATCCAAGGTTTTAATTGGTCATTCTCACATCCCATCTAATTGAAGAATAAAAGTTGTACGTAAATTTAATTCAGTAACCAATGAATTATGAACACCTCTCAAAAAGTTTTAAGTGAACCTTTGATCATGATCATATATAAAAAATAAATTAACTCCATGTAACCTGACTATCTATTTAAGATAATATGGAGAATGATTACCTATAGACAAAGTGTCTCAAATAATAATAAAATCAGACAATTTAGTCAGTCAATAGACAATATCCCAGATCACATTATTAGCTAGAGAAGTATTTGGTAATACCACTATGAAATAAATGGTTATATTTTGTCATTTCCACTCTAGAATTGGGAAATGAGGAATCATACCCTTCAACAACTGTCATTCTAATTTAACCACTTGACAATTAAAACATTTCAAGTTAATGTTAGTGATATCACTATTTTGTCTATCCCACCAGTATTACCCTTGAAGGTTTCTGTACAACTTATTTCTTCATGTATGAACTGAAAATGGGTAATTATGAACTTCACATAATAAATATTTCATCAAAAATTGATTCATAAGGAACACTTAATCTGATTCTAAATCTCAAATAAAAATATTTATCAATGTTAAATTCTAGAAACTTGCCCTTTTAAAAAAATATACATTTTTTCTACAACTCAAAGTCTTCCTTCTATATATTTTTATGTTGGTTTTATACAGATGCTTACACTAACTCCAAATAAAAAATAGGGGACATTCCTATACCAATAATATAAAAACCAAAATTCATAAAATCATTAACCAACGGGTCATGTTCCAAACATAACATGTTTAATGTGGCATTACCATTTCGACTCAAATCATAGACCACTTTATTTAAGTTTTTTGGATGGTAATGAATCATAAAATCATAATCGTTGATTAATAACTACCATATTCTATGTCTCATGTACAATTATTTTTGATTGAGTATATACTTCATACTTTTATTGTCTCTCTATATTTTACATTTTACTCCGAACAAATAATGCCTCTAGAATTTGAATGTAAAAATATTAGTAGCTAATTAAAAAAAAAATTAGGGTAATTTAACTCATTATTTTTCAACTGATGTGAAGCAAAAGAAATTAACAGATCATTCTAAATTAGGACACAACCCAGTCCTTTCAAAGAATAATCACTATAGAAGAAAACATAACCACTTCTGCAAGGTAGTTATTGAAATAGAGCATTCACCTGTGTTATTTTTAATTCATGAAAATAATCATCACATTCTTTTATACAAAATAAATTAACACCTTTTCAAGTTTACTTATTTTAGGGGGTACATAACCATGAAATTTTTTCAATAAACCACCAGAATAGCCTATTAAACAGATAAAACTATGAATCTCGATTATATTTTTTTAGATCATTTTCATTATCCAAAAAAGTTGTCTTAGTGGGATCAAAAGATATTCCATATTTAGAAACAATGTGACCAATAAAAGAAATTTATTACAACTAGAAATCATAGTTAAATAATTCACCATATAGATTATTTTCTTCTATGGTTTGTAAAATAAACCTTAGGTGAATTTCGTATTCCTATTTACTTTTATAACATACCAAAATGTCATCAATAAACACAATGAAAAAATTATCCAAGAACACACGAAATATTCTATTCATAAGAAAAATGATTTAAGAAAATTGTATTTGTTAACCTAGAAAACATAAAAAAAATTATATTCCCTCTATCATGTCTTAAATTTAGTATTTGGAATGTCTGTATCCATTACATTTAATTGATGATACACTGACCATATATCATCCTTCAAAAAATATTATAGTGCTGATCAAAAAAAACATTGATATGACTAAAAGGATACTTTTTCCTAAAAATTATGTTATTCAAGGTTCTATAATTAATTTGAAATACCACTGAACCATATTTCATTTTTAAAAACAAAATAGGATCACCCCATGGTAAAGTTTAAGGTTAGATAAAACCTTTATATAATAACTTCTATAAATTATTTTTCAACTCTAAAATATCCACTTGAGTAATTCGATAAGGATTTTTAGAAATTTCATTATCATCATAAACTAAGTCGATAGTAAATTTAACTTCTCATCCAGGTATAATATCAGGAAACTCATTGGTAAAAACATCCATATACATATTTACCACCAGCGTATCATTATTTTGAACAGTTCCATTCATTTAAACAATATATGTGAGACAATATTTATTTCAATAATTTAATAGTTTCTTAACTTCCTGATATGTTATCAATTATTTAGTTTCATTCAAGTACACAAAATGAAACTCTTTCTGAAAAGAATGTTTTTTATATCTAAAATATATCTTATCATGGTAAACAGAAATTCAATCCATACCCAAAATTACATCAAACTCAACCAGAGGAAATACATTAATATTTGTTGGTAAAATCCTTCCATATACAATGATCACAAGATTACTATAATTTATTTTTGACTTAATATTTTAAACAAGTATTTTTACCACAAATTCTGGATTTATTTTTTATGGAGGAATTTCTAGTTTATCAAAAAAATTCTAAAAATTGAAGATTGTGTAGAGCCTGAATCAAACAACACATTGGAATAATATGAGTAAACACAAAATATACATGATACCACTACATTTGATATACCAACATCTTCTGAAATAGTTTCAATGTATTTTACCATGCCATTCTTCTTATAGTCTGTCAACTTCCCATCATTCATGTTCCTCTTCAGACACTCATATTCATAATGACCCATATTATTGCATTTAAAATATTTTACTGACTGTATATCTGAATTTTTTTACCTCTACCATGATCTTTTTCAGTACAATTATTATCCTTATGCCCTATTTTTCACATCTGAAGCACATACCAGAATTCAAAAGGCATTCCACATTTTGTTTTTTACCACAATTCATAGAAATAATAAACATAATTTTCATATGATCAGACATCTTTGGTGAATTCTTCCCTTTTTCAAGTAATATAAACCACTTTTTATGCTGGTTTTCAAAGATCATGTGATCATCTACAAGCTCTATTTCCACTTTCTCCTCACATCGGAAAAAATCATAACATTGTAATTCATGATTAGAAATTCCCAGTGATATTTTTCATTAAATCCTGAGTAAAATTGATTTATTTTACTATCAATATAACAACTGAAATATGGAGTATACCTTTCTAGTTGAGTTAATTTTTCTTCAAATGCATCCAATGAATCCTTCTCTTACAACAATTCATTGAATTTTATATCCATTCTAAGTTGAATGTCCTTAGTAAAATATTTATCAAGAAATATATTGTTGAATGTATCCCATTCCAAAGCATCAATCTCTTCACTGTACCTGATATTCATTACCATCTACCACCACTAGTCATCCCCTCTATCAAAATGATAAATGAGAAGTCTAAGATTTTGATTATCTAAACAACCCCATGAAATTATAAATATTATATAGTGCTTTAATACACCCTTCATATAAAATTAGGTCATAAGATCTGTTAAAATATATAAGATATTTCCTCTTGAAATGATCCAATATAGACATATTATTTTTTGGATTATCATATTAATCTCATACATGGATTCCACCACCATTTATATCATATTTCAACTAATCTATCAAGGAAAAAAACTTTTTAGTTTTGATTCCTACCATCTAAGGATGAAAATTAGGAAGTCTGTTTTCCACTTGATTCCTTCCCACCAAAGTTTCCCTATCTTCTCTCCAAAAAACAATTCTGAAAAGACATACCTTGGACAAAGAAACATAGTAATCCTCAAATAATATATAAAATTAACCATATTGTAAAAATAATTTTGGATATTCTATTAACAATATTCATACCCCTAAAGTATTCTAAATCGACCTCTGATACCAATTATAAGGCTCCCAACATTATACATTACATATTCTTGAGTATTATACAAGAAATTACATTCATTCACATTGGGGATATTTTTATTTTCAGAGTTTTACAGAGTTAGTTAACAATTTAGACAATACATATCACTTTCAATCAAAGAGGGTACTTCTAATATAGAATTTATTACTTTAATAAAATAGTACTTTTAAAATAAAATATGAATTCGTTTTCATGAAAAATATTCATAACTATCAACATGAATTAATCCTTCATCTTACCAATCCTTACACATTATGAAAAACATTTTGAAATAGAGGATGATCATAAAAACATCAGTAAAGTACAGAAAAATAAATAAAGAAACTTTTAGTCCATAAATATATTAAACCTATGAAAAAAATCATAAATTTATACTTTTCACCCATATAACATAATATCATTAGCTTACCTCATGAAATAAAATGTTTCTAATAAAAGTTAATGAAGAAAAATAAATAATACATCTAAATTATGGAATAAATTCTATATCACTATTACATATAATGTATCTTTCATGGATATATAAGGATTATCCTTCTTGATTACCGTTAGAATACCCAACGTAGTATATTCCCTTAATCTCTTTGGATAAATTATACTAATTAAATATATATCATTAACTAATTAATTAGAGAAATATAATCAGCTCACACATCATCTATTAATCATGGAATCATCCATAATCATAAACAATTCACAGAAACCAAAAAATAAGCCCAAAACATAGATCATTCACAAAATAAAAATAATGTATCCACATTGAAATCACTTTTTCTTTTCAAAAAGTCATGAACACAAAAATTAGAACATATTATTTAAAAATAAAATTTTAAAACTTATAAATAAAACATAAAAGAATTACAGTGAAATGAAATTGAGAAATTCAATTAATGATGAATATGTTAAAAAAATCCCCTTTGGATTTGGTAAAAATAGTTAAAAGAGTAACTTTAAATGAGGTATTTTAAAAGAAAATATATTACCTTACGTATTTCTCCTCACGTACATTATTTATAATCTTGAATAATAATATTATGATAATTATTTAATTTAATGAGAAAATTTTTATTTATTATAATTTGTTTTACATTACTTATTATCTTGTTATAATAATTAGTTAGTTATTTAATTTCATGGGAGATGTTTTTGTCGATATTCTGTACTGGAGTGGAAAATGTAATTAATATGATGTCCATTGTCAAAGTGGTAAAAATTATATCACATAAATAAACCATTTATGTGTGGTTATTAAAAATGAACACTGTTATAATCCTGGAGACGGTAGGTCGTACGTACGCTTGAGTGACATTTCCATTTTTCAATGATCACTATAAAAGGAATGTAATTACTATTTTATATTTATATAATAACAATAATATAATAAATATAATATTATTAATTTAAATATAATAATTTATATTATTCATTTTATGTGGCGATTAAAAACAAATCATATCTCTTCGTAGAGGTGATAGTTCACATGTATGCACGAATGAGGTTATCATTTTTATGTGCAAGGAAAGTAAGAAAATAATTGATAGATTTTTATATTATAACAATAAATATTTCATTAATATCATAAATACATATTAGTTACATAATTATTACTAGTATTGAGAGAGGGTGATGGAATATGAATTATATCAGCTCATGGAGGTGATAGTTCACATGAACGCACAAACGATTAATTCTTTTCCCAATTGATGGAAGTGGAGATGTATATAGGTGATGATATTAACATATAAATATATCAGTATATTTTGTATAAAATATTTATTATTTCATCATGTTTTAATAATATTTGAATGATGTGGATGAATAAATTAATAAAAAACAATTAATTGAAAATGACACATCTTCTTCGGGTGGTTTCCCTTAATTATCACATTAACACCTTCAAGGAGGGAATACAGCCTAAACTAATTCTTCTATAATGAGGGTTTGTATTATAAGAAGGTATTTAAGAATATATTGGTTGATAAAAAAATGTATGTGTTAATAAATGATAATAATTAGTTCCCTTTTAAAATAGAGGGGATGGCAACTCTTGGAATTGTTCCAAGTAATAAATTGATATAAATAAATTTTCTATTCAAAGTGGCTAAAAATATATTTTTTTCAAACATATAATGATAATGGGTCAAAATAAATCCATCCAAAAAAATTATACAGGAACAGATTATATTTTTAATCCTTATTTTCTAACCCTTATTTTACCCTTTTAACTCTTATCAAGTTATCAAATATTTTTACACTTTGAGGATCAATATAACTAGTAAAGCATGCCAAATGACAAATAAATGAGTCATTAATGAATTTTTTTGACTTATTCCCATTATTATTATAAATAATAGATTTTTAGAAGTTTTATATCATTTAAGAAAATATTTTATATTTTAAAATATATATTTTTTTACTTTTGAAAATATTCATTAAATGAATTTGTAAAAATATAATAAAAAAATAAGAACTCAAACCAATAATTAGAAAAAATCACTAATATTTCAAATGAATACAAAAAAATATCAAATTATTGATCTCAAATTAAATTTATTTTAGTACTTTTAATATTATTTATTTGATACGTCTTTTAATTAAACAATTATTGCATCAACATTATGAACGCCTCAAAATAAATTATTACTTCTCTAAAAATTAAAAATAAAATTTCATGTTTAAGATAAAAAATATATTTCAATATTATATTTATAATAGAACATATCTCATATATAAATCCTATATTAAAAATATTTCACATGTTAAAATCAAAAGTATGAAAAAGTTTATTTTTTTAATATAATATTATAAATGTCTTCAAGTCATAAAAATGTCTCCACGAGCTCAAAAAACATCCCATTTATGATTTTTGACAGAGATAACTCATCTAAAGAAATTTTTACATGTGTTAGGGTATTTTTCTGTTATTTTATAATATTATTTTTACCCTTAATTACCTAATTTACGCATAAATGTGGTAATAAGAAAAATTACAAGTATTATATATATTTTACAAAAAATGAATCTATTTATTAAAATAATACCTTATGATTCCAAATATGGAATCCATTTTTCTAAATTCAAATCACATAAGAGGCAAAAATTAATTAAAAATTAAATAAAAATTAATTCTATTGACAAATCGAAAAAGCAAGTTTTTATAGTAAAACATTCAATTGATCACAATGTTTTTATATCCAATTTAAATGTAAAATTAATTCAAATGACCTATAATGTATTAAAAGCTAGATAAATGATTTAATTATTCTGTAGAATCAATTAAAAATAAAATTTAACTATATAAATAATTTGGGAAAAATATATTTGAACTAATATTTTGTATTATTAACTATTCATCAAAATATTAAAGTTCTCATAAAAACACACAAAATTCAACCAAAGTAAATTTTGATATTTAACTTTCAAAAATAAATTTTATTTTTCATATATAAAATATATAAGTATAAAATTATAAAAATTATATTTAAAATGGGATCTTCAAAAAAAGGTAGAAAAACAACCTTTTACAAAAATTATATCTTTGTATGCTTAAATTTTGATATGTTCCGATTTTAAGCCTATAAAATTATTGTATTAATGTAAAAAACATTTAATAAACATGTGTAAATATAATATAGATAGTTCTATTCATTCTCATCAATACAATGGTCAGGTGATAACTACCAGCTAAAATTATAATGTTAAAAATATATTGTTTTTTGGTATACCACAGTCTTGCTTGCAACATAATATTTTAGAGAAATTTATTGTCTCGTGTTGGGTATGTTATTAGAAATAGAGCACCCTTTAATGTGAAATTACAATATAATTCCTCAATATTAATAAATAAAAAATTGTATTATTCTATAATAACCTGGGTTATTAAATATTATATCATGAATTCTATTATCTTCATGGTATTCAATGATTTTGTATAATTTTATTACATCATGATTCTTACAATTCAAATGTTTCATTGTGGTATGTAAATCATCGTAATTTTTAAAGACTATTTTCATCAAGAATAATTTTAATGATCTTTCAATGGTTTGATTCTTTGTCATGGGGTTATTCTAATTCCTCATCTTCATTTATATTCGTAGATTATGTATGTAATAAATTTTTAGTATCTATTTTTTATTTCCTATTATATTATGTGGATTTACATTTTTCACACATAATATACTCCTTGGTGGACTCTCACTTCAACATTGTGGTCTTTTCAAGAGTTTACTCTACAATCTCATTTTAATCAGGATTGTTTACACTTGAATTTCTATTTGAGGAAATTATTTTATCATTGTCAACCAAACCCTTTACTTTTATTCTAGTCTAGTTATTCATGACCTTTATGAATAATTAGTCTCATTTTTACACTATTTAGAGCTCAAAATATTCTAGAAAATATTTTTAAGAAAACCCAACATCAATTCTATCTTTAGTTAGAGAACATGTTTTCTTCTAAAACCCCTATTTTCAAAAAAAATGTTTTCAAAAAACATTTTTTACCTTTAATAAATGATTTATTAATGATATTTTTATTATTTTTTATTTTTCAAATTTTTTCAATGTAATCTTTTTGTCTCTTTCCAAAAACGACACTTTTCTAACAATTTTATCGTGTAAAAGAAATTTTCTTTTTAACTCATACGACATGTAGATATTTACCCACCATTATTTTTTTGAAATTTATTTTACATTTTTAAAAGGTTACATTTTTAATGAAATTTTTTTGAAAATCTATTTCAAATGAATGTTTTTTCAAATGGTTTTTCAAAAAAATTGATTATTTCCTCAATAATGTTTTTAAAATATATTTTTATAGTATTTATATTCATCAACGACATCAAAACATTATTTTTACTCCAACTGGGATGGGTTTTATTAATACCATCCTTATTCTTCTTAAAGACAATTTATGTTTGATTTGGAAAAGGATATGGTTGAAATTATATTCCTTGACTCCTTTTATTCCCCTTGAAATATTTAGTTTCCACTGATCATTTGACATTTAATTTCCTCTAAATATACATATCATTTTTCATGTATATGATAATTTCCAGAACCATAAATCATTTTTTCCTATTGTGATTACATTGAAAGTAATTTTATTATTTAAGGAAATATTGATAAATTGGTATCCTACATTCAATAAATATATTTGATAGTCTATATTCTTTTTTTGGTGTGAGTAATGCTTGAGAAATGAAATTCATAAGTTAGGGACCATTTTCGATAATCACTGTGGGTTGGGGAATGATTAATGAAAGACCCATGATGCATCTATAGCCTCATGAGATGAAATTAGTTTGGAAAAAACTTTCGAGTTTGTTTGCAAGAAGAATAGACAGTTTTCTGCCTATAGTCTTATATTATCATGTGAAAGGTCTTGATGGTAGTGGTTTATGTGCAAGATACATGACATCAAATAATTAAGAATTCCCTCATTTAGAATTATTTATTATTCATCCATGATTTTTGGGGCTTATATATCTAAGGATGCATTTCATTCTCAGTTAATTGATTAAATGGAATGTGTTCCAGTTCTTACATTTGCATATTTATTTTTCTTTATCTACTTATTTTAACAGCATGTGATTCCAATTATTACCATCCCATATTGTTTATGAACATCCTTCTCAGTTTTTGGACTACATGGTATGTGTTTCTAGTAATTTACCATGTCATAATTATTATTCTAGTTGATTCATTATTTATTATATTATACTTTACCATTATTAAACATTTAATCACACCCTTATTTTTTTCATTCCCCAATAATTCATGACTTTTATTATGAAATATATGTAGAGATATACTAGATGGAATAAATTCACCCATAAAAAATATATTATAATTTATGTATTAATTTGTAATACATGGCTCATGTATGTGTCTGGTTTACCAAGACTACTAAACTCTTCTTCAATTCTAGATTTGATTCATTGTAATCATTCCAATGTAATGGTTGTAAACACCGGCTCTATAATCTCTGGGATAAGGTCACTATATATAGAAATGGAATAAGTGGAATTGAAATAATAAAATTAGGAAACCACAAATTTCCAATATTAATCTAGGATACTTTTCCATTGTGAAAAATAACACCTCATGGAGACTGCTCAAAATTAATACATGTAATTTATTTATACTATATGAAAATGGGAAATTGGGGTCCCATAATTAATCTTTAAGACATTTGGCACTGGTTGTGTAATTAAATAAAATCCATTTTTTAGTATAATAAGTGACTTTCACAAATTAGGTCTAGGAAAAATTCAAATAAAGATCCTAATTATCAAAAATGAATTCATTAGGTGTGGGTAATATTTAACCCAAATCATCAAGGGTTAAATTAACTTATAAATGCTTTTAGTTGTATCAAGGAAATGTAGATTGGAGACTATGATTTAGAAACATAGGAGAAAGGTATAAATGATTATTCCACTTCTTAAAATCTCAATTATATTCATTTATATTATTTTATCACCCTTGGACTCGGTGTTATGATTTAACTAATGTGGGATATTATTTTTGATTCACATGGGATGCATATTTTTTTAGAAATATATAGATCTATGATTTCTATCATAACTAGAATGTGTATTTAAACCAAAGATTGGAAAATTATTTTTGTTTAAATAATAGTTTCCCTTTCAAAAAGAATATTTCTATTATCTAGGGGTTTATTAACATAAATATGGTAGATTTTTATTTCTTCTTATTCAGCCATTATTTTTCATATCTAAAATTTTAATTTCATGCGATTTAATGACGAATTTTTTTTGTATTGGATAATTTATAATCATTGACTAAATTATTACTAAAATCTAAATTATTTGAATATCTTTCTCAAAATGAGGGATTATGCTACTTTAATTTTTAAAATTTAACTAATTAAATTCATATAATTTTACGAAGAATTAGTTTCGTTATTTTTCAATGAATTTTTTTTCAAGTGATTTCATTATTTTGAATCTTCTGAATTAATAAATTATTAATTCGATGAATTTATTTTTTTCACTATCTATAGAATACATTTTGTTATAAATTTTTTGAAATTTAATTATATGTTGGAATTCATGCATTTTCATTTTTAATTAATTTATATTTTAAAATTATGAAAAAAGAATTGTGCGGTTGAGTTAATCACATGCGTAAAAGAGTTCTCAAGCTATAGTATGACCCATGCTACTAACAGTAAGGGAAATGTGATCGATTTTTCCATTTTTACTTACCAGGGAAAACAAATATATCATTTAGAAACTATGAGATGTTCGATTTTGAAGGATTATTGGATGGTAGAGTGGGAATTCATTGCCTAATGATAACCAATTTAATATGGGAGACTATAAATAATCCAATTGAACCTATGTACCCTGGATGGTAACCACCCAAAACCAAGATAAAAGTTAGGAAGTTGTGGTCGAGGGTAGTTTATGAATAATATGAATTCAATCATATGATGAAATGAGTGAATGTTTAATATCTACATAAAAAAGGGGGTGGATGAACATTACTATTTTTTCATGCTCAATTTAAATATTGGAATCATATTCTCTGATTGAATCCATCTAAAACTAATTAACTCATATCACATTTTATTTGGGGATCATTGGTACCAATCATGAAGTTGAATTATAGAAAATCAGCTAATCTTTAGGATGATTAATTTTTACTCGATGAAATTTACAAGGATGATACCCATGGAAGCTGAAGAAAGTCCATCCTTGGTGAGACAGAGTGATAATGTGATGAACATTCTATTTTGAGTGAATCCAAATCTACGCATATGTTGACTGACTCAATGAATATTTATTTGATATTGAATTCCTTTAATTAGGAAATTATGTTCTAATATAAGATGAAGAAAATAATATGTGTAATTTGATTTTCTAAAATTCTTTTCAGTAATGTTGAGAGGTACACATTAGATTCTCAACCAAATTCCTCAGTGAAGCTTGTAAAACAGATCTATTTGAAAAAGATAAAGGCATATTGGGATGTCAGTATCAACTAACATTTATTTAGGTGAATTGATTGAGATTTGAACTTGGTTTATCTAACTATTTAACCATAATACTAGTGGGATTTTCTACATATACGAATCTGAATGATGTTTTCACTTGGGAGGCTGCAACATTGATAAACTAAGACCATAACTCGGGTTTGGAGGAATGGAGGCTTAGGCCTATCAAACTGAGTCAAAAACTAATCAAAATAATAGAGAGGAACCCAGTTTCTAATAAGGAATGATAAAAGTAATTTGAATTTTACTTTTGATTATTCAAACAATGACTATGATATAAACTATGATAATCATGGAGTTGTCTATACACAGTCTATGTAGAGGTAGTGTTGGGGGAACAATTTCATGAAATGTTTAAGGAATAGACATTCAAATAAAATTCATGTGTCTATAGAGAAGAATATGTGAATAATATATTATATAAATAAACCTTTATAAAGGTTCACACAAGGCTACATAAGGGTCCTTCACAATGATTAAAACTATAGAATGGTTTTGGGAAGTGAAATGTATTGTGCGGGGTGCCATAAATTCTATAATGGAGGAATAAGAGAAAGTACCAATGATTTTCGAAATTTGGATATGCATGATATTTTTGTATAGTTTGATAAAGAAGAAGATGATATTAATCGAACTAATCATCACATAGTCCTATCACTTTTTATCCCATTGAATTTCTACTCTCACAATGATTTTTACTCAGAGCTAGTGAACATAACCTAATAGCATATTGGCTGGATGAGTAGACATGTTAGATTAATTTTATAATGTTTATTTTCTCTTTAATTTTCAAATTAAAAGAGGGGATATTCTCTGTAATTGATCATTCTAGGATACATGATCACATTCCTATATAAAATAACTTACTCTTATTTCTCATAACCCATATTTTTCTCTATATTTATTGATTTTTAATCTAAATACTATTATTTTATTCCTTCTCAAGTGTTATGATCTCCAAATTCTATTCATGGAAGGATTATTTTCAAGAATATTTATAATATGTGAAACTCAAAGCATCCTGAATACCAAACATAATTTGGATCAGCGATTTTATTCATCACTATGATTAAGATGTGATGGGGAATTTGGGAGTTTCAATAACACACCCAATCATATGAATTGTTTGATAAAATCTTTCCCCATTCATTTTACATGTTAATATCTTAATTTATTTTATTTAGTATATTATATTGGTTGTGTGATTTTATGATATTATTTGTTTCATTATTTATTCTAATATTTCTTGACTAAAATTAATCTATTGGGTGATTCTTATTGTATTTTTTAGAATCACACTTTTTCTTAAGAAATACTATATTTGAGTGTTTGAAGTTTAGAAGAGATATATGTCTTATTTGAGACATAATTAATGCTCCAACAGAGGTTGAGGATCATTGGTTTAATTTTTCTTTAATCTTATGATGGGAAATGAAATATAGGTCAACATAGAGGTAGATTTGTTTCTAAAAAAATTAATTTCAATGTTATTCATGTTATCCTTGTTTCTCCTCCTCTCATCTAAATTCCACCCACCACCTCTGCGAATTTAATTACTTTTTTATTTATTTATTTACTAAATTCAAAATAGTAAAAGAACCACAAAAATAGTGTTGAATAATTAATTGGATGAATGAAAATTCTTCCTTGGGACCAACCCTAAGGTTATCCATTGTTTTATATTTTGGGATATTTTTAATTTATATCTAACTATTCTGATAAAGAGGGTGTGTCACTTCTGTAGAAATGTATCATATTTTTTGTAGATATGAATTTTATATATTTTCCTCCATATACACTAAATGACAATTACACACATTTGGATGATATTTATGTAATGTAATTCCATGTTTACAAAAAAGGGGGTTTATTCTAACATAGATTTTAAATCATTCTTAGGAGTCTTTTAAGAACCCAGATCTTCGTTTCAGGTACGCCTTTCTTTTTCTGGAGTTTTTAAGAAAAATGGAGTTTCTAGAAAATTTCGAAGTACACGTCGTGTACTTTCTATGTACACGCCGTGTACTCTTCTCCGGGTCGAAGACATGTGCTAGCCATGCCCAGGCCACACACACGGTGTGTAGGGGTGACGTGGAGGCCAATTTTGGAGGACTACAGAAAAAACATAGTACACGTTGTGTACTCTAAAAGTACTTGCCGTGTACTTTTCTTTATTTTTCACTAAATGCACCGGGGTCGCATCTGACGGACAGAACACCCCCTTCTCCAGGTTCTTCATCCGAGAGCGACCCGTACGGCTGGATCTTCTCTGAGCCCCCGCCTCTCCGTCCATTCTACGATACGAGCACGGTCGATTGTGTTGGAAGTGCAGCGGTGAGTTCTCCCTTCTTCTTGAGCCTTGTTTTCCAATTCTTCCTCTTTCTCAAATTATCTAAGGTTGAACGTTTTGTGTGTTTTCTCAGATCTATGACATTCTAGGGAGAATTATTCATTGTGGTTCTAGTATATTGATCTCCTAGGATCGAGGAAGGTGGTTTGTGCCTTAACGTTCAAAGTCTCTGAGTTTTACATGCCAATTTCCACCGATACCCATGAACGGGGTTTAGCGTGTTACCCCTTTTGCCTTCATTGTTTTCCAGCCTTGCTTGTATGCTTATGTATAGGTAAATTGACCTTGTTAGAAGATAATTTGTTGTTCTTGGATGTATTTTTACCTTTCTTTGTTCTTTTTATGACCTTGGGTCTCATTTTCCTTTGACTGTTATACATGTTTCCATGCCTTGAGGTTATAGGTTGAAGTGAAAATCCTGACATGCTTGTTTCCTTGTAGACTGTTTAGCTAAGTAGCTCTATAGGTGTACTTTGGTTATCTAATTAGCTCTATATGTGGACTTTATCCTTATAGAATTATTATGCACTGATCGACACAGGTCTGAGAGAACCCGGTGCTATATAATATATGGTATAGATTGAGTGAGCTTCCCAGAGAGTCTTAGATATTATAGACTACAGAGGGGATGGACTGAGTGAGCTCCTAGAGAGTCTTTGACATTTATAGACTATATGAGGGTATACTAAGTGAGCGTCCACAGAGAGTCTTACCTTGTTTGAATCTCTTTAAGAACCATCCCAGGATGGAGGAGGAATTGACCGAGTGAGCTTCCTCAGAGAGTTTGTGGAATACCTTAGGCTATAGGAGGAATTGACCGAGATAGCTTCCTCAGAGAGTCTCTAGACATTGGGGATAAGAGGGATAGACCACGTGATCTTCTTCAAGAGAGTCCCTGAATACCCTATACTATAAGGGGAATTGAGCGAGTGAGCTTCCCTAGAGAGTCTCATAATTTCTTATGACCAAGCCAGAGGGGTTAGGCTGAGTGCACTGCCTAGAGGGTTGGGTTACTTCTTGGATAGGACCGGAGGGGATGGCTGTGAGTACTTCCCATAGGGTTTTCAGCTTATTAGTCATTTGTTTCAATGTTGTTGATTGGTTGTGGATTGATTTAGTCTATGTATCATCCTGTCTTACTGCTTACTGTTACTGCCTATTGCTTGCTGTTGCTGTTTACAGGTTATAGTACTTTTACCTGCCATATACTCACTAACTATTAGGCACAGATCTTTGGGTGAATTCCTGCTAGGATTTTATCTCACAACCAGTTTGGGCCATGCTTTTGGGCCCAAGCAGACTTTGTTGTTGCAGGTATAGACAATGGAAAGCTCCCCTTAACTTCTGGAACTTGATTGCTTGGAGCAGGGGGAGCATGCGACCAAGCTTTGTCTTGCGATGCTAAGGAGCTGTTTACTTTTCTTTTGTACTTGTTTTGGTAATGTAGTGTTTTCTAGAATTGGGACTTGTTTGGATGCTTTTCTAGTTATGTATCATGCATCATTTCATATATATACATATGTGCTCCAGTTTGTTGATTTAGTTTTCCACTGTTTATATTGTTGGTTATTACTGCTTCCGTTATTGCATGTTATCTATTTCCATTGTGTACTCTACCAATGAGGGTATAGTTTCCCCATTATCACACCCAAGGCCCTTGCTACTAGTCGAATGCCTCTGGCATTTGGGGAAATGCGCTTGAATCCATGTGACCAACTGGGTATGGGGCGCCTCCGGGTGGGTTCCAGAACCGGGATGTTACAAAGTTGTATCAAAGGGTTTATTTTCTCTTGCGTTACTATTTGGAGACTTATCCAGGGATAGGAAGGACTCGGTACATAGTAATGAGTTGTTCATGGGATTAGCTAACCCATGTATAGGGAAAATCCATACTACCATGTTTATTGTAGTTTTCTAGTTTTGAGATTTTACGGTTGATACGATTTCACCTAGAGTGATTCAAATGCTTTGTACTATTATTGTTTTGATATTACAGTTCTATTTATGTCGCAACACAATGAGATGAGGGTATGACATCTCATGCATCATATAGACACTTGTAGAAATCACATGCCATGCATTCTATCCATTCCATTTAGGGTGCATTAGCGATTGCATGCTGTTGTGATCAACGTTGTGTAGATTATTCATGCTATTGTGATAGATGCTTGAAAGAATCTCTACTTCTTGTTAGAAAATTGTTCGTATTGTACTTTGTTTAAATGAATTCCAAATTTTGATTCTTGAGGTGTTATGGTCCTTCATGGATTGGAAATTGGTGGACCATGATCCTGTTTTCTCTTGTACATGACTGTAGGGGATTCCAAGCTTTGATTCATGGGGAGTACGGGCCCTCATGGATCGGAATTTGGCACCTCTTTGCCTTGTTTTCCGTGTTTCTGGGCTTCTATGCAGTTTATGAGCTACTGCCTAGAAAAACCCAGAATACACGGTGTGTACTTTCTAGTTACACGCCATGTAGTTTTTAGGCCGTGTTACTGACTGTGTGTGCAAGAACACGGTGTTATGAAAATAACATCAGGAGCACGCTTTGTAGTGTAGAGACTTTTACCTGGTCGTGTCACTAACAACATGGGTCGGGGAAGCTCGAGTAGAACACGCAATGTTATGAATGAACATTCCTTGTAGTTCTATCCAGGTATCTGTCCATGTCACAAAAAACACGGGTCGGCGTGACCTTCTCCATGACACGTCGTGTCGCTTTTGGAACACACTGTGTAGTCTTTCCCAGGTACCCGACCATGTCACGAACAACACGGTACATTGTCACCTTATGCTATACACGCCGTGTTTTTTCGGAACATGCCGTGTAAGGGCCAGCCGTGTAGACGGCCATGTAACTAACAACACAGGCCGCAGAGTCAGTGTCTAGTACACGTCGTGTCCCTACGGAACATGCCCTGTATTCCGAGGTGAGATTTAACTGTGTGGGTTAGCCATGTAAGGAGACTTGGGAAGGGGATTAGTCTTCAAGTACACTTCGTTTGATGGGTCAACATGTTGTGTAGTTTGAGGTGTTACACGACCAGTAGGGTAGGGTTACACGCCCATGTCAGTGGCATAAGAAGACACGTCGTGTAGTTTTCATACATGCCGTGTAGTTGTGTTTTGTAAACTTGTGTGTTTTTATTCCCATGCTCATGTTTTGTACTCTTGTGTTCTCTATCCTTGTTTTTCTGATCTAAGGTGTACTTTGGATCTTTTAGAGCTATGCCTCTGAGACAACCTTTGGTTGTATGTCTGTCGTCAGGTAGTGATCAGACGCCAGATATGGATGATCAGGGACTTCCTTCCGATCCTCCAGTCCAGCCAGCCTTGGTACCGGCTGTCATACCAGTTGCAGGCGTTGATGTGCAGTTCAAGGAGGACTTTATGAAGATAATGTAGACCTTCCAGGGATTATCATCTCCTGCCCCGTCGATGACTGAGTTGATGTAGGTTTTCCAGCAGCAGCATCCTCCTACTTTTTCAGGGGATGGAGGACCTCAGGATGCAGAGTCATGGATAGAGGCCACACTGAACATCTTTGAGCACCTAGAGATCCCTCCAGAGAAGAGGGTAAAGCTGGCTACTTATATGATCCGAGACACCGCCAAGAGGTGGTGGGAGGTGATATCACGGTCATGGAGTCATCAGGATATGTCTTGGGACGAGTTTCGACGCACCTTCTATGACTACTTCTATTGAAGACCCTGAGGGACAATTGAGCCTAGGATTTTATGAGTCTGCAGCAGGGTACTCTCTCTGTTATGGAGTACTCATCTTATTTCACTAAGTTGCATCGTTTCACACCGATCCCAGTAGGTGATGAGTTGTTCCTTGCAAGGAAGTTTATAGATAGTCTCAGTAAGGAGATCCGTTCCCAGGTGAATATCTTCCAGTTGACTTAGATATCCTCCATCGTCAACCAGGCGCTGATCACTGAGCATAATCTGAGGGATTCTGGAGTAGTGATCCAGGGCGGTTCGTCATCCAGAGCTGGTGTTCCTCCTATGAACAGTAGGAAGCGTCGCAGAGAGTCTTCTCGAGGAGATCCAGTTTCGCGGGATGTGTCTTCTGGAAGCCAGGTGTTATTCTTCCTATGTGGTAGGACTGGTCATACTTGGCCTTAGTGCTAGAAGGACCCGATGCAGTGCTGGTCTTGCGGCAAGATGGGCCATCTTCAGCGTTTCTATCACATCTTCTCACCTTCAGCAAGGGGTAGGGGTTCCTCTATGACCCCGTGTTCTGGACATGCTTCATCAGTTTCCCAACAGTCAGGGAACTGGAGTTCTGTCGGCCGTTCAGGCCGAGGTGGAGGTCGCGGTCGTGGTGGTCAGTCACCAGGTCATCAGCGACAGCATAGTGGATCAGCTCAGAGCGGTCAGCCCGGGGCGCAGGGCCGCAGTACCGGCCAGTCTTTCGCCGTGGAGTAGACCTATAAGGAGCCTTCTACAGTTCGAGGTACGATGCTAGTAGCCTCAGTCTCATCTTCATCTCTTTTCGATACTGGTGCTTCACATATCTTTATCTCTGTAGTAGTTATGGAGAGCCTTGGGCTCTGTATCTTTTCGTCTGCCGACTTGTTGACTCTTGACACGCCATTGGGAACGAGGAAATCTAGTGTACGACAGTGCAGAGAGTGCCCTCTCGAGGTTGCGGGGTGCCATTTCTTATGGGACCTCTATGTCCTAGAGATGACGGGCTATGCCGTCATTCTCGGGATGGACTGGTTAGTTCCTTTCTAGGCAGTCGTCGATTTCTATCACTGCAGGGTGAGTTTTGTATCACCAGAGGGCGGATCCTTCCTTTATAGAGGAAAGTGGGATGTCCAGGTGGGAAGATCTGGTCCAGATCATCATGGGCTAGGGGAAGTGACAGCCAGGATTTCTAGTCTTTATCTGGATGACTAGGGGACTTCACAGCTAGCCTTTCCCCCAGTGGTGGATCGTTTCAGGGATGTCTTTCCACAGGACGTTTCAGGTTTACCTCCAGAGCGTGAGGTAGACTTATCGATTGAGCTCGTGCCAGGAGTGGCACCGGTTTCCATTCCTCCCTATAGGATGGCTACACCTTAGTTGCAGGAGCTCAAGAAGTAGTTGGAGGAGTTGCAGGAAAAGGGTTTCATCCGACCCAGTACTTCTCCATGAGGTTCGCTTGTCATGTTTGCGAAAAATTCCGATGGTACCCTTCAGCTTTGTGTGGATTATCAGAAGCTAAACTAGTTGACGGTCAAGAACTGATATCCCTTACCGAGGATCGATGATCTATTTGATCAGCTTCGAGGATCCTGGGTGTTCTCGAAGATCGACGTGAGGTCCGGTTATCATCAGTTGCATGTTATACCATCAGATAAACCTCTGACAGTTTTCAGGAGCAGGTATGGTCTTTTCGAGTATACAGTCATGTAGTTCGGTCTCACGAATGCGCCTGTGGTTTTCATGGCACTGATGAACCGAGTGTTCTATCCGTACTTGTACTCTTTTTTGTGGTCTTTGTGGATGATATCTTGGTGTACTATGAAACTCGACATGACCATTCCACACATCTTTAGATCATTCTGAGTACACTGAGAGAGCATCAGCGGTATGCTAAACTCTTGAAGTGCCTCTCTTCGATGGATCATATTCACTTCTTGGGTCACGTCATCTTAGAGGTTGGAGTATCTGTGGACCCAGAGAAAGTGAGATATGTAGTGTTCTGGGAGTATTTGAAGAACATCCTTGAGGTGCAGAGTTTCCTAGGGCTGGCCGGATACTACAGACGCTTCATTCAGGACTTCTCGCACCTAGCAGCACCGTTGACAGGTCTGACCAATAAGGGGTGAAGTGTTTATGGTCAGATTTTTGTGAGTCAGCCTATTAGGAGCTGAGAGGGAGGTTTACGTCAGCACCAATTCTATTCTTGCCAGAGCCGGGAAAGGGATACACTGTTTACTGTGATGCTTCATGTATCGGGCTGGGAGCTATGCTCATGCATGGAGATGGAGTCATTGCGTATGGGTCTCAGAAGTTGAGGCCACACGAGAGGAATTACCCTATATACGATCTGGAGTTGGCTGCATTTGTTCACGCCTTGTGCTATTGGAGACACTATCTTCAGGGAGAGTACTTTGTGGTTTTCACCGACCACAAGAGTCTCAAGTGTAACGACCCAAACTTTTTAAATAGTATATTAACATACTCTTAACGATTTAATAGAGATGTTAATGGTTAATGCAGAAAGAGGAGTCGATGGCTTCATCCAGTAGACTCGAACCTTATGAAGCCCACTTATCAGAGCTTGGGAAGGAGGTGGCATCTTTAGGCTTCGCTTTGGACCAAGCCCAAGCCGAACTCCAGCGTGTCAAGCTTGAACGGAAACGTCTAAGGGAGAAGTTCAAGTTGGTATAGATTACTACTAGGGCAATGTTATCTGATCCTCCTTCAGATTCTCTCACCATAGCACACCTTACACTTAGGTCATATTCCGATGTTATAAGGGGCTATGTGACAAGACCCTAGCTTCTTTGTGTGATCCTTTGGGATGAATGAATTGAGATTTCTTCCTTTAGTGATGTTTGTGAAATTTCAAATGTCCGGATAATTTTAGGATGTATTTTATTCACGAATTTTGAAAAAAAGGATATTTTAAAATATTTATGTAAACCCTAAATAATTAATGATGTGTAATGATTTTCAAAAAATGGTATTCTACAAAAGTGTTCAGCAAGGAATCTGGAGTCTAATAAGATCAACTTAATTTTTGATGAATAGTAAATTACGAATAGTGATTTTATGCTTAGGATTAGTAATGTGACCAAATGGATTAATAATTTCACTCAAAGAAAGTTTTAATATAATTTAGACACCAAGATTAAGTAATGTGATTCAATAAAATGGTTAAATAACGGTTTCATAAATTATTATTCAAGTATTAGTTTTTTTCAAGTCAATAGTGTTTTTTAATTAAAAATTAAATTAAAAATATTTAAAAAATTATTTTTATAAAATGTATTTCATTTTTGAACTCAGTGCACTGATATTATGTTATGGTAATTTTTGGGGGTTTTTCTGAAAAAATGAATTTTCGGTGAATAGTGTTTTTATATAAAAAATAAATTAAAATTATTTAGAAAATTATTTTTATAAAATGGTGTTCATTTTTGAAATCAGAGCATTGGTATTTGGTTAAGGTGAAATTTTGGGATCTTTCTGAGAAAGTTGAATTTTCAATGAATAGTAAAAATACAGTTTTAGGGTTTCGGTATGTTTAAGGACATCATAACTGTGTCAGGATGATGTCATGAGATATTTTAAGGGATGGTCAAAAAAAGGGGATGAATTATTGTGTTAGGTGTCCCAAGTGGCCAATACCATGGGCACATACCATGGGAAAGCCCATGGTTTTGCCAAAACCACCAATGAGGTGTCCCTTGGCCATTAATGCCTTGTCCCCTCACTTTCCCTATAAATACCAAGCCCTCCTCTCATCCATTCGACTCCAAAACCATCCCCAACGAAGTTCTGGTCTCCTTATTTCTCAAGGAGTCCTCCCAAGGTGCCTCCAATCCCTCAAGGTCCAAACCTTTGAGTTTTAAGAGTTACATTTTAAGGTAAGGGATCCCACCTCTCTCTTTCTTTTCATGTAATCTCTTTTATGTCATTCCTTTTATGCTTCATGTTCTTATGTGAGAGAACGTTATTTTATATTCCTATTAATTCCCTTTTAATTTTTATATTATGATATATCCCCTCTTACTCTCATCATTCCATTTTATGAACGTTTAAGTGACGCCGTTAGGCTGTCGAATTTTTAAGGGATTCTTTCACCCTTCTCATTCTTTTCAAAGTTCTACTTTTATGTCAATCCTTTCAAGTTCCTTTTTAATTATGTTGGGGTATGATATCTATATATATCATACTGAACTCTTATGTTCATATGATGAGGGACCCCATTTGATCTTTTAAATTCATTTTTGTTGATGTTTAAGTGACGCCGTTAGGCTGCCGAATTTTCATAAGAGAAATCTTATTTTTGTCTTCTTTCCATGTTTTTCATTTCAAGTGGTATGTCCTTAAAATTTTATTACCATGTTCATATAACCTTATATTATATCCCTCTAATGTTTTATGGGTCATTTATGAATGTTCGACCCATGTCCCCTCTCTTTTCAATGTTTTCAAAAACCTTGTAACGTAGTCGTTATGCTGGAGAATTTTCATCTCAAAATGCCTCTCTCTTTTTCTCAAAATTATTTTATGTTATTATGTGAATACTAAAAGATCTTATCTTTACAGGGGTATTCAGATATACATAAAAATGTTCTATTTTAAATTTTTTAATTTACATACATGAAACCCGCTTTCCCTTTCTGTGGGTTTAAAGTGACATAAAGATCATGTCTTTAAAACAGTTTTTAAAACGTTACGATTATGAAATGAAACCCATTTGTTTTATGCTATATGGGTTGTTTATGAAATGATTGATGATGATATATGTGGCTCACATGATATTAAAGACATGTCAAGGGTGTGCCCAGATAGCGCTCCAATGCATTGGGTAAAGACTTAATCTCTAGAGATGACTTGTTAGACTGATACCTTGGTGAATAACCTTGGTAATTTTTAATGACACCTTGGGGATGGACCTTGGTGAAACGAAATGATTTTCAATATTAAATGTTGTAGCCACATCTTCAAGTTATGAAAAATGTTATTTATATTATGATATATCTCATGATTTCTTTCTCATGCCTTAAAGTTATTTTCATGTCCTTATTGAAGTATCTCAAGTTCACATGTAAAATGTTTCTCTTGTTTCCCTTACTAGGCCTTCTTCTCACCCATTATTTTGATGTATTTCCCCAGGTTATGAGATGCATTAATGAACCTAGGATTAACTTAAGAAGAAGCCTTTCAAGTGTTTAAGAAGAATTTTTTATGTTGTTTTCATGTATTTTGTTCCCTGTTTCCAAGACACTATGCCTTAAAGATCCTCAGTTTCGTGTAATGAAATGAAAGTTTATGTTATAAAAAGATAGGATGCAATAGTTGGTATCAAAGAATGGTTTAGTTATTTGTGGAAATTAGGATATAAAAACATTAGGAAGAACCCTATAAAAAAGTTTAAATATAGGAAAACTTCCTGGTATTTTGGTAAGTATTGAGTAAGTGGTTTATCAAAAAATTACATCCCTATATGGATACGAGCAGGTAGAGGAGGCTCTAGCACAGATGTACATAGGGGTAAAACCCGAAAACACCTCTTTGAGCTTGACTCGAATGGGAACTGGTGCATGATAACGGGCCTTGCTTCACTCTTGGTAACGACACTCTCGGGGGAGATGTTTGGTTAATCACAAGGTTTTTATGAATCATTGTGATGGAATTATAGAGAAGTGTAATTGTCTAAGAATGAAGTATTAGTTAAAAGATTCATAAATGAAATAAGTTTCTTACTAAGGTTTTATTCTTTTAGAAAATGGCAGGAAATAGGAGGAACTGTGCCGATGGTGACCGCAATGTACCATGTGCTGACGGCCCTCTGATGGAAGCTGGAATGTAAACATTCATGCGAATGATGAACCCACTGAATCAAGTTATGAGTAATAACTTGAATCAAGCTGAGAGGCCGATCTCACCACGAATAGAACAACACTCTATTGAGTCCTTCATGCGTCAACGACCACCATCATTCAGTGGATCTACTAACCCTTTGGTTGCGGAAAAATGGATAAGCTCCATTTAAAAAATCTTTTCTGTACTCCTTTGTTCGGAACAGGAAAAAGTCACCCTTGCTGTTTATCGCCTAGAGGGAGAAGCTGATCAGTGGTGGTCACTGGTCAAAAACATGAAGCCTAGAGGAGAGATGGAAGCTATGGAGTGGGAAGAATTTCGGGGAATATTCTTTAACAAGTATTTCCCTCGTTCCATGAGAACGAGAATGGAGAAAGAGTTTCTCGAGCTGAAGTATATGGAGAACGAATCTGTCGGAAGCTATGAGATGAACTTCACCCGACTTTCACGATATGCCTCTAGCTTTGTCTTGGATACAAGTGGGAAAGTTGATAGATTTTTCGGTGGGCTGAGACCTCATCTGTGGAAGAATTTATCCAACCGGGACTACGATAGCTATGAGGAGATCGTTCGGAGTTCAATGATAGTCGAGCTTGTGTTTGGTGAGACACAGTGGTCTCATAAATCAAAGGAAAAGAAGAGATCGTTGGAGCTCAGTTTAGGTAAGACGTTTTATCCGGGAAGAGGTGGAAAGAAAATGAAACTTACCACATGCAATAAATGTGGGAAGAAGCATCCGGGGAACTGCTTGGTCGGAAGTGGAATGTGCTACAAGTGTGGAATAGGAGGCCATATTGCTCGGAATTGTCGTAGTGAGGTGAAGCCTAAACTCCTCAACACTAATGACAGAGGAAAGATGGTTATGGCCTTACCTAAAGTCCATTGCTTCAAGTGTGGATAGGTTGGGAACTATGCTAATCTCTGTCCAAATCCAAGGGCAGTGGAGGGGAATCACCATCAACCTCAGCAAAGGCCAGGGGAGCAAGGTCATGCTTTTGCTATCACAACAACTGAAGTTGAAGCTCTGAATGACGTGGTACCAGGTACCCTTGTTGTCCTCTCAAAACTAGCAACTACTTTTTTTTATTCTAGTTCTATGAATTCTTTTATTTCTTCCAAGTTTTCAAAGAATATAGAATAAATCCCCGAATTTCTTGAGGTAGAGTTGTTAGTCAAGACTCCAAGTGGGATTATCCATGTATCAACAGTGTTTAGAGACTCTAGTGTTTACTTTAGTGAGCACAATCTTATCTCAAATATAGTAGTCATTCCCATGTTGGAATTCGACTTTATACTAGGGATGGACTGGCTCTCATAGTATAATGCTAAGATCAAATCCAGAAGTAAGGAAATCTCAGTATTCATGAATAAACGACCTACAGTTATCTTCCAAGGAGAGATATCCCGAACTGATCCCTATCTAGAAGCACCTCCCATATCTTTCTTTAGGGAGTTAATCGGTGATGATGAAGAAGGAAAAGGGGTCATACAAATTGAAGATGTTTCGATTGTTCAGGAATACATGGATGTATTTCCTGAGGAGTTACCTGGACCTCCCCCAGAAAGAGGGGTAGATTTCTGCATTGAACTCGTACCTGGATCTCAACCGATATCAAAGACCCCGTATAGAATGGAAAATGTGGAGCTAGAAGAGTTAAATAAACAACTCCAAGACTTGTTGGAGAAGGGGTTTATCTGACCGATTGTGTCTCCTTGGGGGGCACCAGTTCTCTTTGTGAAGAAGAAGGACGGATCCATGCGGCTATGCATTGATTATAGAGAACTGAACAGGATCACAGTTAAGAACAAATATCCTCTTCCAAGAATTGATGATTTATTTGACCAACTTCGTGGGGCTCAATTCTTCTCTAATATTGACCTTCGATCTCGTTATCATCAACTGAGGGTGAAGAAGGAAGATATTCTAAAGACTTCCTTCCGATCAAGATATGGGCATTATGAGTTTATTGTTATTCTCATCGGCTTGACTAATGCTCCTACTATTTTCATGGATTTTATGAATAGAGTCTTTAAGGACTACCTTGATAACTTTGTGGTAGTTTTTATTGATGATATTTTGATATATTCAAAAAGTCGTGAGGAGCATGATGTTCATATGAGGGTTATTTTGAAAACTCTACGGAAGGAGAGGCTCTTTGGAAAGTTCAGAAAGTGTGAGTTTTGGTTACAACAAGTGGCTTTCTTGGGGCACATCGTAACCAATGAAGGAATCTCAGTTGACCCTGCAAAGACAATGGTTGTGGAGGAGTGACCTCAACCCACAAAAGTAACTGAGATTCGTAGTTTCCATGGTTTAGCGGGATATTATAGGAGGTTTGTGAAAATCTTTTCACGGATTTCTAATCCACTAACCAAGTTGACGTGAAAAGGGGTTAAGTTCATCTGGACAAAGGTATGCGAGGAAAGTTTCCAAGAACTGAAGAAGAGATTGGTTACTGCACCCGTGTTAACACTACCCTCTATCAGATAAGGATTCGTTATTTTTAGCGATGCATCTCTGAAAGGTCTTGGGTGCGTCCTCATGCAAAATGACAAGGTAATTGCTTATGCATCTCGATAGTTGAAGATTCATGAGCAGAATTATCCTACGCATGATCTAGAGCTGGCGGCAGTTGTTTTTGCTCTAAAGATATGGAGGCACTATCTTTATGGGGAGAAATGTGATATATACACTGACCACCAAAGTCTAAAGTATATTTTCACATAGAAATAATTGAACATGAGACAAAGGAGATGGTTGGAGATTATTAAAGACTATGATTTTTCAATTCATTATCACCCTGGAAGAGAAAATAAAGTCACGGATGCGTTAAGCAGGAAAGACCACGTTGTTCTGGCAACAATAAGGATCTTATGAGATCCCTTGATTAATGATCTAGTAAAACTGGACATGGGAATTATAAGGAAAGGGAAGTCATCAACCCTATACCAAATGATTTCTCAACCTTCATTACTAGAGAAGATCAACAAGGCTCAAAAAGAAGATCCTTTGCTGCAGGAGAAGTTAGAGGCTGTAAAAGATGGGAAGTTCCCTGATTTCAATATTGATCAAGATGGTGTATTGAAATTTCGTACAAGACTATGTGTTCCATCAATTCCGGAGATAAATAAAGAACTGATAGATGAAGCTCATAGCTCTACTTTCTCTATACATCCAAGAAGCACTAAGATGTATAGAGACCTTCGTGATCATTATTGGTGGGATAACATGAAGAGGGAGATTGCTAATTACACTACAAGGTGCCTGGTGTGTCAGCAAGTAAAGGCAGAAAGACAACTTCCTAAGGGGGTATTACAACTGCTACCCATACCAGTATAGAAGTGGGATAATATGACTATGGACTTTGTAACTGGTCTCCCAAAAACATCCAAAGGAAACAATGCGATATGGGTTATTGTGGACTGTCTCACCAAGACAGCCCATTTTATCTCTATTCGGGAAGATTTCTCTTTGGATAAGCTTGCCAAGATATACGTAAAGGAAGTGGTGAGGATGCATGGGGTACCACTATCCATTGTTTCTGATCGTGACCCAAGATTCCCATCAAAATTCTGGAGAAGTATTCAACATGCTCTGAATACTGAATTAAATTTTAGTACGGCCTATCATCCTCAAACTGATGGCCAGTCTGAAAGGACTATTCAGAAACTCGAAGACATGCTGAGATTATGCTCAATGGAATTTAAAGGTGGATGGGATCAACACCTCCCATTAGTTGAGTTCTCCTATAACAACAGCTTCCATTCGAGTATTCAGATGGAACCCTATGAAGTTATGTATGGAAATCGATGTAGAACTCCTACTTTTTGGGATGAAACTGGTGAGAGAAATCTTCTTGGGCCTAATCTTGTGCAAGAGATGACAGAACAGGTTCATGCCATTCAACAACACATAAAGGCTGCTCAGAGTCAGCAGAAGAGCTATGCTGACAATCGTCAAAGGGACATGGAGTTTGGTGTTGGTGACAAATTCTTCCTTCGAATTTCTCCATGGAAGAGAGTCATGCGGTTTGGGAAGGAAGGGAAGCTCAGCCCTAGGTACATTGGACCCTATGAAATCCTTGATCGCATAGGAGCAGTGGCCTATTGTCTAGAACTTCTACAAAACCTAGATCAAGTTTACAATGTCTTCCATGTATCTCTCTTGAGGAAGTACATACCCGACCCATCGTATGTACTGAACCCAGAGGTGGTACAACTGGAACATCACCTCTCTTATGAGGAGTGGCCAGTGGAGATCTTAGACCATAGAGACAAGGTTCTATGAAACAAGACTACCCACCTTGTGAAAGTGTTGTGGATGAATCATAAATATGAAGAAGTGACTTGGGAGCCTAAGGAAACAATGAAGCGAAAGTACCCCCCACCTTTTCGACTAGGCCTCAAGTATAAATTTCGGGGAAGAAATTTCTTAAGGGGGGAAGAATGTAACGACCCAAACTTTTTAAATAGTATATTAACTCACTCTTAATGATTTAATAGAGATGTTAATGGTTAATGCAGAAAGAGGAGTCGATGGATTCATCCAGTAGACTCAAACCTTATGAATCCCACTTATCAGAGCTTGGGAAGGAGGTGGCATATTTGGGCTTCGCTTTGGACCAAGCCCAAGACGAACTCCAGCATGTCAAGCTTGAACGGAAACGCCTATGGGAGAAGTTCAAGTTAGTAGAGATTACTACTAGGGAAATGTTATCTGAGCCTCCCTCATATTCTCTCACCATAGCACACCTTACACTTAGGTCATATGCCAGTGTTATAAGGGGCTATGTGACGAGACCCTAGCTTCTTTGTGTAATCCTTTTGAATGAATGAATTGAGATTTCTTCCTTTAGTGATGTTTGTGAAATTTCAAATGTTTGGATAATTTCAGGATGTATTTTATTGATGAATTTTGAAAAAAGGATATTTTAAAATATTTATGTAAACCCTAAATAATTAATTATGTGTAATGATTTTCAAAAAATGGTCTTCTACAAAAGTGTTCAGTAAGGAATTTGGTGTCTAATAAGATCAAATTTATTTTTGAGGAATAGTAAATTATGAATTGTGATTTTATGCTTAAGATTAGTAATGTGACCAAATGGATTAGTAATTTTACTCAAAGAACATTTTAATATAATTTAGACACCAAGATTAGGTAATGTGATTCAATAAAATGGTTAAATAACGGTTCCATAAATTATTATTCAAGTATTAGTTTTTTCAACTGAATAGTGTTTTTTAATTAAAAATTAAATTAAAAATATTTAAAAAATTATTTTTATAAAATGGATTTCATTTTTGAACTCAGAGCACTGATATTATGTTATGGTAATTTTTTGGGTTTTTTATGAAAAAATGAATTTTTGGTGAATAGTGTTTTTCTTTAAAAAATAAATTAAAAATATTAAGAAAAGTATTTTTATAAAATTGAGTTCATTTTTGAAATCAGATCATTGGTATTTGGTTAAGGTGAAATTTTGGGATCTTTCTGAGAAAGTTAAATTTTCATTGAATAGTAAAAATACAGTTTTAGGGTTTCGATATGTTTAATGACATTATAACTGTGTCATGATGATTTCATGAAATATTTTAAATGATGGTCGACTAGAGGGGATTAATTATTGTGTGAGGTGTCCCAAGTGGCCAATACCATGGGCAAATATCATGGGCAAGCCCATGGTTTTTCCAAAACCACTAATGAGGTGTCCCTTGGCCATTAATGCCCTGTCCCCTCACTTTCCCTATAAATACCAAGCCCTCCTCTCCTCAATGCGACTCCAAAACCATCCCCAACGAAGTTATGGTCTCCTTACCTCCCAAGGAGTCCTCCAAAGGTTCCCCCAAGCCCTCAAGGTCCAAACCATTGAGTTTTAAGAGTTACGTTTTAAGGTAAGGGATCTGACCTCTCTCTTTCTTTTCATGTAACCTCCTTTATGTCCTTCCTTTTATGCTCCATGTTCTTATGTGAGAGGATGTTCTTTTATATTCCTCTTACTTCCCTTTTCATGTTTATATGATTATATATCCCCTCTTACTCTCATCATTTCTTTTTATGAATGTTTAAGTGACGCCGTTAGGCTGCCGAATTTTTAAGGGATTCTTTCACCCTTCTCATTCTTTTCAAAGTTCTACTTTCATGTCAAGCCTTCCAAGTTACTTTTTAATTATGTTTTGGTATGATCTCTATATCTAGCATACTTAACTCTTATGTTCATATGATTAGATACCCTATTTGATCATTTTAATTCATTTTTGTTCAATTTTAAGTAACGTTGTGAGGCTGCCGAATTTTCATAAGATAAATCTAATTTTTGTCTTCTTTCCATGTTTTTCATTTCAAATGGTATGTACTTAAAATTTCATTACCATGTTCATATACCCTTATATACTGTCCCTATACTGTTTTATGGGTCATTTATGAATGTTCGACCCATGTCCCCTCTCTTTTCAATGTTTTCTAAAACCTTGTAACGTAGCCGTTATGCTGCAGAATTTTCGTCTCAAAATGCCTCTCTCTTTTTTTCAAAATTATTTTATTTTATTAAGTGAATACTCAAAGATCTTATTTCTACAGGGTTATTAACATATACATAAAAATGATCTATTTTAAATTCTGGGATTTACATACATGAAACCCTCTTTCCCTTTCTGTGGGTTTAAAGTGACATAAAGATCATGTATTTAAAGCAGTTTTTAAACCGTTATGATTATGAAATGAAACCCATTTGTTTTATGATATATGGGTTGTTTATGAAATTATTTATGATGATATATGTGGATCACATGATAATAAAGACATGTCAAGGGTGCGCCCAGATAGCGCTCAAATGCATTGGGTAAAGACTTAATCTCTAGAGATGACTTTTTAGACGGATACCTTGGTGAATAACCTTGGTAAATTTTAATGACAGCTTGGGGATGGAACTTGGTGAAACGAAATGATTGTCAATATTAAATGTTGAAGCCACATATTCATGTTATGAAAAATGATATTTTTATTATGATATATCTCATGATTTCTTTCTCATGCCTTAAAGTTCTTTTCATGTCCTTATTGAAGTATCACAAGTTCACATGTAAAATGTTTCTCTTGTTTCCCCTACTGGGCCTTCTGCTCACCCTTTATTTTGATGTATGTCCCCAGGTTATGAGATGCAGTAATGAACCTAGTATTAACTTATGTAGAAGCCTTTCAAGTGGTTAAGAAAAATGTTTTATGTTGTTTTCATGTACTATGTTCCTTGTTTCCAAGACACTAATCCTTAAAGATCCTCAGTTCCGTGTAATGAAATTAAAGTTTATGTTATAAAATGACAGGATGCAATATCAAGTATATCTTCACTCTATGTGATCTGAATCTGAGATAGTACAGGTGGGATGAGTATCTTTAGCCTTTTGATTTCGATCTTGTCTATATGCCGTGAAAGGGAAATGTAGTGGCAGATGCGTTGAGCAGACGAACTCAGGTTCAGGCAGTTCAGGAGGCCAGCAGGGAGTGGCAGCTTATGGCTCTGTTCTCTGGGATGCATCTATAGGTGCATGACAGGCAGGGATAGACTGTTCTGCCTTCTGTGGTTGTTACCTCTACACTTATTGATCGGGTCCAAATGAGGTAGCTATCAGACTCAGAGGCCTTGGTCCTGTGGGAGAGTGTGTCAGGAGGGGAGCCTCTTACAAGATGGACAGTGGGGGAGGATGAGATCTTGCGTTTCCAGGGAAGCATATGGGTTTCCGAAGACATACACGAGGAGATGATGCTGGATTTTCATTCCTCAGTTTGGGCAGTTCATCCTGGAATCATGAAGCTGTATCAGGATCTTCATCGCCAGTACTGGTGGCCAGGTATGAGGAGGGATGTTGCTGGTTTTGTCATGAGATGTTCTACTTGTTAGGAGGTAAAAGAAGAGCATCAGCGACCAGCAAGGCTTTTACAGCAGTTATCCATTCTAGAGTGGAAGTGGAATGATGTCGCGATAGACTTCATGACCAGGTTGTCGAGGTCACATCGGGGAAGTGATTCTATTTGGGTCATTATCAACAGGATTACGAAGGTAGTATACTTCTTACCGATCCAAGAAACCTTCAATGTTGATTACCTTGGATGACTGTAATTACGAGAGATTGTACATCTACATGGATTTCCACACTCCATTGTTTTATATAGGAATGTGCGCTTTACCTCTGGGTCCTGACAGGGATTTCAGAAGGCTTTGGGTACATAGGTACTTTTGAGTACAGCATACCATTCCCAGACTGATGGCCAGTCCGAGCGCAAAATCCAGGTGCTTGAGGATATGCCAAGAGCCTGCATTGTAGACTTTGGTGGTTCTTGGGAGAATCATATACCTATTGTGGATTTCTCATACAACAACAGTTTTCAGGCAACCATTCAGATGGCACCATATGAGGATTTGTACGGTAGGCCATGACGATCACCCTTATGCTGACTGGAGGCAGGAGAGGAAGCTTTTCTAGGACCTCATCTTGCTCAGGAGACCTCAGAGCAGATAGAGCTGATTCAGAATATGATGGATGCTACACAGTCTCGAAAGAAATCTTATGCTGATCAGCGGAGACGACCTTTGTAGTTCGAGTTCGGAGATCAAGTTTTCTTGTGTATCGCACTGAGGTTGGGACACAAGAGGATTCAGAGATAGGGTAAGCTTTCACCATGGTACGTCGGGCTGTTTGAGGTATTGGAGAGAGTTGGTCCAGGAGCCTATCGGTTGCAACTACCTCAGAGATACCGGGTGATTCATGACGTGTTCCACGTCTCTCAGCTTCGATGTTACTATTCTGACCCATATCATGTCTTTCATCTCGACAAGGTTGAGCTCGAAGTGGATGCGTCATTTGAGGAGAATCTCAACTAGATTGTCGATCGCAGCTCGAAGGTTCTCCGAGGCCGGTCTGTTCCTCTGGTACGAGTGCTATGACAGCATGGGCGAGTATAGGAGGATATTTGGGAGAGGGAGGTCAAGGTTCGATCGCAGTGGCCAGAGCTGTTCGAGGATTCTTCTTATAAACCAATCTAGGGAAATTCATGGATGAATTTCTTAAAGTGGGGAAGTTTTTAAGAACCTGGTTCTTCGTTTCAGGTACGCCTTTCTTTTTCTGGAGTTTTTATGAAAAATGGAGTTTCTGGAAAATTTCCAAGTACATGCCGTGTAATCTTCTTTGGCTCAAATCCATGTTTTGGCTGTGCCTGGGCCACACACATGGTGTGTAGGGGTGACGTGGAGGCTGATTTTGGCGGAGTATGGAAAAAACCTAGTACACATTGTGTACTCTAGAAGTACACATCGTGTACTTTTCTTTTTTTAACTAAACGCACCGGGATCGCGCCTGACAGATAGAACACACCCCTTCTCCAGGTTCTTCATCCGAGAGGGACCCGTACGGACGGATCTTCCACTATCCCCCACCTCTCCATCCGTTTTCCAATTGGAGCATGGTCGATTGAGTTGGAAGCGCAGCGGTGATTTTTCCCTTCTGATAGAGCCTTGTTTTCCAATTCTTCATCTTTCTCAAGTTATCTAAGGTTGAAATTTTTGTGCGTTTTCTCAGATCTACAACATTCTAGGGAGAATTAGATATCTTGGTTTAAGTATATCAATCTCCTAGGATCGAGGTAGGTGGTTTGTGCCTTACCATTCAAAGTCTCTGAGTTTTATGGGTGAATTTCCACCGATACCCGTGAACGGGGTATCGCGTGTTACCCCTTTTGCCTTCGTTGTTTTCCTGCCTTGCTTGTATGCTTGTGTAGAGGTAAATTGACCCTTAGAGGTTAATTTGTTGTTCTTGGATGTATTTTTTCCCTTGATTTGTTCTGTTTACGACCTTGGGTCTCGTCTGCCTTTGACATTTACACCTGTTTCTATGCCTTGAGGTTATAGGTTGAATTGAAAATCATGAAATTCTTGTTGCCTTGTAGACTGTTTATCTAAGTATCTCTATAGGTGTACTTTGGTTAGCCATGTAGCTCTATAAGTGTAATTTAGCCTGATAGCATTATTATGCACTGACCGGCACGGGGCTGAGAGAACCTGGTGCTATAGACTATATGGGATAGACCGAGTGAGCTTCCTAGAGAGTCTTAGATATTATAGACTACAGAGGGGATGGACCGAGTGAGCTCTCAGAGAGTATTGGACTTTTATAGACTACAGGAGGTTAGACTGAGTGAGCTTCCTCAGAGAGTCTTACCTTGTTTGAATCTTTTTAAGAACCTTCCCAGGCTAGAGGAGGAATTGACCGAGTGAGCTTCCTCAGAGAATCTGTGGTATACCTGAGGCTATAAGAGGAATTGACCGAGATAGATTCCTCAGAGAGTCTCTAGACCTTGGGGATAAAAGGGTTAGACCGCGTGATCTTCCTCAAGAGAGTCCCTAACTACCCTAGACTATAAGGGAAATTGACTGAGTGAGCTTCCCCAGAGAGTCTCATAATTTCGTATGACCAAGCTAGAGGGGTTAGGCTGAGTGCACTGCCCAGAGGGGTGTGGTACTTCTTGGATAGGACCAGAGGGGATGTCTCTAAGTACTTCCTAGAGGGTTTTCAGCTTATTAGATGTTTTTTTCACTACTGTTGATTGGTTGTGGATTGATTACTGCTATGTATCATCCTGTCTTACTGCTTACTGTTACTGCCTATTGCTTGATGTTGGTGTTTACTGCTTATAGCACTTTTACCTGTCATATACTCACTGACTGTTAGGCACAGATCTTCAGGTGAATGCCTACTGGGATTTTTTCTCACACCCTGTTCGGGTCATGCTTTTGGGCCCAAGCAGACATTGTTGTTGCAGGTATAGACAAGGGCAATTTCCCTTCGACTTCTGGAACTTGATTGCTTGGAGTAGGGGGAGCATGGGACCAAGCTTTGGGTTGCGATGCTGAGGAGCTGTTTACTTTTCTTTTGTACTTGTTTTGGTACTGTAGTGTTTTCTAGAATTGGGACTTGTTTGGATGCTTTTCTAGTTATGTATCATGCATCATTTCATATATATACATATGATCTCCAGTTTTTTGATTTACTTTTCCGCTTTATATATTGTTGGTTATTACTTCTTTCACTATTGCATGTTATCTATTTCCATTGTGTACTCTGCCAATGAGGGAATTATTTCCCCATTATCACACCGAAGGCCCTCGTTGCTAGTTGGAAGCCTCTGGCGTTTGGGGAAATACGCTTGAGGCCATGTGACCAACCGGGTACGGGGCACCTCTGGGTGGCTTCCAGAACCGGGACGTTAAAAGTCTATTCCTTTTATATTTTTCTAAAATCTCTAATCTAAAATGATACGAAATAAAACTGGGGAATATTCTTTATAATGTAATGGATGATATTTACATAAGCAATATATTATCCTTACATTGAATATGTTGATTATCCTTACAGTTTTTTAGTTTATCAAATTCAACAAGATATATAAATTCTTTAATCCTTAAAAATAATTTAAGGTCATATTCAATCTTCTTAAAACATTATCCAGGTGTTGTATAAAAATAAATTTTAGTTTCCAACACATGTAGTAACTCTACAATGGATTATCAAAAATATTAAAAATATGTGTTCCTAGAATAAAAACTCTTCAATATTGATTATTCAATATTCCCCCAATATGGATTCATTCAAACTACTAAACAAATATGGTAGATATTACTCCACACCCTTAGTACTTATGTTAAACATTATGTTCATCTCTCCAATCATATCATGTCATGGGCCTCTATACAAAAACTCTTTTCATTCTCCTTTACCCAAAAACACGAGCAACCATCTCTACTTTCCATTACCTACATAAGATATATTTTTTCAATTTATATACAATTACATCCACTGAATTCTTCTATCACACATTGACTTTCTTCATATTGAAAACAAAAACAACTTAATCTTATCCAAATACAAGGTTATTTTAATATCCTCAAAAAGTATTTGTCAACAAGTATCACATAAAAGTAGGTAAAATAATATTATAAACATTAATATAAGAAATGTGATTTTTAGCTAGTTCCTGAATGGTTTTCACTCTCACACCCTAACACCAAACATCATATGCTACAGTTCCTTATATAAGTCATCCATTCTACCTGGGAAACTATATCATATATATATATAACATCATACCATATTGCACACTGTTTACATGTATCTTATCCATATCTGATCACATCTATATCCATGGAGTAATTCTATAAGAAATCATAGCTTGTCCGTCATGTGGTATACCTGAAGCCATCAAAACTCGTGCATGTACACATGTGTTAACCATAGTCGCTACAATTCTAATATATGTATATGATGTAACCTCATGATTTAATAACCCACACACACACAAGTATTGTAAAAATGAGAGTCATCATAGCTCGCCTGAGATCATACCCTATATGTTAAACTATCAAATATCAGATACACCTACACATAATGTAATAGCTTAAGGGATATATGGGAAAATGGATTATCCATCCATTAATTCCCTCACCAACCTAGATATTAGGGAAGACACCCAAAACCCAAAACTATTGGGTACCGGTTTTCCTACCAACTATGTTCATTGAGTATATAAAATCATAAATCTTATGAAATATATAAATTTCACATCACTAAACTATGTTAGATTACCTAGCCTTAGACTCTAACTTCAACTATCATCCCACATGAAAAAATTATTGCCACCATTAGGTTCTAGATTGTAATATATCATATAATCACACAAGAATCATGGTAAAATATTAACTAAATTCATTTAGGAATTTAAAAATATATCAATTTTTTATTTTTCCCATTCATAATTTCTTGTTTAATCATTTTCATTAAGAATTAAAAATAAAATTTATATTATAGTTCTTTATTAAAATTCTATATTTCTATTCCATTCCCATTTATCATATATTTAAAACAAATATATGGTTTTAGATTAATATAACTTTACTATAATCTACACAGATTCCTATGAGTTCATTTGTAATTCATTTACCATTCTATATTTCCAAGTATTCTATGACACAACCAAACCCATCTCATAGAGATATTATTTTCAAAGGAATAAGAAAAATATATCAATAATGAATGTAATCATGACATCTATCCAAGAAACAAATAAAAGAAAAATGGGAAAGAATGACTATCAACCCTTTCCAACCAACTCAACAATAACTAAACACAACAAACTAGAAAATAATAAACCACTGATCTCAACTTATTCCTTATATTTAATTCCAATATCACTAACATAAAACCACTACTAAAGGCTTATAAAATCACCCCTTTGTATTCACTAATATACCAAACAAATCATGTTATATATTTCAAAACAATGAAATGGCTCTTACATCTTATTAAACACAATGGGTGAAAAAAAATATTTTCATTCAAAAAACTCAAGATATGACTAAGTCCATCACAAAAAATCCAACAAACATTGAAAATATATCTGGGCTCATAATAACCTCAAAAACAGTAATTCCAACATCAAAATTTCATCATACCTTGAATTAACAAATTCCACCCGAATAGGATTTTTCATCATAAAGGATAAATATAGTTTCTAAAAATAGATATGAATCAACCATACACTTTCCCAAAGAAACACCTTTCATATCATCTATTTTTAAGAATGAATATTAATTTAATTCCCATGCCTCACTAATCATTCACTTCATTTAACCAACATTACATTTTTTACCAATTTAATTTATTTTAACAATGTTAATGAATAAATATAATAACCATAATAAAATCTATCTACCTAAAAAATATCATGGGGAATCCAACATGGGTAATGAAAAAACACATGTTATTCATATAACCCTTCTAATTCTTCCAATTCTCTTACTTCTGATTAATTATATTTATTATGTTTTATCTAAATTATTTACCCATTAAAGATGAACATGTAAATCAAACACTAGAAAATAACAATAGAATGGTCTCAAATATCCCACCTCAATATGAAGGTTTGGAAATTCTTGAATATGAATGGATGAATGGACATAGATCTCAAATCATATATCCTATAAGGAAAAAATGATTCCAAAGGATCTTATTCCACCAAGAATCAACTATCATAAATCAATAAAAATCCATATAACTAAAGGAATCAGGTTGGACATATCATTTCAAGATAAAATAAATGATAATAAACCCATAGTGATGAAGAAAAATCGTCGTGAATCACCCCAAAATAAATATCTGGAGGCCTACAGATAAAGCTAAATAAAGGGGTATGATAGTCTGAAAAAGGGATCCTCCAGTCACTTAGGGCCTGAAGGAAGGATAAAATAAGACAAATTTGAGAGATCTTATGAATTTATATATGGTTTATTTTTAATAGAATTACGATGAAACACATATAACCACTTCACAATAGAAAATGTCTTCACCAAAACCACAATGTAATTGGTTATCTAAGAAACATTTGGTCTATGTCAGACTATCCATTGAAAACTATAGTGAAAATATTCTCATATCTCCCCATTGAATTCCAATTTATTCTAATTTGTTTACCCCAAAAGCCCAGTGATGGTCCCATGCTTTATTATATTGGCATGATTACAAGGAATCAAATACAAAAGGACCTAATAGTTTAGAAATCTCGGTAAACTAGATACATACCTGAGATATACATTACATTTGCAATACATAAATTAAAGAATAATTTTTTTCGAGAATAACATCATTCCATCTAGAATTTCCTCGTACACCTTTCATAGTAAACTACATGGGATCCTAGTGAAATGAAAAAAAAATAATGTTGAGATCAATACACCTTAAGGGTTATGTAAATCATAAAAAATACTAATTCAATGAGTATAATTAATATGGGAAGGTAAAAAATGAACACACAAGCCATGTAACCAATAATCTGAGAGGGAGTGATTGAAAAATGTGCAAGGTAAATGAATGAACATACATCCCATTTTATAAGGAATAATCAATATGGGAATGTAAATAACTAAACATAGATTCAATTTAATCAATATACTAGGAATAAAATGCATTCATTGAGTTTTTTATAGTGATAATATCATTGAATATAATAATTGAATCTAAATAAATAAAATACTTAATTATTAGACACCATGTTTCCTTTGTACATGACACTGTTACAATCATGGCCTTTAAACAAATATAAAAACATAAATGGCTGAAAACCCCACTAAGGCTATCCAACTGAATCTTCCGATGAGATTATCAACAAATCTATGGGTTACCTATAACCAAACCCACCCATGTAATACCTGTCTAAATTATTCCTCATATATCGTATAATCAATTTAATTGAGAAGCTATATTATTTACCAAATATCTGTCTTGATTAAAAGATAAATATTTATCAATATTTCCCCATATATAAAATATCTTTGAATTTAAAACCCATACTCGAAAAGGGTATAGAGTTTTGTAAATAATCATATCCAAGATAAAAAATGTGGATATTTGGGGGAATTTCAATGTTCATTGATCACTGAAAAATGAATATTTTAAGGGGACTGCAAAAATTAATCAAGGAAGTGAATTTTAATATTATCCTTGTAAAAATAAATCATAAACCATCTAGAGAAATAATATGTATAGTATCAATAAAACATATCCAAATTAAATTAAAAATAAAAGGTTTTCATCACTGATGAATAAAAATACAATAAAAATATCTTTTAAAATAAATTAAGGACATAATTATATTAATTTTGAAATAAATTTTGAAACATAATTTTCATTTAAATAACTTTTAAAACCAATATCTTCTAAAATAAATTTATAAAATTTCAATGTAAGCTTCAGAAAATTGATGTTGGGTAATTCAATAAAAGATGAAAAGAATATTAATTTTTATTGTTAAAAAGGTTAGAAAAGTACCTTATTAAAAAAGAGACAAGAATATTACTTACCACGAAAAAAGCAGTAAAATTTTCATTAATAATTTTTTTTAAAGGTTTAAAAAACATCAAACCATTTTTATAAAAAATGTTTTGAGAGACGAAAAATCTCCAGCCAAAGAGAAAAATTGAGTCTTGTTTTATAAATCAATTTTATAAATCAATTTCACTACCAAAGGGTTGTAATATAGAACAATTACTTGAAAAATATCTTTAATAACTGAGGGATAATAAAAATAAATGTTTTATTAAACAATTATTGTATAATTTCCTTTTATGTAAATTGAATAATAAACAATCTCGGTTAGAATGAGATTGTGAAATAAACACTTAAAATAAACATAACATTGATGTGAGAATTAATAAATGAATTGATTGTGTTTATCAAAAATAAAACCACATAAAATAATTGTAAATACAAAAATATATAGTCAAATTCATTATACACATAATTATTAAATATTTACAATAATATGAAAGTAATATAAATCAATGAAAAGTAATTGAGTTATGAAATTTATACACCACTTGGAAACATTAATTTCAAATCACCTTAGACGATATAATTAAAATCAAATCTTAAAATACAATTAATAATTAATTATTCATGATATTAAATTTAAAATTTTAATTATATAGACCATAAAAAATAAATTAGTGGTTAATTTTGAATATGTATTGCAAAAATAAATGTGAAACTAGATATCCCCTTATAACCGTGTTAACATCTGAATTAGAAGACTGAAAAAATAATAATAAAATGAAATATTTAAATAAAATGAATATAAAATTATTAATGATATATTATATCAAAATGTGAATTTTTTTCACCACAAAAATGATGTAAGTGGTGAAGATGACATTTTTCTCATAGATGTAAAAAGTGAGATAAAACCCCCTAACTTGTGTTTTCTTTTTCATGAACATGCATTAACATAATTTATAATGGTTTTAATCTTTTTATTAACTCATAAAAGAATCATAAAAAAATTGATATTATCATATATGATTATCTTATAATATCTTATGACCTATTTCTTAATAATATTTCATTATTTTCACTATTTCGGGTGTAAATTGCCTAGTTTTTCAAGTATATTTTGACTTGATATATTTGTTCCTATAACACAGATACTTATTTAATAAAATAGAAAATATAAAAAATGATTTAAATATTATATATATTCCCTATATATGTATTTATATTAATCCATAATGTTTTGATATGGGAAATGAAATACAACATTTATGGAGATGGTAGGTCGTACATACGCATGAACACTGGTTAGATTTTATTTTCATATGAAAAGAATTAAAATTTAAAGATATATATTTATATTTTAATTATATTATAATATTTATTTAATATATTTTAAATATTTTAATTAAAACCATCATTAGTACAATTCTTGTATAGTGTGAATGAATCTCATCGCATTGAGAAGGCAGTAATCCACACGTCCACAAATTATGTTATCATATTCCTAGAAAATGGAATTCAAGTAGATATGTGTAATAAAATAATTCCATATTTATAATGAAATTATAAATATCATATATATATCGTATATGAACTATAAATACATCATTAGTTCCAAACTTGAAAGGTGGTAATATATGAACAAACAACATCGGTTCGCGAGCCTGTAGCCTGTCGTACACATAAATGATGATTGTGTATCTGATTTGATAAAAGTGTGTGTAGGTGTAGGTAATTCCATTATTATAAATAAATTTAATTATATTTTTGATATTAATGTAATAATGTAATAAAAATATAATAAGAATTTAATGGGTGTATAATGATAAAAAACCAAAGTTCTGATTAAAGAACGCTGCCTCTTTTTTGGGTTACACCTTTTGGTTTATACAAATGATAACCAGGTTTTTCATTATGTCCATATATGGGGTTCTAGGACAATGATAATTATTTTATAGCATATTTGGGAAGTTTTTTATGATAAAATTTGTTTAATATGTGTGAGAAAGTAGGATGGGCGAGTGCCTCTTTATAGTGGAGGAGTGGAATTCTTGTAAATATTTAAAAGGTAAACACTATTGAGAGGTCTGAGTTACATAATTTGCATCAAATAATGAACTAAATTCTTTACAAGGGATTATATGTTTGAAAATAAGAATAAAATGGATTTTGGACACGTGTCTAGCTTATTTGGGGTTCTTAATATTAAGGTTCAGTTTCTTGTTATGCTAGTTTTCTCATAATCGATGTAATTAATTTTAATTGCATTTACTAATATTTTTAGTCAAAAAATAAGTGTACAATACAATAAATTAAAAAAATATTTTTAATTAAAAAAATGAAGATAAATTATCCAAATTCCAATCACAAAAGTGGTAGAAATAAACTTAAAATTAATCTCACAAATGAGACAACAACACATGTTTATAAAGTGAAAATGTTAAACAATTTATGAAGTGTTAATATCAAAATTCAACATAAAAATAATTAAAATGAAAAATATTGTGTTAATAGATGTAAAAATTTTAAAAAATTCTTTTAAACCCATTAAAAATGTTATCTAACACTATAAATTATTTATAAAAAAGAAACTTTTCAATTAAAATATTGCATTTTTTTACAATTCAGCAAAAAATGAAACTACGCTGAAAAATACAAACAACCATCATTAAGATAATGTTGAAATCCAAATTTCAAAAAAAAAATATGTTTCCATATAAAATTTCTAAAAATTTAGTTTTAAAATAGGTGCACAATTAAAAGGCGAAAAAACATCCATTATAAACATATAGTTATTTATGCGTAATATGGTTATATTCTAATCTTATGCATACAAATTCTTCTTGATGAATGAAAAAAAATATTTTATTAAATATGTAATATATAAATTTCATAATGATATCTCTATAATAATAATTAATTTAATTTATTAAGATAAAATTTTGTTGGGGGTATATAAAAAGTTTTTTTATAAAAATATTTTCTTGTTATTCAATTGGTTTTTATATTTATTTCCAATCACATGGTAAATAATAAATTAAATAATATATTTTCATAAGTTATTTAATAGTTTTCATTACTGCTAATTTATTGTATATGAAGTAATTTTAATATTAAATAATAATATTAATTGTATTTGTTAAAACTTGGTCTTGCATGTAATGCAAGGCATCAAAAAAAGTCATTGTTGCATGCAATGAAAGATAACTCAGAGTTGTGTGAATTAAAAGAAATTTCGTACAATGAATTTATATATAATATTAAATGAATTTTATGTTCTTGGGATATTATATTTCATTTACACTTGGTGCTGCATTTCATACATGATATTGATGAAAATGTTATTCATTTAGAATTTAGGGGTGTCACATTCTCCCCATCTTAAATAAATTGCATCCTCGAAAATTAAACTTGATCTTAATAATCGAGGGTGGTATATTTGAAAATACTATTACTGAAAAACCAATATCATAATATTGTTAATAAAATATGCCTCTAATAAGAGAGAATTATAAGTACAATTGTCATACAGATTAACATATAACCGGGTTTCTAAGTAGGAGAACATTAGAGGAAGGTGAAAATATGGGATTGGAGGAAAAGCAAAAAAAATTATATAGATTGATTGAGTCAATTGATCACAAATAATTGAATTATCAATGGAATGTTAAGGTCAAAAAATCCATAAATCTAAGATGATTTATAATACCATCGGTTCAACAAATTTTAATGTGTCTGGATAACATTTTTGTTTCATGACCCATTTTTTGAAGTTTAGTAATCCATTTACCATCTTATAAAATAAAGAAACACAATTACATTACATGATTATATTTCATAATTATAATTTCATCCTTTGTTTGTTCTTTTATAAATTTCCAATATTATCCTATTAATTTAAGAAATGAATATCAAAGAATGATTTTCTTTATGCCTGAAACACTAAAATTCACTTTTAGTAGAATGTAAGATACTTGAAAGGGTGAAAAGTATTTTTGTTCCAAACCCAATATTTTTAATAAATTAATCTCTTAACCTAAAAAGTGATATTATTATTTCATCATTTATATTTATTATTAAATTTTATTAGCTAAATGAAATGTTCTATTATTAGGAAATCATTTAGGCCAGTGGTAGGCGTGAAACCTTTATTCTCCTTCAGTCATGTGTTCAAGCCCCATAACCCTTCCAGGTGCAACGGGATGTCACACTACAATTAGTTTTTTTATTTTTATAAACTATATTAATATATTCCATTTGAAATTCCCTAAATTATGATGGGAATCCCTTAAATTTACTCATTAAATACATTTTTCTTATGTTTTCAACATGACCATTTTTTTTAATGTCTAATCATCTTATTTTACTATAATTACAATGTCATTAATGATCATAATAACACTAAAAGTTATCAATACCTTTAAATTTGGGTATATAAAATTAAAATTCATTGTTCATTAACTAATGTTTCCACTAAAACATGTTCTAAACTAATGGGTTGTATTACCTGAAATTTCATCTAAAATATCCTTAATCATGGTTGACTCCCTTCACATGAAACCTACAAATGAAATTTTTAAGGATTATAACTTATGATAAACCATAATATCATAATCTTATGATGGTATCTAAAAAGATCATGTTAAATATGAAATATGTTCTTCAATTCTATTACTAAAAGACCATATTAGGGTTATGTTCCATAATCAATATTTTCCTAACTCTAGTTCCCAATATTGTTACTAAACTTCCTTTGATAAGAACTGTAACACCTCAACCCCATAATCCAGGTGGAAATGTCTAAATTTATTATAATTTAATTATTATAAATAATCAAATCTAAAATAACTAATCAGTTTATTATTATTTATAAACAAGATATATACATGATTCTTACATTATATTTGGAACGCACACATTACAACATAATTGTTTTTCAAGGATAACATTATTACACCTAGAATATCTTTATATATCTTTCTTAGTAAAATTTATGGAATAATATGGTTAATAAACAAAATAAGGGTGAGCTAAAATGCTCAGTAAGGGTTAATTATAGTTGAAAAATAATGATTTAATGAACATAATAAATATATAAATGTAAATATATGATCACACATTTCATGTATTTGATAAAATAATATGGATTTTGTAAACCATATGGAATGTTAAATTAATGAACACACATGATATTTAAATAACTTTATATGGTATAAATAATATGTCAATGTAAATAAATGAACACACATTCCATTTAATCCGAAAATGGATAATGAAATTAATCCATACATTTTTTTTCTTTTTGAAAATCTAATGGATAATAATAACGGGATCGTAATAATGAAAATTCGTAATTATTGGATTCTACGTTTCCTATGTACATGATACAATTATCTTCATGACCATTCACAAGATAGATTAAAACACACTCAGTGAAAACCCACTAATGTTATCCAACTGAATCATCCTATAAATATATTGATACATTGATGGATACATATAATTAGGACCCACCCATGTCATAATTATCCAAAGCATTACTTATATATAAAATGATTGATTTAATTCCTGAAAAATGTGCCTATTAAAAATATTCATTGAGTAAAATATACAACCTTGTCAATATTTCTTCATATATCAAATAACATTCAAAGAAAACACCATGTGTAAATATGATACATGGTTTATGAAAAAATCATATCCATAAAAAATGATACAGATATTTGACAGAAATTTAATGTTAAATGAGAACAAAGAATTGAATATTTCAAGGGGACTAAAAATGAATCTATAAAGTGAATTTCAATATTATCCCTAGAAAAATAAATAATAAATCATCCAGATGATGAATAAGGTTGGTATCAACATAAGATATCCTGACTGGAGTAAAACAAATAGGTTGTAGATAAAAAAAGATCTTATAAAAACAATTTTGAAGAAAATGTTGTTTTCATTTTGAAATTTTTTTAAATATAATTTTCATTCAAAATAAATTTTAAAAAATTTTATTAAAAAAAATTAAAATGGAAAATAAATCATCAAAGAACTGATGGAGGGAATTCTTTACAAGGTAAAAGGAACCTTCCTTTTTCATGGTAAAAATGTTTGAAAACTACCTTATTTGGAAATAAAAAAAGAAGATTCCAAAAAATAAAAAACGGTTATAAATATATTTCACAAATCATTATGAAAGCTTTAAAAATATTTTTGGGAAAAAACTTTTGAACATGGTTTTGTGAGAAAACAAATCCCCGCCTGAAGAGTGAAATGGAGTTAAGTTTTATAGAAAACATTTTAAGTACCAAAGAGTGGAGAAATGGTTCTGGTACATGAAAAAAATAATTAATATCTATAATATAATATAAATAAAGGGTTTATTAAATAATGATTATATAATTTACTTTAATGTAAATTCATGAATAAATAATCTCGATTAGAATGAGATTGTGAAATAAACCCTTAAAATGAACATAATGTTGAAGTGATAATTAATAAATGAATTTATTATGTGAATAAAATATAAATCCACATAAAAATATATTAAATAATATAATTTATATTCAAATTAATTTCCCATGTAATCATATAATATTAATGACATCGATGAAGAAATATAACCTAATGGAAATGAATTGAGTTCTGAAATTTCTTTTCCACTTGGAACCTTTATGTTAAAATCCAAATGGATGAAATAATTATAATTGAAACTTAAAATAACATTAAGAATGAATTTTTTATGATATTAAATTTGAAAATAGGAATTATATAAACTATATAAATGAATCTAGTGGGGAACATGGCATAAGTTAAAGGAAATAAAAGTAAGACTATAAATCCCATTACAATTGTGGTAACATCTAAATCGGAAGACCCACAAGTAATAAAAATAAAATTATACATCTAAATACCATGATTATAAAATAATTAATTATATATTATATGAAAATGGTCATTAGTTATACCACACAAATGAAGTAAGTGGTGAATGTGACATTTATCTCACAGTTGTACAAAGTGATATGAAAATCCCTTACCCTGCATTTCTTTTTGGATGAACATCCTTTAACCTTCAATATAATTGTTTTTATTATGTTATTGAATTATAAAATAACCATAATAATATTTATAATATCATATATTATATTACTATAATATCTTATTACCTGATTATTAATAATCGTTTTTTATTTTCACAATCTTTTGTGTTAATTGCCTAGTTTTTCAAGTATGTTTTCACTTCTTATTTTTGTTCCTATTACTTGGATCAGGATTTCATCATCTTGATAACATAAACCAAGATTTAAATATTATATATATTCATTATATATTTATTTATATTAATCCATAAATTTTTTATATAGGAAAATAAATACACTTCTCATGGAGATATTATGTCGTATGTACGTATGAACATTATTTATATTTTCTTGTTGAATGAAAAAATGAAAAATAATTATTTACATAGAAATTATAATACAATATCATATTTATTTCATTTATTTCAAATATGTTTATTAAAAATATCCTCAGTACATTCCACGTACAGCATGAATGAATCACTTCGCTTTGAGGAGCCGGTAGTCCACACGTCTGCAAACGATGTTATCGTATTCGCACTAAAAGGAAAGCATGAGGATATGTGTTATATTAGAATTATAAAATTATAAAAAACTATAATTATAATATGTTGCAAAAATATATTATATTAACCGAATTTTTCATTTAATTTCTATTTTTGTTTTGTTTCGGGGGTTTCCCCTACATTTTGGTGGAAATGGTGGGTTTTCAAAATTTGGTCCAAACCGTGAGCCCATTTCCAAACATAAAAATGATTTTTTTTTATTTTATAACTCTTTAATTTGTGAACATTTTTTACTCGTTTCACTTAAAACATTTCCTACACTGACTTATTAACACCAACATTTCAATTTGGACCCTTTAGGATTCCATAATAATGGTGGATTTTAGTTTTTGTTTAATGAATTGAGCCAAACCAGACGACCATTTTATATTTAAAAACATTATTTAATATATTATTCAATTTTTATGCTTTTTTTATGCTTCCACCTCCCATTAGAATCCAAAATCCCTAGGTTCACCCCCATATTTGTGTCTCCCTATTTGGATCTCATTTTCTTCGTAGATTGGGTCAAAACTTCTCATCCATTCTAAATTCTTCCAGATTTAAAAAGGTACATTATTTCCATCATAAATCCGTCATTTTTTTACTCTTTTACACCCATTTAAGTTTTTAATTGACCTTATATGCCTTATTCGAACTTAAATTTATTTTTGTTTTGTTTTCAAATTCAGGTGTTATTTTATTTGGGGATATTTCTTCAAGATCCCTCATGTAAGTGGGTCTCCTTCCCTCTAATTTCAATTTTATTTGGATTTCATTCAATTTTAATATGGCTTCTTCCATTTCTTCTAGAAGTAACTAATATCTAGAAAGTGGGTATTAGAACCTAGGGTTTGATCATGGGTTCTATGGTATATTATTTTGTTTTATTCTTGATCTAAGTCCCTCGTGGTGCAGCGGTGGTGCGGTTGAATATTTGCTTAATGATTCAAGATTTGTGATATTTTTGGTAGGTGATTCCATGAGTAAACAATGTGAGATGAGTTATATTTTCTGAATTTCAATTTTTATCACACCTATCATCCAATATCCTTGCTATGAAGTCTGGTTTTGGTGATGTTTGTTGGGAAAATTATTTTTAAGAACCAATTTGGTGTTAAATTGGGTGTTTTACATGGATATTTTATCTTATGCCAAATGGGGTTGTTTTATAACTCATGTAATGGGTTTATAGAAATATTTTGGGTGCTGAAATTTTTTTTTGGTGAATATTGGTTCTCCCATGGTATTAAAAGTTGGATTTTAAAGGGATTATGTGTGTAAATCATTTTGAAATTTTGTGAAGTTGTTTTATCGAAATTATCAAGGATTTATTGAGTGGTGTAAGTGGTGAAAATCATATGAAGATATTGTTTTGGGTTGTTTATTTCCATATCTAATATTTTTATGTGATAATGTTTTTTTTATTATGAGATAATTTTTTCAGCACAAAGGGGGAAGCCCATGTATCTAGGAGGGTGGTAATGTACTAGTACGCTAGTGATCCGAATGGGTTTTGTCCCTGTTTTACTAATAAAAATGGATAATGACAACACTAAGAAACTATATTTATGATGATTTCTGACCACTTGGTTATGGTTATGTTCTCTACTAGTTTGTCATTCATGAGAAAAAAAATTTCTATGGTTACATTACACTGAGGTACGAGTTACATGGTTCCTGAGACTCTCTAGTGCATAAGGGTGTTCCTAAGATTGGTGCTCATTGAATCTTCTGTATGTATCTTTGAAATATGTGGTTTATTTCTGAATAATATTGTATCTTACATGTTTTATTGATATTTTATCATTCATTGAATGTTTCCTTTGAAAACAGTTTACATTTAAAAGTTTCATTATTTATAAATTGTTTCCACTACATATTGTTTATAAAAAAATGTACTTCTTTTTACCTTGTATTTTATACACTATGGAATATCATGGTGGTATCTTACTAAGATTAGGATCACACCCTACTTACTCACCTTAGGTTTAATACGGATTGTTCATGTTTGAAATAGGTAATGGAAAGTCTTTGGGTAATGGCGGTTCAGGGTGTTAGTTCCCATCCATGGTGCGGCGTTGTGAAGACGGCTAGTAGGTGATGACCCCTTACCGTGTGGGATACTTGGGGCTGTTTTTCTATTATTTATTTGTGTCTTTGGGTTCCGTTATGTATTTTTTATTAACCATATTTGGTATGAATTTTTGAGATTCGGTTTATCAATTAGTTTTGATGTTTTATTCTTTTGTATTATGGAAAATCATTCCCAAAAAAAATATATGATACTTGGGAACATGTGCCAGCCCATGGGGATAAGTAATGACCTTCATGACTTTTCATGGTCCGGGTTTGGTACTATTTTTTATGGAAAATTGATTTGGTTCCTGACAAAATGGTATTATATGAGGTTAATGTTTTTGGGTTACATTATTAGTTTGGGATGAGTTGGTCCAGACAGGAGCTAGGACTGTCGACACTCGACGTTTTGGTTGTGAGTAAGGTTCTTGGACCTCACCTCTCTTAGGAGACCTCAAGTCACCATGGCACATTGGAATTTCATATTTTACCTGACATCCTGGTGACACGTGTGGGCTGCATACTATAAGTGGACATCAGGTGGGGGTGAGGTAGTGGTTTATTTTTTTGTTGTAATGTGTTTGGATTTATTATATTTGATGATATTGATGGAACTTTTCAGATCATTTGTACTGATTTTTCTCTTTTGATTGTTTCCATTTTTTATCACATGCCTCCCCAGAAATCTCCCATGCAACCACGGGTGGAACCTGAAGAGAGTTCTCACTCACTACATGATCAGAGGTTAGTCAAGGTTGTGGTTTGGGTTGTACAAGATCTAGGACATGAACCAAATCCTATTCCAGCTTCTGTTAGAGAAGATGAGACTAGTTAAAGGTAGGACAAGGCCTATGAGTTCCTAAAAAATAAACCTCCAACTTTCGGAGGTAGCATAGAACCCCAGGAAGACGAGGAATGGATTTTAAAGATCGAGAGCATGTTTGATTTCATGGAAACACTCTATGAGGTCAGGGAGAAGTGTACTTATTTTCTATTTGAGGATCCTAGTAGTAGGTGGTGGTAATTGGTACTTCATACTAAAAAGAATGTGCAGATAAATGGGGATATTTCATGGTCATCTTCAATGAACAATACCTCCTTGAGGTCTTGGAATATTCAAGGTCCCAATAGATCATATATTTTACTTAGGGGGATCTTTCTATGATGGATTCTTCCAACCATTTCACTATGCAGGTTCGGTAGGCTCCTAAGATCGTTTATAATGAGCAAGTGAAGGCCCAAAGGTTTCAGAAAGTCTTATGACCTGAGATATACTCCCAGGTTTTCTTGTTTAAGCTGAAGACCTATGCTGAGGTGGTTGATTGGGAATGCATGGCGTATATTAACGAGAAAGGGAGGTCCAGTTTCTCTAGGTTAGTGTTAGTAGTGGGTAGTGGCAGCTTTTCATGGATGAAAATGAATTGGGTGGATTGGGTGAAGAAGGGAGGTTGTAGTTCAGGCCACTCTTCTAGGTAGTTTTCAAATGTAGTTTCTGATGTCAGATCGGTCATGTGCCACCAGTTTTGGAGTCCGAGGTACATCCAACACGAATTCCCACTTCTTATGAATCGATGTTATCAATGTGGACGTATGGGTCACTTACACTTATTTTGCGGGGTGGCACGTCCGCGTCAGTGTAGGGCAGGGTCAATGGATCCAAGAGGAGTGACAACTTAGTACGAGCCATCAAGGATGGGGGGGATCTCATTTTGGTGTCCATGGTGTTAGGGATGGGTCATCTTCGTGGAAGATCTAGTTTTGGGTGTATCCATATAATAATGGTCTTCCTCATGAAAAGACCAGACATCTCTATGTGGTGGATCAGGCACCAGCATGATCAGAGGTCCGATCGTCGATAGTTTGAAGTATCGTTTTGATCGCATCTTCTATAGATGCATCTCTTTTTGATATCGGTGCCTCTATTTCATTCATTTCTAACCTTATTGTAAACACGCAGAATTTTTCGACTGAGTTGTTTTCTTTTGCATTGGATTTTGTGATCCTACTGGGAAAGAAGAAGGAGCAGGGTCTCAGGTGCCCATTGTGTGCGCTTTCCATGTCAGGGGTTGAGATGGAGTTGGACAACTTTTTCATAGATATGTATCTGATTGACATAATACTTGGCATGGATTGGCTAGTCCACTTCTAGGAATACATCGATTGCTATAGGCGGAGGGCCAGTTTCATGACACCTGATTGGAGTCGTTACATTTTTTGTGGTGAATTGGATCCTTGGTCGAGTCGTGTTTGACCTGCACTCCCAGAGTTGGGAGATGTTGTTTTTTAGGTTCTCCCCCAGAGCAGGATGTGGTGTTCTCGATTGATTTGGCACTTAGAACACAACCTATATCTCTTACCTCATATTGTATGGCCCATACCGATCCGAGGGAATTAAATATACATCTGGAGAACTTAGAATCTAAAGGATTCATTCCCTCAATCATCTCTCCTTGGGACGCTCCTATGTTGTTCCCAAAAAAATCACACGGATCCCTCTGGTTGTGCACTGACTATCGGAAGCAAAATATGTTAACAATAAAGAAAAAATTTCATTTTCCTCGAATGGATGACTTTTTTGATTAGTTGAAGGGGGAAAGGCAGTTTTCCAAAATAGAATTGTGTTCAGTCTACTATCAACTCAAGGTGAAAGAGGAAGAAATATTAAATACAAAATTCTGAAGAATGTATGTCCACTTCGAGTACTTGGTCATGAACTTTGAATTGATAAATGCTCTAGTGATCTTTATAGCCCTTATAAATAGGGTGTTCCATCATTATCTTGATTCATTGGTCTTGGTATTTTTGTATGACATCTTAGTTTATTTTGGATCCTAGGAGGAACATGAGAAACACTTGTGGATCATTATGGGAACCTCACAAGAGAATTTCCTTTATGTAAAGTTGTACAAGTGCTCTTTCTTGATCAGGGAGGTGAAATATATGGGGCATGTGAGCTCAGAACATGGGGTTTTGGTGGACCCGAAGAAGATCAGTGTAGTTATTTCATGGTTGTTGCTGAATAACGTGTTCAATATAAGGGGTTTCCTCGGCTTTGAAGGTTATTACAGGTGGGTTTTTTGGAATTTCTCTCTCCTTTCTTTACTGATGACCACGCTCACTCAAAAACGGGTGAAGTTTGTTTGCGGCCCAGAATGTTAGGAATACTTCATGGAGATGAAGAGGCGGTTGACTATCACCCCCATTTTTTTTTTCAGAGTCTGGAAAGGGGTATGTGGGGTATTGTGATGCTTTAGGTATGGTTATTGGGTGTGTTCTTATGCAGGATGATCACATGGTGGCATATGACATTTTCCAACTCTGACCACACGAATAGAATTAACCAACCCATGACTTTGAGTTAGCAGTTGTGATGCAAGCTTTGATGACTTGGCATTACTAATTATTTGGGGGGTGATTTTGGTCTTCACTAATATCAAAATGTTGGCTTATATTTTACCAAAGAAGGACCTCAACATGTGTTAGTTTCATGAGATTGAGTAATGGCATGGGTTTGACTTCGACATTCTCTATACACCAGGAAAGGGTAACGTAGTGGCCAATTCCTTGAGCAGAATAGTTCCAGTGCAGGCTTTGAGGATTTCCAGTGATGAGTGGACTTTTATTGAACTCTTTGCTCAGATGAATGTGGAGACGAATGAGCCCAATGGAGGTGCAATCTTGGTGAGCATTTAGTTGACTCCATATCTATTGGAGTTGATTCAGAGGAAAAAAACCAAGTGATGTTCTTTGTAAGCGGTCAAAGTAGTATCTTCCTGGTGGGGATACATCCTCTGATTTGTCATTTTCTCCCAAGGTAATCATGTTCCTCAATGTTTGTTCAGTATTATCGTTATCTCTATGGAAGGTGGTGATATAGGATAGCCACCAGTCTTAGTGGGTTTTCCATTTTAGTTCCACCATGATTTATTATGATGTCCTTTGGCAGTTTTTTTTGGCCTAGTATGAGACAAGACATTTCAGTCTTTGTGTCGAGATGATAAACATTATAGTAGGTGAACATAGAGCATCAAAGGCCCTCTTGTTTACTACATACATCACCCATTCCTTCCTGGAAGTGGGATGAGGTATCCATAGACATCAGTTTTGGATTACCTTGTACACCTCTGGGTAATAATGCCATTTGGGTGGTGATTGATTGTCTGACCAAATCAGACCATTTCATTCCAATCAGAGATACAACAAAGGTGGATGAGTTAGTCCATCTGTATCTTCAAAAGGTGTTAAAGATTCATAGGGTTCCATTAGAATTTGTCTTAGATAGAGACCATTGATTCACTTATAAGTTTTGGGAAGGCCATAAAAAGTCCTTGGGTATCATATTAAGATGAGCATGGCATACCATCCTCAAACGGTTGGTCAGATAGAACAGGAAAATCAGATCATGGAGGACATGCTTCATTCATGTGTTCTGGGATTTGAAGGTTTCTAGGATATCCATTTGGTATTGGTTAAGTTTTCATATAATAAATTTTTCCAATCCTCGATTTAAATGGATATTTTTGAAGTGCTCTATGGTCGGCCTTGTTGGTCCCCCTGTGTTGGACTGAGGTAGGTGAGACCACGCTGTTGGGGATGAGTCTGGTGCAAGAGATGTTTGAGAAGGTAATGTTGATCTGGTAGCACTTATTGGCATCTCAGAGTCACCATAAATCATATGATGACTAGATTCATTTAGACCTATATTTTTTTGTGGGTTATAGTGTTTTCTTGAAAGTGGGCCCTTGTTTAGCCATCATCAATCAGAAAAGCAAGGGAAGCTAATATTGAGGTACATCAGACCATTTGAGATCATTGGGTGTATTGGAAATGTGGTGTACAGGTTGGCCCTACCTTCTCCACTGGCATCCATCCATGATGTCTTCCATGTATCCCAGTTGAAAAAATACAACCCGGATCCATCCTGTGTACTGAATTGGGAGGATTTGGATATACAGCTTGATTTGTATATTTCTGAGCAGCGAGTGCGAATAGTATATTTCCAAGAGAAGGTTCTTAGAGAAAAGTATATTCCACTAGTTCTGGTTCCTTTACAGTATAGGAATTATACACATGAGACATGGGAGAGGAAGTCTAGGGTTGTCGAAGAGTACCCATTCTTGTTTTCTGAAAAAAGCATCAGGTTGACATTCCGAGACAAAAAGTTATCATGGATGTGATAATTGTAACACACATGACTTAATTTAAAGGTATTTTTCATTTCATTTCTATTCTGGATTTGTTTTGGGGGTTTCCCATGCATTTAGGTGGAATTGTGTGTTTATAAAATTTGGGCCAAACTGTGATCCCATTTCCATATTTAAAAATAAATTGTGTTTCTTTTATAACTCTTTCATTTTTCAACATTTTACACTGATACTACTTAAAGAATTCCCTACCCTGACCTATTAACACCACCATATCAATTTGGACCATTTAGGAATCTATAGTAATGGTGGATTTGGGTTTTTGTATAAGGAATTGGGCCAGCTTGGAAGCACATTTAATGTTTAAAAAATTGATTATTTAATATCTTATTTTTTTTTCATTTTTCAGTAATTGCATCTCTCACTCCTAGAAAAAATCCTTAGAGGCACCCCCATATTCTTTCATCCCTCTTTGGAGATCATTTTCTTTGCAGATTAGGTCATAACTTCTTAACCATTCTCAATTTTTTCATATATAAAATGGTAACGTGTTTCCATCAAAACTCCCTCAATTTTTACTCTTTTCCCATATTTCAGTTCTCAACTAACCTTCTCTAACTTATTCGAACTTCAATTTAATTTTTTTATGTTGTAAAATTCATTTATTGTGGTTTTTGAGGAGATTTCTTTATGATCACTCAAGTAAGTGGGTATTTTTCCTTCTTCATTCAATTTTCATAGGGTTTTATTCAATTTTAATAGTATTTCTTCAATTTATTTTGTATGTTACTAATATAAAAATAGTGTTGATTTGATCTGAGGCTTTTATCATGGTTTTATGGGTCAATTAATTATGGTTTTAGGCTTGATCTAAGTACCTCATGGTGTGGTGGTGGTGCAGTTGAATTTTCGGACAAAGATTCCAGGGTTTTGATATTTGTGGTTATTGATTACCTGGGTAATCAATACTAGATGAGATAGATTTTATGAATTTCAATTTTTAGCACACTTATCATCTATTCTCTTTACATTGAAATATTTTTTTGGTGATATTTGTTTTGAAAATGATTTTTATGTCCCAATTTAGTGTTAAATTTGCTGTTTTACATGTCTATTTTATGTTATGCCAAAAGGGGTTGTTTTAAAACTCATGTAATTAATTTATTGAAATATTTTGGGTGTGGAAAATACAGTTTTGGTGAATATGGGTATGCCAATGGTGTTCAAACTGAGATTTTAAAGGGATTTTTTGTGTAAAGCATTTTGAAATTTTGTGAAGTTGTTTTATTGAAATTCTCAAGGTTTTAATGAGAGTTATAAGTGGTGAAAATCATGTGAAGCTACTATTATTTTTTGATTATGACTATAAATAATATTTTTAAGTGATAATGGTTTTTGGTATCATAAGATAATGTATTTATAATAAAGGGAGAATCTAGGGTATCTAGGAGGGCAGGTATGTACTTGTATGCTAGTGATCCGGATGGGTTTTGTCCTTATTTCACTGAGAAACATATATAATGACAAAAGTAACAAAAATATATTGATGATGATTGGGGACCATAAGGTTATATTTATGTTATATACTAGTGGCTCGTGCACAATAATGGATTTATCTACGATTACATTACACTGAGGTATGAGTTACGTGGGGCCTGAGACTACCTCGTGCCTAGGGGTGTTCTCGAGATTGGTGCGCATTGAATCTTGTGATTTTATCTTTCGCATATATTGTTTTTGTTAGTAAAATATATAATCTTACATATTTTATTGATATGTTTTCATTTATGGAAGTTTTCCTTTGAAATAGTTTACAATTAAAATTTACATTCTTCAGAAATTGTTTCAACCACCTCCTGTTTATAAAAAATGTTCCTGCTTTTTATCTTGTATTGTTTACTCTATTGAATATCTTGGTGGTATCCTATTGGGATTATTCTCACAGCCTACTTACACCCCTTGGGTGTGTAACACTCCGACCCTAGAAGCCCAGAGTCGGTGCATTATTACATTTCTTTAGAATGATCATAAAAGATCATGTCTCGAAAAACTTATTAGTTTAGTAGCCTTGAAATTACTAGATACATTCATAAGGTTTACATTACATCATAAAATGGAAAACGACAACAACATTGATTCCATAAAAAATACTGAGATACCATAGAATATCTCTGAGGGTCATCCATAATATAATTCTTCACATCTTGGGAAAAATAAAACTTAAGAAATGGGTGAGTTCAAATGCTTAGTAAGGATAACAATATATCTGAAACATTCATAAATAATAAAAAACATTTAAAGCAGCGTATAAGAATAAAACAAAAGCCTTATAAACTTGAACATAAGCATAATATAGAAAAGATAAAATCAAATAATTCCATTTAATTATTCACATGGATATTATACTAGTCGAATAATCACATGCTATATCAATAGCCACTTTCATAATAATGGAATACAAAATGCCAAACTATCATAACCACATAGTCAAGACCTTATGCCAAGACTACAAATAATATTTTTTCGAGGCCTTGTTGCAAGACACTAGTTTGTCTCATTAGACCTACAGATGCATCGAAGAGCTATAACGGGCTCCACCTATCACTTACTAAGTCCAATACATTCCTCATATTAGAATTTTGAACATAACTGAAAAATTTGTATTAAAACTAACATATGAAATGTCAATAATTTATCCACAAACCATGAATGGTATAAAAATGGCACATCCACAGTAAAACATAACTCATTCAATACAATATGGAAGATTTTATTGTAACAGATTAACCTCAATCAATAATAATGATGGATATTTACATAGATTAAAATAATCATCAAAACTATTTGCGAGAAATATCTCCCTTTTTCTTGAAATCATTTAAAAGTCACACTATTTTTCAAGAATCTGTTTAAAAATAGATTTTTGGATCAATGTGTCCCATACCACTTTGAATCATTTAAAATGAATTATAATTTTAAAATATTAATGTCCATAAAAATAAATCCTTAAACCATTTTTAAAACATTGACATTAATGAGAAATATTTAGAAGAATAAATTTTTAAAACATTTAAAATGATATATTAGTTAGAGTTCCCAACAAAATCAGAGACACTTGAATACAAAAAATTGAAGTAATAAAACCTTTTTAATACCATGAGAATAAAGGATTTCATTATCTACTATGTCACGGGACAGTATATACACTATTTAAAAGTGAATTGGTTCATAACAGCAAAGAAGTCTCAAAGGAATGTTAATTGAGATGAAATCCATTATAAAGACAATATCCTTATGTAAAGGAAAAATCAATTATATAATTATGTGTGAAAAATATAAACAAACTCAATATGATTGGACATTCAGTATAAATCAATCAGAGTACATTCACATATATTCTTGTAAAAACAACACCAATGACTTGGATATTTAACTCAATGAGTAGAAATTGAGTTAAGATTAAGTTTATATCAATGACTTGAGAAATTATCAATGGAGTGATTATGTGTATCAAAATTATATCTTCACAAAGGGGAGTGAAAATTACTACATTAATAATAAATATTGATTCTACACATATTCTCGGAGTAAATAATCAATGAAGTATACGTAAATCCCACTAAGTGGATGTTAAAATTTGAAATTCCTTTACCAATTCGGTATCTTATGAAACATACAACCCATGAAAGAATGATTATACAATTAGGATGTAAATACTAATAAATTAAATTAATTACACCAAGAATACAATCATGGACAATACATACCGCACATAAAAGAAAATAGTGTCTAATATAGCATGAATCTCACGGGAATAAAAAGTGAGCTGAAAACCCCTTACTTCGTACGAATCAATTGAGTAGTATGACCAAAATTTAATAACCACCATATAAATCACAGAATACCATGAATATAAATATAATCATGATAATATATATCAAATTATAGTACAAAATACACCACATTTAATAAATAAGTGGTGAACAATTGAAATCTCACGGAATTAAAAGCGAGATAAGAAACCCCTTACTTTGTAATTTTCCTTGGTCGAGGGTTGGTTAACCTCCTATATAATGGTGAAATAATTTTTACTAAATTATAAAAGAATCATATATATTAATATGATATCATATATGATCTTTTAATATTTCTTTGTTAATAATATTTTAGTATTATCATCATTTCATGTGTTAACTGATTTGTTTTCCTTTATGTTCTTTGTTTCATAAGTAGTGTTTGTTATGGATAAGATGTATCTTATTCATATTCATAATTATATTAAGTCTTTAAAAATAATTTTTATTCATCTAATGAAAATTATTCTTGAATGGATTACGATGGGGAATGAATCTCATCGCGTTCATGGAGACGGTAATCCATACGTACGCACGAGCGACAATATCAGTCTTTTGATATTAAAATAATATATAATTGGATGGTATATCATATATACAGAATAATTATCATGATATATTTATTATTTAAATAAATTACACACCATTAGTATACCCATCCAAGTAAAAATCTATTGAATAACAATTACACCACGATGTGGAGACGGTAAGTCGTATGTACACACGTATGGTGACATGTCATTCAAAGGATGGATAGAATAATGAATATGGTTGTACCATATTTATAATAACATAAATTTATATATAATATACTAGATTTATTATTTTAGAATGGAAACAACAATGAAAGTGGAAGTGGAAGAAGAAATGAACTTGAAAGAGGTGATGAAATATTTACCTCTTCTTTTGGTTCTTCCTTTTGATTTCATCAAAAGAGCTCTTTAGGGTGGATTTTTGACTAAGTGAAGGCCTCTAGGATGAAGGGAAGATGGTTGGGAGTATATTTGGACAGGGTTTGGCTGAGCCAAATGTCTTTGGAGGTGTGAATTTTAGAGAAGAGGAAGTGCCCTTTTATAAGAGGGGTGAGGGTCACCTAACAAAAAACTTAAAATATTATTTTATATTAAAATACATTTCGGTTTCTAATGGATCAGAAATGAATTATTTAAGGTCTATGGTGGGGATAAGTCTAAAAACACTCAACCAATTGTTTTTAGTCAGGTTTGGGTTAATATATTAACCTAGTCTTTTAGATTTAACTCTTAGTTAAATATTTTGACATTTAGCATGTGTTATTGTATTTTTATAGTATACGTTTATCAAACTTACTAAATACTTCCAAGAGAACCCCAAGTGGTTCATTAATGATACACATATAATTATATAAGTTTTTTTTCCAAACATTAGATTTTTATGAATAGAATATCAATTAATAATATAATTTTTTTAAAACTCTTTTATGTCAATTTTGACACTATTTGGTATTTTGTTTTTGCAAAATTTATAACAGCATTATTAAATTAAAAATAATTCATCTAACCATCCCTAATATGTCATATTAACCTATAAAATTAGTATAATTAATAAAAATTATCAAATTACATTTTTTTGGATATTTATCATATCAATTATTTTAATATTTCATCAACACATTAATTACTGCATCATCATTATGTCGTAAATAAATTTAATTATTTAATGACTAAAAAATATTAATAAAATACCATTATGTAGTAAATCTTTTTATACTTCCAATGAATATTTATAATCAAATTTATCTTATGTTTAACCTTATATTAAAAATGTTTTAGTTATTAAACTTTGAATTTAACACTTTTAACTATTCTTTGAATTAAATAATAATAAATATCCTAATGTTATATAAATGGACCTAAAGGATCATATTTTATTCTAATGTTTTTTTGGCCTAATTTCACTTATCCAATGAAATTAATACTTGTTTTAGGGTAATAATAATATCATTTTATCCTTAATTACCCTATTTGATTTTAACCGCAGTAAATAAAAGTAAAAAATAACTATTCACCAAAAAATATTTTCATCTAATTGAACCACATTTTACTTACTGATATCAACCGTGTCTCTTATATTTTTAAAATTCAACACATAGAAGCGGTAAAATTGTGTATTATGTAAATTTGCAAATGCTCCTAGGAGGTGGGTAAAAGATGATTAAAAAGTTCAATAAATTTTTATATATCTGAAATTATTATAAAATCACTCTAATGAATTAAATTGAACTTATATAGGTATTATGTATCTATTTTTACATAAAATAAATTAAATAAAATAAATAATTATTTAAAAAAAAATCGGTTTTAGACTATAACTCAGTGTTTTTCACTATTCATCAAAAATTAAATGTTTTTTAGAAAAATACAAAAAATTCAACCGAAGCTAATTTTGATATTCCGAATCCAAAACTGAAGTCCATTTTGAATGATAGAATTTTTTAAATTTCAAAAAGTGGGTATTACTATTCATAACGGCTAGTTTGATTGGTTGTGGTGTGTAAGAATCTCGAAGTTGCGTACAATGCAAGTTATTACATTATTCAAAGGGAAACGTATCGTGGAAGTTTGGGGTGTTACAGGGTGGAAGTATAATTGGTCATGTTTTACATAGGTAAGGAAAAGGCTTTTGGTGATGGTGGTTCGGGGTGTTAGATTACATCTATGGTGCGGCATTGTGGAGACAGCTATGGGGAGATGACCTCTTGTCATGTGGAGTCCTTGGGGGATTTTTTTTTATTTCATTATGTCTCTTGACCTATTGTATAATTTTTAGACCTATGTATTCTGTTCAAGATTTTTTATAAACCTCATTTTTATGAATTTTTTATATTCATTTTATCGATTGGTTTTGATGTTTTATGCTTCCGTATTTAGGTAATTAGTTCCCAAACTATATATATGATACCTGGGAACTTGTGCCAGCACGTGGGGATAGGGAATGTCCTTAAGTACTTTTTAATGCTGGGTTTGTTACTGGTTTTGATGGTGACATGATTTGGTTTGTGAAAAAATATATTTCATATATATATAATAAATCCATCAATATTTCTTACCATTAAATGTGGTAATAGATGAAAGAACGACATCAGTTCACGAGGTAGTAGTTCCCTGCACACATGAACAATGATTGTGTATCCCATTTGATAGATTAGTGTACAGGTGGAAGCACTAATATTACGATAAAAACTTGTCATTATATTTTAGATAATTATATTATTTTATAGTCAATATATAATAATAATTGATATGGTGTATAAATAAATAAATCAAATGTACTCGTTGAAGAACGTTTCCTTTTTAGGTAACTACTTTTGGATTATACCAAAATACATGCTTGGTTTTCTTTATGAACCGAGTGACGATTATATGATTAGGGGAGGGATGTTGGGAGATTATTTTTTATTTTTTAATGATCCAAATTTTCTTACATGTGTGAAGATGTTTAATGGTTGAGTGCCTTTTTATAGTGGAGGATGAGTGACATTATTGTAAATATAAAAAGGTCAAAAGTATTGGGATGTTTTCATTAAATAATGTGCCTCAAATAACAAAAAAATTAAATCCAAGGGGACATATGGTAGAAGTATTTCCATATAATGGATTTTGGAAATGTTTTCGGGTCTTTTAGTTTTTATGCTTGAGCTTTAGTCTCTTGTTAAGCTCATTTTTCTCTAAATCAATTTAATTAATTTTAATTTATTTCACTACTATTTTAGGTAAAAAAACTATGATTACCTTAGTAGAAATTATTTTTGATTCTTATTCCAAATATATAATTCACATTTCCAAATTCAAATCACATAATTCATATAATCTAATTAAAAATTAATCCTACGGATGGGGTGAAAATGCATGCTTTTAAAGTGAAAATGTTCAAATATTTACTAACATTTAATATATAATTCAATATAAAAATAATTAAAATGGAATAAACTGTATTAAAATATGTAAATTTTATCTAATAATAAATTAAAACCAATTAAAAACATAATTTAACACTATAAATTATTTATAATAAAAGTTATTTTTCAATTAATATTTTGTATTTTTTACTATTCATCAAAAAATGAAACACCATAGAAAAATAACAAAAATAAACCATAAAATAATTTTGAAATTATAATTTCAAAAATAAAGTTTACTTTTTCAAATAAAATTTATAAAATTTCAAAAATTTATTTTTAAAATAGGTGCGCTATTAGAAAGCGAAAGAACTGCCTTTATAAATATATTCCTTGTTATGCATAATAATGGGTTTGTTCATATCCTTTGCATATAAAATATATTAGATGAATGAAAAAATATTTGACTAAATATATAATATATAAGTTTAATTAAGTTCATTAAATAGTATTAATTCATTTTACTTTCGAAGATAAAATGCCATTTTGAGCATAAATGTTTTTTATAAAAACATTTCCTTTATATTCAATTAATTTTTTTATTAATTTCTAATCACATGTTAAATAATAAATTAAATAATATATTTTCAAATATTAATTAATATTATTCATAATTTCTCATTTAACTACTAGGAGGTAATTATCATTTTAAATAATAACATTAATATTATTTGGTAAAACTTTGTCTTGCATGTAACACATGCCATCAACGGAAGTCATAATTACATGTAACACAAGATAACTCCATGTTTTGTGAATTTAAATATATATCGTTGATTTAATTTATTTAATATAGTAAATATATTTTTGGGTCTTTTGATATTATTTTTCATTTACTCTCTTTGTTATGTATCACACACGCTATTGAATAAATTGTTATTCTTTTAGAATTTTGGGGTGTTATAGTCAAGTCTTAGATCCAATAAAATTTGGGACATGCTATGGTGTAGCCATGATACCATGCTGCAATGGTCCAAAAAAAATAGAGAATAGCAACCCAACTGTCAATCTCTATGGAACTTTACAAAGAAACATGTCGCAATGATCCTTAGGAAGACAAAGACATAAAACCCACCCCTCGAGCTCCATAGTGCCGCCTAGAGGAACGCACCCTATGGGTCTCCAAAATGTAAGTGACACCAAATTTTCTACTTGGGGATCCATGTTGTAAATTCCTTGGTTACACTGTAAAGGGTTTATTCATAGTAATTCAACAAACTCTCTAAAATTATTATAAATTAATTGCTTAAAATATGGGCTTCCACTACTATAGAAGTAGGAAAATGCTAATGGTGGTCGCTAATATCAAAATGAAAATGAGAGGGATTTTTCTAGGATCAATTTTTGCCTTTCTTAATGTATGGAATCAGCCTTCTATATTATATATTCTAGTGTTTCTGAACTATAATGAACTTTTTTGCAATTATGAGAATCTTTTTATTTTAGATTTTTTGATAATTAGGTCATAATTCATACATAACATACCACATTTATACAAAGTGTAAACTACTATAAATAGCATCTAATTTTTCATAATATAAAACTTTTAAAAGAAAAAATCATTTCTATTTCATGAAAATTTATCATAACATTAAAAATTACTTCCTCTATTCTCTTACCAATCATTATACCCTTTGAAAAATATTTTAATAAATTGGATTCCCAAAAAATCTCAGTAAGGTACATAAAAGAAAGGAACCCATTATTATATTAAAAACTCATAAATCATTTTCTAATAAACAAGCATTTTCTATTTTGAAAAAGTAATAAACATTTCAAAGAGTTGAATATCATAACTTTTTTAAAAAAATCAACCGATTTTTTTGAAGACTCATTATAAAAAATCTATAAATAAGTATGTATCTTAGGATATAATTTTCCATATCCCAACTACAAATAAAATTGCTATCTCAGATACATAGGGAGTGAAAATAATAGTTACATTTGGAATAATCACTATAGTATTATTCCTATAACCACATAAGATAAACCTAGTTGGTTAACTATATCCCATTACCCAATGCATTGGATAGCTATAACAAGATCACTCACCCTCAGTTTATCACTAAGCCACCATTACTCATAAACAGTTACCAAAAACCATAACATAAGGACAAAACATAAATTGTTCATAAAAGAATCATTCTTCATGAAAATAACTTTTCCATTTTTAAATCACATTACAAATGTGCACACTCTTAAATGAAAACATTTTATTTTAAAATAAAATTGTATACATGTAATGGAAGTTGCAAAAAAAATAAGGCATAATGATATTGTAAAATTCTACTCATGAGGTATAATTTAAAAAAAAATTCTTTTGAATTTTGTAAAAATGGTTGAAAGAGTAACATTAAAAGAGTTTTTTTGAAATAATGTCACTTACATAAAACCTGAAAATACACCAATATGAAATCATTTGAGAGAAATTTAAAAATTACCTTTTTATAAAATTTTGTCTTATATATAAAATTACTTAAAAATAAATTTTAAAAACATGGACCCATAACTTAAATATTTATAAATTAAGTCGTTAAAACATTTAAATTGAGGTTTTTAGTTAATAGGTCCCTTACAAATATCAAATCATTGATGTGCTAATTAATCAAATGAATTGATTATCTGTATCCAGTTTAAATACAAATAAAACAATTGTAAATACAATATAATAAAATGAGAATTCATTTCAGACATTATTTTAGCAACAAATTACCAAACGAAGTAGAATTTTAACCAAAATAATGAAAATTGGTTAATGAAATCTCTTACCTCATGGGTCCCTTTAGTTTCACATACTTTAACCTATTCTATAATTTTTTAATGAATTTTATTTTCTCCATAAATAAATATATTCATATTTATAATAAATTATGTGAAAATTTAATAACATATTATGACCCATTCTTTAATAATATTTTATTATTTTAATTGTTTCAAGTGTTTTCATTTCAAAGTTTCAGGGTCGGTTTATAGGTGTAATATTATGGATGTTATGGTAAAATAGTATTACAACTCCAGAAGTGGAAGGAAATTGTATTAATTAAATTCTATAAATAAAAATGGTATCATATATAATTTTTTTTTTCTTACACAAGGATGATTCATTAGATAACATGTTAATGATAAATGTTTAGTCTATTTTGGTGGGTTTTCCGAACATCACCAATTTGTTTTGTGTAATTTAATATTATGAGTGTATATTAGTTCCAGAACATGAAATATGTTATATTATACCTATTTCAATCTGATTGAACTATAATTATTCTTTTATGACCCGATATGAATGCGGTAATGTAAAAATGAATATTCATTATTCCCGGAGACATTAAAACGCCATAATTTGGACAATAGTTTTTTTTAATTTAAATTATGGGAGATCGGAAATTAAATGAATATGATATATTCCATTATAAAAATAAAATTAAAGTATGTAAATTATTCTTTAGTTATAATTCCTTTTTGGATGAATGATGTGAGGAGAAAATAGCTGAAATAAAAATTAAAAGAGGTAATTTGAGAAAACAACCTCTTGAATATCACCTCATAGAGATACCCTTGAAGACCTTGTATTTGGTATTTTGGCGAGAACAGTAGCTCTTGTACATGAGTAGAGTGAGTAAGAGAAGTTTTGATAGATATATTAGGAGCTACATGTCTTGTGAGTCGAAATGGTGTGGTGAGGGGTGGTATTTATACTTAAGGAGAGGTGGGTTTAAGTTATTAAATAATGATTATTTTTTGTTAACACCCAACCACATTAGGTTAGAATTAATTTACATAAATTTGATTCAAAATTAATGTTTTAATGGTAGCTTATGGTCAATAAATAAATCAATAAACCATTAATGTTGGTAATTTTTATCTATGCTATGCTTTTACCATTAATGTTTAACCATTTTCATTATTTTACTTATGTTGCGGTAAAAAAATTACCAAGGTATGTTTTTCTATTCCTGAAAATGTAATTAACCATAAAACATAATTTTTAACTTGTGATTCTAAATATGGTATCCATTTTTCTTAATTTATTTAACATAATTGGAAAAATTTTATTTAATATTAATCTCGTAGACATGATGATATTTTAAAGTGATAATTTTAAAAAAACTAAAAACAATTATATCCAATTTTATTGTGAAAATGATTCCAAAGACCTAAATTGTACTTATTTATTTATCAATGAACTAATTTTAATTTAAAACCAATTTAATATATAATTTAACTATATAAATAAATTAGATGAAATAGAAGTTTTCAATTAAAATGCATTATTTTGCACAATTCATCAAAAAGTGAAACTTACCAAAAAAATAACAAAAATTCACCCAAAGATAAATTTGAAATTTAAATTTAAAATATGAATTTTATTTTGTTAAAATAATTTCATTAATGTGTAAATATTTATATTTAAAATATATCCATCATCAAAAGGCGAAAAAATTTTCTTTTAGAAAAATATAGTTTTTATGCTCAAAATTAAATTTATAATTATTTTAAGACTAAAAAACTTATTGGACGAATTTAAAATCATATTATTGGATGTAAAACATATATATTTCAATAATATTTTTAACTAATATTGATTAATTTATTTTATTAAGATAAAATGTCATTATGGGCATATAATAGTTTTTTTTCTAAAACCGTATCTATTCTTTCCAATTAGTTTTAATTTTAATTTTAAATTAATTTTTAATAAATGAATTCATTATATAAACATGTGTAACCTATATTTTAATTATTTTTATAATCTCATTCATTCCCATAGATATAACATCTATGTGATAATTGTCACATTTAAATAATAATATTTAATAGTTTGTTTAAGCTCGATGTGGTGCATCTTGTTAAAAATTGAATATTGGATTTTGATTTTAAAATATAAGAATGATACATTACACCCCCCCCCAAATAAATTTTATTCTCTCAATTCAAAATCAGGATAAAAAACATGTGTTTTGAATTTTTCAAAATACCTTTGATAAAATCCCACATCAGAAAAAGGGTATATAAAACATCAACTTGAAAAGTGAGAAAGGAAAGCAAGAAGGTAACATGAGATAGCACATATTAGATTTTTATGTAAGAAAAAATATACATGGAAGATAATTAAAAATATAATGTTTTTATTGAGAGTGATATAGAACAGGGTGATTAGAGTGTTATCTATCATAAAACCATAAATCTATAATTGGATAAAAGACCATTGATTTCCTGTTATGAAAACAAATAGGATAACGTTTTTGTTTCAAAATCCCTCTTCCCAGAGTTTAGGAATTAATTTAATACCTATAATAAGAACATAAGGAAATATACTTACATGACAGGAATATTTTAATCCAAATTTTTTCTTCAAATCATTAGTATTCAAGATAATGTTTTATATCAAAAGAATCTGAATCAACTAATACGCATCAAAAAAATCCACCAAAGTATATTTATATCTTCCTAGTATATTTAGTTATTAAAAAATAAAAATGGTTAGTTAAATATTATTTAAATATCAAAAATAATAAACCTTTATATCATGAAAAACTGCTTAAATATCCAAAATTCAACAGTAGCACCTATAGTTCAATATAGATCATTCAAAAAATAACTAACCTTAAAACTCATCACAACATTACTGACTAAACCTAAAACCCAAAAATCAAAATTATTTGATCACATAGTCTTCCGATATAAATTTAATATTTATCTTCAAATAATATCAATTGCTCTTAAAGTTTCATACTAAATTTTATTTCCCTACTCGCAATATAATTTACTTAAATAACATGAAAGACTATAAATTATATATGATTCCTAAATTACATTCATACATTATTTCTCATATAGAATCACATCATATTCTATAAGGTTCCTAAAATAGCGAACATCAACCAAAATAACATTGATCACTTAATCCCCAAATCTATTTCATATCCAATGGTTATCATTACGATAGAAAATATGATCCAAAAATAAACATATTTTTCATTGATAAAATCATTTAGCTAAAAATGAAAAATATCATACTAATTAGGATGTCATGTGGTCCAGTGGTGGGAGATACATCCTTTTCTCCATTCGGTTCTAGGATCAATCCCCACGACCTTACTGGACATGATGTGTTATCACCCGTCCAATGGGGGTCCTTTTTCTAAATCTATATTAATATAATCCTTAAAAAATTACAGAAATGTAAAAAACATCCTCAAAATAAACATAATATATTATAACCTCAAAATTTATCTCATGGATTTCTTTTTTCACCCCAAAAAGTAAGAACCCATAATTACCAAAAAATAAGAGATCATATAAACCCTAATGGGTAGACATACCTATAAAAGTACATCCAAAAAAATAAAAGAGAATTATTCCTCATGTAACCTTTAATTCAATCACATGTAAATCATATGTGCTATATATGACTCAAAAATCTATTCATACACAAGATAAAGTCTCTAATTTACTCCCATCAAATGAAACACCAAAATAGTAGTAGCGATTTTAAAAATATGATCATCCTTAAATATTCTACAACATCACAAATCCTGAATACTTATATGTAGAAACCTTAGTCATTCAAATTTCTTTATAATCGATTAACCATGCATTGCCCAATAATTTCTAATACTTTATTATTCAAAATCAATTATAAGAATTTATATCCTCATGATTCAGAAATATAATTCCAATCATGTTTTATACTTTGTGGATAATAAAATAATTCATACATGAAATCCATATTTCCGGATCTTCTTGATATTCAATTTATCTTTTGACATGATGCCCTACTTTCAAAAAGTAATTGTTCACACCACTTCTAGTATTTATCTTTTCAGTAGAGTTATAATAATTGAGATCGTGAAATAAAATTAAAAATATTACATGACCCATAATATTTTTATAGAAATTAATAGGTATTGGATAACTCAAACAATTTCTTACAAGTGATTTTAATACTTAAGAAGTTTTCCTGCTCATTTAAAAAATATTTTTCTATAATAGTGATGATTAAATCATCTGAGAGGGATATGATGGTTGTGCAAGATCTATTTCTTTCCATCGTGACAAACTATTATTAATTTATTTAAAATAACATCTTGTAGTCATGAAATGAATTATTAATTGAGAAAATACTCTACATTGTAAAGGTAATAAAATTTTTATAATACTCTAATATTTCAACCCCCTTATATCTCATTTGATTTAAGATTTTATCCAATCCACCTAAATAACCATTAAACTACGAAATTATCCATATGATAATGTCTTGTTGGGTTATATAGGATCTTTAACATACTCTCAAATAAAATCCTTACATCTAAAGTTATATTAACCCTGCTCTAATAGCAACATAATGACCTAACATTCAATATGATATATTCCAGTTATTTTTAACAAAAAGTTTCTTTCATTTATTCAAAAGGATATTTTAGGATTATAATTTTAGATAATTGGGGTAAATAAATACATATTAAACCCATATATAAAATTTATATGCTTATTCCTTGTATCCATTTATTTTATAAAAAATCATAAGGATAAATCAATATTTTCATTCATGATCAACCATGAAAATTTTCCCATTGTTCTCATCCTTATCTCTAATCAACCTTATACCCTATGAAAAATATTTCAAAAAAATGGGATGAGAAAAAAAGTTCAGTAATGGGCATAAAAGAAAGGAAACTGTATGTCCCGTTAAAAAAAATAAATCTTTTTATTAAAAACATTCTTTCTTATTCAGAAAAATGAATATTATTTTCAAAAAGATAAATATCTTACCTTTTAAAAAATCATTAGATTTTCATGACGACTCAGTAGAAAAAATATAAAGTATAAGTAGTATCTTGGTACATGATTTATAAATATATTGGCTCTATCACCTACACAAGTGAATAATCATTGTAGTTATATTTGGAATAATCACTATAGTATTATTCATATTATCTATTAGGAGAAACCTAATCAGGTAACTCCGACCCATTAACCAATTCATTGGAGATCTATAACGGGCTCACCCACCCTCATTTTATCATAAAACCACCCATCCTCATAAATAGTGCCAAATAACCTTAACATAATAATAATGCATAAATTTTTCTTAAAATAATCATTCTTGAGGAAAATAGATTTTCCATTTTGAAATCACATAAAAAATAATGAATTCATAAATGTAAAAAAACATTGTTGGAAAATAAAATTTTAAACTTATAAATGAAGATGAAAAACATTAAAGCATCGTGAATGCTAGAAAATGTGATTATGTCGTGTAAGTTAAAAAAACATTCCTATATAATTTTGTAAAAATATTTGAAAGACTAACAATAAAGGGGTGTTTTTAAAAGAAAATCCCATACATAAAACAAGAAAAGGCCCATTCTTGAAATAATTTGATAGAAATATAAAAACTCCATTATTAAAACAATCATTTCCATATAAATACATTATTAAAAAAAATTAAAAATATTTACAAGAAAGATAATTATTTAGAAAATAAATCTTTAAAACATTTATAATGAGGTTTTTATTTAAAAATTATCTTACGAATATCATATGATTGATGTGAGCATTAATTAATTGAATTGATTATGTGTATCCATAGTAAATCCACATAAAACAAGTGGAAATAAAAAATATGAAAATAAAAATTGATTTCACGGATAATCTTAAGAAGACATTATCAATGAAGATTAAGTTTAACCTAATGAATGGAAATTAGGTTAAGAAATCTCTTACCCCATGCTTACCTTTAGATCTGTGTACATTAAAATAATGTATAATGGATTAAAGAATGTTATAAACTCATTAATGAACTATATTTATATTTATAATACCATATGTGATGATTTTATAACATCTTATGACCCATTCATTTATAATATTTCATTATTTTCATGGTTTCATATTTCATTCCATGGTTTCATAGTTGGTTTACTTGTGTTATATTATAGATGTTCATGTAAAATGGTATTAAAACTCAAAAAGTGAAATTAAATATTATTAATAAACTTTCTGAAGTATAAATTGTCTCATATATTATTTCTATTTATTACATGAGGATGATTTAATAGATAAAATGTTAGTGATAAATGATAAGTTTAGTCTGGAGGTTTTTCTAAACATCCGAAATTAGATTTGTATTATTTAATATTATGTGGTTATTGTTGTACCCCACACTCTTTGATTTTCATGATCACAATCACTTTCATATGTGTTTAACATTGTGTTTTAAGTGTTTGTGTTGATAGGCATTTGATTGCCAAGAAGTTGACCAAGGAAGAGGCAGAAATGGACTGAAATTCAGTCCACCGGCCGACCGGTGGCTTCACCACCGGCCAGCCGGTGGCATCCAGACCAAACAGTGGAAGCTACTGCCTTCCCACCGGTCGACCGGTGGCTCTGCCACCGGTCGACCTGTGGCACCCAGCACAAATAGTGAGACCTACTGTCTTTCCACCGGCCAGCCGGTGGCTCCTCACCGGTCGACCGGTGGAGCCTGGATCAAGACTCTTCTTCTCTATCAAGGCACCGGCCAGCCGGTGGAGATGTACCGGTCAGCCGGTGGCCCCTGGACAAGAATCCTATGCCTTTTTGCACACACCGGCCAGCCGGTGGGACTGTACCGGCCAGCCGGTGGACACAGTCAAACTAGCCGTTGGGCTGTTGACCAGCCTGTCCACTTGACTCCCAACGGCTCCGAAGACCTCTCCAACGGCTCCGAAGCCTCCCCAAGGGTTCCTAGCCTATAAATAAAGGCTGAGGAAGCCCCAGACAATTACCGGAACACTTGTGAAGCCAACGGACATATTTTGGATCAATTGGCCAACCTCCGGCGACTTCCTTCAAAGGAACCCCAAGAGCTCCAACAACTTCCACATCCAAGGAGCTCCACTCAAGAAGCTTGGGAGAGCACGCCCATCAACTCCATCATCCATTGGCGCCCGAGTCTTCCCAATTACGGGTTTTATTGCATTTATTTATTTTGAGCTTAAAATTGGGTTTGTGCCTACAAACCCCAACCCTTTTCTCTTCCCCCCTTCTTTTGGGTTTCACACCACCACTAAGGTGTGAAGAGGTTGTCAAGCCTTACCTTGTAAAAGGCTTGAGATCGGTGAGCTAGCCTTCACCCGTAAAAAGGCTAGTGGGTTATTGCTTAACCATCAAAAGCATTGGGTTCTTGCTTAACCACTAAAAGCAAGCTGTAATAGGTCCTAGTGCTACCTCAAAGCCTAGTGGGTTTCTTGCTAAAACCATTGAAAAGCAAGCGGTAGGAATCTCTCAACGGTTGAGTTGGGAGCGGAGACGTAGGCCGGGTTTTGGCCGAACTCCGTTATCAATTTCGTGTGTCTTGCCTTCTTTATTTCCGCTGCATTATTCAACTTTGATTTTTAAATTGTTAATCATTTTTTAAAAGGCAATTCACCCCCCTCTTGCCATCATTCCCTCCTTGGGTGTTTTCTCCGACCCAACAATTGGTATCAGAGGACGTATTTGAATAATTCCCTAACCCGGTTTCAAATTAAAGATCCTATTTTATTTTGATGGCTTCTACCACTTCTTCCTCTCAATCCCCCGAAGGACATTCTTTGGATCGTTCTCCATTCTTTGATGGAGCCGATTATAGTTTTTGGAAAACCCGCATGACCACTTTTCTTAAAAGTATTGGATATCCTATTTTTAAAATTGTCATGCATGGTTATACTTTCTCTAGTAAAAATGAATCTCAATGGACCCCCGTTGACATTGCAAACTTCGAGCTTGATGGCAAAGCCATGAATGCTCTTCATTGCGGGTTAGATAGAAATGTTTTTGATTGTATTTCTTCTTGCACTACTTCTTACGATCTTTGGAAGTTTTTAGAACTTACCTATGAAGGTACTAGCGAGGCTCCAAAGCAAGAACCCGCTCAAAAGCTAGAACCCGACAACAAGCAAGAACCCGATGCAAAATCCGTGCCCAATTGCCCACTCCACAAGAAAAGGGCCAAGAAAAAGGAGAAGAAGAAGGCTTCAAAGGCAACATGGAGTGATAGCTCCACCTCTTCATTCTCCTCCTTCTCCTCGAGCGACCAAGGTAAAAAATGCCTAATGGAAAAACATGAGGTATCTTCCTCCTCTTCCTCCTCCTCCTCTTCTAGTTCTTCAAATTCTTTCAATCATTTGTCATATGAAGAACTCCAACATGTGCGAGACCAATTAGAGAATGGTTTTCACGAACTCTCTTCAAAATTTGTTGCTTTAAAAAAGTCTTTCAAAAAACTCTCCTCCGAAAAAGAACAACTTCTCAAAGAGAAGGAGGAGTTGACCCTAAAAATCCAAAACCTCCCCGATGTTGATTCCTTGGAATCAACCATTAAAGACCTTAGGGAATCTCTTGCTAAATTCACCAAAGGGGAACAAAATTTGAACAATATACTTGGTTCCCAAAGGGTTTCTAGAACCACCAATGGACTTGGCTATACCAACCGAGCCTCCTCCTCCCATGCTCAAACTGTTTTTGTAAGGGGGAGCTCCGATTATAAATTTTGTAATTATTGCAAGAAAACCGGGCATCTCATTTATGAGTGTAATTGTAAAAACGCCCGGTACGGCCAACCCAAATCGATTTTTTATTCAGATGAATTTTATAGGAGAAGACCCGCTATGAGACAAGTATGGATTGAAAAATCCCTTCTCGCAAGTCTCTCCGGGCCTAAAATTGTTTCTTTTCAAAATCCCTCTCCCCGGTGACTTATTGCTTTATTTAGGGGGAGTTAGGAGCTTTTAAGCTTTTTGTGTATTCAATTTTTTTTATTTCAAACTCAACTCTTGGTTTCAATTCTTTCAATTCAAAATTTTCTATTAAAATTTCATTTCTAAATTTCCAATAGTTGGTATTTATTTTTGATTCAAAACTTTCAATTCATTTTTCAAAAATTTCAATTGGTTTAAAATCTCTCATTTCCCTCAATCAAGTTTTATGCCCCACGCTATTTTGATAATCACAAAGGGGGAGAAATTTCTTGATTGATTGGGGGAGAATCTTTTCTCTCATGCTTAGTATTTATTTTCAATTTATCATTTAGGCATGCCTTTCATTTAAGTTTTTACATTGCTTTGATAAGTGATTGTGATCATCAAAATAGGGGGAGATTGTTGTACCCCACACTCTTTGATTTTCATGATCACAATCACTTTCATATGTGTTTAACATTGTGTTTTAAGTGTTTGTGTTGATAGGCATTTGATTGCCAAGAAGTTGACCAAGGAAGAGGCAGAAATGGACTGAAATTCAGTCCACCGGCCGACCGGTGGCTTCACCACCGGCCAGCCGGTGGCATCCAGACCAAACAGTGGAAGCTACTGCCTTCCCACCGGTCGACCGGTGGCTCTGCCACCGGTCGACCTGTGGCACCCAGCACAAATAGTGAGACCTACTGTCTTTCCACCGGCCAGCCGGTGGCTCCTCACCGGTCGACCGGTGGAGCCTGGATCAAGACTCTTCTTCTCTATCAAGGCACCGGCCAGCCGGTGGAGATGTACCGGTCAGCCGGTGGCCCCTGGACAAGAATCCTATGCCTTTTTGCACACACCGGCCAGCCGGTGGGACTGTACCGGCCAGCCGGTGGACACAGTCAAACTAGCCGTTGGGCTGTTGACCAGCCTGTCCACTTGACTCCCAACGGCTCCGAAGACCTCTCCAACGGCTCCGAAGCCTCCCCAAGGGTTCCTAGCCTATAAATAAAGGCTGAGGAAGCCCCAGACAATTACCGGAACACTTGTGAAGCCAACGGACATATTTTGGATCAATTGGCCAACCTCCGGCGACTTCCTTCAAAGGAACCCCAAGAGCTCCAACAACTTCCACATCCAAGGAGCTCCACTCAAGAAGCTTGGGAGAGCACGCCCATCAACTCCATCATCCATTGGCGCCCGAGTCTTCCCAATTACGGGTTTTATTGCATTTATTTATTTTGAGCTTAAAATTGGGTTTGTGCCTACAAACCCCAACCCTTTTCTCTTCCCCCCTTCTTTTGGGTTTCACACCACCACTAAGGTGTGAAGAGGTTGTCAAGCCTTACCTTGTAAAAGGCTTGAGATCGGTGAGCTAGCCTTCACCCGTAAAAAGGCTAGTGGGTTATTGCTTAACCATCAAAAGCATTGGGTTCTTGCTTAACCACTAAAAGCAAGCTGTAATAGGTCCTAGTGCTACCTCAAAGCCTAGTGGGTTTCTTGCTAAAACCATTGAAAAGCAAGCGGTAGGAATCTCTCAACGGTTGAGTTGGGAGCGGAGACGTAGGCCGGGTTTTGGCCGAACTCCGTTATCAATTTCGTGTGTCTTGCCTTCTTTATTTCCGCTGCATTATTCAACTTTGATTTTTAAATTGTTAATCATTTTTTAAAAGGCAATTCACCCCCCTCTTGCCATCATTCCCTCCTTGGGTGTTTTCTCCGACCCAACAGTTATATTAGTTCTAGAACATTCAATGGGTTATAATATATCTATTTCAATCTGATTTAATCAAAATTTAACTTTTATGTCTAGCCACAAAGGTGGTCGTGGAAAACATATAATCATTATTCACGGAGACGTTAAAACCCCATATTATGGGCAATAGTTTTGTTGCTTTGAATAATATGAGATGAGAAACGAATTGGATATGAGATATTATATTATAAACATAACACGACACTATATACATTATTCTAGAGTTATATTTCCTTTGTAGATGAAGGAGGTAAGGTGAAAATTGTTGAAGAAAAGAAATTAAGAGATGTACTTTGAGAAAATTACCTCTGGAATATCACATTCTTGAGAGACCCTTTAAGACCATTGATTTGGACTTTTGGTGAGACCAACAACACTTGGACACAAGGAGTGTAAGGATGAGAGGGTTGGGAAGAGATTTGAGGAGCTACAAGGCTTCTGAGTTGAAATTGTATGGTGAGGGTGGTATTTATACTTGAGGATAGATGAGTTTAAGTGATAAAATAATGAATATTATATGTTTAAAGTCTACCACATTTAGTTGACATTAATTTCTGGGAATTTGGATGATAATTAATATTTTAAAGTATAGTTAGGGATGTTAAAAACAACAATAAAAAATTAATTTTTTTTTAATTTTTACGTACGTTATGCTTTTACCTTTAAACATTAACCCATGTCATTATTTTACCTATACTCCGGTAAAAATAGTTACCACGTTAAATTTATTTTATACCTAAAAATGAAAGATACCTTAGAACTTAGTTTGGACCTTATTATTCAAAATTTTCAATCCATTTTACTTAATTCAATTCAACTAACTAGAAAATTGTGATTTAAAAATAATCTCGCAGACGCAGCGGGTTTTGAAAGTGAATCGTTCAAAAAATTTAAATGGTTTTATATCCGATTTGAATGAGAAATTTATTCCAATGCCCTAGATTGTATTTGTTGATGTATAATTTAACTAATAATACATTAAAACTAATTTAAAATATAATTTAACTATATATATAAATTAGATAAAAATGTAGTTTTCAATTAAAATGTTGTATTTTTCACTACTTATAGTAAATGAAACTTTTCACAAAAATATACAAAAAATTCACCCAATGAAAATGTTGAACTTCTAGTTTCGAAAATTAAGTTTATTTTTTCGATATAAATTTATAAAATGTAAAAAACTTAGATTTAAAACATGTGCGCCATCAAAAGGGGAAAATTGTGTTTTAGAAAAATATCAGTTTCTATTATGAAAATTAAATAAACAGTTGTCTTAAACCTATCAACCTTATTGAATTAATATAAATTCATTTTATTAGATATAAAACATATATAATGTCATTATGATATTTTAATAATAGTGAATAATTTAATTTTTTAAGATAAAATGGGATTATGTGTAAAATAATATTTTTTTATAGAAACATATCCTTTATATTTAATTGATTTTTATTTTAATATCTAATTAATTGAAAACCATTGAATTAATTTTACAAACATGTGTAAACTATATTTTCATAGTTTGTTAAATCTCATTCATTCCGATCATTATAATAGAGGGGTGATAACTTTCACATTTAAATAATAATATTTAGTCGTTTGTTTAAGCTCGAAGTGGTGTATCTTTTTGACATTGAACGTAGTGTTTCCTTTTTAAAATATCAAGATGTCACGACTAATCTCACTACTGCAATAGCCCATCAATGCCCCCTGTCGCCGCCATGGATTCCCTTATTGCCCATGTTGCCTTGGCACCACTGGTCTCTCATGTAGCCCCCTTTGTTGCCCCCTCCACTCTAACCGTTCACCCCTATTATTTTTCTCACCCCTCAACCACCTAGATGTTTCACACGCCACTCCCTCTGGTTGTCGCACATTTTCCATGGGTGTCGGCCGATAATTGTGGTCTCTCATTGTAACCCCAGTTTCCCTCACGTTTCACCATCATACAATCCCAAAAAATGGGTGTATTGATCGTGGACTTTTAGTGGCAAATAAAGGCGGTCACTTTTGAGAAATATTGATTGTTGAACTATGATCGCTAAAAGTGGTCGCAAGACGGTTGCTAAAGGAAACATTTCTAGTTGTGGGGCTAGGCTAACCGACCACATTGCAATGCAATTTCCAACTCTTGCACCACCCCCACTAATCCATTCCTCCCCCAAACACTAATAATCCCCAAAATACAACTACAAAATTGGGTTTCTGCAGCGCCGCCCTTTATCAGCGCTAAAAAAAATCGTTGATAAAGGGTGACACTTTTTTTAGCGCTGTTAAATATATATAAATATGTATAATTATACCAACACATATACATATAATATATATATCTGTGTGTGTTGTATATATGTATTAATTAATTTATTTATTTATAAAAAGACACATAAGAAAACATATTTTATAAATGTATTTAAAACTAATCTTATAAATATATATTAATATATATTAATATAAAAAGAAATATACGGATAAAAAATTACAACTAAATATATATATAGAGAAATAGATATAAATATATATTAATATACAGATATATATATATATTAATATAATTAAATATATGCATATATTAATATGATAAAATATATATGTATATATTATTATGGCTATATATATGTAAATATATTTATATAAATATTAATATAAATATATATATATATATATATTAATATATGGATATATATTAATATTACTAAATATACCTATATATTAATATATGAGTAAATCTAACTATATATATATATATTAATGAATTAAACACAAAGCAATATGGTGGAATGGTAAAGGTTTTGGCGCGCAGACAACAGGTCTCGAGTTCGATTCCTGGGGGAGGCAGGTCTCGCGCGCGGGTGGGGGAAATAACCTAGTACTGTTAAAGGGGGTGGGTTTGGGTGGAACTGGCCTGGGGCGTGCGTGGGCTACCATGGGTGGTGCGTGCTGTTAAAGGGGGGCTTCAAACGCTGTTGAGGCCCCCCAGAATTGAAATATATATATATATATATATATTCATTTTTTAATAATTTTTTAACTTATATCTGCGTTTTTTCTAACGCTGATAAAAGGGGCATTTATCATCGTTTTGTTACCACTGATAAAGGTCATATTTGTAGTAGTGAAAACACAAAGGGCTCAGAGAAAACCGAGCCCTTATAATTGTTTTGTATCTTGTCCATACCTTTGGAGGAGTATTGGTGGGGTCGAGTCGTGACAATTTTATCTCAATCATAACTTTAATAAATGTTTTTGAATATGATCTCGTGGTTATAGTGTTTGTGTGTGCGTGTGTGTGTATATGTATATAATAAGATGTCTTCCGGGTGCAGCCTAGTGGTACATGTCCTTGTGGGTCTTGTCGATGTCTCGAGTTCAAATATCACTGAGTTCTACTTACAATTGTGTGCCATGATTTTCATTGTAGTGTAGTTCATTTCTCATGTATCAATGTGTGTGTATATATATTAGTGAGTGTGGTCAATCCATAACCCTATAAATAAAAATGGAATAACCAAGCCAGTCCATTACCCTATATATGAAAACGCAATATACATATAAATATTTACTAAGGCGTCCTAGACCACCAGAAAATCTAACAAAGAAACTATAGAGTTTTCTTTAGGAAAATCCATACCCCCTACAAAGAGTGTAATACTTTGGGTTCCCTACAATGTTCCACAACTAGCTTTGGATACTGGTTTTCAGTATACCATTCACAGGAGTGACTCCAAGGTCGCATTTTGTACAGTGAGAAAGCTTTCTATGGAAAGAGATTGACAAAAGGAATAGGAAAAGCGAATAGTCGCAAGGCTTCGGGGGTGGTTCGAAGGGCACGGTCGGACGGGTGATCGCCCATGAAGGAGAATATTTGCATGAACTACCGAATTCTAGGGTAAATGTACAATAATTTTTCAAACCAAACATGTCAGAATCTCAATACCCATCTTCAAATACGAAATGCGTGCATCCTATTCCAAAATTGCTACAACTTCCGTTCATTCAAACCAGATTCCAGCTTCATGCCACGCCTGAAACGTGAAAAACAGTAAGAGGGTGACGTGTGGAAGATAAGAGGAAATCCAAGGGCGGGGCCATTCCTTATTCCAAGAGGGAAATTAACCAGTGAGTAGGGTATGGCGTAAAGCAGCCACCTTTCGCTGTCTTGGCTTTATGGCGGGTGGCAGTCTCCAGCCGTAATAATAGATCTCTACAGGATGCATCGATTCAATGCATGGCCCCGTGGGAACCCCCAAAAGGCGTTGGGGGGGACATGCTAATCAGAAAACAGAACAGACCAAATCAATTCACGCCATCTTTGATATCATCAGGGATCGTCCCCAACAGCAAAAACCCAAAAACAAAAAACAAACTCCAAACTGCGAAGGAGTAAAGACAGGAACCACGCATCATCCTCCACCACATATCAGTCACCCCTGCCATGCCTGACCAAAACCGGTGCACATTCATTGCCCTCTCCCGCACCATCGGCTTGCGAAGGTTGGAAAGTTGGTGGGACGATGGCAATAATCAGTACATGGAATTTGTCTTTTATCTTTTACTTTTTTCTTCTTTTGTATATCGGCGAGTTAATAATTCAGTGGAGGAGGCAGCGATGGGGACTTGACTGGGATATTATTTCAAGAGATTGGGTATGGGTCACTTGTCAATCTCCATGTATACGCATCATATACTTCATTTACTTCAATATTCAGTATGAAATGCATTGCCCACGGCATTATAACGCTGCCCCCACTTCTCTTTTGACAATGTCCGATGCATGTATGCTTTGATTCATTGACACATTCCCTACCAAACACCGGTAACTCAGGGAACTAATGTCGTGTTGTTTTTAAATGCATCCCAACTTAGAGAAAATGAAATGAATGTCCCACCAAGTTAATGTACATTGATGTTAATTTGGGTTTCCATAAAAAACACATTAAATGGGTTTTTTATATAAGTGTTTTCTAAAACAATCAAATAAGTCTAGGATTATAATAATTTTAAATCCATGAAGGCTTCAGCGGTTGTGAGGCCATTGCCCCGAACCTTTGGGCAAAGGCATTAGGGCCTTCAAATCTTTTTCCAAAAAAGAAAAAAAATGCATTTCAATCATAAAAGAAGCAGATTAAAATAATTTTAAATAAATAAATCATTTAAAATTATTATTACTTATTAATAGTTTTGATTTATAATTAATTATAAGTAAAATTATAAATATCAGTAGATACTTATTGATTTTTCAATTATATTTATATAATTGAACCCTAATAAATAATTAATTAGAAATAAACCAATGTAAATAATTGTTTTATTTTTTTTAAAGGTTGGGGTCGAAACCTCAATTTATTATTAGAAACCAAAGACTTCTTTTAAACTGGGTAGAGAAGTCTCATTACATAGTCTGAAGGCCCAAGGGCAAGTGGCCTGAATACAAGGCTCGAAAGCCCAATTAAATGGCCCAAAGGACCCCTCGGTGGACAGCACTGCTACAGTACCTGCGCTGCTACAGTACCTGCTACAGTACCACCACCGCTACAGTATCTGCTACAGTCCCTCCGCCGCTACAGTGCTGCCGCTGCTGCAGTGTCACCGCTATAACAGTACCTGCTACAGTACCTGGGAAATTCGCCTCTGCCTGGATTTGATCTTGGGTCTTTTGGATGCCAAGCAGGAGCGTGTACCACTAGGGTACAAGCTCGTTGACGTTAATAATTGTTTTATATTTTCATAACCATCGATTTTGAACATTCAATAGTAATACATATTAAAAGTAATTTTCAATTGTAAAAATTATTACTAACTAATTATTTGTAACTTATTGCAATGAATTAAAAATAATAAATAGTCATTATTTAAAATTAATAATAATAATGATCATTTAATAAATAACTAATAATTTTTTTGTTAATTATAACTTAAATAACATCTATTTTCTATTAAATATTATTAGACAATTATTAAAATTTATTTACTATTATTTAATAGATAAAATTCGTTGACACTAATTATAAATACATAATCCATATTGTTATCGACTTTATTATTAATTAGTTGTATTAATTTACTAAAAATTAGTGCTTGAGTTATTATAATTACTTATATTTAATTATTCGCCAATTATTCTTAATTGTTAATAATTAATAATTATTACTTATTGGGCTCATGGAACTATAAAAATTTGAGGAACTGTAGGACCAACGACGCTATAGAAGCGGCGACCATGATAGTGGCAGAATTGTAGCAATCCATGTACTATAGTAGTAATATTCACGAGAGGGCCATTGATTAAAAATACAGGTCTTCTTAATTGTTAATAATTAATAATAACAATTACTTATATTTGTGTTGGTTTTAAACTATATGAAGCTCCCAAATCATATTGAATTACTTCCCAATATAAGAAGACATATGAAAACATAACTTTCTAGATGAAATATGGATTCAATCATGATTCCAATTGTGTAATTATTATTCATAATGAAGAATAATACTTTAGGGTTGAGCGTGAAATAATTTTTTTCATATTGTTTTATGGTACAAATGCATAATTAGTTGTTTAATAACATTGAAATGGAATGGGAATCATCTAAAGAAGATCACTCAAGATACTCAAACTAGCTATTCAATTTGTCCTCTTTATTTTGAACCAAGTGATGATTGAGCAAATAACATAAGATATATTTTCAAGGTTATTACCCCTAGGTACATATATTTCAAATTCTTCATCCACTAGTATTATCTATACTGGTATCGAGTTTCTCGGATAACCACACAATTTTTTACTTCACTAAAATTTTAAAATGTTTTCTTATTTTTATTTTTATCCCAAATGTTTTCACTATAGTTCCACAGTCTAAATTCTAATTTTACGAACTGTATATAAAAATATTACTTAAAGATAATGTGAATCATCTAAAGAAGACTCCCTGGAAGTGTCAAACTATGTGTGCAGTTGGCCTCTTTGTCATGCATCGGGTGACGATTGAGTTAATACCTAATCCACCAATTCAATGGTTATTACCCCTAGGTACATCTGTGCCAAATACAGTATCCATAAGTAGTTTCCAGATTGGTATTTCATTACAAAGATAAATATATAATAATTAATTTACCAAAATTTAAGAATTTTTTTTCTTATTTTTATACAAATAAACAATGTTTTCAATATTGTTTTTAGTCTAAATATTAATATCCCTTAAGTTATCTGAAAATATTTATTAATGAGAATTTGAATCACCTTATGAAAATTTAATAGAATTGTCCAACCAAAAGTGAGTTTGGTCTCTTTTCCGTGCACCAGGTGATGATTGAGTTAATACCCAATCCTCTATTTTTTAGGTTATTACCCCAAGGTACATCTATGCTAGAGCTTCCATCCACTTTTTTGTATCTAGATACGGATGTCATTGCTCAGATAATCACATAATATTTACTTTATTAATTTATTGATTGATATATAATATTAACTATGAGGAATAATTGTCTAGGTCTGAATGTGTAAGAAGTGTGAATTTTGGTCATGGTAATTAATTTAGTAAATAAGTTCTCATAATTATTATTAACATAGTTAATAATTTTTAGCTAATTGTTATCAATTATGTTATTAATTAACAAATTAATATTTGTGTTGTAATTAATCATTATTTAATTTTATTTAATCAGTATTTAATTATTAGTGAATGATTAGTTAATCATTAAACAATGATTAGGGATGTATTAGTTAATCCGAAGTTAATGAATAGTTAATTAATATTTATTAAAATGTTAATTAACATTTAGTTAATAGTTAGTAGTTAGTTAATTATTAGTTGATGTTAGACAATCCTAAGTTAATCACTATTTAATCAATAATTAAATATTTGTTAATCATTATTTAATCTTTCATTAATTAATAGTTAGTTAATAGTTAATAATTAATTAATTATTAGTGAACCACTAATTTCTTAATACTTAATGATTAGATAATTATTACTTAATTATTATTTAATTATCAGTTAATCATTAATTAATAATTAGTTATTTAATGTTTAATCCTTAGTTAATTACTTGTTAGATAATAGTTAATTTTTTGTTATTTATATTTCAATTATTATTTAATCATAAGTTATTCATTAGTTAATAATTCTTTAATCATTTGTTAACATTTTTTAATAACTCACTAATCATTCATTAATTAACAGTTAATTATTAATTTTTAAATAGTTCATTAATAGTTAGTTATTATTTAATCAATGGTTAATTATTTGGTGCTTAATAGTTAATTATTATCTAATTATTAGTCACATATTAGTTACTTATTACTCAATAGTTATCTAATTTTTTTCTAATCATTTTTTAATCAGTAGTTAACCATTATTTAATCCGTAGTTAATAATTATTTAATTATTAGTTAATCATTAGTTAACTAATAGTTAATCACAATCTAATGAATAATTTCTAATAGTTAATAATTAATTAATTGTTAATTAATTATTACATAACCTCAAGTTAACTGTGGATTATTAATAATTATTTCATTTGTTATCTATTAGTTAATAATCAGTGTTTCCAAATTTTTATAAACTAATAACTAATATTAAATAATGATAAATTCCTATTAATTATTAAATTACTAAGACTAATTATAATTTAATTACTGTATAGTTATCAATAAATAATATTAACTAAATCAGTGATATTAAAAATTACTCAAAAGATTCATATAATTAAATAAAAAACTATGTGAATTAAATTATTAAAATAAACCATGAACTGAAAAACTAAATAAAAAATGTTAAAATAAATTAGAAAAAATTCCTTTACATGAAGCTTCACAAATTTTTTACTTATTTAAGGCCACAAAAAGAGTCAAGGGGAATGGAGTTATAAAGTAAGAGAATTTTAGACATAGATTTAGCCAAAATGCGTGGAGGATTAAATAATGATTGCGATTTACTTATGAGTTGTGGGGTGGGCTTTTAAAGGGGTGTGTGCATAACGGGTTGATGCCTAAAATACCTTTTTACCTTTTATTTGGTGAAAGGCCTTGGGGAAGCAACCCCTTTCACCTAATATATAAAAAGTCCTACCTTAGTAGCCTAGATTTAGTGGGTACTTTATTATATTGTATCTAGATTTAATTAATCACATCCCTAATAAACAAATAGTTTTGTAATAACGGAAAACTAGATACATACATGAAAATCACATTATATACGATAAAATAGAATATTACACAGATTGATGTTTGAGAACACTAATTTTACCTTTTTCATATCCCTATATATCAATCAGAATAACCCTCTCGACATCATTGGGAAAGGAATCATAAGAGATGGGTGAGCTCTAAAGCTTAGTAAGGGTATGCATACAATGGAAGATATATTGAAAAAATAAGGCCTAATCAATATGACCTGATAAATTACTAAAACACATTTCATTTAATCAGTAACATGAACATGTAGAAAAATATTGAAGGATTAATTGATGATCAAAATAATTCTACATAGACAATCATATAAGATTCAATCTTATCCATGAAATATTCTATGTAATCTAAAAATCACATGGAAATAAATAACTAATTTCATAATGATAGAATGCATAATTCTTGACATCATAATAATAACATCAAGGCATCATGCCAAGACATCTTACAGAAATGAGTAAGGGATCAGCTGAAAAACCAAATATTGTTTGTCTCATGAATCTTATTGTTGCATCAAGGGGTGATAACAGGCCCAACCTATCATTTAAAATGTCTAATTAATTTCTCACATGAAAATAAAAAATCACAAGAATCAAAAACATTAATATATTGAATATATAATATGAACTATTAATAATTTACCTAATCAAAAAACATAAAAAAACAATCCAGAGTACTAAGGAAAATGTTATAAAAATATTACATCCTAGTAAAACAAATAAAAACCCATATATATAAATAACATGTATGGTCTATTTATAATATATTATCCTTGAACCATATGGTAAAATAGGGTTTGTTGTCATTGATAAATAAAAATACCATAAAAATTACATTACAAACATTCTTGAAGAAAATATCGTTTACCAATTGATATTTTTGTTCAAAAAATAAAAATTTCCAGAATAGTAGGGATATTTTTTTTAATAAATAACCATGAAAGCCTTTAAATTAATATTAAAAATAGACAGTGGCCATAATGGTGGGTAATTCCATAGATGTCATAAAAGTTAAAAAATATTCCATCCACACTGTTATAAAATAGTTAAAAAGTACATCATTTAGAATACGACAAGAAAATTACATTCATTTGTCTAAAAGTACTACATGCATTAATATTTAATTAATAAATTATATGGATAATTTTAATTAATATTTAAAAATATTATTAAAAACATGGATATGGAATAAATATGAATTCGGACCAATGAGGGAAATAAATTCATCTTTTCCTAAAAGAAAATTCTTAATAATTTAAACCTCCATAGAGTTGAAAATAATACAATTACTTTAAGAGTGAACGAGTAATTAGTTTAGAATTAAATATATTATGTTTATCATGTAAATATCAAAAACATTACCCATGGTATTCTTAAATATAAACAATCCCAAATAATGATGAGATTATGAAATAAACACTTACCACTTTGTAACTCTTGAATCGTAAGAATAAAAATAGATATAAATTCATACAAAGAATTAAATATCATGAAGATAAAGAGATTCACGATATATATTATTAAATTGGAAGTATATAAACTTAAAAAAATATGAAGTGAATTTGGCATATGTCTCACATAAGTAAAATTGAGACGAGAAGCCCTTACATTAGGTCTAATTTCTTTCGTATGTATAGAAAAATCATATATAATAAGTGTATATTTATTATAAATAAACTAAAGAATCAGAATCATATATATTATACCATAAATTATTTTATTATAACTTTTTATTACCTTCTTCGTAACAATTCATTCATAAAATCACTATTCTGAGTGATAACATCCTTGTTTTTTATGAATGTTTTGTTTTGGTAGTTGTCATCTCCATACTTTGACCATGGTTAAATCATATTTATAATGTTAAGAATTATTTAAAAATTATTTAAATTAATTATATAGGTTTTAAAAAATGTCCATAAAATTTATGGGAATGAAATATTGATTACAGCGTTCTTGGAGATGGTGAGTCCTATGTACGCATGAACGATGTTTCCATTTTCTCACTAGATGAAACAAAATAAAGAAAAATATTAATTCAATATTATAAATTTTTATATCATAGATATCATATATTTTAATTAATTATATATTTATTACCATCCATGTCAATATAAAATGTGAAACGTGTCACATTGCTTTGTTGAAGCAGAAATCTACACGTACACAAAGGTGATGTTATCGTTTTCCAATGGATTGAAAAGTAAGAAGTAAGATGTGATATTATAATTCTAGAAGTATAATTATTATGTAAATATAATATATTTCCACTAAACTCATCATTATATCCATCCATGAGAGGTGGTGATGGAAACTGAATCACATCGATTTGTGAGGCGGTAGTCCACCGTACACACAATTGATGGTTTCATTTTCCATATGATGGAAGAGGAGATAGTTATAAATAACTAAATTAACATAAAAAAATATAATTAGATATTATATAATATATTTTTTATTTTATCCTAGTTTATGTATATTTTATGGAGTTAATGGATTAAATAAAATAAAAACACATTGTTATGAACTATACCACTTCTTCAGACAACCTCTTCATGTTTATACCTAAATACCTTCTAGATCGTATTTAAGATAAAATATAGATCTAGGTTGTGGGTAGAGTTTCAATTAAGGTAAATGATTATGTCTTAGTGTAACCAAATTGAATTTTATGTGTTAATAGAAGAGAGAGGGAGTTCCCTTTTATATGTGGGGGTTATGACACACTTTGAATTTTTTAAAAGACTAAATTATACCCCTGATTTTCACTTGAAAATGGGTAAAACATACCTCATTACCATACCATAAATTATATATGGTCTTAAAATTTACATTAAATATTAATTTTAAATTTTTTAGGTCATTTAAACCCTTATCTTTTTAGTTTAACCCCCTGTAAAACCATTTTAACTTTAATCAAGTTAATTGTGTTTTACTACTTTTATTATTAATTAAGACCCAAACGGAAGTTTAATTTAATAGATAATTTTAATTATTATTATCCCAAATATGGAATCTGTTATTTCAAAATCAATTCAAATAATTGGTATAATTTAATTTAAAATTAAACCCACAGATGTAATGAAAAAAGGGATTTTGAACGAAAAGTCTGCATAATTATAAAAAGATTCTATATTTAAATTGGAAATATAATTTATTTTAATGATCTAATATCTATTCATTATTATATAATTGAACCTATTTTAGTTTTATAAAAATTTAAAACCAATTTTACTATTGTAAATTCTTGGAAAGAAATATGTAGTTTTAGTAAAAATATGTATTTTCAATATTCATTGAAAAAATTCTATTTTCTGGAAATTATCAAAAATCACTCAAAGATAATATTATCATGATGATTTAAAAAAACATTTTTTATTTTTCAAATTTTTTTTTCTAAAATTGAAAACAAATAATTTTGACATAATTCCACAAAATGTGACGAAATAATTTTTAGAAAAAATTTGTTTTTTAGGAAAAAAATTTAATTTTTTATTCAAATGATTCTTATTTTTATTTGTAGTCAATAGATAACAAATAAATTTATTTATAAATGTGTAAACCATATAATTTTTATAATTTAGATAATTTCCTTCAGACACAATAATTTAATGGATATGTTATAACAATATACTATTTTACAATCATTTAGATTTGGGGTCACATATATTGCAAGCTATCGAAGAGAATTAATTTATTTAAAAGGAAATATAAATAATAAAGTATCAGTGTATTAAATTATTCCATCATAAAAAAATTCACCCTCAAAATTTCAATAATGTATCATCTTTAAAATATTTCAGTAGTTCTTTATCATAACTTCCACATTTTCCCACATCACCTCTTCTATATTATGATATCACCAAAGTAACTTTACCAGTTAAGTAATCAAATTAATGAAAACTTGTTTTCTAGTTTCTAGAATCTTTATAGTCACTTTATAATATATATATCAGGTTTTAGTTCTATTTTTTCATAGATGATCACATGAATTTGGGATTTGGCTTCTTCTTCTCCCAAGTCATAAGCAACCTTCGATGGTGGTGATGTTGTTTGTAGATGATTTGGTGCTTCTCTATTATGGTAGAAGCTTCTCTTGTGTTTCCAATACTTCATAAAGGTTTCATGTGGTTGAAGCATTGACTTATGTTCAAGGGAACTCGGTAGTGGTGAGACGACAGAGGTTGGTAGTAGTTATCATTCTTGTCGACATGAGGTCCCAAGGCGGTATATAGATCAAGGGATACACAAAATATAGCACCATGATTCTGTCTTTTCAATATTTTTTTAGTTTTGAAATTTTATTTTATGATGTATTTTCTAGAATTCATTGGTTTTTAGTTATATTATGTTGATACGTGGTTTCCAATTACATCCAAAAAAAGTGGTTCTATTTCATAATAATGAAAAAAATGTATTTGAGGATAGGAAGGGTGGAATAACAAAATAGTAACAAATAAATCCAATTATATGCAAGTTTTTAAAAGGTCTGATGTATTTCAGGTTCAATATCACTTTCCTACCAAACATTATAACATCCTTACAATGAGATACCTCCAAGAAAGCATGATATCCCATTTACAATTCTATATCATTCCTCTAGTTTTTGACATATTTTTTTTCTTGATTTGATCTGCTTTGATATAAGTTTGAATAGTCTTTACCTTTTCCATTTTCTCCACTATCAATTCATGTAATACAATGTTCCTTTAACCAACTTTTTCCCAACAAGTTGGAGTATGACATATATTTCCATAAAATGCTTCACATGACACAATTTAAATACTTTAAAGGAAGCTATTTTTATAGACATACTCTATTAAAGATAAATGATGATCACACGTACCTTGAAAATAAATAGAGACTGAACTCAACATGTCTTATTTTGTTTGACTATTCCATTCAGGTTGTCTATTGATTTGGGGGTTATAAGAGATGCTCAAATGAAGCCTAGTATGTAGATCATTTTGATGTATTATCCAAAAACATTTAATTAAAATATAGCGGAAGATCAGACAAAATTGAGAAATGTGAACCATTATGTCTTACAACATCATTAATATAGAGTCATGTACGATGTTCTAGAGGTAAATAATCTCTTATAGAATAGAAATATGCGGAGTTCATTTGATAATAATAAATAACCCATATTTTATCAGTCTATTTATGATTCTTCGTAATATAGTCACAATGTCCATAGTAATGTCATTATATTTCCAAATAGGTATTAGAAGAGGATTCATGACTCCAATTGGATACTATCTTTCATGCTTAAACTACTGGAAAACCAAACATATAGACAAAAAATAAGTAATTTTTTGCTTCATATAATCAAATGAAAAATGATTCTTCAAATATCTATACATGTTAGTTCCATTAGGGTGTGTTTTGAAATTCAAGCTTTAAAAATCATCCAATAATTACCTCTTCAACTTAGGTATAGATTGGACACACAGTCTCTTCAAAAATTTAATATTATATCGTTATAAATGAAGTCTTCCAATTTTTCCTCATTTATTACATTACTCTTCTTTTGAAAAATCTCATCATCAGGATGATAACTTTTATGTTTAAAAAAATGTTTTATTAATAATAGGAAAAATGAGTGATGTATTCTCTTCTTTAATGTATTGGGAATTGATATTTACTAAATCTAGGAACATTTGATACCTATAGATCCTCATTTTATCTATGACACTATTATATTTCCATATCTATTCATCCTCTCCCTTATGTGCCTTCACTAGGTGGTAGTTTATTGATAAATCATATTTCTTGAGTAGCCAGATCCTTCACCTTTTCTTTATGTTGGTATATTTTCTGGAAAATATATATTTCAAAACCTTATCATTTGTATATATCTCACACTTCTCATTATAGAGAAAATATATCCATAACTTAAAGGAAAAGATTCGAACGGCTACCTCAGGATAATGGGTTGGATAATTTTTCTCATAAATATTTAATTGACTTAATGAGTAGGCAATAAATTTACCATTCTTCATAAGGGACAAACAAATTCCCTTTGTCGATGCATCACTATATATTACAAACACATCATTCCATGATGGTATAGTAAAACATCAATGCATACAAAAATCTTCTCATAAATTACTCAAAACATTCCACACATTCCTTTTTTCTTATAAACATAACACCTTTTCATGTATGCTTGGTTAATAGGTTATCCAACCATAGAAAAATTTTAATAAGTCACTAATAGTAAGCTACCAAACCTATGAAACAATTCATCCCAATTATATTTTTTTTTTCTGTAAGTCATTCTTGGACTACATTTGTCTTTGTAGGATCAACCGATATTCCATCATGAGATATAATATGGCCATGAAAAGAATCATTTTAATTCCAGAATTCACACATGTTAAATTTACCATATAATTCATTATTTATCGGAGTCTCAAGAATGATCCTCACATAATTCTCATGGTTCATGTAGCTCTTATATTACAAAAAAATATCATCAATAAATACCACTAAAAAATATCAAGATATACTTTAAAAAATTTGTTAATTTGATCCATAGAGACAAAGGGTTAATCATTCAATCCAAATAAAATTACCAAAAACTAGTAATTCCTAATCCTCATACATAATGTTGTCTTAAAAATCTATTCCTTCTTTACTCACAATCAATGATAACTTGAATGAATGTTAATCTTAGGAAAGTACTATGATCTACAAAGTTGATCAAATAATTCATCGATGTGTGGTAGAGTATACTTGTTATTTATTATGATAGCATTGATTTCCCAATATCAATGCATAACCTTATATATATATATCATTCTTATTAATAAATAGAATTGGGGATCTCCGTGTCAAAAAACTATGGTGTATACATACTATATCACACAAATCATCTATTTATTTATTATACTCCACTAATTATTTAGTTTCCATTCTATTGGGAGTTTTTGATATAGGTCTTGCATCAAAGATGAAATTAATAGAAAACTAAACTTAATGTTATGTTGTATGTACAGGTAATTCCTTATGAAATACCTTAATGTATTAGTATAAAATAGGTACATTCTTAATTTTTATATTACCTTTTCCATCCATAGATCGTGTTTGATCTTCTTCCCCAAGGATCTAATTCCTAAGATCTCCAGGGGTGAATCTAGATATGACACTTATGAAGAAATATACCCTCTACATATATGGAATTCCACATCTTCAACATGAATATTAATTTCCATCTCTTTAGAAGAATTTTTATCACCATATTTTTAATTACGGTCCATACCAAAGACTAAATAAAAATAAACTATATGTATTAAATGTATGTCATCAAATATGGCATGTTTCAGTATCATAATGAGAACTACCTGTCATATCCTTATTTCGGTGAGTCATAAATTATGATTCCTGAGGGATGACTCCCTTTCTAGTGTTCTAGGGAAATATTTCCTTTTTTTATAAAAAATTAATGATATAAAAGTGTGTGAAGACCCAGACTAAAATAATTCATTACCAAAATTTAAAGATATGAGTAAAGTACCTACCACCACATCATTATGACCATCAAACTAAGCTATTGTGATAAAATAATATCCCCCTTTATCCCTTTAACTTTTCTAGGTAAAATTATCTTGACCACTTGGAAAATCATTTACATAGTGTACCATATCTTTAGAGATACACATTGGCATCTTATTTAATGCCCTTGAAATAACAATCACCATGGAATTTATCTCCACACGTGTAGAAAACTCCCAGTCCCAAAAAACATATTCCATAGTGTTTCATTCCATATTTAATACAAAATTGAAATTCCACCCTTCCCTTCTTTTTTTCCATATTTCTTTTTCCAGAGTGATCACATGAACTTTTTTTCCTTTATTCCACATGAAGACATAAGACTTATAGAATTATTTAGTATTCTTTATAACACATGATACAATATAAACATATAATGATAATGTTTTGGAGACTAGTTCCCATAAAATTGTTATATAAAAACCATCTAAGAAATAATCAATCTTTTTATTTGGATCATAGACATAGTCTGCAATATGCATTCCTAAACATTTACCATTGTCTTCATACATAGAAAACTTTTCCTCTTTATTTTATATGAAACTTGTGATTTCTTTCTCCATATATGCTCATTGTTCACAAGGAAAATATTTTTCCCAGATGAGTACCTTAAAATCCTTTCACTCCATGTTTTCTTTTTCTTCTTTACCCATAGTGATTTAAATTAATGACCATGATTAATCTGAATCTCTTGAGAGATGATAAACTACCATTAAAACCTTTTACCTTTAATTACATCTCAAGGTGAAAAATATATTCTATAAGAAAAATATCCATTTCTCAACTATAAATGGACTTGTAGTCCCATTAAATAATGGAGGTTTTTGATTAATTAAGTTGTCAAATACTATTACACCATGTTGTGGATCAATATTCCACTGCATACAGACATGATTATTTTACATAAGTTGATCAATCTTTCCTAATATAGTTATAATTTTATCAACTCCAACAATAGCCCTAGCTCTCTCTTCTTAATCATTTGGAGGAAGGAAATCCCTACATGGATTAGATGCATTTATATGGTTTTAATTTCTTCCTCTAGACTCTCTTTCTAAATATTTCACAATCTATATAATATCTTAACATTATGAATCATAATATATTATTTCAAAACAAGTTAAACACTTAAAAAAATTAAAAATTTATGGATAACTTATCTCATTATCCTGAACTATGTTTCATTACAAAAGTGTTCAAATCATAGCTACTCTCATTGCTGAAAATGTATGATGCATGTATGCTTTGATTTATTGAACCATTACCTACCAAACATTTATAACTCATGGGGCTCATAATCATATTTTTATCTAGGTCAAATTATAATTCTCATTCTATGAACGTGAATTGAACTCCTAAAAATTATGTAACGTATGTCATGTTGTTTTTAAATGGAAGAAACTTAAGATAAAAGGAAATGAATGTCCCACCAAGTTAATGTACATTTATATTAATTTGGGTTTCAAAAAAAAACATTAAATGGTTTTTTATATGTTTTTTAAATAAAATAATTCTAGGATTAAAATTATTTGAAATCATATTGATAAAGTCTCTAGGGTTTGTAATGCCTTTTCCAATAAACTTTGGGCAAAGGAAGTAGGGCCTTAACACCATTTTCCAAAAAAAATAAATCCATTTAAATCAAAATAAAAAATATTAAATTTATTTTTCATAAATATATTATTTAAAATATATTATTACTAATTAATAGTTTTGATTTAGAATTAATTATAAGTAAATTAATAAATATCAATAGATACTTATTGATTTTTCAATTTTCAATATACATATATACCTTGATAAATAATTATTTAGAAAATAAAACCAATGTTAATAACTATTTTATATTTTCCTAGTAATCAATATTGAATTTTCAACAGTAATATAGATTCAAACAAATTTTCAATTTAAAAAATTATTATTAACTAATTATTTGTAACTTATTTGTATGAATTTTAAATAAATAAATAGAAATTATTTCTAATTAAAAAAATAATGATTTTTTAATAAATAATAAATAATTTTTTTTCTAATTACATATTAAATTAAAATTATTTCTTGTTGAATAGTATTAAATAATTATTAATTTTTATTTGTTATTGTTCAATAGTAAAAATTCATAAACACTTATTATAATTTAATTATAAATATTTTTATTGACATTATTATTTATTAGTTGTATTTATTAACTAACAATTAGTGATTGAATTATTAAAATTAATTATATTTAATTAATTATTATTATTCTTAATTGTTATTAATTAATAACTCTTAATTATGATTAGTTGTGGTTTGACATAGTGGTAATCACCCTGTAATACTACATCATAGTGGGAGGTTCAATACACATTGGTCTCATGGAACTATAAAGATGAAGAAGTTGTAGGACAAACAACACTATAGAAGCGGCAACCAATATAGTGTTGGAACTCTAGCAATCCAAGTATTTTAGAATTACTATTCACCAAAGGGCCTTTATGTAAAAATACGGGCCTCAGGGCCATATAATGGGATTTAATACCCACTGAACCTCTAGGCCATGTAATGGGTTTCCCATACCAACAAAAGAGATCATTTGATTTGTTTCAATATAAATAGACTTCAACCCCAACTATTTAATAAATAAATAGTACATATGAATTAAAAAAAACTAATTTCCAAATATTTATACTAATTATAAATCAAAATAATTGTATTCATATATATTATATGTTTTTATAAATAAATGGTTTGATTAAAAATTTATAGTAAAAAGGAATTTATATAAATTAAAATAAATACTCTTAATTATAATTTCAATAATCTTCAGATGAGTGTTTTTATAAGATAAATTTATGAAATTTATTTTGTTAAATAATTTTTGTATAATAATTTGAACATTATCAATAAGAAAAAGTAATCAATATAATTTGAAATCATTTAAGTCAATGAAAAAATATAAATCAATGATTAAAATTATTATTGATTAATGTATATGAATAGGTCATTCCCAACTATCTAGAGTTTGAAAGAGACAACCATATAATGATCACTGACATCTATGGTGGGTAGGGTTAATATAAGCTTGAGGGAAATATTTTTTTGGTGTATGAACCTTGACTGTTTGATGCTCTTATTGTGAATCTTCATAAGGAGGCACCATCCGAATGTTGAGGTGTGCACCTGATCCTCCTCCCACCATGTAAGTGGAAACACATTCCATCTAACGAGGTAGTCATATAAAATATGAAGTATCAATCATAAAAGACAAATGCATGATAAATGAATCTGGAAAAGAGAATATATTAGCTATACCCATTGAAAATTGTTGATATACTGACAAAAGAAAGAAATAAAATATTTACTGGTACACATGCACAATCAGCTGAGGCTTGTATTCTGGCTGCGCCAACTCTTCCCATAGAACTAGTGAGGACCTAGGTGTAACCGAATGTGGTATACATTGTCATCATCTCAACTCCTCAAAACTAGAAGTATATAGAGGGGGTTCTTGATTATAATCATCATCCTTATAAATAATAACATCCACTCCCTGATTTTGAAAAAAAATATTATCATTTAAAATATGGTACTATGACATCATGTTCTATACTACAACATGGTACACTGCCTTTCTAAATACCTCAACCTCCTCAGAATAAAACATGTGGATAATATACACTATTGAAGTATGTTGTAAAGATATTGAAACTAAATTAAAAAAATTTACAGTGAACAAACTAATGTAATGTTATTTACATACCAAATTAGTGATCCCTCTATCATGTAGTGTAAGATACAATATAAGATTAAATATGATCCAAGGCGCTTACTGGGACACTATGAGAGATGAAATCACATCATACACATTTTCTCATTTCCAAACAATAAACAACTATATCATATATCGAGATACTATAGATGTAGTTTTCTCCAGTCAATATCCCACCACTCCTTCATATTCAGGGAATGAAGCGTTGTTGGTTTTCTTGGTGAAAATATAATACAATAAACCAATCCAAACTGACACATTACTCTATCAGGTTGGTTCTAATCAACAATGTTAAAGTGTATGAGATGTGCTAAAACCATTGAATCATCTAGGAGTGAAATATGTAGGAATCATCTCTAATATACCCTAGTATGGTCACCATGAAATCCAAAAAAGATAGGCCTCAATTGTTAAAATATTTTATTACTAATTTCCAAAATTGATAATATTATGAAACATATAACTTAATAGAAAAATGTATATACTTACATAAATGGGTAGAAAACTGTCAAACATTAGACAATATGATCCCAAATTTCATTTCGAGGACCCAATGAACTGTTATGACCAACACCACTTATAATATACAACATAAAAAGTGATAAATACTAAGAAATTAAGCACAATAACAGACATAACAAACAAAATGATGACTGATCGTAGAAGCATTATCAAAGAGCATCATGCAACACATCCATATAATGCTTTATATAATAAAAATTACTGTCTATGGGAAGGATGTGGTTTCATTTCCACATGTGAATGAAAAATAAAAACATCCCCTAAGACCACCGCAATCTGATAGGCATGCAGTGTGTAATGCTATGTATGTGTATGATATGCACATATATGCATAGTTTTATCTCACATCATGATAAAATTCCTCCAATAGAACCAAATATGTCATGCAGACAAGCTCACAGAAGTGATCATTATACATTTTCCCTCCAATTATCCGCAAGATATATGCATGGGTGTGACTCATGACAGTCTTCTTGTCAGCATCAATGAGTAAATCTGTGAATTTCATGTAATCCCAGTTCATTGATTGAGAACTTCTATCTGTAGTAGTACCATCCACCACAATTTCAAGTCCTATAAATTTTGTACATTCTCAGGGTAGTCTCTATGGGTGGGTCTTATAACCGCAACACACTAGATACGAGGACTGAGCATAATTTTCACATCCTCTATGGTGATGGGCATCGCTCCATTGGGTAAGTGGAATGTGTGTATCATAGGTCACAATATCCTGGTGAGGGGTAGAAATGAGGTGATTATTAACAAATGTATAATTTTATATAACGACGCCATGTATTTTAGTATATCATAGGTATAGTATAATAATAGCTGGAGGTGGAATGTGATGAAAATATTGTGCTGTATGAACCCCAACCCTCCAAACCTCATGTCCCTCTAGTACATCATTAAAAACATATACATACTACTCAGTGAGTAGAGTAATATCCTATATCTCAATGTATAAAAAATGAAATAACCATTATGTAAGTATAAAATGTAAATATAACTTTATGGTCAGTAGAATGTAATGATTGATAGAATGTATGATATAATAGTTATGTTAACACCAATTTCTATTTCTTAATGAAATAACATTTATTGAACTTTATTCATCATAAAGAGTATTGTACTCAAATAATTCTATATTATTCATGAAAAATTAGTTTCATCATTTTCCATTGGTCTTCTTCATGAGTCCTTTTGAAAATTTTCATATCTACTTAGATCACCACTTTAATATGAATCATAATATTTCAGACAATTTATAGATGTATTGTAAGACAAATGTTTAGTAGAGTTGAAAAATAATTGGAGTGGATTGAGTATTTTTAGAAGATTATTTTCAAATTCATATGTAATACATTTTTTACGGTTGATTTTCAATCACATAAAATTTTAAAAAATCACAAAAAAGGATGAACCATGGTTTTACACTAACCCATTTTGTAAAGACTCATAACATTACATTATTTACATGAAATACATCATAATGAGTTTGAATGATAACTAATTACATCATTGATAGGTAATCATTTCATGTTTTAAATTTCCCTATGAAATATATGGCATATCAGATGCTGACCTTGGTCTTTAGGCCACTATAACTCATTCTGAATCCTAATGGACTTTGGTATTCCTTGTGGCTACAACATGTGGACATTAGGAATCATTGTGGGATGATCCTTGGGAATTGGGAAATGTTAAAAACACCCCAATTAGAATTAACGATGCACTATTTAATTTAGTAATGGTGTGATCTTGTGTTATGGATCACTACATAGTTCCCATTGTATGTTCACAAAGGAACATGACACAATGGAGTGTGTACATGGAGACCACAATGACTGGATGTTTTAGCGGTCATATTGTCCCATGATTAATAATACCACCAACACTTGACTAATTCTACCTGTGATAGGTTATATACACATTGTCACTTCAAATTGACTTGCTTATAGATTGAACAATCACAATCGAAATGTGTAAAAACCCGGATCTTCGTTTCAAGTATGTTTTTCCGTTTCTGGTCGTTTTTGAGAAAAAGAAGAAAATCTGGAAATTTTCTAAGTACACGTTGTGTACTTTTCTCCCGCGTGAGGCCATGTGATGGCTGTGTCCGGGCCACACACACGGTGTGTTGCAGTGATGTGGAGGCCTCTTAATGCGGTGTATGGAAAGGGCTAGTACACGTCGTGTACTCATGAAGTACACTCCATGTACTTTTCTTTTTTATTTATTTAATCAGACCGGGGTCGCGTCTTAAACCTATTTCATCTTCTTCTCCACCTAATTACGTCCTAATAATCTGAGGTGGCCTAATATTCTATGATCCACTGATCCGTCACCGGTTATTTGAATCGAACACCATCGGTTGCAATAGAATCGCAACGGTGAGTTCTTAGTTGTTCTTTGGCAACACTTCCTGATTCCTTCTCTTGTGAGAGTTATCCAAGGTTGAATGTTTTGGACATTTTTGCAGATCTTCTACATTCTAGTCCTATTCACAGGATGAGGATCATGTATATCGATATCCTAGGATTGAGGTAGGTGGTTTGTTGCCCTACGTTGAATGTCTTTGAGTTTTTGGTGCAAAAGTGCCAGATACCCATGTATCGGGTATCTCAGGTTGGGGATTTGATCCTGTATTGTTATCTATCTTAGATTTCATGTATTTTTAAGGTTATTATATGATTGATAATTTCATTTTAGAATGTTTTAGGATCACACCATGGGTGTTTCCCCTTGTTTTGGCTTTTTAACGCCGTTTGGCTTAGGTTGCCTGTGAGGCATACATTGTTGACTTGATTGCCTGCCTTGATACAATTGATTGCATGTATTTCCTTCTATTTATATTCTTTTGATGCATTGTATCTATTAGAGATTAGTTTTTTGAGCTTAATTTTGGATGCTAAAAGTCGATTACGCACGAATACACTACTCAGGGCTATGAGAACCTGGTGTGGTAGACTAAAGAGGGAATTCACGATTTGGGGCTTCCCTGGAGAGTCTATTATAAATTAGAATCATTCACAGGACCTACGGAAATGGGACTTTGGGATTCCTTAGAGTTTCCTTAGTTATGTATTGAGAATATATGAGGAATTAGAGATAAGTTTTTCCTTAGAGAGTATATAGTTATCATTGCAAGACCGTAGGGGAATTGATGGTGAGAGCTTCCCAGAGTGTCTGTGCCTTTGTATGTTTACTTGAATAGAGGCGTCTTCTAGTGTGAGCCACCAAGAGAGTCACCATGATTATTGTTTGGTTGGTTGTGATGAGGCAACCAAGCCAAAGAACAAGATTGTGTTTTTTACTACTTATAGTTAGGTAGTCTGCCGAGATAACTATTGTGTTACATGATATGCTTTGGGAATATAGAGTTGTTGTTAGATTCCTTGGGTGATTATTAAATGACTGAATTAGATTACTAAATAATTGTGAATGGATATTGGTAGGATTGTTTACTTAGAGTACTCATGTTTCTCTACTGCATTTATTTCCTTTACTTTTGCTATATTGCTCATTGATAGTAGGGCACAGATCTTGTGGTGATTTCCTAATGAGATTAGTCTCACACCCTGTTTGGGTCCTTCTTTTCGGCCCAAACAAGTTATATGGTTGCAGGTGTGGATAGGGATTATGGCCCTTCTACTTCAGGTACATGATTTCTAGTTGGAGCTAGAGAGCATAGGACCGAGCTTAGGCTTGTGATGCTGCTGGAGTTGCTGTTTTCTTTTAGTACTTTGTTATCAGTTGTATTTCAGCACGTTGTTGTGTTTGCTATTTTCCTTATATATATGTACCATACATCATCATTATTATATTATACATTACTTCAAATGTTTATTTTCAGTTGTTGTATGTTGTTTACTGCTTCTACTATTGACTGTTATTTCCTATACCTTGTATACCTTACCAAATGAGGGAATAGTTTCCCCAATAACATACCAAGGCCCTTGCTGCTAGTCGGCGGCCTCTGGTGTTTGGGGAAATGTGATTGAGGTCATGTGGTGAACCGGGCATGGGGCACCAGTTGAGGGTCTCTGGATTCAGGTCGTTACAAAAAGAGGAAGCTTCATTATTATTCATATCAAATTTTCACTGAAAGTGTTGACTGTACTGCATTCCCTGATGAATCTCATCAGTAGTTTTTCATCCTCTCTCTACGAATTATTTTACACAACGTTAAATAGTCTCCTAAAATAAAGTTGTTATAGGAAACTCACAAAGACCATTGAATGAATCATTAATGTACTAGATAATGTTTTTCATCAATATTCCATACCTTTTCCCCCATCATAAGATAATTTCCATTTTTATTTCGGTATCTGCATCATGTAGTCATGTACTCTTTGATAATACATAGTAATTCCTTCCAATCACTGCTCAAACCACCATAGATATGGCTCACATGATAATTGAAAGTGATCATATTTCATATAAATTAATTTGGTCAATACATTGAAAAATATATAAAATTAAATATATTGTATACCATGATTTCTGAGACACTTCTTCATAGCTTCACCCTACAAATTCATTTTTACATTAATGAAAATGTGTCGAATATAGTATTGATGATGTTATCTTAGGGATATCCACATAATATGATCTGCATTGACCGCCTCATTGATGACTTATTATCAACCTGATATCAAAAATACACCTTAAATGTCAGTGAAATGGATTCTAATACATTCCAAAAAACTAAATCCATGATTCATTGTTTTCCTTCTCCATTAAGAAAATTGAAAGCACTGGAGGTGTACAGTTTCCATATTGGGTAACCACAATCAATAATATGCTAGTGTAATTTACCTATAGAAATGTTATTTTAATATATAAAAACTTTTTGTAGAAACAAAATGTGGAAATACATGGAATTAATGCATAGAAAATATCATGCAATTTCACATGAGATGGATCAAGTTTGTTATCTTGAGACATATGTTCATTCATATCGATGTGGAATAAAATTCAGTAATTTTTACATAGTGTTGATAGAAATTATTACAACATCGAAGATGACTAATCCTAATAAGCATACACCTTGAATATTACTTCCTATTTCTAAATCCACACATTTCATAAGAAATATTTTACCCAATTTTTTTTATCCTCTCATGCACAAGGGTTATATACATATCTTATCAGGATCCTATCATTTTGTTATTAAAAGATGGCACAAATTTAGCATCCAATTATGTATGATCTTGTTTTTGGTTAGGTATCACATAAGTATGAGATACCTCAATCATGAAAATTTTCCACCCTATAGGATAATGTTTGGAATCTCCCAAAAGTGAAATCTACAATAATCGTCATATTTTTCTCACTGTATGATTTATTTTATCCAATATGACTCATGAACTAAATCTATATAGTGTATCTCAATAATAAATAATTTCATTAGAATTTTGAAGGAATATTTTTAGGGAAAATCAATACCAACATATAATGTTTTTTCTATTTGACCAAATATATCCTCTAAAATCTAGGAAAATTAGTTGTAGGTGTGATAATATCCCCTTAAGATTTAGGATAAAAATCCAAATATTTCAACAAATATGAAAAAAGTGGTGTATGATTTATCGTGAATCAAGGATGATGTATAACTATTTCATTTCGGGAAAATTATTTCCTAAGTTATTAATCTTCCTCCCTACTAGCTCTCTTTTCTCCTTCTATTCTACTATTAGAAAGATCCTTATTATCAAAATTCTATTGCAATATAACTAGGTGAAATTTTTTGTTTTTTTATCTTTCATGAAATGGTTTAGTCAAATATTATTATTATGGAAATTCTTTAATAACTCCCATATTCCTCTATCATCATACAATATCAAACTACAGTTGGATAATAGAAACCTCCATGTATAACTCTACCAAATCATCATGAAACCATTAGTTAAAATATTTTTTTCTTATAAATTTTGATCATAATCAACCAATAGATAAGATAGATTCAATAGCCTATCCTCAAATTTAAAATGTATATAGATAACAGACTAGATCTTCTAATTAGGTCTCAGGTTTAAACTACCATGAATTCTTATCTACAGTTCCCTATAGTTAAAACCATCATATATTCTAACCATTTGTATTGGTTTTATATTATATAAAGCTCCTTGATGAGATATAATAACTTCCTCGTAAAATTATATATAGGAAAAACTAATTTTATTTGTGAAAAATGGTTTTCAATAATGATTAATATAATGTAAATAATATTTACAATAAGGAATAATAATCTTGGTTTGACCATGAAATAATTGTGGCATTTTACTTAATGGGACATATAAATTATTAGATGTATAATAATTTATAAGGTGAATGTGAACCATATTAAGAAGATCCCTCAAGAGTGTCATACTTTTTGTACAATTTGGACTCTTTATTATGAACCAGGTGATGATTGAGTTAATAAAATAATTTCTCTTTTTAAGGTTATTATCCCAGGGTACATATATGTGAAATCATGTATCCACTTTTAGTGTCCATAACTATATGTCCTTTCTTGGATAACCACACATTTTTTTATTTACTAAAATTTTAGAAAGTTTTCTTATGATTATACTTTTTAAAATTTATTTTACTAAGGTTTCATAGTATAAATATTAATATTCCTAAAGGTATATAAAAATATTATTTACATAGAATGTGAATAATCTATAGTAGACCCATATGGGAGTTTCAATCCTAGTGTGTAGTTGGATTCATCGTCATGCACTTGGTGATGATTGAGTTAATACCCAATTCACCCATTTCAAGGTTATGATCCCCAGGTACATATGTGTTAATGGTAGTATCCACAATTTGTTTTTGGATAAATATTTCTTTAATCATATAACCATATAATATTTTCTATAAAAATTTTAAGAATATTTTATTATTTTTAGGAAGATAACCAATGTTTTCAATAATGTTCTGTAGTCTAAATTTTAATATCCCTAAATGTATATAAAGATATTAATTAATAAGAATATGAATCATCTAAATAAAATCCCATAGTAGTGTCAAACCAAAAAGTGCAGTTATCCCACTTTATCATGAAACAAGTAATGATAAAGTTAATACCCAATCCTCCCTTTTTAGGTTATTACCCCAATGTACATCTATGATAGAGCCTAAATCAATTTTATTGTATCCAGATAGGGATGTAATTGCATGGATAATAACATAATATATAATTTATTAATTTATTGATTGATAAATAATATTCATTATGAGGAATAATTGGGTAGTGTTGAATGAGGAAGAAGAGTGAAGTTTGTTCATTATAATTAAGTTAGTAAATAAGTTCACATAATTTTCAGTTACAATGCTCACAATTTTTACATAATTTTTTTAATTTCGTTATTAAAAAATTAATATATAGTTAGTAACTAATCATACTTTAATACATAGTTAATCAATATTTAATTATTAGTGAATGTTTATTTCTTCATTAAATAATGATTATGGATTCACTAGTTAATCATAATCTATTTAGTAGTTAATTAATATTTAATCATATGTTAATTAATAGTTAATTAATTGTTAAATAATAGTTAATTATTAGTTAAAAATTATATAATAATAAGTTAATCTTTAGTTAAAAATTAATTAATCACAATTTAATCATTATTTAATCATCTGTTAATCCTTCATTAATAATTTATTAATTAAGGGTTAGTTAATAGTTCTTAAGTAGTTAATTATTAGGGACTTAATAGTTTCTCAAAACATAAGGATTATTTAGATTTTAGTTAATTATTACTTAATTAGTATTTATTTATTAGTTAGTCATTATTTTTTAATTAGTTAATTAATTTTTAATTATTAGTTAATTACTAGTGAGTTAATAGTAAATAATTTGTTAATTATTATTTAATATTAAGTTAACAATTTGTTAATCATTAGTTAATCATTTGTTAATCATTCATTAATTAATATTTAATTAATATTAACTTATTAGTTAATTAATATTTAATTATTAGTTAATTAATGGTTAATTATTAGGTACTAAAAAGTTAATTATTAGATAATTATTAATCACTTATAAGTTACTTATTACTCATTAATTTGCTATTTATTAGCTAATTGTTTTCTAATCAGCATTAATTCATTAATTAATCCTTATTTAATCGTTAGTTAATTAATATTTAATTCAAAGTTAATCCTTAGTTAACTAATATTTATTCATCATCTAATTAATATTTACTAATAGTTAATAATTAATTAATTATTAGTTAACTATTAATTAAAAATAATTATTTAATTAATTATCTTTTCGTTTATAATCCATGATTACTAAATTTTAGAAATTAATAGCTAATATTAATTAACAATCAATTTATATGAATTATTAAATTACTAATACTTACTGTAATTTAATTACTAAATATTCATCATTAAATAATTTTAATTTACTATGTATTATTAAATATTATTTGAAAATTTCATCTAATTAACTAAATCAATATGTAAATTAAATTATTAAGATAAAATAAACACTAAAAAACTACATAAATAAAAAATATTAAATTAAATTAGAAAAATTTCCTTTAAATTACACTTAAAAAATTTTATATTTATTTAAGGCCACAAAAATAGTCACAAGGAATGGATTAAAATGGAGAGAATTTTAGAGAGGTGAATTCAAAATGTGGGGAGGTTTAATGAATTATAGGGATTTGATTTTGAGTTGGGGGAGGGGTGCTTTTATTATGATTGGGCGTAAGGTGTTGATGCCAACATTTCCCTTTTCGTTTTTAAGCTGAAAGGTGTTGGGGGAATAAACCCCTTTCACGTAATATATAATGACCCCAAACCTGGTAGACTAGATTACATTGTTACTTTATTACATTGGTTCTAAATACAATAGATCAAATCCTGAAGAACTAAATATTTTAGTAGTATTAGAAAACTAGATACATACTTGAAATTCACATTACATATGAAAACATAAAACACAAAATAGAATGTTCTTTGAGAACACTATTTTTCCATGTGCATATCCCTACTTATCAATCATGATACACTTCCTAACATCATTGGAAATGGAGACATAAGAAATAGGAGAGCTCTAATGCTTAGTAAGGGTATGTGTATAGTGGAATATATCATGAAAAAAATAATAAATAATCAATATGATTGGATAAATAACTAAAACACATTTCACTTAATCAATAACGCGAACATGAAGACTAATATGGAAAGAATAATTGATGATCAAAATAATTTTACATAGAAAATCCGGTAAATTTCAAACTTATCCATGATTTTTTAACTATTCCAATGATCACATGGATATATATAATTAATTTCATAATGTTGGAATTCATAATGTTGGACATAAAAAAAATACCATCAATGAATCATTCCAATACATCGTATATAAATGAGTAAGTCCTCACCTGAAAATATCCAATATAGCTTGTTTCATGAGACCTACTGATGTATCGATGAGAGATAAGAGGAACCACTTATAACTTACTAAGTCCAATTCATTCCTTACATGAATGGAAATAAATACAATCAACATAAACATTAGTATTGAAAATCTATCATATAAACTATTAAAATTTTCTCTAATAAATAATCATAATCAACAACAATCTAGAGTACTATGGAAAATGGTATAAAAATATGAAAGCCTTTTCAAACAAATCAAAAAAGCATATATATAAATAAAAAATATTTTATATTTACAACATATTACCAATGTAATGTATGTTAAAATGGGGGTTTTATTCACTATTAAATAGAAACCCCAAACAATTTCCATTAAAAACTTTTTCGAGGAAAATATCCTTTACACATTGAAAATAACATTCAAAAAATAAAAATTTCCAGAATATTAGGAAAAATATTTTCTATAAAAATAACCTTGTAATCCTATAATTGATGCTTTAAAATAGTGATTGGTCATGATGGTTGGTAATTCCGTACAAATTATATTAGTTAAAAACATTACTTCCACACTGTTATTAAACAGTTAAAAAGCACCTCATTTTTAATACAATAAGTAGAAACCTTTAAAAAATTAAAAATTAAAACATGGTTCAAATTTTATTCAATAAGTAATTTGGGTAATATTAAATAATATTTTATAATATTTTCAGAAAACATAGACTTGGAATAAAAAGTATTTTGGACAAATGGTTGAAACAAAGTCGACGATTCTTAAAAACATTCTCAATATTGTCAAGAAACAAAGAGTGGAAAATGGTACTATAGCTTTATTATTTCATTAATATTAAGAGGATAATAAAATAAATTGTGTGTATGATATAAATGTCAAAAAAAATTCAAGGGAGGCTTAATCCTAAACAATCCAAAATTATGATGAGATTTTTAAATATACACTTACAACTTTGTAACTATTGAATCATAAGAATCATGAAAGAAATAACATCAAATGAATCATTAGATATCATGAAAATTAAAATGTTATATATATATATATATAATATCAAAGTGGAAGTATATTAACTAAAAAAATAAGTAGTGAATTTGGAATATGTCTCACAGAAGTAAAAGTGAGAAGAGAAACCCTTACATTAGGTCTTATTTCCATCCAATGTGTATGTATATTATATATAAAAAATATATATTTATTATAAATATATTATAGAATCATAATCATATATATTATACAATATATTACTTTTATATTACTTTTTTTACCCATTTCTTAACAATTCTATAATAAAATAACTATGCTGGGTGATAACTACTTTATTTTTATGCATGTTTGGGTTTGGTTGTTTTGGTAATCTTAATTTTATCATGGTTACATCATATTTTTTTATTTTATTCATGATATAAATATCATATAAAATAAATATATAATTCTTTATAATAGTCCATAAAATTTATGGATTGAAAATTGATTACACCGTTCATAGAGATTGTATGTTGTATGTATAAATGAATGCCATTTCCATTTTATCACTGGAGGGAACAAAAAAAAGGTAAATATTAAATCAAAATTCAAAATTATTTTTTGAATCATATATATAATATATATTAATTAATTATATTTTTATTACTATACATGTCAAAATAAAATGATAAACATAACACATTGCTTTATGGAACCGGTAGTCCATAGGCAAGCACATGTGATGTGATCTTTTTCCAACAGATTGATAGGTAAGATTACATATGTGATATTATAATTATATAAGTATAATAATTCCATATATAGTACATATTTACATTATATTCATCATTTGATCTGTCTATGGGAGGTGGTGATGGAAACTGAATTACATTGGTTTGTGAGGCGGTATTCCACCGTACACACGATCGATGACTTTGGTTTACCTTTGATGGAATGAGATATGGTTATAGTTAATTAAATTAATATTATAAAATCTATGTACAAGTAATGTTTTGTTTTTATTATTTTATCATAGTTTATTTATATTTTATGGAGGTAAAATAATTAATAAAATAAAAATGTATGGTTAAGAACTATGCCTCTTCTTCAGACAACCTCTTTAGGTTTATACATAAAAACACTCTATATTGTATTTATGATAAAAAATCTATTTTTCGAGGACATATGTTAGTATTTTCAAATATTTCAATTCTTTTAAATGTTTTTATTTTCGTTTAATTTCCATTCTTTATTTTTTTGGGGGTTTCCCCTTCATTTTGGTGGAAAAAGTGGGTTTTCAAAATTATGGCCAAACCATGAGCCCATTTCCAAATATAAAAATAAATTCTGTTTCTTTTATAAATACTTCATTATTAAACATTTTACACCCATTAAAATTAACATTTGGAATCCCCAGGTATATTAAAACCACAATATCAATTTGGACCCCATAGGAAACTGTAATAATGATGGATTTGGGTTTTTTATTAGTGTGTTGGGCTAGCCTGAAAGCCCATTTATTCTTTAAAATAATATATTTCATTATTTAATATATCATTCAATTTTATGGGTTTTTGGATATTCCAACTCTCACCTAAAACCACCTACCAAAGGAGAGCTCCCATTCTCTCCTCCTCATCTTTGGAGCTCATCTCCCTTGAGGAGTTGGGCGATCATTCTTAATCATTCTTAAATCACACAGATTTGAAGATGTAAAATGTTTCTTTCATAAATCGTTAAATTTTCCCTATTTTCCCCAAACTCAGTCCCCACGTGACCTACTATGAATCCTTCAATCCTCCATACCAGTTATTGGTACTTCATGTTTTAACTATAGGTGGGTTTGGGCTGATTTCTTCATGAATTCCTCAATTAAGTGTTCAATCTTCATTTCCATTCTTCTCCATAGGTTTTATTCCCTCTTTCATGATGTTATAAAATATCTAGAAGATAGGGTTAGAACCTAGGGTTTTATTTGGTGTCTTTTTAGACAAATATTTTAGTTTTAGGTTGGATTTAACTTCTTTTAGGTGTGGCAGTAGTGGGGCTATTGTTTCACACCATGATTTGGGGGGTTTTGAATTAAAAGTTAGGTTATTCCATGTGTTATCATTTTTTACGAGTTATAATGCTTAATTTAATTTTTTTAATGTTCCAAATATGATTTTCATTGTATAAAAACAATTTTTTATGGTGTTTGTTTAGAAGTTAATTTTAGAATTTCACTTTGTTTCAAATTGGGTGTTTTCCATGTGTAAACCTTGTTGTAATCATTATGCTGATGTTATAACAAATGAAAGTGGTTTTTTAAATATTTTTGGGCTACCAATTCTTCTCTTGTAGGGTATTGGTGTGATTTTGGGTTTAAAATAATGTTTTTGAATAGGTTTTATGTGTAGAATCATGTTTCTCCCCTTGAAAGTGTTTTATGAAAGTGGTTGTTTTCATTTGTATCTTTTGTGGTATAATTTTAGGTGATTTTATAGTACCTGAGAATTGTTTAATAAATGTTAAATAATCTGCCAATTCTTATTTTATAGGGTCTTGGTGTGTTTTGGCCTTAAAATGTAAAGCCCCGACCCTAGAAGCCCAGAGTCAGTGCATTATTATGTATCATTGGCATGATCACAAAAGATCAAGTCTCGAAAGGCCAATTAGTTTAGTAGCCTTGGAAGTACTAGATAAATTCATAAGGTTTACATTACATCATAAAATGGAACACAACAACAACATTTTTTCCATAGAAAACACTAAGATCCCATAGACCATCCCTGCTGGTCAGTCATAATATATTTCCTCGCATCCTGGGAAAAATAAAACATAGAAAGGTGTGAGATCAGATTCTTAGTAAGTATAAAAATATAGAAAAAACTTTCATAAATAATCATAAACATATAAGGAAATGTATAAGACTAAAACAAAATCCTTTTAAACTTGAACTTCTGTATAATATGGAAAAGATAAAATCAAAATAATTCCATTTACTTACTCACATGGATAGTCTAATTGTCGAATAATCACATGCAATATCAATAACCACATTTATAATGATGGAATTCATAATGCTAGACTTTCATAACCACATAGTCAAGGCCTTGTGCCAAGACAACAAATAAACATTTGTGCAGGCCTTGTACCAACACAATATTTTGTCTCATGAGACCCACTGATGCATCGAGGAGCTATAGCGGGCTCCACCAATCACTTACTAAGTCCAATGAAATCCACATATGAAAAATTTTAAATATAACATAAAAATTCGTATTAAAACTAGCATACGAAATGTCAACACTTTATCCATAAACTATGAATACTGTAAAAATAACACATCCATAGTCAAAAATATCACAAAACCTTGAATACAATATGGATGTTTTATATCATAATAAATCAACTTCAAATAAGCTTAAAATCCATCAAAGGACGTTGACATAGATGAAATCAAAACCTTTTTAGAGAAATATCTATTTCTATTTTGAAATCATTTAAAAATAATGTAATTATAAAATAAAAAATTTATTTTTTAAAATATTCATGTAAGATTTTAAGGGATGCTTCTATGTTGTTATAATGGAGGAAAATATTCGAACCCACAGTATAAGTTAAAAAAACAACATTACCTTAATTTTTTTTTTCGAAAAGGTCATAAAGTACCTTGTTCGGAAAACTAAGGAGAGATTCTATTCATACCATTTTAAAAATAGTAAAATAAGGGTATAAATGACTTTAAACCATATTCTAGTAAATAATAACAATGTTTTTAAATACATTTTTATGAAACATGGATGTAGATTATAAAGATGTCCCTGTAGATTCTTACGTAAAAACAACCTCAGATAATAAATAGATTGTGATATTAACCCTTACCTTGTACTTTTCCTTGGTCGAAGGTAGGTTAAGATCCTGTATAATGGTAAAATAATTGTTATTAAATTGTACAAGAATCATATACATTTATGTGATATCATATATGATCTTTTCACATTGATTTTTTAATAATATCTTAGTATTATTGTCGTTTCAGGTGTTAACTGGTTCGTTTTCCTTTATATGCATTGTTACGTAAGTAATGATTGTTATTGATGGGATGTATCTCATTCATATTCATAATGATATTATGTCTTTAAATATTATATTTTATCATCTAATGAAAATTTGTCTTGAATGGATACGACAAGGAATGAATCTCATCGCGTTCGTGGAGACAGTAATCTGTACATACGCACGAGTGACAATATCATTATTTTTTAATATAAAAATAATATATAATTGGATAGTATATCATATATACAGAATCATTATCATGATATATTTATTATTTTAATCAATTAAGCATCATTATTATACCCATCCAAATAATAATGTATTAAATAACAATTACACCATGATGTGGAGATGGTAAGTCGTACGTACGCACGTATGGTGACATATCATTCAAAGGATGGATAGAATAATGAATATGGATATACCATATTTATAATAACATCAAAGTATATAAGAGATACTGGTGTTATTATTTTAGAATGGAAACAACAAAGAAATAGGAGGTGGAAGAAGAATGGAACTTGATAGAGGTGATGAAGTATTTACCTCTTCTTTGGGTTCTTCCTTTTGATTTGATCAAAAGGGATCATTAGGTATTCTTTATGACTAAAGGAAGGACTATAGGATGAAGGGAGGACATTTGAGATGGTATTTGGTCAGGGTTTTGCTGAGCCAAATTGTAACATCCGAAGTAAGTAAAAAATTATGTATTTTCATATCTATGTCTATTTATGAATTAGATAGTGTTTTAAAAGCTTAAAATAAGAATAAATCCAATCTTAAGCATTGAATTCTCTAATTTTTTTAAAAGATTGTTTTACCACCTTTTAATGGAAAACAATTTTTAAATATATATTTTTACAATTTTAGAAGCTATATTTTTCAAAATAAACTTATTCATTATTTTTGGGACATTGAAATTTACTTTTGATAAATTTTTGGTATTTTTCTGACAATGTTCATTTTTTAATGAATAGTGAAAAATACTCCATTTTAATTCAAAACTGCTATTTCATATAATTTAATTATATGGATATACTATTTTTTTTAATTGGGTTTAAAGTGTAAATTGAATATATTTTTACCATTTAATCCAATGGTGGCCATTGTAATTAATTTCACTTTGAAATTGGACATAAACAATTGTCAAACATTTGATAGTTATTGTTTCAAAAAAACCCGCTATTTGTTTTGACAACGGGAATTTTTTTAAATTAATTACAACAATTTATGTGTTATGAATTTCATAAAATGGAATCAATATTTGGAATCAGAATTCCCAAATTATATAATTAAGACTCTTGTTTTTGGACATTATGAATAGTAACAACGGTAATTATATTTAATTATCGTGATTAATTAGTAATCGGGTAGTTAAGGGTAATCAAATAATAAAATAATAATATAAAATGACCACAAAATGTGTCCTAATTCTACTGTTTGTGTCATGGCCATCAATGGAATGCCTTGTGCCAAACTTTGGGACCCCATAGAATCACTTTTGTGTGATAGTGACTTTTTATCTTTTTTATTTTTAAAGAACGATAAATATAACAAAGTATGTAACACCTAAGTAAAACAATTTTAATTTTTTCTAGATAAATGATATATTAGAAAATAAATATTCATTGGAAAGAAAAAAATATTTCCTACATCATATTATTTGTTTTATAATTTTTATACATTAAATAAATTAATTTATTTCTGACACCATGATGATGCAACGATTACCTCATTAATGAACAATTTAAATAAAATGAAAAGATAATGTAAAATCCAGGACATACACTTGTCAAAAACCTATTGGATTGGTGTATTTATAACACTTATCACTTTATCGTAGAAATATATAATTTTGGGAACTTTAAAATATGAAATGAATTATATAATAAAGTAACATTTCTTCACTTTCCAAGAGTGCCCCTCCTCCCTCTTATAAAAGGACCCCACATCTACCACCTTACCCACACCTCTCAAGCAATTGGATCTTACAAAATTTGCTCAATAGATCTCTCCACATCCCTCTCTTCATCTTAGGAGCCTTACCTTAGGCAAAAAGCTCTTCAAGAAACCCTTTTGGTTCAAACTAAGGGCAGTTGCCCGATTTAAAGGTAAAGTCTTCCCTAATGTTCTTTTGTTTTATTTTGCTTCTCCAACCCCCTAAAATCTTTTTATTCCTATCTTTTGTAACAAAACCAGTATCTTCAATACACTAGGATGTTGTTATGAGAAATATTTGATTTACACTTACACATACATCCTTCTAATGGTTAATGGACATTCTGTTTCTGTGGATGGAGAATTTCTACCTCACGAAATGATGATTGTTCAATCTTCTTTTAACACCTTTCATGGTGTACATTAAGATGTAACTATATTTATATATGATAATTAGTATGTTTATGTTTTTTTATGCTCTGGTATTTTTCATTTATGGCATACCTTTATGGTTTCCATTAAGGGTAAACGCGATATCTTCATTATAGGAAGTGCAGACTAACGCCCCCTCAAAGTGATTTGATTCTTTAATGCCATATGTGGGACATATAAATGATGGAGTTAACAGTATTACATATGATATCATACCAGAATTATAATATACCATTATATCATTATGATTTCATTCCATTAAATATTAAATATAAATGAAAGTAGCGTTCATGCGTACGTATGGATTACCGTCTCCATGAACGGTGCATTTCATTTCGTACCTCTAAATGTTATGTAATATTATAAATGAATATATATACTGGATATATATGATATATATGATATCTAAATCATGAATATAATTCTGGATATGATGGATATTTTACCACATGGACAAATTGTAATTATAAGAAGTTAATTTTTGGCTCAAGTACCAAGGGTCGAAAAAACGACTATTATTAACTTAAATAATTACATAATGTTCATAACATGGTAATAAGTGACATAAAAGGAATAATGAACTTGAAAAAGATTCTTAAGCAAGTATAAATTAACTTGAGTCTATTTTTTAAGAGATTAAAGGACGATCGAGTCATGTCGGACATGAGGTATGGGACTTCGTCTCAATCTCCTTTAATGGAGGTATATTTTTTTTATACATAAATTTCTTTTATACGGTGTATAAACCCCTTTGACTTTTACTTTTATTAAAGAGGAATCTTTTTTATATGAAGTGTTTTACTAAATGACAAAATGGAATGTTTTTGTCATATGTATGTGGTGAAAACAACTTCTCCACCGCCGTGACCATTATTTGAGTTTCAAATTCCTCTACAAGCCATAACTTTTTTTAAATGAAAATTAAATACCATTTTTTTAATTTTCAATTATTTTTGGTATTGAAAATGGTTTTGATAATGTTTTTATTTTATCAATGTGTTGTATTGATATCTCATGATTGAATTGTGGAAATGTTATATTTCCTTTATACACATTTTTTGTGATATGATTATGTTATGATTCTTGGGCATTGTTTATGAAGACGCATGGTTCCGTGATAGACTAAGGGAAGGTGAGACCGATATCTCTCTCCAATGCATTGGGTAACACGAAAGAGTTGAACGCTAAGGTTTCTCTGAAGAGATTTAGGGTATTTACTATGATGGGTATTCCAAACGTAACCATGAGGGTTACCCCCTATGCAAGAATGTTATGAATGCCTCAAGTTTCCATTATGTCTTATGTTTTATATGATTTATTCATAAATCTTATGATCTTATGAGGTATGATAAAGTTCTTATGTTTTATGAGTGAATATGATTTCATTAATTCTCATGTATACATGGACTAATGTTTTCATTCCGTATTTTTATATCCCTTACTAAGCTTTTTATGCTCATCCCGTGTTTTTGAAATGTTTTTCATAGGTCAATGGAAAGGTACATGTTGTGATGATAGTGTCGAGGAAGTGTCAAGAAAGAATCCATGTTTTATTTTAAATATATCTCTTTTGATTGGAAAAATTAATACTATCTTTTATGTAACCACCTTGTTGAAATGTAGAATGTAATGCATGATTTATGATCTAATTCTCTAAAACTCTAAACCTGAAAATATCCTCAATGTGTATTCTTGTAATAACTCAAGATTAAGTAATGTTTAAGGTTGGGGCCATATAGTTGGTATCAGAGGTTGGTCGAGATAACTTTAGGAGTTAGATTTTTATTAAATGATTATCCAAAAAGATTTTTTATGGTCAAATTGAAATGATATAGAATTTGAATATTACCATGTTGCTTCATCTAAGAAATTTTTTTTCAGAATGGTTTTCTGCAGAGGAAATAGGGAAGTAGTTCTAGGAAGGCCAACAGAAGGAAATGATCTTCAAATCAGCATTCTGAGATAGTCGGAATTGGAACTGAATAGTTTGTTGCAGTAATGGCGCAGTTGACTGAAGTGATAAATGGTGGTGGAATCCATGCATGTGATCAGCCATATCAACCATAGAGGAACATGTCTGTGGTGGAACATTTCATTAGGCAACATCCCCCATCATTTAGAGGATCATCTGACCCTGTGCTAGCTGAAGGGTGGATTAAAGAACTGGAGAAGATTTTCAATGTCATGGGGTGTTTAGTCAATCAAAATGTTAGTCTTGCTGTTTACCATTTGGATGGTGAAGCAGATCAGTGGTGGTCAGTGGTTAAAAATATCAAGGACACTGACGAGATTGATGCTCTTGACTGGGATGAATTCAAAGGTATGTTTCTTGAGAAATATTTTTCTAAGGCTGTTCGACATATGATGGAAAAACAATTCTTGGAATTGAGGTAAGAGGACGACTCTCTGGCTTCTTATGAAGAAATGTTCACTCAATTGACAAGGTATGCTCCAAATTTTATCCTAGACCTTGATAGTAAAATCAATCATTTTTACTTAGGATTAAAGCAAAATTATCAATGGGCTTTAGCTTCTTGTGAGTTCAAGAGTTATGAAATCTTATTCGATGTGCGTAGAAGGTTGAAATGGAGTTTGCCGATGATCAAGTGTTCTATAACAACCAGTATAAGAAGAGACCTAGGTGACATGAGAAATGGAAGAATCCTTAAAAAAGGATTGATGGTAAGAAAACTAACTTTTCAGTTTGTGATAAATGAGGTAAAAAGCATGCTGGGGAATGTCTTCTAAATTCTGGAAAGTGCTACCAATGTGGTAAGATGGTACATAAGGCTTATGATTGCACTGAAAAAGATCAGGGTGATGGTAAGACCAAATTTGATTTACAGTTAGTGAAATGTTTCATGTGCAATGTGATGGGTCATTATGAAAACAAGTGTTCGACAAAGAGCTCAGATGATGGGAAGAAGTCAGAATACAAGCAGAAAGGTGTAATAAAATCCTTTGCAACTACTTCAGCATATGGTGGGCCATCAAATGAAGTGGTATCAGGTACTTTGTTTTTTCAGATTATTCCAATGTGTTGTTAGATTCGGGGTCTGCACATTCTTTCATATTTGAGAAATTTTCAAGTAAATTGGGAATTCCATTTCAAGAAATGACTCCTGAACTTATTGTAAAAACACCTGGGGGAAATGTTGTGGAAAAAAGAATTTATAAGAATATTCATATCCTTATCCGTGGAAAGAACCTACTTACAAACATTATTGTTTTTCCTATGGTAGAGTTTAATGTTATCATGTGTATGGATTGGCTCTCTATTTACCATGCTAAGATTGATTATAGAGCTAAAGAAGTTTCTTTTCAGAAAGACATTCATTTTTTGTACAAGAATGAACCCTCACTGTTTATAACATATCAAGAGGATGAGAAACTTGTAAAAGATGGAAATTAATGTTACCTTGCACATATTGTTGAAAACAAAGGAACCACTTAGATTAATGATGGGCCAGTGGTAAATGAGTATCCTGATGTTTTTCCTGATGAGTTTGCTATAATAATACCAGATCGGGAAGTTGAATTTACTGTTGACTTAGTTCCTGATGCTAAGACAATTTCAAAACCCCCTTTTCAAATGGCTCAAATTGAACTTTTAGAGTTGAAGGAGAAATTGCAAGATTTTTTAGAAAAAGGTTTCATTCGACATAACACATCACCATGAGGTGCTCCTGTCTTATTTGTTAAAAATAAAGATTTTTCTATGAGACATTGCATTGATTATAGAGCCTTGAATAACATCACTATTAAGAATAAATATCCTTTGCCTCATATAGATGATTTGTTTGATCAGCACCAGGGAGCTCAGTATTTTTCAAATATTGACCTGAGTTCGGGGTACCATCTGTTGAAGGTAAAGGAATCATATATTATGAATACTGTTTTTAGTACAAGATAAAGCCATTATGAATTTTTAGTAATGCCTTTTGGGTTAACCAATGAACCTACTATATTCATGGACCTTATGAATAAAATTTACCCTGAGTTCTTGGATAAGTCTGTGGTTGTTTTAATTGATGATATTTTGGAATTTTCTAAAAGTAAAGAGGAGCATGAAAGTCATTTAAGTGTTATTTTGAAAATCTTAAAAGAAATGAAATTGTATGGGAAATTCAGGATGAGTGTGTTTTGGATGAAACAAATTAATTTCCTTGGTCACATTGTTTCAAAAGATGGAATAATTGTTCATCCTGCAAAAAAAGGTTGTTGAAGAATGGCCAAGACCAACAAATGTCACTGAGATTCATAGTTTTCTATGTTTGGAAGGCTATTACCGAAGGTTTGTTAAAAAAATTTCATGGTTTTCTAGTCCAATGACTAAGCAAACTCGGATGGGTGTTATGTTTTTCTGGACAAAAGAATGTAATGATTGTTTTCAAGAGTTTAAAAGAAGATTGGTAAATGATCCAATTTTGGAACAACCTTCCAGGAATGGTGAGTTTGTTATCTACAGTGATGATTCATTGAAATGACTATGTTGCATTCTAATGTAGAATAAAAAGGTAATTGCTTATGCTTCTTGACAGTTGAAAACTCATGAGGTAAATTACCATACACATGATTTGGAACTAGCTGCTTTGGTTTTCGCTTTGAAAATATGGAGGCATAACTTTTATTGTGTAAAGTGTGAAATATATACTGATAAAAAAAATTTAAAGTATATATTCACCCAGAAAGAATTGAACATGAGACAAAAGAGATGACTGGAATTAATCAAGGATTATGATTTTACAATTCCTTACCATCCGGGAAAAGTAAATAAAGTGACTGATGCTCTCAGTCAAAAATGTAATGCTCCATTAACCATGTTATGTTTGGAACATGATCCTTTGGTTAAGGATTTGAGGAAATTTGGCATATAAGTTGTTGGTGTAGGAATTTCTTCTGTTTTGTTTCAGGTATTAGTAAAATCTTCTCTATCAGACATAATTAACCAAGCTCAAAAGAAAGACAATGAGTTGCAGAAAAAGGTAGAGCTAGTTCAAAAGGTTATGTTACCTGAATTCAACATTGATAATTATTGTGTTTTGATTTTTGGGAAGAGATTGTGTGTTCCTTGTGATTCACTATTGAAGAGAGAGTAGTTATGTGAAGCTCATAGTTCTCCGTTTTCAGTTCATCCTGTAAGTACTTAGATGTATAGATATCTTTGGGAGTATTACTGGTGGGATGGAATGAAAAGATATATTACTGATTTTATTAAGAAGTGTCTGACTTGTCAATAGGTTAAATCAGAGTGGCAGTTACCAAAAGGGATGCTTCATCCTTTACTAGTTCCAGAGTAGAAATGGGATAATATATCCATGGACTTTGTTGTGGGGTTGTTGAAGACACCTCGAGGTAAAAATGTGATCTGGGTAATTGTTGATCACTTGAATAAATCTAATCATTTCCTTGCTATATGAGATACTTTTTCACTATATCAACATTCTCGTTTTTATCTTGAAGAGATAGTCAGGTTACATGGAGTTACCCTCTCCATTATATCTGATCGTGATTCCAAGTTTACTTATAACTTTAGGAAAGGCCTTCAGAAGTTGTTGGGTACTAAATTAAATTTTAGTACATCTTTTCATCCTCAATCATATGGGCAGCCAGAATGAACAATTCAGACTTTGGTGGATATGCTACATCCTTGTTCGACAGATTATCAGGGAAGTTGGGACCAACATCTTTCCTTGGTTGAGTTTTCTTATAATTACAGTTTTCATTCCAGTATACCGATGGCACCATTTGAGTCATTATATGGAAAGCGGTGTCGAACTCCATCATTTTGGGATGAAGAGGGTGAAAGGAAGTTGATGGGACTAGAAATGGTAGAAGAGTTGGTAGAAAAAGTTCAGCTGATAAAGAAACACATGAGAATAACTCAAAGCAGGTAGAAAAGTTATACAGACAATAAAAGGAAGGATCTCTCTTTTGAGGTTGGTGATCATGTCTTCCTCAATGTTTCACCATGGAAAAGTGTGATGTGATTTGGTAAGAAAAGAAATCTTAGTCCAAGGTATATTGAACCATATGAAATTTTGGAGAGAATTGAATCATTTGCTTACCGAGTGGCTTTACCTTTGAGTTTGTCTCATGTACACAATGTTTTTCATGTTTCAATGTTAAGGAAGTACATGCCAGATCCATCTCATGTTTTCAGTCCAGAAGTCGTTCAACTGGAAGAGAATCTATCTTATGAGGAACACCAGGTCCAGATTCTTGACCACAGGGAGAAAGTATTTCAGAATAAGGTGATTCATCAAGTAAATGTTTTTTTGAAAAAAACACATGATTGAATAGGCAACATGGGAATCTGAAAATGCAATGAGGGATAAATACCCTCATTTATTCGATAAGTAAATAAATTACGGGGACACAATTTTCTAAAGGGGGGAAGGATGTAAAATCCTATGTAAGTAAAGAATTATGGATTTTCATATATATTTCTATTAATGAAATAGATAGTGTTTTAAAGGCATAAAATAATAATAATTCCAATCTTAAGCATTGAATTCTCTAATTTTTTTAAAAGATTGTTTTACCGCCTATTGATGGAGAAGCATTTTTAAATCTATATTTTGAAAATTTTATAACCTCTATTTGTCAAAATAATCTTATTCTTTATTATTGGGACATTGAAATTTACTTTGGATAATTTTTTTGTATTTTTCTAACAATGTTCATTTTTTATTGAGTAATGAAAAATACTACATTTTACTTCAAAACTACTTTTTAATCTCATTTAATTATATGGATAGATTATCTTCTTAATTGGTTTTAAAGTGTAAATAGAATATATTTTTACCATTTAATCCAATGGTGGTAATTGGAATTAATTTCCCTTTGAAATTGGACCTAAACAATTGTCAAACTTTTGATAGTTATTGTTTCAAAAAAAACCCGCTATTTGTTTTAACAACGAGAATTATTTTTAAATTAATTACTAAAATTTCTGTGTTTGGAATTTGGTAAAATGGATTCCATATTTGGAATCTGAAATTTCAAATTATGTAATTAAGAATCTTTTGTTTTTGGACATTATTAATAGTAACGACGGTAATTATCTTTAATTATCGTGATTAATTAGTAATCGGGTAGTTAAGGGTAATAAAATAAAAAAATAATAATATAAAATGACCCCAACATGTGTCCTAATACTACTAGATGAGTCATGGAATACCATGTAATGCCTTGTTCCAAACTCTGGTACCCCATGGAATCACTTTTGTGTGATAGTGACTTTTTATTTTTTTATTTTTAAAGAAAGTTAAATATAACAAACTATGTAACACCTAAGTAAAACAATTTTAATTTTGTCCACATAGATGATATATTAGACTATAGATAGTCATTGGAAATGAAAAAATATTTTCTAAATCATAGTATTTTTTTATAATTTTTAGACATTAAATAAATAGATTTATTTATGACACCATGATGATGCAGCGATTACCTCATTAATGAATGATTTAAATAAAATTAAAATATAATGTAAAATCTAAGACATACACTTGTGAAAAACCAATTGTAATGGTGGATTTATAACCCTTATCATCTTATCCTAGAAATATATCATTCTAGGACCTTTAAAATCCTAAACTCATTATATAATAAAGTAACATTTCTTGACTTTCCAAGAGTGCCCCTCCTCCCTCTTATAAAAGGACCCCACCTTTACCACCATACCCACACCTCTCAAGCCATTGGCTCAGCCAAACTCTACTCCTTTTATCTATCCACATTTTTCTATTCATCCTAGGAGCCTTACCTTAGGGGGAAAGCTATTCGCGAAACCCATTTGGTTCAAACCAAGGGGAGTTAACCGATTTAAAGGTAAAGTCTTCTATATTGTTATTTTGTTTTATTTTTCTTATCCAACAACCTAAACAATTTTTATTCATTTATTTTGTAACAAAACCAGTATATTTAATATTATAGTATTTTTTATGAGAAGGATTTGATTTAAACTCACACACATATCTGTCTAATGGTTAAAGAACATACTATTTCTGTGGATGACGAATTTCTACCTCACAGAATGATGATTGTTCGATATTCTTTTAACACCTTTCATGGTTGAAATTAAGATGTCACTATATTTATATATGATATATATTATGTTTATGTTTTCCTTATGCTTCTATATTTTTCATTTATGTTATACCTTTATGGTTTCCATTATGGGTAAACGTGATATCTTCATTTTTGGATGTGCGGACTACCACCCCCTCAAAGTGATTTGATTCATTAATTCCATATGTGGGACATATAAAGGATGGAGTTAATGGTATTACATATGATATCATACTGGAATTATAATATACCTTAATATCTTTATTATTTCATTCCATTAAATAGAAATTAGAAATGAAAGTAGCGTTCATGCGTACGTACGGCTTACCATCTCCATGAACAGTGCATTTCATTTCGTACCTCTAAATGTTATGTAATATTATAAATGAATGTATATACTGGATATATATTATATATATGATATATACATCATGAATATAATATTGGATATAATGGATATTTTACCACATGAACAACTTGTAATTATAAGAAGTTTATTTTTGGCTCAAGTTCTAAGGATCAACAAAATGACCGTTATTAACTTAATTAATTACATAATGTTCATTACATGGTAATAAGTGATATAAAAGGAATAATTAACTTTAAAAAGTTTCTTAAGAAATTAGAAATTAACTCGAGTTTATTATTCAGGAGATTTAAAAAATGATCGAGTTAAGTCGGACATGGGGTATGAGACTTCGTCTCAATCTCTTTTCATTGAGGCATATTTTGTTTTATACACAACTTTCTTTTATACAGTGAATAAAACCCTTTGAATTTTACTTTTATTCAAGAGGAATCTTTTTTATACGATGATTTTTACTAAACGTCAAAAGGGAATGTTTTTGTCATACGTATGCGGTGACAACGACTTCTCCGCCACTGTGACCATTATTTGAGTATCAGCTTCCTCTACAAGCCATAACATTTTTTAAATGAGAAATTAGTAACACGTTTTACTTTTCTTTTATTTTTGGTATTGAAAATTGTTTTGATAATGTTTTTATTATATCAATGTGTTGTATTGATATCTTGTGATTGAAATATGGAAATGTTATATTTTTCTCTATGCATGTTTTATGTGATACGATTATGTTATGGTTCTTGGGAATTATTTATGAAGACGGGTGGTTCAGTGATAGACTATGGGTGGGTGATCCCGATATATCTCTCCAATGCATTGGGTAACACTAAGGAGTTAAATGCTAAGGTTTCTCTGAAGATATTTAGGGAATATACTAGGATGAGTATTCCAAATGTAACCATGAGGGTTACTCCCTACGTAAGAATGTTATGAATGCCTCAAGTAACCTTTATGCCTTATGTTTTCTATGAGTTATTCATAAATCTTATGATTTCATGAGGTATAATAAATTTCTTATGTTTTATGATTAAATTATGATTTCATTGATTCTTATATATACATGGACTAATGTTTTCATTCCGTATTTTCATATCCCTTACTGAGCTTTTTATGCTCATCTCATGTTTTTGAAATGTTTTTAATAGGTCAAGGGAAAGGTATATGATGTGATGATAGTGTTGAGGAAGTGTCAAGAAAGAATACATGTTTTATTTTTAAATATGTCTCCTTTGATGGGAATAATGAATAATGTCTTTTATGTAACCACCTTGTTGAAATGTAGAATGTAATGCATGATTTATGATCTATTTCTCAAAAAATCTAAACCTGAAAAGATCCTAAATGTGAATTCTTGTAATAACTCAGGATAAAGTAATGTTTAAGGTTGGGGCCTTATAAAAATGGCTTTTAAGGTGTTAATTAGAGAGAAGGGGGAGATCCCTTTTAAAAGAGGGGTGAGGGGCACCTTAGGAAAAGCTAGAAATAATATTTTATAATAAATTAATTTTCAGTATCTAATGGCTCCAAAATGAATTATTTAAAGTCTATGGTGGCTATGGGTCTAAATCCACTCAACCAATAAGTTTTATAGAGTTATGGTTCACTATATTAACTTTATCGTTTAGATTTAACTCTTTGTTACATAGTTTGACATTTACCATGTCTCTTTGTATTTTTATAATATGGTTAATAAACTTACTATATAATTTTAAGAGAATCCCAAGTCATTCATTAATGATACTATAATAATTATATAAGTATTTTGGCCGATACTTAGATTATTAAGTATATAATTTCAATTAATAAAATAATATTTGTTTTAAAAACTCTTTTATGTCAATTTTGGCACTATTTTGTATTTTGTTTTTATTAAATTCATAACATCATTATTACTTTGAAAAAAATTCATATAACCAACCCTAATATGTCATATTAACCTATAAAATTAGTTTAATTCATAAAAAGTCTCAAATTACATTTATTTGGATATTTATAATACCAATTATTTTAATCTTTCATTAATACGGTAATTACTACATCATCATTATGTCATAAATAAGTTTAATTATTTGATGTCTAAAAATTATAAATAAAATACCATTATGTAGAAAATATTTTTAGGTTTCTAATGAATATGTAGAGTTGAATTTATCTTATGTATAACCCTATATTAAAAATGGTTTAGTTATTAAACATTGAATTTAACACTTTTAACTCTTATTTAAATTAAAAAATAATAAATGTCCTAATCTAATCCCAGTGGACCAAAAAGGTTCATATTTTATTCTTAAGGTTGTTTTTGGCCGAATTACACTTATCCAATAGAATTAGAAAATGTGTTAGGGTAATAATAATATCATTTTTACCCTTAATTACCCTATTTACTTTTAACCGTGATAAGTAAAAGTAAAAAGTTACTATTCACAAAAATTATTTTCATCTTATTGAACCACATTTTACTTACTTATATCAACAGTTTCTCTAGAATTTTTGAAATTCAACTCACAGAAGTGGTAAAATTATGTTTTATGTAAATTTGCAAATGCTCCTAGGAGGTGGGTAAAAGACGGTGAAAAGTTCAATAAACTTTTATATATCTATTATTATTAAAAAATGACTCCAATGAATTACATTGAATTTATATAGGTATTATGTATCAATTATGACCAGAAAAAAATTCAAATAAAATATTTAATTATTTAAAGAAAAATTTGGTTTTAAATGATAACTCATTGTTTTTCACTATTCATCAAAAATTGAATGTTTTCAGAAAAATACAAAAATTTAACCCTAAGCTAATTTTGATATTATGAATTTAAAAATTAATTCTATTTTACCAAATTCAAAAAATATAATTTTCATTTAATAATTTAAAATTAATTCCTGTTGTCAAAACCAGAAAGTGTGTTTTTAAGAAGTAATAACTAACAAAATATTGATACTTGTTTATGATTAATTTAAAAGTGAAATTATTTCCAATTAATATCACCGGATGAAATGTTAAATATATAATCTATTTATAATTCCAAACCATTAAAATGTATAATTTATCATTACAAATTAGTTTTATTAAAAAAGTTGTATTCAGTTAAAATATAGTATTTTTCACTATTCACCCAAATATGAAAGTTATCAAAAAAAAACAAAAATTTTATTGAAACTAAATTATTATGTCCCAACTATAATGAAGAAGTTTATTTTGTCAAATTGAATATATAAAAGTTTCTAATATTAGATTTAAAAAGTGTTCTCCATTAAATGGCGGTAAAATTGTTTTTTTAAAATACTTCTTTTATCTGAAAAAATGAATTTTTTTTTCATTATGTCTAAGAAACTTATAATATAGATTATTAAATTATAAGAACTATATAATGTTTAAAATTTAGTTAATACAATTCATAACCACTTTTGAATGGCTAGTTTGGTAAGTCGTGGTGTGCTTGAACTCAGTGTTGTCTGTAGTGAAAGTTATTGAATTACATTGAAGAAATAACATACTATGAAATCATAGGGAGTTACATGAAGGGGGGTTTTGAAATGGGGTTTTTATACAAGACAAAGTTATACCCAATGTGATTGTTTTGTGAAAATTGTAAATGTTTTATTTTGTTAAACAAAGTGGGAAAAGGGTGTATATGTTCTATTTGGGTGAGTGTGTTAAACTAATATAAAGTTTTAAAAGGTAAAGTTGTTATTAAATATGTAAAAAAACTTCAAAATGATTTATGAATTTCTAAAATGTTTTATCAAATGTAAAGGGATGGGCGAAACCTGTTTGTTGGCTGTTTTGTGTGAGTGTGATGTGAAAAATGAATTTTGCTGATGGAAAAAGTATTATGTAATTTTTGTGTCGACTTTTATGTGAGTTTTATTATCTTGGAAATGTTTTAAAATGTTTTTTAAATGATTTGTGGATGTGATAAAGAAATGTGAAAAGTGTTGTAGGCTATATTTATGTGAGTGTGATTTCAAAATGCATTTGATCGAAAAGGTGGATTAAGTGACTTGTGTGATATACATGTTGGATGTTTGGTGAATATGTTATGTGAAAGTGTTATTTTCATATGAAATTTATATTTCATAACTTTTTGAACTTGTTTGAGCACAAGAGGGATATTTGGGTATCTAGGTGGGTGGGTGTGTACTAGTATGCTAGTGATCTTGTGGGGTTTGGCCACCGTTTTACGTACCAAGTTCGATGCTTACAACATTGGAAAAAATATGATGATGATAAAGATGATTATGGGGGATGAATAGGTTGTGGGTATTACCCTACTAATGGATCGTGTGCACATAAAGGGATATTGTGATAGTTACTCTCACTGAGATACAAGGTTCCTGAGACCAACAATAAGCTAGTGACTAGGGGTTACATTCCCATTGCTTTTGCTCATTAGTTACATTGTTCTTACTTTCATCATACAGTATGGCTGGATGAAATAATTAGTATCATTGAAATTATTTTTAAAAGTTTGGATTCATTAAATTAGACCACTTTAAAATGGATTTTATTTATGTTTCATATTTTATAAATTATTACTAACATTTAATGTCTTGAAAAAATGCTTGATTTTCATTTATAAATGTTTATCACATGGAATCTCTTAGTGGTAGTATTCTACTAGGCTTTGGCTCACAACCTACTAACGCTGTTGGGTGTATGCAGAATTTGTTATCTTTTCCACAGGTTTGGGTACATCTTTTCTACCAATGATTTGGGTTTTTAGTGGTCCACCGCGATGATGTGTCATGGTTATGTCTTGAGGGTGGTACCTATCACCATGTAGAGGTTCTTGGGAATTATTTTTGGTATTATTCATTTTTATAGTCTTTGAGAGTTTTTTAAAACCATGTAATTCATTTCTGAAATTATGTAGATGATAGTTTGGTTTGAAAAATCCAGATTGGTTTTATTGGACTTGTTTGTCATTGAATTTTTATAAACTCAGGTAAATCATTCCCAATTTTTGTTTTATGATACCCAAGCACTTTGTCCATCCTGTAGGAATTGGTAATGACCTATAGGCGTTGTCACGTTCTAGGTTTTGTGCCAGTTTTGATGGAGATAGATTCAGTTCGTGAAAAGTATGTTATTGGAGTATGTATTAGCTAAACCAAAGGAAATTTTAGGTGCAAAGATGATAGGAGAGTGGGTGCCAATTTACCAGTGGGGGAGATGGAAAAATTGGAATTTCTTAGAAGAATAAATTATACCCATATTTTTCTAATGAAAAAAGGGTACTGAGTACCTTCTTACTAGAAATTATATTATATCATGTCTCACAATGTCAACACAATATGAATTTAATTTTTTTGGCCATTTAATCCCTTATTTTCATAGTTTAAACCCCAGTAAATACATTTTAACTTTAACTGAGTTAACATTGTTTTACTTTTTTACTATTAATTAAGACCAAAACATAAACTGGACATAAAATATAATATTAAATATTTTGATTAGAAATTTTGAATCTGTTATTTCGAATTCAATTCACACAGTTGGTATAAATTAATTAAATATTAAACATACAGATCTGTTGAAAAAATGGTTTTCCAAAGGAAAGGTTTTCATAACTATAAAAGTATTCATTTTAAAATTGATAATATAAATTAATATATTGAACTATAATTGATTAGTTATGATATAATTGAACCAATTATTTTCTCAAAATAATTTAAATCAAAATGTATCTTTGTGTATGATTTGAGGGAAATGGTTTTTTTCAATAAAAAACTATATTTTTTCTCTATTGTTATAGAACTAATATTTTTAGATAATTATAAAAAATTTATTCCATGATAATATTTTCATAATAATTATAAAATTATTTTTAATTTTCAAAAATAAATTTTCTATGATTTTAAAAAATTATATTCACAAAAGTCCACACAATGTGATTTTTTAGAAAAATACTATTATTTAGGATTTTTTTTAATTATAAATAAAACTATTTTTATTTATAGTCAATTAATAAAAATTCAATTTATTTTTAAATGTTTAAATAATATAGTTTTCGTAATTTTGATAATTATATTCATACCCACTTATTTAATGGCTAGGTTATAATGGTATACTATTTTACATTCATTTAGATTCGGGGTTTCACATATCACAAGCAATCGAAGAGATTGATTTTATTTTAAAGGAAATGTATATCATAATGTATCAGGGTATTAAAGTCTTCCCTCATACAACATATTTCATCCTTAAAATATCAAAAATATATCCTCATTAAAATATTTGGGTAGTTCTTCATCATAGCTTCCTTAGGTTCATATGTCACCTCTTTTATCTTATGATTTCCTCAATGTTACTTTACCTATGCAATCACTCAATTCATAAACCCCTTTTCTTCAGTGTCAAGAATTTGGATAGTCTCTTTATAGTAAGATAGATCTGCATTCAATTATATTTTAGAGGTGAGAACATGTGTTTGGTATTTGGAATTTGATGCTCCCATATCATAGGTAGCCTTCAATTGTGGTGACGTTGAGTGTTGTTGGCATTATTTGTCATTGATATGGTATTCCACTATTCTAGTGATAGTTTCTATTGAGTTTTCAATTCTTCGTGTGAATGTTCTAGGTGGTAGATGTCTTGAATTTTGTTCTAGGGTTCTCGGTAGTAGGGAAAACAATGAAATTTCTTGGCCATTATCATTCATGTCATCATGATGTCCCAAGGAGGCATAAGGATCAAATAAAACACAACCCAAAGAACCAAATTCCCCTATCTTCATTTTTTTTAATTTTAATTTTTTAGGGATGTATAAGAATGTTGTGGTTTTTCTTTATGCTTTGTTTATGCAAGGCTCGCAATTAAAATAAAAAAAGTGGTTCTATTTCATAGTAATAAAGTAATTATTTGAGTAAAGGGAGGGTGTAAGGGACGACCAGTAAACAACAACTCCAAATAAATCTAGGATTTAAAAAGGTTTGATGCATGCAGGGTTAAATTTCCCCTTCCTACCGAACCTTAAAAAACATTTCCAATTAGATACCCTCAAGAAAACCTGATTTTCCATTTTTAATTACAATAAATTCCTAAAATTATAGAAAAAGATCTTTTTCTTGAGTTGAGATTCTTTGACGTGGGTTTGAATAGTCTTTACCTTTTCCATTGTCTCCTCTACAGGTTCTCGTACTACAAGATTCCTTAAACCATATTCATCCCATCAATTTGGAGTATGAAATATATTTCCATGAAATGCTTCATATGCCACTATTTGAATACATTAATGGAAGCTATTTTCATAGGTGTAATCTACTGAAGGTAAATACTAATCCCACATACCATGAAAATCAATAGACAATGACCTAAACATGTATTATTATGTTTTAATTGCCCTTTAAGTTGGTCTATCAATTTGAGGATGATAAGAGACTCTCAAACAAAGATCTGTATCCAGAGCCTTCTGAAGGATTTTCCAAATTTTTTATGTTAATTGTAGCTTACTATTAGGAACAATTGAAAAATTTGAGCCATTAAGTCTTACAAAATCATTAATATGACGTCTTGTAAAGTGATCTAGAGGTGAATATTATCTTATAGAAATGAAATTTAGAGATCTGTTATGGAGATAAAAAATTACCCATATTATATCATTATATATATAATTATTTGGTAATATATTAAAAAATTCTATAATAATGTCATCCCTTGTCAACATAGGTATAATAAGATGTTTTATGGCCCCTCGATGATGATGTATTTAATCTTTCACCTATTAGAAAACTAAACATCTTGACACCTAATCAATACTTCCACCCATTATATTATCCCACAAAAAATGTTTTGTAAAATATCTATAATTTTTTGTGATACTAGGTTTTATAAATGATTTAAATCTATGAATACCATCCAACAATTACCTCTTTTTCTTAGGTAAAGATGTGACACATTGTCACTTCCAAATTTCAATATATGATCTTCTCTAATGAAGTTTGAAAATTTTCCCTCGTTAATGACTTTAATCTTCCTTTTAAAATTCTCTTCATCAGGCTGATAAATTTTTATATTTTCAAAAAAGTATGGTTTAGAATTAACTTGAAAAAGGATTGATGTATTCCATTCCTTAATGTTTTGCAGATCGAAATTTACTAAATCCAGGAACAATGGATCCCTCTCGATCCTCATTTTATCATGGACTATGATATTTCCATCTCAATAAATTCTCTACCCAATGTCCCTTACCTAGGTGGTAGTGTATTGATAATTCATAGGCCTTGATTAGCTTGATCATTCACATTTACCTCATGATGATCTATTTCAATGAATATAGATTTTAAATTCTTATGATATGTATATATCTCACACTTTTCACCATAGAGAAAATTTCTACATACCTTAGAAGAAAAGATTGAAATGGATAAATCAAGATCATGGGTTGGATAGTTTTGTTCATAATTATTTAATTGCCTTAATTAATAGGCACTAAATTTACCATTATTCATAAGGACACTACCAAGTCCCTTAGTCGATGCATAACTATATGTTACAAAACCATCATTTCTTAATGGACGAGTCAAAATTAGTTCATTCTAAAATCCCCTAATCAATTTATAAATAAATTATTAACATTCCATTTTCCATTTTACCTTTACCCATTTTCGAGTAATCATGGTTGATGGGTTATCCAATTGAAGGAAATTTTGAACTAGTTTTCAATAGTAACCTACCAAACTAAAAAAACAATGTACCTCAGTACTGTTTGATAGTGTAGGTCATTCATGAACTATTTTTTCCCTTTTAGGAACAACTATGATTCCATCATCAAATACAATATGGATAATAAAAGATACATTTTTAATACTTAATTCCCACTTGTTAAAGTTCTTTATTTAACATTTTTTTCTAAGAGACTCAAGAATGATCCTCACATTATTTTCATAGTTCACGTAGATCTTAGTGTACACAAAAATTTTATCAATAAATTCCACTAAAAAATATCAAGATATCCCTTAAATAATTTTTTCATTATATACATGGTGGATGACAGTTAATAATTAAATAAAAATAGAATTACCACAAACTTGTAATGCTTATACCTGGTACAAAATCATGTCTTCAATATATCTTCCTTCTTTGCTCAAAATTGATGACGACTGTTATAAAGTTAAAACTTTGGAAAATATTTTTCTTACTGATGTTGATCATAAAATAATCTATGTGAGGTAGATGATACTTTTTCATTATTTTGATAGCATTTATATCCCTATAAATAATGAAAAACATTACATATCTTTCTTTCATCTTAATAAAAAGATATGTGACTCCCCAAGTTAAAACACTAGTGTGTATAAATCTCATATCACCAAACTAATCTAGTTATTTCTTGAACTACACCAATTATATTTCTTCCATTATAAATATAGTCTTTGCTATAGGCCTTGCATCGTGGATTAAATAAATAGAAAACTCAAATTCTGGTTCTTGCGGATGTTCAGGTAATACCTCAAGAAATATATCAATGTATTATTATACAATAGTTACACACTGAATTTCAATATTAGATTTTACATTCATAGCATGGGCTTGATTTTATTCTACAAGGGTCTCATTTGGAAGAGCTACTGGAGGGGGATCTAGAAATGACTCCTATGATGAAATCTCCCCTATAAAGATAAGGAATTACATATATTCATTATGAATCTCAATTTCCTTCCCTTTATAATAATTATTTTTAACATTATTTGAAATATAGTTAATTAAAAAGAAAAAATAAATATCAACCATATAAATAATAAATAATTCAACAAATATGGGATGTTTAGGTGTTATGAAGGGAAATAACTGTCACATCCTTATTACAATAAGACTTCCACTATGTGTCCAGACAGATAACACCCTTATTAATGTTCTTGGGAAATGTTTAATTTTCGGGGAAAACATGGTTTATATAAAGGTTCATGGATACTCTTAATAAAATAATGCACTTGCTGAATTTAAATATATGAGTAAAGTTCAAACCTCCACATAATTAGGAACATCAACCATAGTTATCATGATCATATAATATCTTCCTTTTACCCTTGAAATTTTATAAGTAAAATTACTTTAACCCCTGGTAAAATCATTTAAATAGTGCCTCATTTTCTTACAGTTAAAGAATTACACATTTGAATCATTTTTTATGCCCTTCCAATCAAGAGTAATGTGGCATTTCTATCCACACTTGTAGAAAACTCCCATTACCAATAAGCATATCACACGTTGTTTCATTCCATATTTATTAAAAATATAAATTCCACCCTTCCCTTCTTTGTTTTTTATATATTTCAATTTTAGATTGATCATATGCATTTTTTTGACCATTATTCCCTTTGAAGTTATAAGACATGGACAATTATTTCTCCATCTTGATATCAAATTATATAATTTACTCATATGATGATAATGTTTTGTAAACTAATTGATATCAAATTATTGTCTTAATCATATCAATGAAATGATCAATATTTTATTTTGGATCATATACAAAATCCACAACATGATTTTATAAATTTTTTAGATGGATTCATATATAGAACCATTTTCTTCTTCATTTTATATTTGACTCAACAATTGTATCTCCATATTTTCTCACTATTCAAAATGAAAATATTTTTCCAAGATGATTACCTTAAAATTCCTTCACTCTATGTTTTCTATTTTTTATTAACCATAATGTTTCAAATCAATGACCACGATTGATTTTCATCCCCTGAGAGATGAAAAACAACCATGACACCTTATCCATTTCATTAATTCCCAATGTGATAAATGTATTCTCTAAGGAACTTATACATTTATTATAAATAAATTTATTTATAATCTAATTAAGAAAAAGATGTTGCTGATGCATTAATTTGTCTAATACTATTACACCATGTTGTTGATCACTAGGTTTCTCCATACAAACAATCTTACTAGACATAACTAATGCCGGATTCCCAAAAAATATTTATAATTTGATCAGCTCCAGATGTAGCCCTAGCTCCCTCTTCATTGTATTTCTGAGGAATAAAATCCCTTCAAGGATTTCATGCATTGATATTGTTTATATTTCATCCACTAAAATCCATTTTTAAATGATGCTATACACCAGAATAGATTATAATATTATGAATCATAATATAGAATTTCATAAACAGAAACACACTTAACCAAAAATGAAAAATGTATGCATAGATAATCTCATTACAATGAATTGGGTTTCTTTACAAAAGTGTTCAAATAATATAAATATTTTTAAATCATTCATAATATTTTGTAAAGAAAATCTGTATTAACCAAATGATATACCTCAGTAGTGTCAAGCCAGGTATATAGAAAGGCACATGGTCATGCACCTTGGGATAGTCAAGTGAAAGCCTAATTAACCCTCTTCAGATTTATTATTCCTAGCTATATCTATATTGAATCCACATCCAATCATTGTATCTAGATAAGGATTTATTTCTTTGAAAATATCACAATATATACCATACTAAAACATTACGATGTTATCATGTAGTTAGAAATATCGTCAAAGTCAGTCATATGGTTATGTTTTGTAATCTACGTTTTCTTAAATCAAGTTATCATGGTTTCTAATAAAATGTATCTGATACCAACTATAATTACCCCAACCCAAGTGTCCCAAATTTTTAGTTACTTTATTTCGTTGGTTTGAGATACAAATGTTCACTTCCCAAGGGAATGAATAGTTTAGTATTCATGGAAAACTAGATAAAAAATTAAATTAACATTATATTTTCTAAATAAAAATAAAAAAATTAATTATCCTTGAGTGCTCCATTATTCCCATTTTCATATCATTTCATATCAATCATATTTTACTTCTAGGAGTCCATGGGAATGGAAAAATAAAAAAGGGGTGAGATCTAAAGCTTAATAATAGTATTTGTACAGTAGAAACTACCATTAACAAATAAAGAATAATCAATATGACAATGTAAATAAATTAACTACCAGAAATTTAATCAATTACTTGAGCATGAATAATAATATGGTAGGAATAACTAAAGATCAAAATAATTACATAAAATAATCTCATAAGCTTGAAACTTATCCCTGAATATACTAACTAATCAAATAATCACATGGTAATTAATAAATAATCTCCTAATGAGTAAAAAAATAATTTTGGATATTATAAAAATAATATAAAGGCGTCATGATAATACATTTTACAGATATGGGTATGGTCTCATCCAAGAAACCAAGCTTGACTATTTCATGAGACATACTGATTCCTCAAGGGGTTGTAGTGGAACCAACTTATGACATACTATATCGAAGAAATTTCTCTTATAAATTTATTGAAATAAAATTAATGTAAACTTTTATATTGAAAACCTAGCATATGAAATGTTAATAATTTCTCCAATCAATAAACATAATAAATAACAATCCAGAGTACTATGGTGAATGATATCAAAATTGTACATCCCAGTCAAACAGATCATAAAACATCCTAATAAATAATAACTCTGGTATCTTTAAATGTATTCCCAATATATCATAAGGTAAAATGAGTAGTTTTTCATTAATGAATATTAATACTATAAAAATTTAATTAAAACTTCATTGATTAAATTTTCCATTACAATTTCAAAATCACTTTCAAAAAACAAATATTTCTATAATTTTAGAAAATATTTTTTATTAAAAATAAAATTTTAATATTATAAATGATGCATCAAAAAATTGAGTGGTGGTGACGGTGGATAATTACTTATATGGTGTACATGTTAAAATTAAACATTCCCTTTAAACTATTTTAAAAAGGTTAAAATGTAGCTCATTCAGAAAATGAAAGAAAATATTTATTTGGAAACCATTTTATAAAAATTATAACATGTGTAAAAAATTCTTAAATAAATAATTTTGAATATTATAAAAACATTTTTTTGGAATAATTTTTTAGAAAAAATATATAGAATAAAAAGGACTTTTGATCAAAGAGGGAAATAAAGCATGCTTTTATTATAAAGAATTTATCAATAATTTTAAGCACCAAAGAGATGAAAATGGTATAACCACTTGAAGAGTTCATAAAAAACTATAATATATGAAAATATATTTGGTGTAAGATAGAAATATAAAACAATTTCTTTTTGGGAGGCTTTAACATAAATAATCTTGAGTACTGATGAGATTGTGAAATAAAGCCTTATAACTTTGGTAACACATGAATTATAACAACTATGAATGAAATAAATTCAAATAATACTTTATATATCATGAATATAAATAAATTTTTCAAATAACATATAAAAGGGTTAGTTTATACACCAAACTAGATAAATAAATGGTGAATATGTTATATGTTTCACAGAAGTAAAAGTGATATGAGAAACCCTTACCTCATGTCTAATTTCCTTAGTACGTTTTCAAAAATACAATATAATAAATAATATATATATATATTACAGAACTTTAATTATATATATCATATCATATAATTTTTTCTTATAACTTTATATATATTTTTTATTGACAATTCTTAGTTAAAATAACAATTTCGGGTGATAAATACGTTGTTTTTCAGATATGTTTTGGGTTTGTAGATTAAGTCATTGTAATTGGATCATAATTTCCTCATATATTCAATTTTAACAATTATATAAATATAATGTATATTCATTACATAATATTTTATAATATTCCATAAAAGTTAGTGATATAAAAATGGATCAGTCTATTTATGGAGAAGTTAGGTTGTACGAACACAAGAATGTTGTTTCCATTTTATCGATGGATGGATTAAAAAGAAACTTAATACTAATTAATATTTATAGAATAATAATTTTATCATATAAATAACATATATATTTTAAATAATATATATTAAATATATATTTATTACCTTCTATGTTGAATTAAAATGAGAAATGCATCACATCGATTTTTGGAGGTGGTAGTCCACACATACACACGATTGACATTATCATTTCCCAATGGGTTGGAAGGTAATAAGATAGATATGATAATAAAATGAAATAAGTAAAAATATTTCATAAATATCAAATAATTATATATATATATATATATGTTAAATCCATCATTATATCCAATTGTGAGTGGTGGTGATAGAAAAAAATTACATCGGTTAGCGAGGCGGTAGTCCACCGTACACACGATCGGCAAATTCATTTCCAATATTATGGAAGAAAATATTGATATATGTAATGAAATTAACATTATAACATCTCATTTTATGATATATATTTTAATTATTAGTTTATAATAGTTTATGGATAGTTCAAAGATAAACGGAATAAATGAAATTAAAATGCATGATTAAGAAATATACTTATTATATGGATAACATCATTAAGATTATACCTAAAACATTAATAAATATATTTTTTGATAAATAAAATGAATATAGGTCATGGATAGGTATTTAAGGAATGGATTTTATTATTTATTAGAAAATCCGAAGGGCATAGGATGTGTGAAGAGGAGATGAGAGGGGGTTCCCTTTTATAAGCGGGGGAGAGGACACACATGTAATTTTTGAAAAGAATAAATTGTAACTACTTTTTTCAAATGATAAAAGGATCCAAAATGACCCATTATAGAAACTTATATGAGATAAGGTCAAAATATGGCCATAAAATAAGAATTGGACAAGCATTTAGGTCATCTTAACCATTCTCTTATTTTTTTAACCCTTAGTAAACCCATTTTAACCACAGGCGTAGTAATTAATTTTTACTATTTTTACCTTTAATTGTGACAAAAAATTGCTCAAATCTCATAAGCATCATAATTTAATTTAATTTGGTACCCACTTATATGAAAAATAAAATTTTAAAGGAAATGCTTTTATGAGTATAAAATGTTTTTATATTAAATTAGAAAATATAAATGATTCCAAAGTGATAAAATGGATTAATTATGATATAATTGAAAAATGTTAACTTATAAACAATTTTAAATGAAATGAAACATTTTCTATAATTTATAATAAATGGTATTTTTCGGTATTTTTTTCACCATCCATTGAAAATTTATCCTTTTCATGAAATTCTAAAAAATGTATTCTTTGATAATCCTATCATAATTATTTCCAAAATGAATTTAATATTTTCAAAAACATTTTAGAATATTAAGAAAAATCATTTTCAAAATATATGCTAAAAACATTATGAGAATGCTTTTTTCAAATTTTTTTAGGATGAAATTTCTTTTAACTTTCAATTTTTCTTATTTTTATTTCTAGTTAATTGATAACAAATAATTTTATTTAAACATGTTTAAAACATTTATTTTTATAATCTAAATAATCCTATTGATAACCACCAATTTATTATCTAGATTATAGCATATTGTATTTTACATTTCTTTTAGACTCAGTGATGCATTTGTCACAAGATATTGAACACATTGAATTTATTTAAAAGTAAATATATATCATGAAGTCTAGGCTTGTTAAATAATAAAAGGAGGAATGTTCTTTTGAGCAGTAATGCCTTTGCGATGTTATTTCTCTAAGGTAATTATGTTGATTCCCTCACCAAATTTTCAACATAGATTTCAGAATATTTTAAACCTTGTATTAACATTCATTTTCATATTATTTATTTAAAAAAATCCATTAAATTTTCAAAAACATTAGGGATGAATTCCGTCCCAATTTACTAGTGTTAAAATAGTTTTTAATTTATTTTTCTGTAGAATTTTGATTATAAATTCAAAACCATGATGATATTAGAGTATAATTTAAATTGTGTTACAAGAGAATATTGATTGGATTCATTGAAAATATATAAGGTATTCTTATAAGTGCATTGAATTTCATTCTTGATAAATAAGTTGTTGAATATAGTGATAATTTTCCAGTGATATTTATGGATTCATATTTTGATAATGGTTTATTGAGTTACATAGAGGAGTTCTTAGATGAAATTATCAGGGATAGGTAATCCGGTTTGTGGAAGAAATAAAACACACACACATAAAGAGACTATTTCCTATATATGGAGGAATTATTAACAAATTATTATTTGGGATGATAAGAGAAAATATAGAAAAATAATAAATAAAATAACCACACAATTATCCTACCATAAATGATAGTGGCCTATATAAATGGTGGAATATACTAAATTCAAACCGAAGTGAGGTAAATAAAATATGTAAGGCAAGAAATTGGGCATGAAAAGGTTCAGTGTGAGAAGAGGATAGAATGTGTATGAAGGGAAGATGTAATCCTCTGGTGGGTAATACTAAGTGTCATATAAAATAATTAAAGGATTATATTAAAATATAAATGACTAGATTGTTTATCAAAACATCAAATGATGAAAAAATTAAAAACATGACATTTCTTATCTATTTTAAATCTTATGTGTGGTAATTAATTCCAACAATGTCATTTTTTGATCTTATTCAACATATCAGTCTAGGTGTGCAATTGATGGAAGAATAAATACATCAATTCCTCTATCTTACCAAAAAATAACTATATTCATATCAACATTCCATAAAATAGACAATGATATATTTCGATATAAAAATTTAGCAACAGCCATGCCATAAGAAAGAGTCTGTGCCACACTAGTAAACACCATATTGCGGCCATGGAAGGGTTGAAGTGAGAAAATATTTAATTAATAGTATTTAATAGATGTGTATGTATAATTTTATAAAACATGGTGTTTATAAAGATTTTTTTTCTCACATAGAATTTGTTTAACATCTTTATAGAGGTTAGTCTAGAGACCTACGTAAAGGTCATTGGAAATGAATTTTTGTGGATGTATGTATAATGATTTTTGAGATTATCATATCATAGGTTTCAGATATTTAAAATGACAATAGATCCCTAAAATACCTTGTTGTGATATTTAAGAGCATTAATTGATGATATTTTTCTATTAGATTTTTCAGAGTTTAAAAGTAAAATTTAAATAATGATCCTTGTTGATATCTGAGATCGAAATTTCGACTATAGTTAGGTCATCACACTTATAAAACTAGTTGACTAAGAATAATAAGGAAAAATGTTCTAATTTAATATAATATATTATGGAGATATATTTGAAGTATATATTTGAGTGGAAAATTATTTGGGACACATGGTATAATTATAGAAGAGTATGGAAACACAGTGTGATCTAAACCATTGATGATATGACATAAAGTCAAGAATGGTTTTTAAATAATACTTTTTTGATGTTATAAATCAAATAAAGAGAGTGCCCATGTGATATACTTCCATATCAATTTCATCAATGATGAAATAATGTAATTGGGGCTTGTTAGACAGAGAGATATATATTGAATAAAAAATAGAGGGTGTAATGACATTGTTATATCCATTTCCAAGTAAAGTAATATAATAGATATACAAAAATTCTTATATTGATATATTTAATTTATGTATAAATAAATGTAGTATGATATGGAGTAATATTGTGATTTATAGTGTTTATATTTTGGAATTATTGAATATAAAAGATTCGATCGAGACTAGTAGTTAATAGAATGTTTCCTTGGATCAGTAGCGCAACCTTCCAAATATTATATCATTAAAATGAGTAGTATTTATTTATATAACACCAACAAACACTATTACATATCCCCATTTTATCAATGAAAAAATTTTCATTTATTATGGCTAAAAATAATTTATTTTATAAGAAATATTAAAAATAATTCCCTTTTATCACCACTAAACAACTGTTGATAAAGGTTTCTTTTATCAATTCTAACAAAGGGATGATAAAATTAGTTTCAATAACTTTTTTCCTGCTCAAGATACCATGTTTATCAACACTAGATCAACCCACCACCATCCTTTCTCACATGAAAGGTACCCCACCCATCCCCTATTTTATCAGTGATTTCCACCAAACCCCCATCTATTACTATTCATTACCCCTACCATTCATCCCTCTCTTGTAACTCCTTGGATTCCAACTTTGGACTTCTAAGTTCAATGTAAACTCTCATTACCACTATAAAAACCAGTTTTTTTCTCTATTTTATGATATATCTATTTATTTATATATAATTTCTTTAATCTATTTTATATAATTATTCATGTTATTATAATTATATATTCATATAATTATTTATATTCAAATGATTATATATATATATATATATAATTTTTACATTTCTTTTGTGGGTGTTTGAACTTGTTTGTGTATTTAAATTTATATTAATGTTCTTGGGTGACCATATTTATATTTAGATATTTATATATATTAATCAATATATATATCCATATAATTATTTTTTTATATTTTATAAAATATTTTTTGGTTTCTCTGTTTATATTTGTGTGTACATAATCCTTTGTGACTTTATATAAATATATACATAAACAAAAAATAAATATTTATTTAAATATATTATATTTCAATATTTCATTACATGTATTAGATTATATAAATAAATATATATCGGATTGTTAATAAAGATAGAAAAACACAAAAAAAACAACACATATTTATATTTAACATTATACATATATTTATATAGAGATATATAGATATTCATACATTTTTATAACAAAAATAAAATGGAAATTATTTATTATAAATAAACGGAATAATTATTTTATATTGAAATATGTTTTATATTTTTATGAAGAAATTTTATATGAAAATATATTTAGATATTTATTTTTATAATTAAAACATTTATGTGAGAATATATTAAAATATGTTTATATTTGATTAAAAATAACTCTATGAAAAGGATAAATGTAAAACTTTTACCCCATAATATCTATATGAGTGTAATCCCTACGGACAAACTCACTTTCCACTAAAAACAAAAAAAAATTCTATTAAATGAAACTGAAATCCCATAGAATATTAAAAAATCAGGATATTCCAACTAAAATCTCTTTTTTGGATATTTTTTCTTTTTGAAAATTGAACAAATAGTCACCAGGATTTCCCTAGTTAACATGGAACATATCTATTTTGAGTCATTGATTTGATATCTCAAGGAGAAAAAATAGGCACCAAGATCAAATATTATGGTCATTTAATGTTCAGGTAATGTTTTCAACTTATCATAAAATATTAATTATTTTATTCATTTTTTCTATCACCATGTTTTTATTAAATATCATTTATATAATATTATTTTTTAATTTTTTAATTAATATTATTTTTTAATTATTCGATAAACTATTTTCACTCAATATTTTATATATTAGCCATAAATAAATGTTTTGTATTATAAAAATCAAATTTATTTAAATATATTATATAAATGACATTATAAATAATTTTTTATTTTAAAATGTGTTTTCTAATAATTTATAATAGTTTTTATGACGGAAAACTTTTATCATAATTAAATAATGAACAAATAAAGGGGGTTTATTATTGGATCAAAATAAAGTTGAACAAGTATTTGAAAAACCTTGATAAAGTCCCCTATTTATCAATGCAAAAATATACAGTGAAAAAATATTTGAAAAACATTAGTAAAATCCAATATTTATCAGCACTTTTCTTTCACCAATAAAGAACCCCTCTATCTACTATTTTATATAGGACTAGTAAATGTAACATCTTTTTGAATTCTATATTTTAGTGATGTTAAATACTCGTGCTTAATATAGAAAATTCTTCAGTAGTGACATCATTGGTGTGTGTTTCTTGGATATAATTATTTTGATGAACCCATCAAAACCAAAGGGTACATGTTTGATTTATATTCTATATATGTACATGGTTTGTAGTGTGCGTTCTTTAATGGAAAAAAAGTTCAATAATTTTTTCTAGTAAAATGGAAATAATATCATAAAAGTAGAAGGTAAATTAGGAGAAAAGAGATGTCTAAAATTTTGTACCACCCTGATTCACCCACCACTCAAGGTGTGTTGGGACCCAAAAACTAATTAATAAAATATGGAAATGGTAGGGGAGTTCTTTAATGGGATTAAAAAATTAAAAAAAATTAGGGTTTTACATTTAAAAAAAATGGTTTCTAAAAAGTACAAACCCCATTCAAAATTCAACCTTCACCAGGATGGGTGAATGATGTTCATAAATACCTCAACCCTAGTATCCTAGAGTTAGTTGTTATGTTATTACAGTAGATATAGAGACTAGAAGTCACATCCGAAAGGACAAATTAGTTTAATAGTCTTGAAAAATTATATAAATACTTGAATCTCACATTATAATTGTAAATATAAATTACAAAAACGTTTTTACTTTAACTGCATCATTATTTATTATAGATAACCCTTCTTATCAATCATAATACTCATCTTGGTATCCTGTGAAAATAAACCAAAGAAATAGGTGAGATACAATTGTCAATATGAGTTTTAATAAAATTGAAACTATCATGAATAAATAATAATAATTAATATATAAATCTAAATAAATGAAACACATTCCATTCAATGAATTAATTGAGCATAATATAGTACGAATAAATGATGATCAAATAATTCCATTTAAATAATCACAGGATCTTGAAACATAACCATGGATATTCTAAAAAAATTAATAATTTTATACAATATTAATAAATAATGTCACAATTAGGTAATTCTTAATACTTGACATCATAACCATACAACCATGACCTTGTGGCAAGATGTCTTATATAAATGTGTAAGTCCTCAGCCAAAAACCCATGCTAGTTTTTCCAATGAGACTTACCAATACAATAATGGGGATAGTGGGAAATGACCATCACTTATTAAGTATAATTAATTCCTAATACAAATGGTTGTAATATAATCAATATAATTTTTTTTTTCTGGAATACAATAATATGATATTTTAACAATTCCCCAATTAAAAAACAAAACCATAAGCCATCCAGAGTAATGTGAATGGTATAAAGCTGTTACATCCCCAATAAAATTGATAAAAAAAACAATAACTATGATATCATTATAAAATATAACCAGTGGATTAAGTGAGTAAAATAAAGAAGTGATGTCATTAATGAATAAAAATACCATAAAAATTTCATTAAAACTTTCTTGAGGAAAATAATAATTTCATTTTTAATATCACCTTCAAAAATAACGGTTCACAAAATGTTTTGAAAATAATATCATTTGAAAATAATGATATTTGAAAATAAATGGAAAATTTTAAAAATATGTTCAATATATTGAGTTTTCATGATTATGGGAATGTTTTTACATTCTGTATAAGTAAAAAAATACTCCTTTCACATTTTTGCTAAAATAAAAATGATACTTTTTTGTAAAAGGAAATGAATATTCCATTCTACATTTTTAATAATAAATTAAAACATGGATTTAACATTATTTAATGAATAAATTTTATAATATTAAAAATATTTTTAAAATATTTTAAACAAAAGATGGTTTTGGAAGAAGAAGGATTCTCCACTGAATATAGAAATGGTTTGGATTTTATTAAAAACATTTTCATGGTCATTTTAATTATCAAAGAGGTGAATAGGGAAGTATTACTTGAAAAAATAATTAATAGCTAGAGGAATGTAAAATTAAATTGGTTTATTTTAAAATTATCAAATAATTTCTATCATTGGAAATTCAAGTATAAACAATCCTGATTAAAATGATATTGAAACACAAATCTCTTACCACTTTGGTAACTTTGGAATCCCGAGCCCCATAAAATGAATAAAATTATATGAAAAATAAGTTAAAATGATTATAAATATATTAATTATATGATATATCAACAGGGGAAGTATATACACCACACCAAATGAATAAGTGGAAAATATGACATTTGCCTCACGAAGGAAAAAGTGAGTTGAGAAACCCTTATCACTTTTTAAAAATCCATCGTACATATACATACCTCTTATATAATAACTATATGTTTAGTATAAATATATTAAATAAAAATAATTATATATCTCATACCATATGTGATTTACTTATTATATTTTTTCACTTGTTTATTAATAATTCATTGTTAAAATCACTATTTTAGGTGATAATTGCTTCATTATTCATTTAATTTTTTGTTCAGGGATTTCCACACATTCACTTGTATCATGGTCAAATAATATTCAAAATAAAATCAATGATATAAATATATCTATTATATTTATTATATTTTTATATATAGTAACCTATAACAATTAGAGATAGAAAATGGATTACACTTTTTATTGAGACGGTATGTTTTACACAGGCTTGGACATTGCTTCAATTTATTTTGATGGAAGGAATGAAAAGAAAATAACTATAAATTAAACTTCACAGAATCATTATTATGTTATATATAGAACATATATTAAGAATATCCATCCTTATTATAATACATGTAAAAATATAATTAAAAAAACACACATCGATATGTGGAGGTTGTAGTCCCTAGTTACGCTTGAGTGACAATATTATATTCCAAGGGATTAGATGGAAATAAGTTAGATTGATATTATATTTCTATAATTATGGCTTGGTAATAAATATCACATAAATTTATTAAATTTATACTCACTATTGTTCATGTAAAGCATAGGAAAAAAATAACCACATCACTTCGTGAGGCATAAGTCGACCACACACATGATCGATTTTATCGTATCCCCCCCCCATAAATTGAAAAGTAAGATGGTATTTGTGATATAATAATTTTATAAGTATAATAATGTTTCAAATATCATATAATTTTTTTAAATCCATAATTATATCCATCTTTGAAAGGTGGTGATGGAAAATTAATTGCATTAGTTCATGAGGGGGTAGTCTGTCGTACACATGATTCATAGTTTTTTTCCCATTTGATGGAAGTAGAGATGGATATGGATTATGATTTTAACATAATAACATATTAGTATATAATTAATATATTTTTCTTATATTATCATATTTTAATATGATTTTAAGGAGGTGGAAGAAGAAACATAAAATTAAACACGTTTAATATTTTTATCTTTTCTTTAGAGAGTCTATTTTGTTTTATACCTAAATCAATATTAGAGTGGATTAATAATAAAAATATTTCCTCAAGTATGTGTACAGAAAATTAAGGAAGGTATTTGTGTAGTTCATGGATGAACCAAATGTTTTTTTGAGTTTAAAGAGGATAGTATTGGGGGTGGAGTTTTATAAGAGGGGGAGAGAACTCACTTGGAATTTTTGAAAAGAAAAATTGATACCCATGTCTTTATCCTGAAAAAGCATAAAAATGGTTCATTATAGAATACTATATGAGATAAGTTTGAAATATTTCTATAGAATGGGCTGTGGACATATTTTTATGTCATTTTAACCCTTGTATTTGTAATTTAACCAATAGTATGTTCATTTTTACCTTAACCATGATAATTAATTTTTATTATTTTAACTATTCATTATGGATGAAAATTAATTTTACCAGATTATATTATTAGTTTATTATAATTCTAAATATGTAAAACAATTTTCCAAAATCAATTAATTGAAGTTTAATGTAACACCCAAAGAATTTACAATATTATTTTAGATTATTTTTTTTCAATATTTATTTATATAAAACACCATTTTAGGCTTACCCTACACACAACACTAAGTTATCTTGAGTTATAAACAAGACCATGTTTTAACACCATTTAATAGCGCACTGATTGTAATCTAAATATTGATATTTTTATAAAAAAAATCAATTTTGAATTAGGAATTTTAAAAATTTACTTCGGGTGAATTTTTATATTATTTTGAGAAGTATCATTTTTTATGAATAGGGAAACATAATTCATTTTAGGTAAATCTGCATTTTTTAAATAATTATTAATGATAATATATTTTTTAAATTGGGTTTTAAATTAAAAATAGGTAAATTATTCATATGTTATTCTAATTTAGGTTGTTGAAATAATTTTTATTTTAAAATTTTATATAAATACTCATTTACCTTTTGTAAATTCTTACTTTAAAACCCCACTTTCTCACCATGTCTACCGGATTAATATTAAACTTAATCTATCCTCCTATTTGAATTAAATTTTAAAAAATGGACATACATTGTTGTAATAGTTTTGATATTTCTAGTTTAATAAGATAAAATTAGTTTTTGACCACAAAGATAGGTAAAATTAATTAAAATAAATTACAGTTATTAATGTAAAATTAATCAAAAAAAGGCACTAAACCTTAAAATTAATCTCCAAAATTACCTGGAGAATTTTCAAAAAGAAAATTTTATACCAATAGTTTTAAAAAATACCATGCTTTATTAATTTTATGAGTTAGTATTACACATGTTCATGAAAGTGCCATATATGATATGTGATGTAATGAAAAGGATGAAAAAAGAACCTTCCTTACCTTTAGCATTTATAAAACATTGAGATTTGGAAAAATCATCATATTTTTTGTTATACATATCCTTTTGAAATATAAATTCATTATAGTTTTTCATAACAATTAATAATTAATTATTAGTTTTGATTAGTGACTTAAAAAGCTTAAGAAACACCAATTTAGTGAATAAATAGTTAATAATATACAAAAATAAATGAAACTAAAAATATTAAAATAGAAGTAAATTGATTGATTTATTGTGTTTAATTATTTTTAGATGAATATCATATTTTACACTACTTTTAAATTAATATATTTTAAATATATATATTTTGATATTTTTAATTTTAAATTAAATAAATAATATCAAAATTGATAGTAATGTAATTTTACAATAAAATATATTTTATTAAATGATTTAAAATTAGTAAAAATAAAATATTCTACCAAGTGATTTTAATGTTTTAATAAATATTAAATGTTTTCTATTAATTTTCCAATTTATCTTTTTTAATTAACATATTGACCCATAAATGTTTAAAAGTAATATTCACACAGTCTAGGTAAAAGATACTTGTTTGGGCGTTAAATGCTCTTGTTTTAAAATTAAATTCCAACACACATGAATTTTTTTTTTAAATTATATAAAATATTTATTATATAATGGGTTTATATTTTCTAGTTAATCCCACATTATTTTTTTCTTAATGGTAAAATTACCTTGGCTAGAAAACTAGATACTTTAATAAGAACTAAAATGAAAAAATTGGGGAATCATAGTAGTTAATGAAACAAATTATAAAAGTGGAAATATTTTTGTGTGGTGGAGGTTTTTATCAAGCTTTATTTACATTTTATATATTAATTTTTCTATTTTGGAAGAACATGTGGATAGGGAGGTCTCCCATTAGTGCTTACCTTTTTCTATTTAAATGATTGACACACCTCCTCCCCTATAAAATGGAATGAACTACCTCTCGTACTCACACATATCAGGACACATTGGATAGACCATGATATAAAAAATATCTCTTAAAAATATATTCCCTAAGCCTAGAAGTGTTACCTTTGGTATAAATTCATCCAACGAAGTCCATTGGTGAAATCCAAAAGGATTTACCCGAATAAGAGGTAACATCCTTCCACATGCTCTTTAATTTATTTCTCTTTACACTCTTTAAATTATCCTTATTCCATGATTATATAAAAAAAGTATCCTAGATATACTTAGATGTTTTTATATTAAGTTTTATACATACACGTACACACACTTCAATTTAATGGGTAACATATTTACCATTCTTGTGTAACGTGAACAACTGCCTCATAGAAAAACGTTGTTCATTATTAATTTAACACCTCACATAGGAGGTAATTATGATGTAAAAATTATTTATATATATGATATTTATGATACTTATTATTTATTTATGCTTATTTAATTTTTTTTATAACACATACCCACATAATTTTCATTTTTTTCAATATGATAACATCGCTTGTGTAAGTGTGGACTACCACCTATTAAAAGTGATGTGATTTATTCACACTATACATGGAAAGCATAAATGATGGTTTTAATTAAAAATATATAATATAAGTGACATATATGTTATATTCATGACATAATTATATTTTTTGAAACATAATTTATCATTTTATTTATTACCCTTTTCACACAGTAAAAAGTGATAACGTCGGTTGTGGACGCGTTGAATATCACATCCATGACGTGATATGATTCCTTTTACATCAACAGAATTATATATATAAGTATATATGTTAAAATAAAATAGTATTTATGATATAATTATCATTTTATAAAGATATAATCTTACTTAACATATTTCCATAACGATCATTAAAAAATAGTAATGTTACTCGTGCATACGCATGACCTACTTTCTCAATGATTGTAATGTTTTTTTATTTTTCACATCCATATGTGATGATTGGTTTTAAAATTATAATTTATATCTAAAAAAGAAAATTATTTCATTATTATTATTCTGGAGGTGTTTATATAATGACCCATTTTACTATAGTCAATATACAAAATTCATTTTAATACATGAACTGAATTTTTGTTAAAACACCCGACATAAACTTAATTTTACAAGTAGATGATTAAATAATTGTAATAAGTGAAATAAAATTAAAAACAAACATTAAAACGTTAATAAAGAAAATAGAAAATTTACATATGTTTATTATTCAAGAATATAATGGCATGCATGACAAGTCAGACTTAATGTAAAGTATTTTGTCTATATTTACATTCCATTGAGAATTATTAATTATTATGTAGAAATTAAATTTTATATGGTGAATATACTACAATTTGACATGTTATATCATAAATATCTTTATTATAATGTAATTATAAGTTTCATTTAATGTTATTTTTTCATTGGGATTATGATTCAAATATTTTAATGTTGTATGGAACACTTTGGAATAAAAATAACTATTTTACTGAAGAATGTTTTAATGACCTGTAAATGGTATTTCCATTCATCAACATAAACCACCATTGTGGTCACTTATCATCCACTATGGAATAATTGATAAAATATTATTATTTATTCAATATGAATATTTTATGATAATGAACATTGTTTATTAATTAATTATTTTATTCTACATATAATGAATACATTAAATTTTGTACGTGATAGGAGGGGATTTATATAGCATGTTGATGTATCAGTAGGTTTCATGGAATAAATAGAGATCATTTTATGGAATTCTGTACCCATTTATTAGTTTCTTGGAATAAAGCCTTTATAGTATTATATTTATAGCATTATGCCTTAGCAGTATTGTATTCTTATCATGATGCCTTGACAATGTAAGATTCTTAGCATGAAGCATCGATGATATATTTTAGAGATCCATTGTTATACATTCCATTATTATATACTAATATATTTTTATTCCAAGTGATTATACAATTAGTTATAAAATCCATGGTTAAGTTTCATTCTAATATTATTGATTAAATTTACTGTGTTATTAGTTATTTACCATTCTATATTGATTTATTCACACTGATTCATTATTTATTCCTCATTACATACCATTAATATGTATTTGTGCTCTCCCTTATAAAGTTTCATTAACCTATTTTATCGATAGTAATTATTTGAATGAGATTTCATGGTAGATGTTCATTTCAATTTATTATGTATCAAGTTTTATTCTCTATTTTCCAATGTAAAAAGGGTATCGTGTATGTAATCTGTCCTTCTAAAACTTCTAAAATGATCATTCCTTAGGGATTTTTTCTTATAATCATGAAAATATCAAAAAATAATTCACTATCTTCAGGCTCTTGGGGTCAGTGCATTATAATTGGTATCAAATGACGTTTTGTAGAAACCTTGGAAACTAGATTTAAAAAACATAGATTAGTTGACATAACCCTATGATTGAATTTGAGGATAAGTATAGAATAACATCCAAGAATTTTAGTAAGGTATAGATTATGTGGGTATTCATAGAAATACATCCATGTCCGGATATTACAAGTAGTCATGGTTCTGGAATATATGTACATAAGAGTAACAACTCTGACAAGGTGTGTTGGGCCGGACACAATGTTACCTGATATACAACAATGATACTTACATCCCCCTTGTTTGACACTCCCACAAGATATGATTTGGATAATTCATGGTTCTTTTACTAACCATTATTAAGGATTTAAATATATCCCCAAGGAAATCATTTTTATGATTGTGAGATTAGCTATGTATAGGTTTATCAATTTATGTTATGTGATACACTATATTTTTAATTATAAAATGTTCATTAATTTTATGAGATAGTATAGTATATTTAATTTTATATAAATGTAACATTGAAGAAAGATGTTTATCAATACTCATGGTCATTGTATATGGTTCCCTACTGAGAATGTCAATCATACCGGTATTGGAACTGAACAAATTATGGACAAATTGGGGAAGATGAATCAGGTTATGAAACATAACCATTCCCCGATAGAGAAACCTATTACACAATGAGACAGTCATATATTGGATAACCTTATGTGATAGAGGTTCCCATCCATTAGTGAGACTACTGATCCAATTACAACTGAATAATGGATTAAGTATTTGGAGAAGATATTTGAGGCATTGGAATGTGGTGAAAAAGAATAGGATACACATATAATGTATTTCCTCAAAAAATAATGTCATTTAGTGGTGGTCATTGATCCAAAACATTAGGGAATAATAGGAGTTAGAACTCATGGAATATAAAGATTTTAAGGATACATTATTTGATAAATACATCTGTCATGAGAAATAAATTGAGATGAAGATAAAGTTCCATAGTTTATAGAAAAAGGAGGAATAAAGTATTGCGATGTATGAAGCCAAATTTAAAAGGTTACCAAGGTATTATATTAATTTCATACATAACATGGAATAAAATTTTGATCATTTATTTTAAGGAATTAATCTAATTATCTAATGGGAATCATTTCTCAAACATTTTCCACACATGATGAAATAGTTTTATACTCTATCAAAATAGATAAATAATTCCCCATGTCATTTGACATTGAGAGGAGTAATATATGAAGAAGAAAATATAGAAAAATATTTATAAAGGTAAAAAGGGAGTGAATTATTTTACATCATGTGAATTTTTTTGAAGGAAAATCATTCATACATAATGAAAAGGGAAATGAGTTTGCTTTATGCATGGAGAGAGAATCCCCCATTCTCAAGATTATAAGGGAATGAATGAATTTCCTAATTTTCAATGCTTCAACTGTAAGGATATGAGGAACAATGAAAATGAACGGCCCAAACTACAAGATAATACACCCTGAAGAAGATAAGGAATCATGTTCAAAAACATGTTATTAACAAAAAAGAAGTGTAATAATTAATTTACTTCTATATTTAGATCTAAGAAATATGTTTTAACATTATTTTCTTGATGATTCACTCATCATAGGATTTATGAGATATATAAGGATTTTACTCCACTAATTTTTTAGTAACTATTTGATATTATTTTCAAATGTTACCATGAAAAGTGATTCAGTAGTATGTTAAACTTTTTATAAAACAAATGGTTGAGGGAACGATAAACCTTAGCAAGTTCCCCATATAGAGAAAATGATGTTTGTATAATGGGATGATTGATATGGATAAAGTTAACTGGATACTACTAACTAAAATGGAAATTATCCTATGTGTTGTATCATGATATTTTGGAAAGGTTAACTAATTTATGAAAGGGTTCATGTTGAACTTTGGATGTGTTTTTTAGCTTAATATTTTACTTTAACATATGACGGATCTTGTGCTAAGAGGTGATGTATAAATTCTTTAAGGTGAAATAAAAGGATAATATTGTGTTTATAGAAACATATCAGGAACCAAATAGGTACCCTTGTAATGTGATAACTTAGCCAACCCAAATGTATCACGAAGGGAGTTCTCGATCCCAAAGGGTTGTCGATTAGAAAATGGAATCATACATAAAGAAGGTGAGAATTAATTATCCACAAACAATCTAGAAGCAAGAGAAAAAAATATAGTATTAATATGAAAATATACTCTAGTTGGAGTAATGTACCAAAATTAAAATAGGCATAAACAAGCCCATGTACTACAACCACATACTAGAAAATAAGAAAAGGAATACTGAAGTCCCAAATTTTATGCAAATCACCATGTCCATGGGTTAACAACTAGAACCACCTCCAAACGATTTCTTCCCTCATCTTAAACTTATAAGGACATCGTCTACCAAAACCTAAAGGAAGAAGTAAGTTGTGATCCAATTAACAGATGGATTTCACCCAAAGATTATGTAATAAGATTCCAATATCAAATTATCCAAGAAAGTTCTTTCAGTTTTCAAATAATTAGGTCTATTACATTAAAAGAATATTTAAAATAATTATTCATTATGTTTAAAAGATGTAAATTCTTTATCAATTCATTCTACACTTTTAAAATGTTTTAAATACATTTAAAATTAAATAATTTACCATTAAAAAAGGGGTTATTTAAACAAGTGGATCTTTTCAAAAAGTAGATTAAATAAAAAATTTATATAGTATAGTTTATATAAATTCACAGGGCATGATAAATAGTTCAAAATAATTGCATATAAAAATTGAAAATACAAACAAGAAAGAAACATGGTCATATGCCGAATAGGTATGATAGTTCTAGGATTTGGGGATTCAACACTGTAAAACGTCAAAAATGAACACACACAACTTTGTAACTAATGAAAAGGGGACTCATCACCATCACCAAAAGAATGTGAGGGGATGTTCTGATGTTATAGAACATTATAAGATATAATATTCCACCCAAAATAACTCACTAACTATATAAGTCTTGCATGTTCTCTAGTACAAAAAAATTATTGGAAATTTATTTCCATAATTCTAAAAATATAGTTAGATCCGATTCTCTATTTCAATTATTCCAATTTTCCCTTAAAAATTTCTAATGGATTTTTAATAAAAAATATGTATTTTCATAAATATGAAACCCTGTGGTTACAATCAATCCATTTTTATGATTTTTTTCTATAAATAAGGATTTGAAACCTATTCATGCAATTTCAAAATCCATCCCACTATTACATTCATCGTTTTATTTTTTATAATTTTCCATCAATTTCATCACAAACACCCAATTTAATGGAATAGAGGGTTTTCAAAATTTTACATCAAAACCATTTCTGTAATTAAATTCTAAAATTTAATTAAAACACTTTCCATCCAAATGAGAATTTAAATTAAAAAAATATAAATCACATACTTTACAAAAACACACTCCAATTCAATGGAATTGGGGGTTTTCTAATTTCATGCCAAAAACATATTTCTCATAATAACCCCAATTCATCAGAATTGGGTTTTTCCATAAAAAAAGATGAAATACATTTAATCAAAAACTATGAAATTTCATTCAAATAGTCAATTGATTTTTTTAAAAGAAATTAGTTTATTACAATAGGACCACATACCTAGGAGTCTTTAGATATTGAAGCATCAAACCATAATATGGATTTGTTTAGGAAGAATGAAAATAATTAAATAAGGGGAAACAAGCATCAAAAATAGGATTACGACACAAAAATAGTGTGTATTAGATCCAAAAATTAACAAAAGGATCCATGGAACCCGAAGAAGGAAGATAGAGACCACGTGAGATCAAGAATTAGAGGACGAAACTAAATGTAAGAGGATCGATCTCTATTAATCTAGCTTCAGATCACTTATGGGGGGATAAAAGGGGCCAATAATCCTTCATGGGAGATCCTAGGAAGGGAGAAATCATTCTAGGTCAAAGAAGGTCCATCAGGGAACTAAAATATTTGTTCAATACATTTTCATAAAAAATTGGATTTTGGAACACCCATAATAAGGGTTTCCTGGGTAGAGGTTCACAGTTAAGTCAAACATTGTGCAAGCAATGTGCCTATTTTATATGGTCCGAAAAATTTCCTTAAAAGAATTCAAAATTTTTAAAAACATGTACAAGTCATGTTAATCCAACAATCCAAATTTTACAAATTGCTTTAGTTGTGTGCACAATTTGGAAAATCATGAACCATCCATGTGGCAACCATGAACTAGACTAGAATGTTTCAACAAAATTTAAAATTTCACCCGATTCAACCCCAAATGAAACCCAACCAAACAATGTTCTAAAATAGGGGTTTAAGAAAACCATAAAATTGTAACAAGATGTTACAACCTCCCCACCATAGAAATTTTCTATCCCCAGAATGCCTACGATGAAGCTTACATGTCAAAAAATGAGGCCACTACTCTTTCATCAGTCTCTACCTCTCTCATGTCTCATGAATAGGATAATTTTGCTTCAATATAACACAAACCAAAGCTATTTACCTTGAATTAAGTACCTTGGTTTAAAAATAAACTATCCTAACTGGCTGTTTAGTCATGGATAAATCCGGTCCAACATCACTATAACACAAGCTCAAAACATGAGATGGATCAGATAAAAAATTCATAACTAAGATACATGGAACATGTTATGTATTGATTTCAGCTGTGGTGGAATTGTCAAATGGTTACAATATTCCCCAAATTCTCAATAACCTTCATAGGAACCACATAAAAGGATATTGTTTGCCTTTCCCTCTCACCCAGCCGTCAATGTCCTAATAGAGGTGAAACATTCAAGAAAACATATTCACCAACTGAAAACTCCTATGACCTTCAATGATAATTAACATAAGATTAATATAACATATGTTCCATCAACATTCTATGATGAATAAAATGAATTTTTTCTATCATCTCTTGCACTAAACTTGGTAAATCAAGGGATATTTGACCAATATCTAACCAACACCATGAATATTTATAAGGAAAGCTATACAATACCTCAATAGGATCCATCCGGATCACAGTCTAGTAACTATTATTATAAGAAAACAATACTATCACAAAATGATCATCCCAAGCCCCTCCAAGGTTGAGAACAAAAACATGGATAATATCCTCATGAATATATATATATATATCTATTTCTATATAGTCATCTGACTGTTGATGGTAAGCCATACTAAAATAGACATGCAATGCGAATTCCTCTTGAAGGACTTTCCAAAAAAGATAAGTGAACCAAGGATCCCCATCCTAGACTCTAGAAGATGGAACTCCATGAAAAAAAATACTCTCTTTCACATAGATATTTTTTAACTCCCCAATAATGGCTATATCATGAATGTGTATATTGTGAGCCAACATGGCCATCCTATCAATCGAAAATCATATAACATTATTCTTTCTATGGGTACATGTAAACCCAACCAAAAAGTCCATAGATATATAATACCACCTCCATGTAGGAACTGGAAGTGGCTAAATCAAACATGAAGGTTTGTAGTGCTGAACCTTAACCTACTAGTACATGTAAAAACTAGATCCAAACTCAGAAAATCCCTGTATCATAACTAGCCACCAGAACTACTGCCATGTGTCATAGAACATCTATGTGGTTCATGGGTTCACTTCCCAGTAGGAACTTAAAAAATTCCACATCACTACATTCCCTACCAAATAAGGTACCGTTGAATGATTCTGGTAGCATAGAATAAACTCTATGGAGAACGACTATAGGGTAACTATCTCCCCACCATTAACAGTGTCTCTAATGATAAGGAACTCAACATCAAGCTATTGATCTTGAAGAATCAATTCGAGAAGAGTGGATATTCGCTGAAAATTTGCCATGGAATCCACAAAACCTTTCTCTTGAACTACAATATGCAACTATGAAAATATAGATATTAAATTCCACTATTCCAAATATTATTTCACAACCTGGGTTATAATTTTCATTCTCAAATCATCCTTGATCAAATTTTCTTTCCTCGTGGAATTGGTGATGTTGAAATCGAAAAAATGAAAGTATTCCACCCAAAACCTCTGGTGGAGAGTCAAATATTTATGAGAGAAGATATGACTCATTAATTTGTGGTCTGAAAAAATATTAAATCATTCTCTACAAATTTAATGGCACCAAAACATAAGAAAATGATTCACAACTTAAAGTTCGAGGTCATGGGTGGGTTAATTATTCTCATGTATTCTAAGATTTTGAGACCCATAAGTAAAAACATGATCAACCGACATAAGAATTCATCCCAATCCTAAACCTAACGAATCATAAAAGACCATATAGCCCTTAACTACCACTATATGATTCAATAAAAATGTTGTAGGAAAAATACTTCTCATCTCAAAAAAATAATTTTGATATTTTTCATCCCAATAAAAGATTACTCCCCTCCAAGTTTGTGCAGTCATCGGAGAATTCATCTTTGATAAATCCTTAACAAACCAGCGATAATACCCAGCTTCACCAAAGAATCTATATGTCTCAAACACATTTCGGTGCTAATCCCATAACATAGTTTTTTTACCTTTTCATAGTAAACTAAAATACCAGGTTCTGACAAAATGATTTCCATGACTTTTACTTCCTGTATTCAGAATTCACACGTCAAAAGATTAGAATATAATCAATGATTTATCAACAAACTAAGAACTATTCTCATATGATGTACACGATCCTCTCCATACATAGAGTAAATGGGGATTTCATCCACACAGACTACCAGAAAGGTGTCCAGATACTTGTGGAAAATCATATTCATTAATACCAAAAATTTTGAGGGGGAATTTGTTAATCCAAAGGGTATAAAAAGGTATTCATAATGACCATACCTGCTCTGAATGGCCTGGCTGGAAACTACTGCTAAAGCAAGATTATATGCAACCCACCTCCACCACAATAAGTTTGAACCACCTCTAGACACTGATTATGATGATGAACATGGACTCCACAGAAAAAACAACTATTTAATAAGTTTACAGGGAAGGAATGAGAAATGACATCACCAAAATATCAGAATAGATTTTGCTAAAGTAGAATCCCTATTTGATGAAACATAAAAGGCCATGGTTCCTGAAACCTATTACTGGAAACCATGCCTCTTAAAGAACCCTTCATGTTTCCCTCTCATGGTAGACCTCATCACGAGTGGATTCACTCAACCACCTATTCCTTCTTCTGTACCTCCAAGTACATCGGTTTCATAAAGGGTGTAACTATATAATGGATATGAGGATAAAGTAACTCCTCTAGGAATCTTATATGTGACTCATCATCAGAGAAAATATTGGGGGCAAGACAAATTAGATCATTTAACATAATCCCCAACTCTCATACCAATATACTCCTCTACTGAAAGGAGAGAAGATCCTCTATATTCTCATCCTTCATGGTCATTGAAAGGAATTCTTCTCAGAAATACTTCTGACAATCAACCCACAAAACACCGACCTCCTTCCTATCCCATAGTTACAATATCCACCACTAACACACATAACCCCACATTTGAATCACTACAAAAGGAAACCAATAATCCGTCAAATCCCAAATAAAACTGTAGTTGATCTCAAGTACCTAGATCCCACTCTCCATCTCCATATCTAAAACACCACCCTCATACTTTCCAAATGCCTCCCACTGTAATGCAAGTAATGTATTCTTCTATCGGTCCTCCTCCTCCACTGGATCCACCCTCTTCCAGTCAATCAGATTGTCAAATTGAACCCCAACATCCCAAGACACACACAAAATTCAACCATAATACATAGTGGAAAGGTAAAAAAGGAACTCCTAAGACCAAGAAATATGGAATTTTATTTAAGAATAATTATAATTCATTCATTTCATCTTATCCATTTTATCCTTCCAAAATTCCCAATTCAAATAATAACATAAGTAATTATGAAACATGTATATTTTATAGTCCAGTACCATACAAAAAATGAAGTCTTAATTGGTCATTATATAGGCTTATATTCCCTACACCGGATCATGGGGAGGGGGGGGGGTGCTAAAATCCCATGTCCAAGCTGGTCTTCCTTAGATTATATCACACGCCAAGGTCACCTAACACTATTTCCATTCCCAACAATGAAATGATCAATATTCCTAACTCCAAACTCCATTCTATTTCAAAACCTCTTCATTGAAACCATTATTTCATGACCCCATCTCTTCGAAGATACCTCTCCTGGGTTAGGAAAGAAGAAAGGCAGATAATGACCCCCCGAGTCCCACCTCTTGTAGGCCCCAGGGTGGAGACCAACACCATGGGTATAAAAATCTCACAAAATGGGAGTAATTATCCTTTTTATAAGAAAGAAAATTGAGAGATAAGATGTATCAACCTCAATACATCTCCAATTCATATATAAAAGAAATATGAAATCCATCCCACATGTGTGTTTAAAATAAAACTATTATTATTGTTATAAATCTCCAACGTACCAAAATAAATATAAACTAATGAATCAAAAAATGTACCAAAGTCTGAGTTAGTAATGAAAAAACAGTCAACGCAATCCTCCTAGAAAACTGAAAATAGTTTCACATACATAGGGTGATCATAAAAGTATACTCAATATGAAAAACCTACTTCTGTCATGCACAAGTGAATGGGAGCTTAATAATTACCATGTGAGAAAATTTTAGAACTAAAAAACATCTAATAGGTATACTAACCATCCCAGTCCTCACTGAGGTACCCTCACCAAATAATGTAGGTCAAGTAAAGTAATATAGTAGTCACATATATTATTTTTTTACCCTACACCACTTCCCACTAATTATTCCAATCTTTCTAAATGTGAACATCCAAGCGCTCCCACCTCTTCTGAATGAACCATGTCACAACCCACCTTTACACACCTGGGCCCCAAAAATCTCATTTGATGCCTTCAACTATGATCAAGTCACATCACATACCACCCACATACACTTTGGCCACAAATCACATGTATTCTCTTCACCTGATCTTGATTCACATCAAATCCCACTTGTAGAAACCTTATCCAGAAAACCACAACTCATCACAATGAAACCTGGGAATGCACATCACATCTCATACCGGAGATACATGGGAATGAACAACTCCCCCACACAAACCTGGTCCTCACAAATCAGAACCTGCGTAATGAATTATGGGCTATCACCACCAGGAAGAGGGTCAAGGGAATAACATGTGTAAAACCATCCATCCTCCCACCAATATGTTTTGGGAATACACCCTCCTCTATGACGATGGTGGAGTTCGATAAATATTTCTCAACTATGGTGGCATTTGAATAGAAATAAAAAATTAAATAGATGTATATATATAGTACCAATCACTCATCCCTACCTATGGGTTTTCCAAAAAATGAAAAAGTCACCGCATGTCACTTTTTCAACTACTTATAAATGACTAACACCGCACAACAAGATACAAACCGAATCAATATCCCCCCCAATTCATTTAACCAATTCAATTTTTTATTTATGAGTTCATTTATTCACTTCCATCCATTTTAATAAACAATTTATTTTACCATTCTATCAATATCTAGGTAACTAATAAACATAATCCACAATAGGAAACACAATCGAAGTCATCTCAGAAGGTGAGAAGCTAGATAATCATAAGTAGATTAACATTCCTCTATACTGGACACCAATTCATAATATATTTTTATAAAACTACAACGTATGATTTATGCATGATACAACTAAAGAAACACTGAGTGAATCACCAATATCAACCACTACTATCATTTTTAAAAAACATATTGCTCAAGTCACATACCAATAAAGCCAAACCCAACTCCCAACCCCATCAAATGGTATACCACCTCTTAACCATATTTTCATCCTCACTACACCACATTCCACATCCATTATATAATCAAACAATCTCTCAACATGAGATTCCATCATACCTTCTAAACCAACTCAGAAAACAAAAGCATGCACACAACTACATCACCAAATAAATAAAAGTAAAGAAAATTCTCGATTTAAAAAGGCATTCGTTATTCAATTCAACTTATTAATTCATGGGTTATCAAAGAAGATGTATAATCATATGGTACTCCTATTATTATAAAATTTTATGTGAATTACCAATTCTATTTGTAATCATTCATTTGGAACCAAGAAACATGCATCTTGTTTTGTTTGCAAACAAGGACTACCAATGACCAAAATTTTTAGTGGGGTGTTTAGCCAGTAAAATTCACAACATAAAAATAACATCAAGAAAAAATGTGATTAAAATCACACTCATCCATTTATTTTTATTAACTCGGTTCTTGTATTTTATTATTATAGAACAAACATGATCAAAAGGCTAGAAAAATTATATCACTACAATATGATGAAAATTTCAAGTGAAACCAAGGAAAATCCCTTCCCCGAAGGTGTCAATGTTATTTTCATGGAAACAAATCACGTAACAGTCCTCCGATTACCCCTCCTGCAAGATCTACATCCACTCGAGAATGCAGTAAAACCACCACAATAATGAAAACCAAATAATAGCTCATTATAATCCAGGAAGAACATACTCTATTACTTTGAAATAAGAACATGATGAAAAAAGAGTCCAAAACATCATAAATTAAAAGAAAATAGGAAGAAAAAATCTTAGATTGATGAAGGATCACTAGGGATCCAAAAAGAGAAGTTAGGATTTAATCCACGGTGATGGAACCTTCAAAATACTAGAGAGGGGTAGCTAGGTCACATAGGATTGAGGGTAAATTGTTTCATTCATAGAGGATGATAACTTGAGAAGCTAGAAGAATGTTTAAAATGTTACAATAGTGGGGGTATTACATGATGTGTAGTACCATTTCACGTTCTATAATCCCTCGTGATCGACTTATTCCAAAAAACCCATCACCTTTTGATTTTATTTTATTTTTCAAACCCTAAAATGTTACATGATATGAAACTCCTAGGACAACCAATGAAATAAAATATAATTTTGTGTAATCCCATTACACGATGTGTAATCCCCTTTCTTCCAGCCATCACCAACCAAAGTTCTCCAAACTCTCTTTACGCCACCTCAGAACACTCCCAAAAAACAAAACCCACAAATTATTGGATCAGGAAGGCATAGAATGTTACACAAATTTAGGTTATGTTACTACTTTCATGGATGATATTGATAAAAAAATGTGGATTGAATATGATATTATGAGATACCAAGATCCATGAGTAATCAAAAAACATAGGTGTGATTGAATACATGAATTTTTAACTACCATCTAAAGAAAATCATAGTATATGTAACAATCATATGAAGGATAAAATATAAGTACATTCAATCTACCATGCACTGGAATGCAGGCCATCATGAGTAAAAGTTATGATCAACCGCACATCTCCCATGACCTCTTCCTCATACTAATTTTTTATTATTTTCATTAAAAAACCACAATATGAGAGTGGAACCGCACAAAACATCACACATTATTTTTGGATGAAATTTAAAATTAAGAAAAGTTCAAATTCTATCAGTCTCCCAAAAATCACGCTAGCCACCTGAACAAATCTTAATGTTGAGTCAACTGTTGAATCCACATCGCCAACACAATCATTATGTAACTGTCATCATCTTCTCGTCACCACAACTCACTACAAACATCTTTGTCATCACCATTACACATGTCCCATGACCTACTGGGATATTTGAATGACAATACAACTGACCATGGAAACTGATTGACCACACCAAGAAGAGTTATCATCTGAATGATGATCAACTTACAACACATAAAAACAAATACATACCATGAGGATCTTCATGGTAGTTAGACCGATCATATGTAATTATTGAACTCATGGTTGAATAGTGCCCCAGAAATTCTAATAAGAAATGTACTAAATATTTTTTAAGTCATGCATGATTAATACCAACCACATCCTCCTCTAATAAATCTGATATTCTATAGTGATCCAAATGAATATTCATAACACCAATAAAGTGTCATGTGTGGAGCTATAAATAATTTTATGGTGTTCATTATGTAATTAATATGTTCAAATTGAGCATCGAAATTATTGTAATTCTTAGTAAAAGAATGATTCAAGTTTAAAATATAGAAACATAGACGAATTTATTCTCAAATACATGTAAAACGATTGAGAATAAAAAAAATGTTTCATATTGTTCTTGCAACATAAAGATTACATGCAGAGATACCATTAAATCAACCCAAACAGTTATAATATGGGAAGGAATGAGACATGAAAAATTTATATAGAAGAACATGCATGATTGAGTATCTCAATACACATATACATTCACACCATTTCCTAGTTTGATGATGCTACAATATGTGTGGAGAAGTAGACAATGTAATTATTTTCAAACTGTGTGGATTAGATGTTATGAACCAGCCCAGTTACCTTGGGTAAGCTAATAACCAAGATGGTCCTGACATAGACCGAAGGGTGTTCCTGATCCCCACAAGTCATTGACTAGAACCTGACATAAAAACATAGTAGTGATGATTTTTACTCTACCAAAGATGAGACGAACAAAAAAAATCAGTATGAACACAAGAAAAACTCCACTAGAGTAATGTACTATAAGTAAAATAGGTATAAAACCCCAAACTACTATAACAAAAAGTATTAGAATATTGGAATTAACTACCTATGTCCCAATGGTTGATACTCACCACATCCACATATCAACAACTTGAACCACCTCTTAGTGGTGCTTTACCCCTTCTTGAACCTAGAAGGATAAAATCATCAAATAACCGAGGTCACAAGTAGGGTGTGAGATAAAAATTATAGTAGAGTCCCACTAATGATTCCATAATATATTCTAACATTTTATTGAATTAATAGAGATTTCAATTTTTTAAAAAAATAGGTTTATCTTTTTATAAGAATAATTAAAACAACCCATGTTTCTTTATTTCAAAATATGTAAATACTTTATGAAAAGAATTTACTTTTCAATTGATGGAACATTTCTAATACAAAAAAAACTTTTCCAAAATGTATTAAATAAACACTTCTATATAAATTAGTTTATATAAATTAGAAGGCATTTCAAATAGTTTTTAACAATTGAATATATTCAATTTAAATACAATCTGGAAAGAAACCTGGTCATATGTATATCAAGGTATGATAGTTCCAGGATATAGGAACTCCACACTCAAGGTGACATGACAATATATACATATGTCCCATTGAACTCAGGCTGAATAAGATTCATCACCATCACCTACGGTATGTTATGCACTATATTTTTTTTTTGAACATTGTAAATAGTAAAGTACCAACCAAATAACCCACTAACAACATAAGACTTTCATGTTCACCAGTAAAAAGACAATGATCATAAATTTGTTTCAAGAAAACATAAAATACAATTCATCCCATTATCCATTTCAAATATTCCAATCTTACATTTTAAAAAATGGGTTTTTAATAGAAACACACCTTTTCAATAAGATAATCCCCCTTGGTATCTATCAAAATCATTTTAAGCCATTTACAAAACAATAATTTGAAAACAATTCACAATTCCACGTCACATTACACAATCATAAATTAAATTCAATAATTTAATTTTTCACAAAATTCCATCATTTTCACAATAAACCCCAAATTCAAGGGAATTTTTGGGTTTTCATAATGTTACATCAAATACATTTCCATAATTAAATTTAAAATTTTTATTTAAAAACGCCCATAAAATCAACTATTTAAAATAAATAACTTAAAATTTCAAAATTTCTAAAAACACAAACCAATTCAATGGAATTGTGGGTTTTCCCAATATCATGCCAAAAACAGAATTTAAAACCCTAATTTTATAGAATTGGTTATTTTTCCACAAACAAATTGAAATCCATTTTTTTAAAATCATGAAATTTAATTTCATTCAAACAATTGAAATTAAATAAAGCAGGATACTGTTATGATAAATTGTAAATCATAATGGAACCACCAACATTCAGATCAATAGAAACACAATGTTCGTAATGGAAACCATCAACTAGAAATTAGGTATAGAGGATCTAGGAACTCATCCTATAAAAAGGATTCCACAGCACAAGGTTTAGATCCATCAATCACAAGATGATATGTCAATCTTTACGGATAGAAAGTGAAAAGAAGATGACACAAATAGAACACTTACCTGGAATGTCACATCCGAATAGAAAAAATGATCATTTGTTGAACAACAAGACCCAAAAGGGGTTTAGGGTGCCAGAAACACCTCGGGAATCATCTTTTGTTGAGATAAAAGAAATATAGAAAGGATAAAATAGCAATATTAGGCGAGCACCCTGTTTAAAAAGTAGAATTCAGGACTTTACATGATGTGTGACCCAATTGGACATCATATAATTGATAGTTACCATAATCACCAAAATACACCCACTACATCATATAATAAACAAATAAATTATTATTTTAGAAAAAACATGTCTTGTAACCACATCATACAGTGTGTAAATCTTAAGGATCATTCAGACCCAATATGAAAAATGTTGAGTATCCATAAAATCCATGAATTCACCATTATAGGTATCCTACCAATTCTTTCTTGACCCGACCCCAATAACAATAAAGGAAAACCATGATAAAGTTTAAAACATACCTCTTAGAATAGATACATGATGTTACAACCTACCCACCATAAAAACATTCATTCCCCAGAAAGCCTATCAATATATCTTCTTTATCGAAAAGGTGAGGCCACTACTCTTTCATAAATGCCTCGTGCTCACATGTCTCATGAGAATAAAAACCATGCAACCATAGAACATGAACTAAAGGTATCACCCCCCAAAAAGTACCTTTTTTCAGAATCCACTATCCTGAGTGGGCATTCGGTCATAGATAAATTAGGGTCAACGTCAAGATCATTTTAGATCATAACCTGAGACGGATTAGATAGATACATACAGAGTTGAGATACACGAAACACATTATGTATCATCGTTAGTTACATTATTTTCGTTAAATGGTATGAAACATTTCCCACCAACTCAATAACCTCAAAAGTTCCCAAAAAATTACGATAATGTTTTCCTTTCCCCCGAATCCATCGATGATCCAACTGAGGTAAGACTTTCATGAATACCTGATCACCAACTGAGAATTCCAATGGTCTATAGAGACAATCATCATAATACTCATACCTACTCTGTGATATCAATATTCTATGACAAATCAACTAAATCTTTTATATCGTCTCTTGAACCAAGCTTGGTCTAACCAAGAAACGTTCCCCAATCTCTGATCAACACAACAAGGATATGGAAGGATGGCCATAAAATACCTCAAAAGGATCCACTCTGATCAATGACTGGTAACAATTATTATTGGAAAACTCAACCAACCCCAAGTGATCATCCCACACTCCACCCATTGATTATGGATCTCATCAAATTTGGATACATAAGCAATGACATGATTACCCTAAATAATAATGCAACCCAAACAAGAACCTGATGCATCACAGAAGACCATACAGACCACTCTAGACTCTAGAAAATTTAACATCGGTGTAGTAGTAAAAATATTTTTTCTTAACAAAATAATTCTATCATTTCTCATCATAAGAAAACATTTATCCCTTCCAAGTTAGTGCAGTCATAAAATAATCCAACTTTGAGAAGTCCTTCATGAACCAAAGATAATATTCGGCCAAGCCCAAGATGTTATAAATCTTTACGAAATTTCATAGTTTCTCCCAAGTCATAACTATTGGACTTGGTGGCCTAGAACCAACTACATTGAACATAATTAATTAATAAATATCTTATCACATCTAGATTGTTCTTCAGGATGACAATGCATGTGATAATGTCCTAAGGATTGTTGTTTCATTAAAGGGTCATAACGGACCCCTGCTATGATGAGATCCTGGAAGTGCCATAACACTGTTCTAGAATATATGTTTTATGGACGAATGATTTTATTTGAGGTAAAAAAATAATATATGCCATTAGGGGTGAAGACTCATAAAACTTTGAGGCACCTTATCATGGTGTGCGCCCTTGGTAATGTCTAGGAGGATATTTTGGGAACGAGACCCGCAAGTAAGAAATTCACATTTCATTGTGTCATTGGATGTTCTTATCTGCCGACAAGTGTATTGGTCCTTAGAATTTAATATTATTATTAATGGGAATTACAACTCTGTAAATTTGATGTATTGATGAAAACTATGAAGACACACTATTCACAGCAAGGTGGGATACGTTGGGTGTGTCCTGAGTGATACTGCATTAATAGATAATGAAAGAAAGGATTGGTCACATATGTTCCATAACGAAAGTATATATCTTCGTCCCTTTAATGGAATATATATAGCCTAAATCAATCCTTGTCAATGGTAATGAATGGGTGAGTTCAATTTTAGAATGTCACAGAAAGAATAATCGAGCACATGGGTTGATGGCAATAGCTTGCAACCCACTTGATATGAGATATCTAGAAAAATATATTATACTACACAATAAGCATTCATAAGAAGTGAAATATCATTGCAGCTATAAATTCATTCTCTATGGGTGCCTTGGCATGCTGTCAGATTCTAAACATGGAATTTAGGGAGGCTCCACCAAATGACACTGAGAAAGAAGCCTAGAGATTCACACACTATGTGTGTCCAAGTATCTCAGTTAAATATTAATTTAACAAGATAAATAAATATTATTCCAGATTGTAATTTAATAATTATTTAAGGATGCCTGATCGCATTTATTTCAACACTGGTTATTTGAGAGTATATATTGTAGGAAAAATAATATATGTATTAGTGAGTAATTCAGTGTCATTTATTTAAGAAATAAACAGACATTACTCAAGGTCTAATAAATGTGGTAGAAGAAATAATGAAAAATGGAAAAATAAAAGTACACGCCTTGTATAAGAAATATACACGGTGTGTATTTTTTCTTGGGAATTTATGAGAAATAATATTATTTATTTAATTAAATAATATTAGGTGTAATTTTCCAAGTTCATGTCAAGTTATAATAATAGTCAACTGTTATTATTAGACATGGGTTATTACTAACAATTAGATGAAATGAATAAATGATTTCAGGAAATTAATTAATTTTATTATTATTCATAATTAAAAGACTAATTATATAATTCTCATTATCCTAGCCATTTTTTGTGTGGTGGTTGTGCACAAAAGATCCCAGAATGCTCTCAAGATTCTAGAGAGAGATCCTCCTCCACCAGATCAAGGCGATCAAAGGTGAACATCACAACCGAATGCTCTTCGGTGCTAGCACCTAGATATCACTTTGGTGAATTCTAGAGATACGTGGAGCATGTGTGGATTGCCGCTAGGGGAATCCTACACTTGGATTCTACGACGCAATAAAGGATCACATCAGATCATGACTGAAAACACCAAAAAAGAGAAAATTCCAACTAGGTAATTCTTGTCAATTAACTTAAATAATTATAACCAACATATGATAATCCTATCTATGGTTTCGGGAATCCCCTATTTCTTTTTAATTATTCATTATATTCCAATGATCCAACGTTTTATTATCATGACATATCTAGGAATGATTGTTGTTAACACTAAAATTAATGTTGGGTAAACCCTCCAACACACATCAACTGAGCCTGGAACATAAAAGTGTTGTTAGAGGGAGTCATATCATGTATTATAATTATTTAGTTTTTCATTGGTGATTTATGCATTTAATAATTTATTTGTTTCAATTCAAGTTAATCATTCTTTAAATCTAAATCTCAAGATCTATTCCTCCTCTCTTGTTTCTTATTGACCATAGAGGAATGAATTTTTCTTTTAATTTTTATTTATATAAAATAGAAGATCTACTCCAGAGGTGCTAAATGTTCTGGGCCATACACCACTAGAATAGATGACATGTATTCAAATGTACATGCTATGTAGTCTAGGTTAAATGCAATATAATGGTTCACCAAATCGGTCCATGTAAATGGATCTTATATAATTCTTTAAGACTCTGTGTGTTGACCAAGAATAGGAGGCACCCAGTTTTCGGATTACATGTCGTGTGGCCCAGGGAACACAACGTACAGTCCCTTCAGGTTTGGCTTGGACCCTGTACCATGTACATGGCTTGCCCAACTGGAAACCATGTAACATGGATACTACACTAAATGTGTCCCACTAAACATGCCATGTACTCCTAATGTTTCCGAATTACATCAACATGCAATGTCCCTGGGCATGCACTTCAGATGGACGATGAAAACAAGTACACACTGTAGTCAGAACTACATGCCGTGTACTAATCCAAATTACGCACATTTATTAAAATTTATTATTATAATATACAAACCCATGAGATGTGTACCATAGTGCAACTATAAAGATGATTCACAACAAGTGATATGTGTTATATATATATATATATATGTTTAATTAAACATATGAATAATTTTCATTTCTACTCATTCGGTAGTTATGAACGATAACTCATCGGGATGCCTTCTAGGTACAAGTTAAGTACAAAGATAATTTTAAATGAATTTATTTGGTTAAAATTATGATGGATGAGAATCTAAAGAAAATTATGAAATGGGTTTAAGATAAAAAGATTGATTAAATAAAGATAATTAATTTATTCGAGCGTGATTTATATTAAATAATAATTATTAAAGAATTGAATGATAGTTTTATTTATGCGTATATATCATTGAATGTATGGATGATCATGATCTAGACCATGAACTTTTTATGTGAATGGTTTCTTTTAATTTATTTATTTAAATTAAATTTCTTGGCCTACAAGCCTTCTCCTCATTAATATGTAGGTCCTCCGCACCCAAGGATTCTTTTATGTAAAACCCCATTTTACGTCTCACCTACGTGTGAGATAAAATCATATGTAATGGATGGAGCACAAATATAGTATAGGTGGATCAAGTTAGGATCCAAGGTGAAACTAATCCAAGGAGATACGAAGGTGGACCGGTGGAATGCTGTAAACACGAACCCAAAATATTGACGTTGTTTCTCCCCTAGGTCTTCGGTTAGTTTATGAATTACTACCTAAACTAACCAATAGAACAAGCTCATGATCATACCATTTATTTTATTTCTGTCAGTTTCATGGTTTATTTATTGAGGGGGTGTTGTCACGATCACAAAATTAATGAATTAAACAAGCATACAATATGGAAATAAAATAAGATCGGCTTATGTATAAAATATCATCTTAGACAAGGTTAATCAAAAAATTATTTCCCACATAATATTAACAAGAATGTAATCAAAGATAATAAAATTTATGAATAAGGATAAAATCCCTCAAAGAAATATTATGTTGGTATAGCCTTCCGTAATCTTGGTTAAAATCGAACCATAGTTATAAGTGAATTACCAACCCTAGTTGGGGTGGTTTCAATTATCAGTGAATTCTAATTCAAGTTTTTTGGTTAAATTGACATGGTTCACATCAAGGGTTGACTGCCACAATAGGAATTGGTGTGACCAGGAGGCAAAGGATAAGGAAATCAAAAATAAATAGATTTCAGGATTGGGGAGTCCACTCAGCGGATCAAGGAGTTTCGATTTAATGCATATGGAATTTGGATTGCCTACCTAAAACCATTAAATTGGCTTGACCAACCCTAGTTTTGGTAATGTGAAGTTCAATATGGATTCCTTCCATAAGAATATTCAGGAAAAAAATATTCTGATGTCAATGGTGAGGGATATTGGATTTCAATAAAATTGTGGGAGACTAATAAGTATTAATTTATTTATTTATATCAATTTTATCATAATAAATTACTAATACTTTTCTCATAATAATTTGTAGAAATGAAAAAAATAACATGAAACATATCATTTCAAATCATACTCGAGAAGGAAAAACTTATAACCGGAAACAATTTGTCAGAATGGTAGAGGCGTTTACGCGCATCATCCTTCGCCATGAGAGGAAATTGTATGTTCTGGAAGTGCCAGTTACAGTTACACCAAGAAAAGAGGCCAGTGATGAGGAACTCTCTATCTACATTTAACTTATGTATGATGTCATAGATGTCCAATGTTTCATGCTATCGACTATGTCTAATGAGATCTAGAAGCAAAATGAAAACATGGATGCGTATAACCTGATGTCTCACCACATGTATCTCAATCAAGAGAAGGAAAGACAAGAGAGATATGAGATCTCCAATACTTTGTTTGTAACTATTATTGGAGAGTCTGCACCAGCTGGGCCTCATGTAGTCATGCTTATTGGCAACATTGAATGCCTAGAAATCATATGGATTATGTTCCCAAATGAGTTGCGTACAGATCTCATTGTATCATCACTGCCCAAGACCCTATCTAGCTATATTTTCAACTATAACATGAGAAACAATGTTAGGAGTCTATTAGAACTGCTGACATTAATTTTCTAGGTAGATAAGGAAATGGGGCGTGACAAAACCATAGTCCTTACTGTGAATAAGAAAAGGAAGGACAAGGAAAGGGGCCAAGGAATTATAAATGGTCTAAAACTCCAAGAACCATCCCTCCAAGAAGGGGAATATTCATAGGCATGAAAAGAAATGGGAGGCGGTATGTTTTTCATGTGGTAATTAAGGTCACTAGAAGAGGAATTGCACCCAGAAGCATGGGGAAGCTAAAGGTGTGTTCTTTTTCATGTGCAATCTTTCCATTTCTAGACATCAGGTATTAGATATAGCTTATGGGGATCACATTTGAATTCAAATTCCTAAAATAATTATATTTAGAATGATTTCTTGGGGAGGGGTGTATCTTTGAGCCGCCAATGGTGCGAAGCTGGCTGCGTTAGCCATTGGAGATTACTACCTCTCATTGACAACTGGGATGATTTTGGTTTTACATAACTATTATTATGTGCCTAGTGTTACCAAAAACAAAATTTCGGTATAATTTCTGTATATGGATGGATTTTTTTTCATGTTTGGAAATAAGGGTTTCTTCTTTTATAAGAACAAAGTATGTTGTGGTATGGGTCATTTAAATAATGGGATTCTTTATTATATTACGAAAACAAAGTGTTGTCAATCTATAATAAAACAAACTCGCATGACTCATACGTCTCCCAGTTGTGCCATCACCGTCTCTGTCATGTAAATAAGAATCACTTGATAATGCTCTTCAAAGATGTCCATTTAGACTCTACTGAGTTAAAATCACTTGATAGATGTCACGCTTGTTTAAAAGTTAAAATGACCATGCCGCCTTTCGGTGGACACGGGGAAAGGGCCACATAGATTCTAGGATTGGTCTACACAAATGTGTGTGGACCATTTCTAGTAGAAGCTATAGGTCGATAATCTTATTTCATTACTTTTACTGATGATTTATGTAAAAATGGATATGTCTACATAATGAGGTATAAGTCAAGATTCCATAGAGAAATTTAATGAATTCAAGAGGGAAGTAGAGAATCCGCTTTGTAAAAAGATGAAGAAGCTTCAATCAGATGAAGGTGGAGAATATCTGAACCAATAGTTCATCAATATTCTATGGGACTCTGGGATTCTATCTCAGCTCACTCCTCCTTATACACGACAGTGTAATTGTGTTAGTGAAAGGAGGAACCGCACCTTGTTTGGAATAGTGAGGTCAATGAGGAGTCATGTATATCTTCCATGATCCTTTTGGTGGTATTAATTAAAGACTGCAACTTAAACATTAAACAGAGTAATAACTAAGGAAGAAAATGGAATTTCCATTGAGTTATGGAATGAAAAGAAACCCGTTTTGTCGCACACACGGGTATGGGGATGTGAGGCATCTATTAAGGCCTTCACAAGCAACCAAATATCACCCTGGGAAAAAAAGTGTATCTTTATAGGATATCCCAAGGAAATAAAAGGATATTACCTATATAAAATTTCAGATAAAAAAGTTATTTTAGCCAGACAAGCTGTCTTTCTCTAGAGGGAGCACATCCTGAAAGAAGGATAGTGGGAGCAAGATTGACTCCCATGAAGTTGATGCTCAAGATAAACTGGAGTTGGTACAGGATAAACTTCCCAACATACCTATAGAAGTGGTTTTAGAAACAAAAGTACTGTATAGAATCTCAATAGAGGTAAGGGAATGAGAGATATTTGGTTTCCTAGTCACTGAGGATGGTGTATTATTATTGTAGGACAATGATGAACCTATATCCTACAAAGCATAAGTAGAAATCGTAGAAGATAATAGATGGATTGAAGCTATTAATTCTAAGATGGATTCTATATATCAGAACCATGTCTGGGTTCTAGTCAATGAGCTAGTTGATTTAAATCCTATTGGATGCAAATGGGTATTCAAGAGAAAAATGGTCATCAAAGGTCAAGTTTACTCCTATAAATCAAGGCTAGTGGCTAAAGGATTTAGATAGCATCAAGGAATTGACTATGATGGAACCTTCTCACCAGTTTCCATGTTTAAATCCATAAGAATCATACTTTCTATAGTAGCTTAACATGACTATGAGATTTTAAAAATCGATGTCAAAACATCATTCCTTAACAGGATCCTTCAAGAATAAGTCTATAGGAAACAACCAGAAGGTTTTGTGGCACCAGGTGAAGCCAAACTGGTTTGAAAGTTTCAAAAATACATTTATGGATTAAAGCCAGCATCCAAGTCATGGAACATTCGATTTGATGAATCCATAAAGTAATTTGGTTTCATTTAGAATGAATGTGATCCATGTGTTTATTAGTGGTTTAATGGGAATGCAGTCATTATCCTAATAGTATATGTTGATGACATATTTCTTATTAGAAATGATGTACCAGTCTTATAGTCAGTTATGGACTGGTTGAACAAGTGTTTCTCCATGAATGACTTGGGTGAAGCAGTCTACATTATAGGTATCATGATCATTTGTGATAAATCCATGAGGATGCTTTGACAATGTCAGTGTACATACATTGACTAGATACTAAAGAGATTTAGAATGGAACAATCTAAGTGGGGATTGGTTCTCGTGTCATATGTCCTATAACTTTCTAAGAAAATGTGTCCTTAGACCCAATAAGAGAAATATAGAATGAGTAAGATACCATATGATTCAGCTATAGGATTTATCATGTATTCCATGTTATGTACCAGGCATTATGTTTCCTATGCACTGAGCAAGGTAGGAAGATATCAAGAAGATCCAGGATAAAAAATTGGAATGCTATTAAGACTATCTTTTAGTATCTGATAATAAAAAAGTATATGTTCCTGTTGTATGGAGGAGATGAGGAGCTTGTTATCAAAGGGTATGCTGATGATGGTTTTCAAATAGATCAGAATGATCTGAAGTCACAATCTGGATATGTTTTCTATCTCAATGGAGTAGCTCTGAGCTGAAAAGGTTTAAAAAAGCCAGTTTTCACCGATTCTATAGTAGAGTCTGAATATATAGCTTCTTTTGGTGTATCCAAAGAAGCTTTCTAGATTCAAAAAATTTTCCAGGAGCTTGATGTGGTGCCTAGCATTAAAGATCCTATCAAGTCGTATTGTGATAATACTACAGCGATGGCTCTTGCAAAATATATAAGGTCAGATCAACAAAAAAATCACATACTCCAGAAGTATCACCTCTTGAGGGATTTCAATCAAAGGGTTGAAGTTGTAGTGATAAGAGAGTCTACAGAAGTGAACGTGGTGGACCCCATGACTAACGACCAATCCTAGAAAAATCATGAATATCATGTGAGTGCTGGCATGTTAAAATGTTTTAGCTATTAGATCTAGTCCAAGTAGGAGTCTATTAGAGTTGGTGGCCGAGAACCAACTACATTGTACATTATTCATTAATAAATATCATATCACATCTTTATTGTTCTTTTGTGTGACAATGCATGTGATAATGTCCTAAGGATAATTGTTCCATTAAAGGGTCCTAGCAGATCCCTGCTATGATGAGAACACGGAAGTGCCATAACACTATTCTTGAATATATTTTCTATGGCCAGATGATTTTATTTGAGGGACACAAATAATATAGGCTATTAGGGGTGAGGACTCATATGAAACCCTCTCATGATGTTCTCCCTTGGAATTATCTAGGAGGATATTATGACAATGGGACCCGCCAGTGGGAAATGTACATTTCATAGTGTCATTGGATGTTCCTATCTATAGACGAGTGTATTGGTCTATAGACTTTAAGATTATTATTAATGGGTATTACAACTTGTGAACTTAGATGTATTGACAAAAACTGTGATGAAACACTATTTGTAGTGAGGTAGGATAGGTTGGGTGCATCACGTGTGATACTGGATTAATAGATAATGAGAGAAAGGATTTTCCCTTCAGGTCTATAATAGAAGTAGATATCTATGGCCCTTTTATTGAATTGATATAGCCTAAATAAATCAATGTCCATGGTAAGAAATGGGTGAGTTCAATTATAGAAAGTCAATGAATGAATAGTATAGAACATGGGTTGATGGAACTATCATGCAACCCGCTTGATTCAATATATCAAGACAAAGGGATTAAATTACACTATAAGCATTCGTAGGAGGTGACACATCATTGCAGAGTTATCTTCATTCTATATGGGTGCCTTGGCGTGTTGCTAGACACTATCCTTGGACATTAGGCAGGCTTCGACTAATGACATAGAGAAAGAGTCCTAGAGGGTCACACACTAATTGTGTCCATATTTTTTAGTTAAATATTATATTAACAAGTTAAATAAAGACTATTCCTGATTTTGGTTTAATAATTATTTAAGGATGACAGATTTCATTTATTTCGACACTAGTTATTCAAGAGAATATATTGTGGGAGAAATAATAAATTTATTAGTGAGTAAATAAGTGATATTTGTTTTGGAAATAAATATCCATTATTCAAGGTCTAATAAATATGGTAGAGGAAATCAAAAATGTAAAAATGAAATTACACGTCATGTGTTTTAAATATATAGACCATGTATTTTTTCTAGGAATTTATGAGAAATAATATTAGGTTTAATTATCTAGGCACATGTCATGTTATAATAACTCTCAACTATTATTATTGGACATGGGGTATTACTAATAATTAAATGAAATGAATAAATGCATTCTGGTAACTAATTAATTTTATTATTCTATGTAATTTAAATCCCAATTATATTATTCTCATCAGCCTAGCCATTTTTTATGGGGGTTGTGCACAACAGATCCAAGAATGCTCTCACAATTCGAGAGAGAGAGAGGGATATCCTCCTCCACCGGATCAAGGTGAATGAAGGAGGACATCGCTAGAGAAGGCTCTTCGGTGCTGGCACCTGAAGATCCCTTCAGCAACGTCTATAGAAACATGGAGTACATGTGGATCACCACTAGAGGAATCCTTAACATGGATTCCATGATGTAAAAATTGATCACATTGGATTGTTACTGGAAACATCAATGGAGAGAGAATTCCATCATGATAATTCTTTTCAATTAATTAAATTAATTATAACCAACATATGATGATCTAATCTATGGTTCTAGGACTCCCATATTTATTTTTCATTATTCCTTCTATTTTGAAGATCCTATATTTTATTATCATGATGGATCTCAAATTGATCATTGTTAACACTAAAATTAATTTTGGGTACACCCACCAACATGCTTCCACCACACACGGAACCTAAAATAATGTCCTACAACTTCTTAGGATCAAGTGATATTCTTTTTTCCCATAACACATGTCCCATGAAAATCACTTCCCAAATCCATAAATCTCAATTCAAAATCATGGAATGAAGTTGGTTAGATGATTCACATCATCATCCCCAATCTTCGAGTAAACCAGGATTTCATCCACAATGACTACCATGATGGTATCACGATACTCATGAAAAATACTATTCATCAAATCCATGAAAATTGTAGGAGAATTGGTTATACAAAAGGGATTGAAAAGGTAATCATAATGGTGATACTGTCAATGAAAGGTGGTATTCTAAATGTCAGATTCTTTTATCCACAACTAATGGTATCCTGAATGAAGATTGATCTTTGAGGACCAATTTTCCCCTTTCAACTGATCAAACAGATCATCTATCGATGGCTTTAGAAACTTGTTCTTTACCATCACTCAATTTAGATATCAGTACTAAACACATTGGTGAATTGAACCATTATATTTATTAGGAAATTGAATAGGTGTTTCCCAAGGCAACACACTTGGGCATATAAATCAATTTTTATAAAATATTATCTAATTTATCCTTTAGATCTTTCAGTTAATTTAGTGCCATGTAGTAAGAGGGAATAGAAACTAGTTGATCATCATGAACTAAGTCAATAGAAAACTTAACCTCCCTTACATGTGGAAAACCAGAGAAGATAGTAGGAAATGTATCAGGAAACTCGACAATCACTGGAGGGAGATCACTGCTCAAAGGTTCCTAATCTAGGTAAACAAAAACATAAATATCAACTTTCTAAACTCTGAATAAGAATTTTTTACCTTACTCAACATTGGGTACCATTATTCAAGAAAGACATGACACACACCACTGGGTGTTGAAAAGGAGAACCATTGAAGATATCAATTAATATTGGCTTTATTGGTGATGATCTAATCCATCAAGAATATTACATCAAATGGTTTCTTTGTAACACCCCAACTGTAGATACCCAGAGTTGGTGCATTATTACATAACATAGTCATGATAAAAAGATATCAAATCCCAAAAGACCAATCAGTTTAGTAACCTTGGAAGTACTAGATACAAAAATAAGTTTTACAATACAATATGAAATAAAAAAACCAAAACATTTTGTCTCTTGTGAAAAAATCAATCTCCCTTAGAATCTCCCTATAGGCCAGTCATAATATATTTTTTTGCACCCTGGGGAAAATAAAACATAGAAAGGTGTGAGCTCAGGTGCTCAGTATGGATAACAATATAGTGGAAAATTTCATAAATAAGCATAAACATTTAAAGAAATGTATAAGACTAAGAAATTCCATTTAAACATAAACTTCATCATAATGTGGCAAAGATAAATCAAATAATTCCATTTACTTATTCAAATGCATATTCTACTAGTCGGATAATCACATGTAATATCAATAGCTAATTTCATAATGATGGAATGAAAAATGTCAGATGTCATAGCCACCTAGTGAAGGCGCCATTCCAAGACTACAAATAATATTTTTACAAGGCCTTGTTCGAAGATACTAGTTTGTCTCATGATACCTACCGATGCATCAGGGATATATAGGAGGCTCCACCAGTCACTTACCAAGTCCAATGCATTCCTCATAAGAAAAGGTTGAAACATAACATCAACATTAATATTAAAACTAGAAAACAAAAGGTTAATAATTTAACCATAAATAATGAATGGTATAAAAAACACTACCATAGTCAAACCTATCACAAAACCTTCAATAATTTTTTTAATATTGTATCCTAATAAATCAACTTCAAACAAGTGTAAAATCCATCAAAGGATGTTGACATAGATGAAATCGAAACTCTTTTAGAGAAATATATATTTCTATTTTGAAATCATTTAAATGTCAGATAATTTTAAAAGAAAACATTTCATCTAAAATTATTCTTATAAGCTATTAAGGTAAGCTTCAAATGTGTTATAATTGAGGGAAATAACTATAGTGGCCGTATAAATTTAAAAACATTCTTTCCTTCATTTTGTCGAAATGGTCAAAAAGGTCCTTGATTTGAAAACCACAAAAATATTAATTTATAAAAATTTTATAAAAAGTAAAACAATGGTATAAATGACCTTAACCCATACTCTAGTAAATATTAAAATTGTTTTTAAATACATTTTAAGAAACACATATGTGGTTGATAAAGATGTCCCAGTAGATACTCACGTATAAACAACCTCGGATAATGAAGAGATTTTAGAATTAAAACATACCTTGTGCATTCCTTGATCTAGGGTATGTTAACCTCTTGTATAATAGTAAAAAAAATTAATTAAATTATAAAATAACCACATATATAAATATGATATCATATTTGATCTTCTAATTTTGCTCTGATAATAATATTTCAATAGTATCATTGCTTCGGGTGTTAAATGATTCATCTTCCTTTATATGTTTTGTTATATAAGTAATGTTTGTTATTTATAAGATGTATTTGATTCATATATATAATTATATTATTTTCATAAAAAAATTAATTTTTAATCCAAAAATTAAATTTATTCTTGTATGGTTATGATGGGGAATTAATCGCATCGCATTCGTGGAGACGGTAATCCGTACGTACGCAAGAGAAAAAATATCTTTCTATTAATGGTGAAATAGTATTTAATTGGATGGTATATAAAGTATAAATAATTATTAAAATGTTATATTTAAAATTTAAATCATTTATACTCATTATTATACACTTCCAAATAATGAAGTGTTGAATAAGAAACTACACCATGACATGGAGACGGTAAGCCGTACGTATACACGTACAGTTAATTTTCATTCATAGGATGGATAGAATAATTAATATGGTTATACTATATTTATAATAACGTCACAATATATATATGATACTGGTGTTATTATTTAGGTTTGGAATAAACAAAGAAAGAAGAAGTGGAAGAAGAAAATAACATTGAAATATGTGTTGAAATTATTACCTCTTCTTCGGGTGCTATCTTTTGATTATATCGAGAGGGATCCTTAGGTTGGATTATGATAAAACTAAGGAATATAGGTTGACTTGAGGTCTGTTGTGATGATATTTTATCTAGGTTTGGCTGAGGCAAATGGATTTGGAGGTGTGATTTTGAGAGAAGGGGAAGTACCCTTTTATAAGAGAGGGGAGTGTCCCTTTAGGAAAAGATTGAAATATTATTTTATTATTCAATAATATTCAGTTTATAATGGATCCAAAAATATTTATTTGTACAATAAGGTGGGTCAATGGGAAACAAATCTCAACCAATAGGTTTTAGACTGGTTTAGGTCAACATATTAACCATATTTTTTAGATTTAACTCTTAGTTAAATAGTTTATCTTTTATCATGTATTCTTGTATTATTATAAAAAATGGTTAATAAACAAACAATGGAAAGAAAATAGAACCTAATTTGGTTCATTTTTGATATATATAACTTTATATAAGTCCTTTGTACGAACCATAGATATTTAGGAATATAATATCAACTAATAATATTTCATTTGTTTTAAAAACTCATTTATGTCAATTTTGACACTATTCAGTATTTTATTTTCATGAAAATCATAACAAATTTATCAATTTGAAATTTTTTTATTTAATAAACCCTAAATTTTCATATTAACCTATAAAATTCTTGGAATACATCAAAATTATGAATCTACGATTACATTAATATTTTTATTATCAATGTTTTTAATCATTCAATAATAAATTAATTACTACATCATCATTGTGTCATAAATAAATTTAATTATTTAATGTATAAAATTATAAATAAAATAAAATTATATATGAATTATTTTTATCTTTCTAATGAATATTTATAGTTGAAGTTATCTTACGTATAACCCTTTATAAAAAATGTTTTCGTAATTAAACGTTGAATTTAACAGTTTTAACTCTTCTTTAAATTAAATAATAATAAATGTACTAATCTAATAAAAGTGGACCAAAAGTATCATATTTTATTCCTATGGTATATTTTGGTCTAAATACACTTATCCCATAGAATTAGGAAATCTTTTAGGGTAATTATAATATCATTTTTACCTTTAATAAAACTATTTACTTTTAATTGTGGTAAATAAAATTCAAAAGTTACTATTTGCCAAAAATTAATTTCATCCTATAGAACCACATTTATTTAATAATGTCAACTGTGCATCCCAGATTTTTGAAATTCAAATCACCAATGCGGAAAAATTAATTTTTATGTATATTTTCTTTTGTTTCTAGAAGGTGGGTAAAAGACGTTAAAAAATTCAATAAAATTTTATACAACTAATATTTTTATAAAACAACTCCAATGAATTACATTGATCTAATATAGGTATTATGTATTTATTTTGAATTTAATATAAATTAAAATTAAAATTATGATTATTTAAATAGATGCCATTTTTAAATAATAACCCGATGTTTTTCACTATTCTTCAAAAATTGAAATTTTTCAAAAAAATACCAAAAAATCACCCTATGATAATTCTAATATTCCGAATCTAAAAATGAAGTCCATTTTGAATAATAAAATTTTTTAAATTTTAAAAATTGGGTATTAATATTTATAACGGCTAGTTTGATTGGGTGTGGTGTGCCATAACTCAATGTTGCATACAATACAAGCTATTTAATTATAAAAGGGAAACATACCATGGAAGCTTAGGGTGTTACATTCATCCCTCCTTCAAATAATACCATCCTTGAAATTTATTGATTACTACTGTATAAAATGATATGATTGGTTCTTCATCATATGTTCCTAAGGTTCCCACATTGCCTCATCCATCTGATGGTTTCTCTAAAAAACATTTTCCAAACAAGTCATCTGGTTTCTCAAAACTTGTTCTCTAGTATCAAGAATCTTGAAAGGCTCTTCACAATAAGATAGCTCAGGTTCCAGTTTTATTTCTTCATAGGTGAGTACATGCATTGGGTCATGCATGTATTTTCTCAAAAATGATATATAGAACACATCATGAACTTTTGAGATACTTGGAAGCATTACCAAATGGTAAGCTACAACTCCAAATCATTTTAGAATTTGTAAAGGTACGATGTACGTAGAACATAATTTACCCTTCTTACAGAATTGTACCACACCCTTCCATGGAGATACCTTAATGAAAACATGATCTCTTACATTAAATTCCATATCCTTATATTGTTTATTGGCATAGTTCTTTTTCTTAATTTGAGATAATTTGATTTGGGTTTGTATAATCTTCACCTTTTCCATTGTATCCTCAACATGTTATGGGCCTATGAGTTTTCATTCACCAACATCATCCCAACATATTGGTATGCGACATCTCTTTCCATATAATGCTTCATACGGTTCCATCTGAATACTTGAACGGAAGCCATTATTATAGGAAAATTCTAACCGAGGAAAATACTGATCCCACATACCATGAAAATCAAGTGAGCAAGATATCAACATGTATTCTATGGTTTGATTAAAACATTATGATTTTACATCACTTTGAGGGTGGTAGTAAGTGCTCAAATGAAGTTTAGTATCTTGGGACTTATGAAGACTTTATCAGAATCTTTATGTGTAACGGGGATCACGATCAGAAAAAATCAATAGGGGTACACCATGAAGTCTTACAACATCATTAATATATAGTATTCCTAAACGATCAAGTGGTAAATCATCTCTTATAGAGAAATTGGATCCCTGAGAATCATCAAAGAATTCCCTTTTTAAATTAGGCATTTTAAGAACTCAAATATCTTCCCAAATTTCAGAATCCCATCTTCAAATACAAAGTCGATCAATCACCCATCATTTACATATTTAATTTTCTTTTAATACTTCTCATCATTTGTCTGAGAACTTTTTATCTTTTCAGGTAAATATGGTTTGGAAAAATTTGAATAAGTATTGATGTTTCACCTTCCATGATTATTCCCATATTCATCCTTACTAGATTCATGACCATAGGATCCCTTTCAACTCTTATCTTGTTCGAAACTCTATGATGATTTCTGATCAAAGCATCTGCCACCTTATTTTCCTTCATCAAGTGGTAGTGTATAGTTCAATCATAATCCTTGAGTAGTTCAAGTAATTATATTTTCGGCATGTTGAGTTATTTCTGTGATAAAATATACTTCAACTCTTGTGATCGGTATATATCTCACATTTTTTTTGCAATAGAGAGAGTGTCTCCCGTCATTAAAGAAAATATTACACATGCTAACTCAAGATCATGACTGGGATAGTTTTTCTCATGAATTTTAGGTTATCCTAATACAGAGGCAATAACTCTTTCATTATTCATAAGGACACAACCAATTACTTTCATTGATTAATCACTTTAAATAACAATCCCATCATTCCCTGATGGTAGAGTCAAGATAGGATAATTGACTAATCTTCTCTTCAGTTCTTCAAAAAATCCTTCACACTATTTTTTCCAATCAAATTAAACCCTTTTATATGTGATCATGGTTAATGGGTTATCCAATCGGGCCAAAGCATATAAGAAACACCTATAACAACCCTCTAAACCAATAAAACGACATACCTTAGTTATACTTGTCGGAGCTGGCCATTCTTGGTTTGCCTTGGTCATTGAAGGATTGAAAGAGATTCCATTTTTAGAGAAAATATGGCCATGAAACGAAATGTCCTAATGCAAGAACTCACAATTTCTAAACATCCCATATAATTAATTCCTTCCACAGGTTTTTAGAATAGTGCACAAGTAATTTTCAGGATCATCATATATTTTGGATTAAACCAAGATATCCTCAATAAATAACACAACAAAGTCATCAACATATTCCTTGAAAACTATTTTAATTAGATCCATGAAGATAGAGGGTTCATTAGTCATTCCAAAATCCATTACTGTAAACTCATAATGCCCACACTTGGTACAAAATGCTTTCTTCGGAATGCCTTTCTTCTTCGCACACAACTAATAATATCCAGATCAAAGGTCAATTTTTGAAAAATATTGAGCTCTGTGAAGTTGATTAGATAAATCATCAATGCGAGGTAGGGTATATATAATCATTATTGTTATAACATTAATATCTATTTAGTCCGCAAACAACCGCATAGATCTATATTTCATCATAACAAAAAGAATAGGGTATCCCCATGGAGAATCACTTAGGAGAATAAATCCTTTGTTACTCAATTACTCTAGTTGTTTCTTTGGTTCCACTAATTCCACAGTGTCTATTATATAAGGTTTATTTGATAAGGGACTTGAACAAGGAATTAAATCAATGTAAAACTCAATTTATTATTCAGGATGATGTCTAGGTAAATCCTATGGAAACACACGAATATATTCTCGCACAATAGGTACATCCTCTATTTTAACATTAATTTATACAACCATAGTTATTTCACTCTCTACATCCAAAATAATTAAATTTTGTTGATTTATTGGTGGTGGTTATAGATAATAATCAAATGGTGACTTTTCTACTATAAAGATAGGGTATTTCTTATCATCATCAAAAAATTTATCCTCCTTCATCTTACAATAAATTTTCACATTATGATTTTAAATCTAATTTATATTGAGGATTATATCAAATTCAATCATGGATATGATAATGAGATCTGTAGATGAAGCACATTTATATGACCTAATGGGAACTGGTTCCCAAATTTTTTTTACAATGATACATCAATTAAGATTTTTTAATTGGAAACTCCAATGTTAAATCAAATTCAAAATATCTAATTCTATTAGAAAATTTGGAAGATATAAAACAATGCAGTGATCTATAATCAAATAAAGCATTGGATAAATTTGAGGGAACCAATAAATTACCCCCACCACATCATTTGAAGCATCAACCTTAGTAATAGTGATCAAATAATCAAGGCCTAACACCCATGGCCTTTTCTGAGGTAATTTTCTAAGGCATTTAGGAAATTTATTTTAATAATTCCCAATTTATTTACAATTGTAGCATTCAACATTGATAGCCTCTTTCCTCCCCTTGTAATACCTAGCTTGGTGGCCTTTTTCACATCACTTGTAAGAGACTCCCATTCCTTTCAGGCAAGTAACATGGTGTTTCCTCTCACATTTACTGAAGTATAAAAATTTAAAATTTCACTTCATCCCCATATTTTCAATTCTATAGTGTTAAAAAAATCCCTTATTTTCTTGCTTTTCTTAAAAGTCATAAGACTCTGAGAATTCATTTTCAGTCATGATAGCATATGAGACTATATCTTCATATGATGAGAAGGATTGAGAGACTAATTCTCAATATAGAAATAGTTTTAACCCATCAATGAATTGATTTATCTTACTCCATGGATCACATATATAATCTGTTCCATGATTTTCTAACCTTCTAACATTATCCATATACTTTGTGACATTCTCATCCTCCTTTTTTCTCAAACTAAGAAATTTTCTTTCCTTATCCAATAAATTGTACTAAAATATTATTTATCAAAGAAATTATCTTTAAACTCCCTCTATTCCATATTTGATACTTCTTTATCCTTCTTTGTGTTTTTAATTAATGACCACTATTGACCTGTATCTCTCGTGAGGTGATAAACTTTTATGAAAACTTTTTCCCTTTCGATATTCCCCAAAGCATGAAATATTTTCTCTAATCAACTTATCCATTGCTCAGATAAAAATGGATGTTTAGTCACAATGAATATTGGTGGTTGTTTCCTCATGAAGATTTCTAACTGTTATCCTCTGCATTGTGGATCAGGGTGCTCCATACAGGTAAGGTTATTATTCATAACCAGAGTGAGTTGTCCCAGTATGGTAATAGATTTTTCAACACCGGTTTCATCACCAGATCCACAATAATTAACTTGAGTAGAAGTTAAATTCCTACATGGATTACATCCATTGATATAGTTTCCATTCCTTCCATTAGGAACCATTTCAAAACAATGGCATATAGTATATTAGTTTGTGATTCACAAAACATAATTCCATAATATTAAAATACCTTACATAAATTGAATAGTTTATGCATATAATCAATAATCATAAAAAATAATTTCATTTAGGAATTATTTACTCTTAAATCCTTCATAATGTTTTGTAATAAAAATGTGAATTATTCTAAGAATATCCTTGGAGAGTGTCATAACCAAGAGTGCATCAAAGCCCGTTGTCACGTACCAGGATACCCTAGGTCATGTCCAAAACTCCTTGTCAGAGTATCCACTCCTAGGTACATCTATTCTAGAGCTGCCACAACCTACTCATATCTAGATAGGATTGTATTTGGTGGAAAATAAACAAAATCTATACAGTACCAAAATTACAGGAAGTTCTTCTATATTCATCCTCAAATTCTACCCAAGGGTAATGTTCTCAAATCATAATTTTTCTAAATCTGACTTCCATGGTTTTTACTAAACTTCCTTTGATACAAACTATAATTCATCAACACAAATAACCCAGTGTCAGTGAATTATGAAATAAAATTTTCAGGATCACAAGGAATCATATCCCAAAATACCAAACGATTTACAAGCCTTGGAAGTACTAGATTAAAAAATAAGTCTTACAATGAATTGTGAAATGAAAAAAAAACATTGGGTCTCTTTTAAACAAATTAATCTCCCATAGACTATCTCTACAGGTCAGTCATAATATACTTCTTCGCATCCTAGGAAAAATAAAACACAGAAAGTGGTGACGTCATGTGCTCAGTAAGGATAAAAATATAGTGTAACCTTTCATTAATAAGTATAAACATTTAAGGAATTTATAAGACTAAAACCAAATCCTTTTAAACACAAATTTCAGAAAAATATGGAAATGATAAATCAAATAATTCCATTTAACTATTCACATGGATATTGTACTAGTCGAATAATCACATGTAATATCAATAGCCAATTTCATAATTATGGAATGCATAATATCAGACATCATAACCACATAGTCAAGGCCTAGTGCCAAGAATAAAAATAATATTTTGTCAAGGCCTTGTGCCAATAAACTAGTTTTCATCATGAGACCTACCGATGCATCGATGAGCTATAGAGGGCTCAACCCGTCACTTATTTAGTCCAATGCATTCCTCGTATGAAAAGGTTGAAACATAACATAATCGTTTGTATTAAAACTAGCATACGAAATGTTAATACTTTAACAATAAACCATGAATGGTATAAAAATAACACATCCACATTCAAACCTATCACTATAAATTCAATAAAATATAGAATATTGTATTATAATAAATAAACATCATACAAGCGTAAAATCAATCTAAGGATGTTGAAAAAGATGAAATGATAACTATTTGAGAGAAATATCTCTTTCTATTTTGAAATAATTTGAAAGACATATAATTAAAAAAGAAAACATTTATTCTGAAAATATTATTATAAGCTTCTAAGGGAAGCTTCAAAGGTGTCATAATGGAAGAATATTTCCCCACTATCTTTATTAGTTAAAAATCATTCTTTCCATAATTTTATCGAAAAGGTCGTTAAAGACCTTGTTTGGAAAATGATAGAAATATTACTTTATAAAATATTTATAAAAAGTGAAACAATGGTATAAATGAATTAATCCACAGTCTAGGAAATAGGAACAATGTTTATAAATACATTTGTAAGAAACACGGTTGTGGATGGTAATGATTTCCCAGTACATACTCACGTATAAACAACCCCAGATAAAAAAGATTCGGTGGAATTAACAATTACCTTGTACTTTCCTTGATATAGGGTACATTTAACTCCTGTATAATAGTTAAATAATTGTTATTAAATTATAAAATATCCACATACATAAATATGATATCATATTTGATCTTTTAATATTTCTTTGTTAATAATATTTCAGTAGTATCATTGTTTCGGGTGTTAAATGGTTCGTTTTCCTTTATATGTTTTGTTACGTACGTACTGTTTATTATATATAAGATGTATTTTATTCATATCCAGATTTCTATTAAGTGTTTAAAAATTATTTTTAATCAGAAAATAAAATTTATTCTTGAATGTTTAATATGGGGAATGAATATCATCACATTCATGGAGATGGTAATCCGTAAGTACGCATGAGTAAAATACCATTCTATTGATGGTGAAATAGTATGTAATATGATTTTATATCAAATATAAAGAATAATTAACATTTTATATTTATTATTTAATTCATTTATACTCATTATTATACCAATCCAAATAATTAAGTTTTGAATAACAAACTACACCACAATGTGGAGGTGGTAAGTCGTACATATGCACGTATGGTGACTTGTCATTCATAAGATGGATATAATAATGAATATGGTTTCAAAAAATTTATAATAAAATCAAAGTATATATATGGTACTATATTTATTATTTTTGTATGGAAACAACAAAGAAAGCAAGGGTGGAAGATGAAAATAACTTTTAAAGAGGTGGTGAAATTATTACCTCATCTTCGGTGCTTCCTTTTTATTTGATAAAAAGGGCTCCATAGGTTGTCTTGTGATCAAATTAATGACTCGATGTTGAATTGAGGGTAGTTGTGAGGATATTTTAGTAGGGGTTGGCTGAGACAAATGGCTTTGGAGGTGTTATTTTCAGAGAAGGGGAAGTAACCTTTTATAAGAGAGGTGAGGGTCACTTTAGGAAAATATTGAAAATATTATTTTATTATATGATCATATTTAGTTTATAATGGCTCCAAAAGGATTTATTTGTAGGAAAAAGAGTGGATAGGTTGAAATAATCTGAAATTGTAGGTTTTAGATAGGTTTATGACACCATATTAACTATATCTTTTAGATTTAAATATTGGTTAAATAGTTTATCTTTTACCATGAATTCTTGTCTTATTATAATAAATGGTTAATAAACTTACTATAAAAAGAGAAGAGAACCCCAAGTGGTTCATTATTAATATATATAACCTTATATTAGTCATTTGTCAGAACATTATATTTTTAGAAATATTATATCAATTAATAATCTAGTATTTGTTTAAAAAAATCATTTATGACAATTTTGACACAATTTGGTATTTTCTTTTTTGTGAAAATAATAAAAACATTATAACTTAAAAATAAATTTATTAAATAGAACCTAAAAATTAATATTGACCTATAAAATACGTGGAATACATCCAAAATCTCAATTTCAAAATATATTAATATTTATAATACAAATGTCTTTAATCATTCAAAAACAAGGTAATTACTGATTCATCATTTTTCCATAAATTAATTTAATTATTTAATGTCTAAATATTATAAAAAAATTCCATTAGGTAGAAATTAATTTTATATTTCTAACGAATATTTATAGTATTATTTATCTTATATATAACCCTATATTAGAAGTCAATTTTTTTATTAAACTTTGAATTTAACACTTTTAACTCTCCTGTAAATAAAATAAATATAATAATCCCAATCTAATCCTAGTGGACCGACATGACCATATTTTATTACTAAGTTTGTTTTTTTCAAAATACACTTATATAATAGAATTATTACAAGTTTTACGTTAATTATAATATTATTTCTACCATTAATTACCCTATTTACTTTTGACCGTGGTAAATAAAATTCAAAAGTTACTATTCTCAAAAAATTATTTCCACCCTATTGAACCACATATTACATTATAATTTCAACTATGTCTCTCGTATTTTTTAAATTAAATTCACATAAGTTATAAATTTAAATTTTATGAAAATTTTTAGATGTCCCTAAAAGGCGGGACAAAGATGTTAAAAAATGCAATAATATTTTATACATCTAATCTTAATATAAGATGACTCCATTGAATTACATAGAACTAATATAGGTGTTATGTATCTGTTTTTACATTAAAATAATTTAAAATAAAAATAATAATTATTTTAATAAATGCTGGTTTTAAATAATAACGCAATGTTTTCCACTATTCATCAAAAATTGAATGTTTTCAAAAAAATACAAAAATTCACCCTAAGATAATTTTGATATTCCAAATAAAAAAATGGATTAAATTTTAAAAAATAAAATTTATAGAATTTCCAAAAGGGGGTATTACTATTCATAATGACTATTTTGATTGGTCGTGGTGTGCTATAACTTAATGTTGCGTACAATACAACCTATTGCGTTATTCAAAGAGAAACATACTGTGAATGCATGGGGTGTTACATTCATATAGAGAACCAAAAAACTCTAAGAAATATCAACATCTAATAGAGAGATAACATAAGAGGGACTATGGAAACCCTGATCTCTCTTTTTACTAATGGTTGTTGTAATATCCATGAAATAAGATAAATATTCCATTGCAGGTTTACTATAATAAAAATATGGGGTAAAATTAATGAATGGGATTCACCAGTATCAAATAAAGAAGTCAATAACGATGAAGCTATAGTTATGGTACCTCTCATGGTCACTAAACCTATATCCACTTTCTTTGGAGACTCTTTCAATGTTTGAAGAATATTTATTCCGGATTTTGAGGGATAAAACCCATTTAGACTTGAAGCATATGATATCCCTAAATTTTTAAAATGATATGATGATCCCATGATGCTATATGGGGTAGTATATATATGGAAGAACCTATATAAGTGACTTGAACATTTGTATGAACCACAATTATTGGTTTCTTCAATACAAACCCCTTTTTAATTCCCTATCTTTCCACACTAGAAGAAAAATATACGTCCTTTCCCAAGAACTGTATAAGGATTGAAATGACCATAATTCTAAGAACCACCAAGAGAATAATCATTGTTTTTATTTACTTTAAAGGAACTCATGAAGCCATTATGGGAGAAAGAAACTCATAATAACCATAACTTTCTAGATAGGTCTATTTCGAACATTATAGATCTATACAACACATTTGTGTAAAATGGATGATTCAGAAATAAATATTGATAAATAATATCTTGTCAAATTACCAACTCAAAGAGTCGAGTATTAATCTTATAATTGTTTCTATCTCAAGTAAAAAATTCACTAGATTAGAAAAAAATTTGCATACACTCACATAGTCATGTCATGTAAATCAAGTTTGAATCACTCTATAACCTTGGAGAACACCATAAAATCATGATAAATTGGTTAGTGAAAATAATATCTCAGTATTTAAACTCTAATCCCTCGTGTTTTTTCACTATCACCATTGTGTCCCACCATCTCCTACTTGGTCCTTCCTTCATAAAGGGGACATACTTCACCATGATTAATATGGATGTGCCCACGAAACCAAACAAATTATACATTATTCTCCACCACTCCACAACCACTTGAGGATCATTTGATCCTCTGACCGGTGTTGGATTCTAATGAAGTAACTCATGAGAAATAATATTCAGAATTTACCTCTATAGTTCCATAATTGGATCCTGAATTAAAACTGGACATGGTTCCTATCCCAAGGATTGGACAGTGTGCAAAATCACCGCAATTAGATTTCGGTCCATGAGAGTATTCTCTTGCTGAGATTCAGAAGTATATCCTCTAGGATTTGAATCACATGTCTTATCGGAGGTGTGACGCTACAAAAATTCAGAAGACAACACGGAAGAAATTATATAAACTCTAGAATAGATAAGTAATGTAAAATGAAACCCAATATATAGAAAACAATATTTGGATCTCAATCTATCCAACTCAAAATCAGGTAAATGACTAGAACTAAACCATGAGGAATATTTCCCAAACCACCCATGGTGAATTAAGGTTCATTTCAATTGATATGTCCAGGCACTCAAACTCACCTACCTATTAAGTCCTAACAAGAATACACAAATTCATACTGACATCAAGACAAGAAGCTCAAACTAGATCTCTAACACTACCTTGTCACATTCTATCCAGGGTACCCTGGTAATGTGATAACTGAGCCTTCCATTACATGGACCAAAGGGCATTCCCATTCCCCGTAGGTCAACAACTAGCACCTAGCATCATATGATAAGGAATGCATAAATAATTTTTCCCTTATAAAAGCAGAAAAAAACTAAATAAATTATTATGCATGCATGGAAAATCTACTAAGAGTATTGCACCAGAAGTCAAATTGGTATAAAAACCATAATTAATATAACCAAAAGTACTATAAAATAGGAAAAACCTTCCAACATCTCAATGGATGATACATACCAAGTCCATGGATCAATATCTTAAACCACCTCCAGGTGGTTCTTTAACCCTTCTCAAAACTCGAAGGACATTATATAAAAACCCCCAAAGGCACAAGTAGGGTGTGAGATCAAAAGACCAGTAGGGTCTCACCAAGGATTCCATAAAAGATTCCAAAATTTAATTAACTAAAGATATATTTCAATATAAAACAAAACCTTTCGTAAATTTTTAATCATAATTAAAATAATTTTGGATACTTTATTTGAAGATATGGAAATACATTAAGGAAAGGCTTTACATTTCTATTTATGGAACATTCCTAAAGAAATTGAACTTTTCAAAAAATGGCTAAATAAAAAAATTATATAAAACTATTTTTATAAATTAGATGACTTGAAAACAGTTTTTAACAATGGAATAATTTAATTTGAAATACAAACAAGTGAAAAAATTTCCATATGCCTAATAAGGTACAATAGTTCTAGTATATAGGGACTCCACACTAAATATGACACAAAAATAAGTATATAAATACCTTTTAAAAAAGGCTAATGAAGACTCATCCCCATCACCTATGTGGCATGACCTGATACATTTATGTTTTGGAATATTGTAAATCATAAAGTGTCGTCGAAATAAGGCCCAAAATACCTAAAGCTTGTATGTTCTATAGTATAAAAAAATGATGGGAAATTTATTTAATGAATCCTTAAAATAAAATTCATCCCATTTTCCATTTCAAATATTAAAATTTTCTATTGAAAATAAAAAAACTATTTTTAATAAAAAAATATGCCTTTTCAACAAGATAAAACCAAAAGATTTATATTAAATAAAATTTAGGTTGACTTTCAAAATAAATAATTTGAAATAAATTCAATATAAAATTTCACAATCCACTTTAATAAATTGAATACAAAAATTCATTTTTTTAACAAGATTCCATAAATTTAACAATAGTCCCCTTATTCAAGGTAATTGGTGGGGGGTCACAATATTCCATCAAATCAATTTCTGTAATAAAGTTATACAATTTAATTGAAATAATTTCATCAAATACACAATTTAAATTAAACGATTTATAGTTTAAAAAATTCAATAAACACACCACAATTCAATTGAATTGGGGTTTTCCCAATATCATGCCAAAACCCCATTTTTAAAACCCAAATCAATGGAATTGGATTTTTCCCTTAAAAAAATTGAGATCGATTTTTTTAAAATAAAAAGATTGCATTTAATTCAAATAATTGAAATTAAATATAGAAATTTAGTGTTATCATAAATTGGGCCCCATGAAAGAACTGTCTATCTTGGGATCAATGGAAACGAAAACCCCTCAATATAAACATCCAAATAGAAATAAGGTGTAGAAGATCTATAAACTCAACCTAGAACCAAGATTCAACAATTCTAGGTTTAGATAAATCAAGCTTAATATAATCTATCAAAATCCAAGGATATAAAGAGAATCATATGAAGATATGGGGAGAGTTCTTACCTAGAATGTCAAACCACAATTGCAAAAATGAAAAATTTTGAAAAAAAAGAAATGAAATAGTTTTAGGGCTCTAAAAAATAATGGGGAAGGCTTGTGGGTTGATAGAAAAGAAATCAAGAAAAGAGGAAAAAATATTCTAGATGAGAAATCCATATAAGAAATAGTTGGGAGTTTACACAACCTATAACCCAATTACATGACGTTTAATTATAAATTCTAATAATCCTTGAAAAAATCATCACAACTTACAAAGATATAGATTTATTATTATTTTAAAACATACATGTCATTTAACCACATTAAATGGTGTGTAAATATATAACAGGATGTATAACCAACTTGATTTATGCTGAGAATCCAATAAATCAATAACATCACCATTTTAGGTATCCTTCAAGTTCTTTTTTATCCTTACCCTGATAAAGAAAAATAAAAACCATGACAAGGTTTCAAACATACCTGTTAGAAGATTATCAAGATGTTGCATTAGATATTTGAATTATTTTAAGGTGAGTTGACTATTTTTTTACTGTTTTTGAATATATTATGATATTATCTCTAGTCTGTTGGAATACTTTAAAATATTTATTCTAGTGGAGATAAAATTTTAACAAAAAAATAAAAAAGTAAGACAATTCTTGTAATTTCACATGATACAACAATTGAAAAAAATGAGTGTGAGGATTAGGGGGGAACCATTGTATGGAAAATGATAGCAATTGAATGGTATTTTGTGTAAATGTATTTTATGGGGAAATTATATACTCTAAAATGGATATTATGATTTCATTTTTTACTATATATAAAATAAAAAATATACTGAATGAAATTGTTTTTGAACCATTTAGAAACTAAGAGATGTGTGTTTTGTGAAATATTGAATAACCCTTGAAAAGAAAAATAAAAACAAGATATAATCATGTTTTGTGAATAAATATCATTCGAGTATCAAAATTATTTCATAAAAAATATATTATTGTGACACCCATTTTTGTAGAATCTTAAGAAGAATAAAAAAAGAAAAAGACATCTTATTGTGTATGAATTCATTTATTGGTGTCGAATCACTTGACTAATGATAAATAACTAATGGTTATAAAGACCATAGGTTATCATTTAGTGATATTACTATGTTAGAAGATATAATATATGTTTTATAAGCTATTATATGATTATTAATTGAGTTTCATGTGTAATTCTAGAAGATATAAAATAATTTAATGATGTTTTCGTTGAGTTGATAGAAATATACTACATTAGTTAAAAATAATCATGACTATAACCAAAGATATATTTCCAAGAATAAATTCAAATAAACACTTAAATATATATATTGGGACTCTATATAACTATTTCACCTTAGGTTATACATGTAGATCACAATGTCACTAAATGAACATAGTGTAAAGTAGTAGTTAGAACTCCCATGCGAGACAAGAATTTACCAACCCAATGATATTATGAATGTTTAGGTGTGATAAACACCTAAACCATTGTAGTAACCTTTATCTCAATGAATAATAATTGACGGAACAAATTAAGACATTTTATCGAACCTAGTAAAAATATTTTTCACCTTATTATTACTTTATATGCATGCATGCTGTTGATTATTTCCATATAAAATATTAATATACATATTTGAAGTAGTTAAGAATTTTAGGTTAAATTTCCTATGGGGGTTAAAGACTGATAGGTTAATTGGTATTATAAAAAATTATTCATCATTTTATTCCCCCCATCATGTGTCTACAAAAATCCTATATGGAATATCACATTCAAAGGGATAATAAAAAGATAATGACCTCTCTTTATAGGAATACAATTCCAATAAAAAAAATCCCAAAACCATTGGCACTCTCTTTACCGGATCATTAACATCCTATGTTTTTTCTCTAGTTGGAACATATATTCTTAGTATAATTAAATACTTAAAAGTATGAAACTAATTAATAGTATCTTTAGAATGAGAAATAAAATGAGATACATTACCTTTTCAGTGAATCCTCTGTGGAACAACACCATGAAATGATAAAATGTAATGGAAATTTCAACCATATTCATCCCTATATAAGGAAAATGAAGCATCAATCTTCCCATCTCTAATGGATCAATTCTAAACGAAAGAATTGAGAAGGTTTCCTCTAATAAGCTACTTGAATTTCAATATACCCAGAATGTTCCATAATCTTTTCAAAGCCCCACAATCCCAAATCAATATTATAGTCTCAATTAAATCTTGCGAAGCATGATCTACCGGGGAGTTCCATATTCATAATCATTATAATGAAATTATATAAGTAAATAAATAATATTAATTATAATAAACATTAATTATATACAATATAAATTATATTAATTACAAATTATATTAATAATTATGTCATATAAACTATTAAAACCATTAATTATATTTATTTAATAATCTTTTAATTAAATAATATTTTATTAATAATTAATTATAATTATTTACTATTTACTATTGTTTATATTAATTAATTTTTGTTGAATATCTATTAATTAATAAATTTTATATTAATTATATTAATCATTAACTATATTATCAATACTTTATAATTATATTAGTTGTAATATTAAATATAAATTTCATATATTAGGATAAAGTGATCACAGACCACAAATATATACACACCCAAAAATTCTAGTATGTTAAGCCTTAATCATCCACAAAAGGTTGAAAAATCCCAACGGAACTATTCTATTACATATAAGTTACCCAAAGGCCCATGTTCTTGATGAATGGAAGATCCTAGTTAAGGTTTCCCAAATCCCATTAGGGAAATGAACCAGTGGCCATATATGATCAACCTTGTTTCATGTCATGTCATTGGTCTTTACACCTACTCTACCACTATAATAATGTTATGTTTCCATTTTTAGCACCACAAAAGGTCATCCATTCATCAGACATCAAAAATCTATATGGATAGAGGGTCAGTTGATAGGAACCAATACACCAATCACTCTTTCAAGTAACCCACCTAATGAATCAAATATGTATTCACATTACATCTCACTCTAGCAGTGCTATATGATCAACCTGGTCAAAAGAGAAGCCCATGTCACTAGTCAATGCACCGCACCTCCCCCTATTAACAAATATCATGGAATGATTCCCTTTTATTACATCATGGTTGGTCACCCCCCCATCTGATAATGAATATCCATATAGGGGTGGGGGTCGTTTGGTAGGTTCCAATGCACCCATTACTCTTTCAATACACCTACCTGGTGATGCCTATATGTCAACATTCCACACCATATACATAGTAGCATTGCATCATTCACTTGGTCTATCTATGCAACATTTTTTCATGGTGTCATGTAACAACTATATTCATGATAATGGTGTGGTCTATTTTTTAATGAGATTAATGGCCAGATAAATCCACCCATTAAGGGGGTGTCAGGATTTAGACTCTAATTGAGAATAATATTACGGGGTGATATTAACAATGAGACAATCTTCCAACTAAAAAAAATAAAGTTTCGGTAATGAGGATATAAGAATTTTATACAACATGACTATCCTAGGTCTTACCTACCACCATGTTCACAATCTGTCCTAGCTAAATTCGAGCTTTAAAAGAATCCAACCTACACCAATACTCATTCAATAAGGAGTGACCACCTTACATGTACCACATAACAATGTCCCGAGGATATTATTAAATATTAATTATATTATCAGTTAATAATTATATTTATAACTTTTCCATCATTATTATTTAAATTATGATTTATTAATTACTACTTATTCAAATCATATAAATAATTATTTAATTATAAATATCTTAATTATGAATTACATTAATTAATAACATGTTTATTATTATTAATTATTTTACTTACATAATTAATTATTAATTTTATTTTTTATATTATTATACATATATAAGAAAAAATAAGAAAATAATTAAAATAATATTTTTAAAAAGGTTCATAATAATCATGAACGTCATTTACTCTTATTAGTTAATCAATGAGTATGAAGCATGGACCTTTTTTTAATATTCTTGTTTCAGAGGGAAGTGTGGATAATTTTTATGCTTCATGGGAACCCATTTCCAAAATATTTACAAAACCTAAAATTTGTGCCAATTTTTTTAAAAACCCACTAAATACTCAAAGGAGGTCCTATGGAAAATATTGGGTGCTCATTATGAAGGGTAAATTTTCTAATTAATATGATTTTTGAATCAATATCTTATTTACATGCTCATTGGATTAAAGAAATGAAAGTCATGGAATGTATTGGGAGTTTATTTTAATCTTGTATATTAATAGTTTTTATTTGTGATCTTGGTCCATTATTGGATATGATAGGGAAATAATATTGATGGGATGAGCATGGATTATATGGGGTGGTTAGGTTTCTATTGTAAAAATTTCAATATATGCAGAGTTCAATTTATATTATATTTAAAATTTAATTCAAAACGTGAATCCATTTAAGTTCAAATTAATAGATTAGCTATATATTTTATAAAATAATTTTTGTTTCCCCACTGTCAACAATCTAAAAAGAATTTTTAGTGGTAAAACATGTCAAGAATGTCCTTTCTGTTAAGTATGGATTCTTTAATAGTGCTAAAAATTTCCATAAAAATAATACATTATCAACCATTTTTAGCTTTGATAAATTCTACTTTTCATAGTGTCAAGAAAAAACATGACCCATTGCTACACTCAATTTGAGTAATATAGAAATGCAAAAAAACATAATATAATACACATAAAAAATCATTAAATTTAAAAAATAATCATCATAAGAAATATAAAACATTCTATAATTGAGGGAATAAATATAACATATAAATATAATTTTTTCAACACAGAATCATCCATGATGTTATTGTTTAAATTTTATTAAATATTAAAACATGTTTGGTATTGGGTATTGATGAATTAAGAAACTTATGAATTTTAAGAAACATTAAAATTATACATGTAATTATAGTGATAAACATGTACATTTAAACAAAAATCAAATTATTTTTTATTAATAAGACATAATAAATTTAAATTTAGTTTGAAATTAAAAAACAAATCATCAATAAAACCATCCACCTTATGGATTTAAATGAAAAATAGTGAATTCAAATATTTCATAAATGAATCAATTATCTCTTTCGTAGTTATTATCAACTATCTTAATGTGTTTACTGAATATTATGTATGTGATTTTTGTTTTTAATTTATTTATCAATTAAAACAGAAAAAATCACATTAGTTCATTTAAAAAAACACATGTTCAAATGACATACATTTTATTCCTATAGGTCCAGATTAATAGTAGATCATTTTCATTGAGTTTTATAACAACACAATATTTTCTTTCCTATTTTGAGTGTATGACTTTTGTTTAAAACAGAAATATCATTTCAATATTGAAAACATGTAATTAGAGTCATACATTCTACACCACATGTTGTAATTACATGATATTAATTCATACATGTCACAAATGATTCAATTATTGTTTTTATTTAGTTTCATCAAAATATGAATTCATTTTTTCAATTATGAGTATGAGATAAACATTTTTAACTTATTTAAAACATAAAATAAAAAAATAAACAGTATGTTATTATGAATACAAGACACCTCAAAATGACATGAAGTTATTCTTATGTGTCACAAGTGGATCAAATATAATTTTTATAGAGTTTAATAACAATTTGAGTGAGTTTTCTTATTCTTGACTATGTGAAAACATATTGAACTAAAAAAATAATTTTTATATTTAAAAAATTTAAATTATATCACACCATCTACCCCATATGTCCAAAATATGTGCATTTAATTTATATATTTCCAAAATCAATTAACAATAATTTTTGTAGTGTTTTATAATAATATCAGTGTTTTTGAACTATTTTTAGTATATGATGTTAATTTTCCATTCATTTAAGAGATAGAATGTAAATAATATATATTATGTTATTCTTTCTAAAATGTGAGTCAGAATTATGTGTGATTAATTCATATACATAAAAAATCAATAGATGATCATTTTACCTGAGTTTTAATACAATTAAAGAGTTTTTCTCAGCTTGGAGTATTTCATGATGGTTTTGAACCAAAATATCATTTTTAAATTTAAAATAATGACTTTTAGTCACACCATCCACATAAAATTTATAAATGTCATGCGGTTAATTAATATAAGTCCAAATGAATCAAGGATTAATGTCATATTGTTTAAAATAAATCTGAGAATATTTGATTAGATTAGATTATATGATGTTTGTTTTGTACAAATTTAACACTTATAATAAAAATATACACAATAGATCTTTCTGATGAAGACATGCATCAAAATTAATTAGAGTTTATTATAATATTTTACAAATGAATAAATTATTAATATCCTAGAGATTCTTGAGAATACACAATAATTTGACCATATTTTATTATGTGTGGCATATTTTGAACTAAATTTTCAATTTTATATTAAAAAATACACTTTAAGTAATACCACCCACAAAAAATATAAGAACGATGTGATATTAATTCATACATTTCATAATTGAGTACATTTTTTGAAGTGCTTTATGAACATCTGATAGTGTTTTCCCTATTTTGAGTATGTGATCAAGGTTTTTAATTTATTAAACATGTAAAATAGAAAATTACACTTTTGGTCATCCTAACAAAACCACATGTCAGAATGATGCATGATTTGTTCGTACAGAGTAATAATGAATTAATGATCATTTGTCTTAAGTTTAAAGAAATTTATATATATTTCTCCATTTTTAGTATGTGACAGACCTTTTGAACCAAAATATCATTTTTATATTGAATGCACACATGATGAACTAGGAAAACCAAAAACTAAGAAAATAATTTCTTGACAAATACCTCTTTATGAATGATAAAATGGTCTTAAAAATTACAAAATTATTTTCAATATGTCTAAAGAAATCATAGTTTTCAAGAAAATATCTACAATAAAAATCAAACCAAAAATATTTAAATAACAATAGTACATTTGAAGTTAATTTTTTTGACTCACCTAATATATAAATTTATAGTTGACAATACAGACCAATTCTATTGGTATTATAGTGTGAATAACTAGTTAGTATTTTTTTTCCAATTATAAGCACCACACTAAGAAACAATATTTCATTATAATATTTACAAATTTTAATTTATCAATTGAATAATAAAATCCTTTTTCTCAGTGTGGTGGTTGGATTTGAAAAAAAGTAAAATCTTGTTATTAACATTATGATACTAGTAAGATTAAATAAACCATTTATTTAGAAACTATTTTCCTTAAATTGGATGTAAATTTATTATTCGAGGTCTTATATCAAAATTGTTATCACAAGGAATTAATATATATATATATATACAAAAATTATTGTTAATGATAATATAAATATTTAAATAAAATATAGATAAATATCATTTGACGTGTTTTATTTATTAGGGAATGTAGTGAATATGGTATTGTCTAAATCACAATTTAGACATAAAATTTTCAATATATGTTCTTACTGAATACAAATCAGGTAAACAAAACACATATTATATATAGAAATTCAATTATATGCCTAAAATAATTTTATAATTTTATTTTTTTCTTTAATTGTTGAATTATTTTCCCAATTTATCAATTATATGAATTCCATATTTATGGGTTCATTTAAGATAAAATATATTATCTATACTATGTTCAATATGAAATTTTTATGATGTTTATATGAAAAGATAATCTTCTAATGAATTTACATATTATTTTGTATTAGCTTTCATTACCAAAATCACAATGGAAGAATTTTCATTTGTAGGATCATAGATATAATAAATATTCAATACATGTTATAATATTATGAAGGTATTATATTTTTATTCTTACATAATAAGACTTACTTTCACAAATCATAATTTATCATACATTCACTACCAACACATCTATATTATATAATTGGAAATTTTTAATGTAATATATTCAACATCCATTATTTTTTCAAATATTATAATGTAATACATTTCTACATAAATTGGATTTATATCTTTGAATCTTGATACATGAATCAATTTATAAATAATAGTGACTCTATTATTTGTAAATACACAAAATTCATCATGTTACGTTATAAAGAACATATAACATCAAATTGTGTATCCATTGATGGATAATAAATGAAAACTTACCCTTTTCATTAACCATATCAATTTTGAATAGGGGGATTTTTTATTTTTACATAAATATATATAAATGTGGTAATTAAACATGGAAAAAAACTATTCATTGTGTGTATTTTATAGAAACCATAAAACCAACTTCTATTAAAATTCCTAATGAATATTCCAATAATTGTGAATATATGGTATGACCTATGTAATATTATATAAAAATATAGAAGAATTTGTTTCCAATATGTGGTGGTTATCATCACAATATCTTCTCCTAGATTTACTTTACCTTTTATAGACCTTTCATAATGAGATGTATCAATACTAATGATACTCATACTGGATAAGAATTCATTAAAAAATCCAATTTCTTTTTATAAAATATAATTTTCCATAATACAACATTCTGGGTGAGTTTGATTGTTAAAATAAATTTATAATATCATAATATAGAGTTCAATGGGGAATATCCATCTGAGATTCACAAGGCCACAATGTGAATTCTTGGGTTTCCATATCAATTACATGGGTAGGTTTCTTCATTTTCTAGGCTTCATTTTGATTATCATGGATGATAATTCTTTGGGAGGCATCTAATGTAAGATTTTAGATTTCCCAAAACTGTTAATTTTTTGTTACTCATGTGTTGAGGGGTTTTGAGGATTTATTGGTGGAATTCATGAAGTCAATGGAAGGAATGAGATACCATATGTGAGAATACAAATGATTGTGTTTTTCATGACATGAAGGTATGTGTCTGATAATGAGTTTTTATTGTAATTATTAATCAAATCATTGTGAATTGGTGTCTCATAGGGGTTTACTCCTTGAGATATTGTATTCTTAAAGTTTTAGGTTGGAATAATAGTGATGTTGTTTCTAGATTTATATATTGAGTGAAAAGTTTTGAAAATATTTTTTATGGATATACTCTTATGTATTTAATTTTCTATTTTTTTCATGACATGGAAAATGTTTTTTCATGCCATGAATGATTAGGGGAGAAGTTTTTTGGTTGTACCATATTGAATATCATTGTGTTATTCTATATAGGAAACACCATCTCATCTATGTTATGGGTGAGAAAATGGATGGGGGAGGCTTGGTAACACAACATGATTCTTTAATGTTTCAACATCATCATGTGACACCCTTCACCATTCCATGAAACCCTTTTGTTATTGAAGAAAAAACTATTTACTATGATATAAAGGGGTATCCACATGGGTATTCCATGATATGATTCTCAAATGTTGTCTTTTCATGGGGTGATAGACTATTATCACACTATAAAAGTAGGATATTTAGTTTTATATATAATTTAGAGGTGACTATAAAATTTATCCTTATCCAAAATTCTCCACTAGATCCCTATGTTATTGTTAGATAATTTTTGATGTACCTAGTCCCCAAAGATTGATCCGTAATTATTTTCTTGTATGATAACTACCTTTAATCCAAGGTAGCTTCGTATCTATTTTCCTTATTTTTTATCATATCTACTATCTTATGATCATTTATTCCATACAATATTGGTATCAATTCCACAAATTTCTATGGTTTTTTTATTAATGGGTAATGGATTATTCATGAATAATTATTTCATTATAGTTCATGGATTTACCTTGTGATTTTGATTTGGTATTCTTCATCAATTTCTTCTATTCCCATATAGTGAATATTAGATATTAATATTTAGGAAGGAGTTTTCTATGATTTTCTTCTTTATTTTAGTTTCTTGATATGTTATGAATCCTTCCATGTTACCATATTAGTCTTTAATCCCATTGTTATCTATTTTAATCTTATGATACTTAAATAATTTGCATTTTTATCCATTAAAAATTAATTATTAGTTTCAAAATTCTTATTTTCAATTGAAACCATCCCATTGGAAATAATAATATGTGACTTTTAATACTAGTTCAAACGTCCATGAACTACCCATATACTAATTTCATAAATTAATTATGATATGGTATGTTCTTACTCTTACTCGGGGTTCAGAGGATATAGTAGATCTAGAGGGGAGAGGATGTTATTTACAGATATATTTTATAATCAAAATATTATCTCAGGATTAGTGATATTGATTTTGTATAGTTGATGGGGTATTATATTATCCTTTTTCCATATTTCATAGATTTATTGTACGACATTGTTATAATTCCTTGTATTGAATTTATTCATTTTATTGATTTAGACATTTTTAATAGTGAATGTTCATCATTCTATGATATAATGAACAATATGGAAGCTTTACATATTAAAATACCTGGATAATGGTGAAATATTTTGTGTATGTATTGTAAAAAAGGTAATGTTGAATGATAAGAGTGGATACAGAAAGGTGAATTTGATTTTATGACATTCTGTCATTAATACCAATGTATTTCATTTCTAATGATGAACTAATTTGTTGACATTATGCTGGTTCATAGGTGTATATGCTACTATATTGTTTTTATAATGTAATTTTGGAATTATATGAGTAAATGGAAAGTGGTATGAATTTGATCATGGGTAAAATTATAATAACAATTAATGTGATGGATGGTACCTCAAGAAAGGATGCCCCAAATAATGTAATCTAGAATTAACATCAATTAACTTGAGCTATATAAAGTGCTATTTAGGATATTATGAATTCAGGGATGTTACTTAGTTTGGGTGGGAATGTTTTATTAATAAGGGTTGACATCATGGGATAAATTTGAGAGTTGAGTAGGATTAGTGGACTAGTTTCTTTTCTTTTCTCTCAAAAGGTTAGTTTATCTAAGAGACAATTTTGATCTTTAAGTGAGTTTAGGTGTTCCATTGTTGTAATCTTGAGATCATTTTCCTCTTTATATTAATTTAACTTTTCTATGGTACTTATTTTAGGTTTGGGTTGATAGTGAGAGGTTATATTTAAAATTGGGGAATTGGTTTTCGTTCATGGAGTAATAAGATTACACGGGCTTTGGTGTCTAGGTCATTAAGTGGTTATGCATAATGAAATAAATAAATAACTAGGATATAGAAACTTAATACATCATGTATAAATTATGCATTTACCAAGACAATTTTAATGATAATTAGTTATAAAAGTATTTAAATTTTGGTAATGATCTTGAATGGGTGTTATTATTTTATTATCACTTGAATCATGGTTGTTTCATATGATATATTGTGATAAATTATTGACTATTATTATATGTTCTTTTTAAGGGAATAATTCATTTTATGATTTTTTGTTTTTGAGACTATTTTTTATCTTGTAATATTATAAATTTAGACTATAATGTATTTTAGTTATGTGTATACTCACATGAGCTATACTATCTTAAGTTTTACTGTATCTATAATTATGTTTTAATAGAACTAAGTTATTATTTTTATAGTCATTATACAAAACAATGATAGATGTTTGTTATAATAATTTATATACAAATATTGTATGTAATTACATGATGCGAATTGTATGTATATGAATGCTATAATGGATCAAGGTTATGATACATGAACATATTTATCAAATGTAACATCTTAATGTTTTGAAATGTACACATGTATTTAGGTTGTGATGGATTAAGGTTATTTCATGTTCTCTAGCTCTAACAACTCTCAGTATAATAATAGTAGAAGAGATAATGATTTTTTAGTGTGTTTTTTATAATTTGGATAAGGTTTTGGTGATGTGATCATGAAGTGATAGTTGTAATGATGTGTCGGTGATTGTGAACCATTTATTATGGTGTTCAAATGGATGATATATTAGAACAGTTATAACTATTTAAAGGAAGATGATTTATTTCTATACTTTTATCTATTATTCCTAAAATATTTAAGAAACTTGATATTATCCTCAATTATTTATACCAATTTATTATTGAATTAATAAGGTTAAAGGTGATTATTATATAATTCACTTATATTATATTTTCTTATATCTTTGCATACTTGCTCAACCATTCAGAGGATTTTGATATTTTCTTTTTTACTTTATCTCACTATTACCTATACTGACATATTTACTTCAAATGAAACTATAAATTTTTAGAAAATTGATGGTACTGAGTAATCCAAAGATCCCAGCCCTCTAATTTTTTATTGAGTTTTATTTTCATGAAAGTTTGAGGGATATTGAGGATAATTTTTCTCAGGAATATGGTGTGGACTATTAGAGATTATTGATGAATTTTGTTTTTTTAATTTTTTTGGTTTTTATTATATGGAATGTTTTTATTTAATGTCTATATACATATTTTATTGGTGGTTCTCCATAATTTTCTTGGAATTTTTATGGTAATTCCTCTCACATGTGTATCAAATAACCATAGTGTAAATCACTATAGTGTTGCATATTTTAGATTAGATTAAAGGTTCACACTCATATTTTCTTCTAACCATTTTTATTTTTGTGATGTAGGATCATGAAAATGTTGTACTAGAGCTTACGTTTGAGAATAAATATTGATTTTGGAGTTATGAATAGATAAAGAGTAAATGGATTTGAAAGAGTTAGATTAAAATTTAACTTAACTTATAATGGATGTGGTGTAATGAATTTAAAACATATATTTTAGACCCCATGTTAATATTTACTGAACACTACTGTCATAGTTATTAACAATGGCTCTAATATCATGTACTCCTATGATTCGATATTAGAACCATGATAATTAACTAAAAATTATAAGGAGATAAATTTACTAACTGAAAGGTACAAAATTTAGGAAGGGTGGAAGTATCATTATCTTAGGTTGTATTCAAGTTTAGATTTGGATTTGTGATTTTGTTTATTATGTTGGTTTTTTTAAATTACATTGGTATTATGTAGTCTTTATAAATATATTTCATCCATTATGATATATTTATTCATTCTAGTTTAAACACTATTTCCTAAAATTAATGATATGATATGATTCTTATGATTAATTTCATGATATGAAATATTAGATTAATAATTTAATTTTTAATTCATGTTATTTTAAATGCTATGAGATCTTAATATGATTTTAACTTTTTATTTTAAATTAATTCCATAATATTATAGTATTATTTTAATGGTGGTTAATCATATATAAAGAAGGTTATTACAATGTATATCTTCTTAGTAGCATCTTGATTAATCATGCACTGATGACTACATATTGATGGAGTTAAATGTTTTTTGAATACATGTGTCAAGAACATGTTTTTGATTTAATTGTTTCCTAATATAAAATTATGTTACATGTTATCAAAGCTCAAATTTTCCCAGTTCTATTTTTAGAAAACTCTTGTGAAAATTATGAGACCATTCACTCTGATGGATTGTGATTCTGAGGCACATAGTGCCCAAAATTATCCATCCAAAAATGTTATGATTTAAAAATATTATTTGAGTATTTTTGATGAAAATGTTGAATAACTATAAATAGGTTCATGGATCTGAAATCTAAGGGAAACATAGCATTAAAAATAGTGGTTTTACCATAGGTTCGACTTATGTTTAGTTAGAGTGGGTCTCCAATGTGAAAACCTGAAAATTGCCTAATCATAAATAAAATAATAAAATATAATTATTTTATTTTCAAGTCCTTATAACTCATGAACGGTGACTCCTATTGAAAATATGGGACCATTATTGAGCTCTTTAGGGTGTGATTTCCTTAGGTGGAGCCAATAATCAGCCGGCATGGGCTGATTGTGAAAGTTTGTTTTTGGGATGTAACCATTAATAAAATGATTTAAATAAAAGAAATTATTTTATTTTTTAATCCACATAACACAAAAATGCTGACTCAGACTGAATGTATGATACCACCATCGAGTTCACAATGAGATGTTCTCTTTAACGAGGACATAACATCTACTGGCATGGGTTGAGTGAAAAAGTTATTTTTCATCATTCCTAAACTAAAATTACATAATGAAAATAAAGTAAACTTGGATAGTTTTTTTATTCAAAATTGAGTTTTGCTAAAACGCAACGACGTTGCAACCCAGGCGTAACAGAAACACTATTTCATATATGAAACGACACAGTGAAGATGCGATAACCGAAATGTATAAACACTTTTCATAACCTTAATGGATTAATAGAATTCAAGATCACTGGAAGAGGATAATGGATTCCCCTAACTGATTAGAGGATTTTTTTGGCATGAGACGAATGAAAATGAATGAAGAATCACAAAAAATGATGGGTTGAGGATTAAGGAACGACGAATGATGAAAATGAAATTCTGATTTTCTTCATTAAATGATCCTACCCGAAGGTAGGGAATTTTTTGAGTCAATTTATATTTCCTATTTTCCTTAAATCTCAATGAAAAACGTGAATCATTTAAAAATGGAATGATTTATGAATCATGCGTTCTATTGAGGTCTGGGTTTGAATTTGGGATATTCATTTGGAAATTGGATTCATGATAAACCTATGATTAGAATTGGTTCTATTTATTCATTCCTTAACTCTAATGTGGGAGGATCAAGGCGGACATGAACAAGGCCCGATCCCCCCACCTCAGGTGTTCATGTGAATTTCTTCCTCCCCTATTCATTTAATTTCTATGATCTCCATTGCCACAATAATTTGAGAGAGAATGAAGAACTCCAATTGAAGTAGTGATCCATGGTATATGAGGGGACTCCAATGGCAAGAAAAGGTTGTTATAGGAGGCTGAGATAGTCGAGGGACATGGCTTGGTGGCCATGGTGGCGCTAGGGGTGGCGCGCACCAGTGGCGTGACACAATGGCAGAGGAGGCTCACGGCAGGAGGCCAAGTGAGGCACATGGGAGACTACGGCTTAACAACCTTTGCGGTGTGTGCTGGTCGTGCATCGTGACAGTGAATGGGGCCCAATACATCCACCACGGGCGGTTGTTAATGGCCTCTAGAAGGTGGCTCGAGCGGACGTGGTGAGCCATGACACGTCACAAGGCTGGAGGTCCACTATCCAGCTGGACCGCGATGGCTTCCCACGGTGCCCGCCATATCATGGATAGACCAGACCCACCACCTAGATGGTCTAGGCCAGACCTACCTAACTGGGAAGTGACACGTCCGTCCGATAGGGTCGCACTAGACCCGGACCCAACTAACCCTTCTTTACTAAAATCTCCATAACTTCAAAATCAAGTGTCCAATTGACAATACATTTGTGGTGTTGGGATCCTTGGAAAGAGATAGTCCTTTTAACATACTCCAAGTGAGTTTTTGTGAATGTTGGGATATGACCAATGGCTTGAATATTAGATTATCCCATAATCAAGTGCACTACAAGTATCGATCTTGTGGTTGGATATGAGGAGAATGAAGTGATGAGTGGACCTCAGTGGCCTGATAGCCATGTAAAGATCATTGTCCCAAAAAATGAGTAAACCATAATGGCCTAGTATACGAGTTGACCTAAGTGTCCTAGAAGACTAGTGGACCTCAGGGGCCTGGGAGATGAGCAGACCATAGTGTCCTGACAGACTAGTCAAACCAAGTATCTTGGTAGCTGAGTGGACCTCAATGGTCTAGATGATGAGCATACCATAGTGGCCTAGTAGCCAAGCATACCTTAGTGGCCCAATATAAGAGCAGACCTCAATGGTCCGACAGACCTCAGCGAACCATCAGTGATGTGTCTCTTAGTAGTACAATATGTTCAGTGTTATGGCTGAAGTAGTGCACTTCAGGTAGTTCCCAGTGTTTTCTCTTAATGCAGGGACCAAATAATCATGACCTCTTAACAAAGGTCTCTGATGACAGGGTGTCTAAAGGGGAAAGTTTTCCTCAGATGATAATTCCTTGAATATAATCCCATGACAATGAATTGACTATGAAATCAAGACTCCCTATCTCAGTGAGAGTAGTTGTATCAGGTAAACATCCTGATTTATCTATACCATATTTTCCCTCAGAGACATTTGGTAGACTTGGTCTACGTGGATAATACCAGATAGCTCGAGAAGTGGGATCTGCCTGAATCGAGTGTTCTATGCACATAACCATATGATTGGACGTAGATGAGACATTGTGTCTTGGAATCCATTATGAGTATACCAAGATATTCTTATTATTTGGTTTAATCATATATACATGTAATGAAATTAATGTACCATTTTTGTGGTGTTTACTTGGTTGTATTTTTCATTGTGGTTTTTGGGGTCCCCAAATGTGTATTGTTTTACTCACACCTACATGAGTTTTTCCCACAAATGTCATGTCTTTATTAGTTGATCAACAGTATGGTGGAGTCCTAGGCAGAGAAGGACTAGGTCTAGGACTAGATGGTGCCTTGTGATATCAGACGAGTTGAGGTGTTTCTGATAGCTTCTACTGTAGCTTCAGTACCCTTGTTTGCAGGTCAGGATTTTCATTTTCATTATTTTAGTGGGCTTGTATGATAACCCCAATACACATTACTACTTTACCTTTTGTCACACTTTGTTGTTGGGTTATAGTTGTATGAGTTCATTTTCATTACTTAGTGTTTTCACATTCCATTCCTATGGCTTTTAGGTGGGTGTGTGTTTTTGAGTAATTGAAAAAATTCCTACCATTTGTGGGATATACTTACTCAGTGCTAGTCTCCACCCCTGGCCCATTCGAGGTGGGATTGGGGTTTTCATGACATGGGCCCTGGGGGTTGGGTCTGGACAAATTGGTATTGGTGGAGGTTAGTACTAACTTGGGACTAAGAGTTTGTGAGATTGGTTTGGGGAATCTGTGTTAAGTGTTTCGGGTTTGGATATTAGGTTAGGGACACCATTTTTGGTGTGGAGGCCAACTTATCCGTACACCAAGACTCTGGGAACCTATTTTTTGACTCTGTACATGAAAAAACTAGTTGTAGGTAACTAAAGGTACATGCATCATATTGGGACGAGTTGTGTTTTTTTATCATGTTCTTATTGAGTCAGCTCACTAGGTATACTCTATTGATCATGGTACATCTGGTTTTGTTTCAAGATGCTTCAACAGAGATAACCATTCAGGATTCTACTGCATGATCATGAGGATGTTCTGTGGGGTGATAATATGTGTAAAGTGTTTCTTACCTGAGAAGGAACCACTATGTGGTATACTATTTGTACCACCACCTTTGGAGTAGTAAAAGTTACTCATAGTACTAGTGGATGAGATGTGTGGGTTTAGCACACATCACAAGTTTCAGAGATAGAGACCCATTAGGTTCTGGGTGGTGCCTGACTCATAGGTGGCTAAGGACTGGTTTGAGATGGTGAAAGTGTTTTCCATCTAGTCAGTGAACAATTATATTAGATGGAAGTCCTGGAAGTGAGCCTTCTATGTGGCTTAGTTGGGTGATTATGGGGTTTAGATTACCTGATCTTATGATGAGGTGACTTTTCCCTGGACAATGCTTAAGAACCATTCATAGATATGGGGGATCTTGACCTAAAATCCAAGGACTATGCATTCCCAAGAGATGCTATAGCTTCAAAAGGATGACATGTCGATAGATGTGTATTCATCGAGGTGTATTGACCTTTCTCTAAACTCGATGAATTTGACATGACATGTGATTCAGGGCTCATACCTCTGAGTGAGTTGTGTTTACTGAAATCCAAGCCAAAAAAATAATTTTTGTATTCATACTTCTGCTAGGGTTCTAGATAGAACCTTTTATGTTGAATGTCATTGAGATGAGTAGATATAGGAAGTGGATGTCAGTAGTGGGAAACAGGAAGATGCCGTCAGTTTCAGAGACATGAATGTTTGGTATATTCCAAGAAGAGGTCCCAAGGTAGGGTATCCACATTTCAAGGATCATAGGGCGAGTGCAAATACCCTAGAATGTATTAGTTCTTTTCAAAATATTGTAGGGGACATCTCGCTAGAGATTTTATAGCCTATCGTACTGATAATGAAATGGTGGATATGCCACTAGGGAATAAACAACGACATGAAAATATTAATTTACATGGATGAAGATGTCGCACAGGATCTAGGAGAGCATCATTAGGTGGTCTACATTTTGACATGCTACAACAATCACCCAAATGTGGTCCTCACCATGGTCATAGTGTTTGAGGACAATGGAAGGGGGTAGCTATATGTGACCAAGGATTATGAACCAAGGGCTCCAAGAATTATTTGAGGTATGGTCTGTGTCTAATCATTGCATTGATATTAATATACACCAGTTATAATCATTCCTTATTATCAAAAATCGTATTCAAGACCTAGAGTTCCAGAAAAAACATTTACTTGTATCTTATGTCTTGGGATACCTATGGGAGGAAACTTGATAATCACACTCTTACGGATTGTGTGATTTGTCCCTTGAGGGAAGAGTTTCAGTTGGAACCTCTTAGTGGAAGCATCAAGGCCTTACTGCATTAGTTTGGGTATTGACTGGTCATCCAATGTTCATGCTCAAATTGACTATTTTATGCAAAAGGATATGATATGTTCGGAATGATGGAATCAGGGTTTACTGGGTCATTGAAAAAGGAAACCCATGAAGCATGAGATAAAGTCAACCATAGAAGGGTGTAACCGATAACACTTGAGTCATACATCCTTACCCACATGGTATTAGATGTTTTGAGGTTTTAGATCTTAGTAGTAGTGAGATAGTAGAGGGACATATTTCGAAAATATGTTTCAAGGATTACATTCCCACTGGGAGATGGACTTCTTCATCATTCTACACCCCATGATGGCACTGATATCAACATCAGTATATAGGATGGATTTCGAAAAGTTTCATGAACTATGGATGTAGTTGGGGGAACTGTAGAAGAAAGGATAATTATGAACCAATGATTTAGGTTATGTGTGGATTACCAAACCTTTAACCAAGTGGTTGTAGAGAATGAGTACCCACTACCAAAGTGATGATGGACACATCAGTTAGTTGAAAGGGGTGTACTTTTGTGTGGATGGAATGGTTCCCATATGTCTTTTAGAAACTAAGATAGAATATGACGAGGGCCCTGATATTTATATTGCAACGATAGTCTTCACATTGATGATGTGATGATAATAACTCCCTGGGAGAACAGTCTACCTTCTACTCTAACCACAATAGTTCCACGTATATATTCTCTTAAAATTATTTTATCATGATACAAAAATTATTTTTGGACTTTCTCTAGGAACTTGGCTTTGAAGTAATCTATACTTATAGTAAGGGGAACATAGTAGAATATGCTCTCAGTAAGAGATCCAGTTCTATTTTCTGAACGAGTAATCATGGTAGATGGCATCGTTACTATTATCTTTCGTGTATGGGGATAATACAGCTTATATCCAGTCATTGGTTATTACCCATCCACTATTAAATGATCAAGGGAGGAAAAAATCTATGAAACTGACTGTTAGTCTATATATTCTTAGTTATCTACAAAGAATAACCCTGATGTACATTCAAAATGTGTGGAGAACATTGTTATTTTTAGAGGATCCATAGTTGTTGTATTGATGCCTGTAGTTGCAAGATTCATTAGGGTTTCTGTGTGGGTGTCAAGGTGGACACTAATAATGATGGAACAAGTTGATGTTTGGATTTCCTATTGAGATAAAAAGCTGAATTCTTATATGAATCAGTTTTGTGGGTTGTTCTTTCTCTTTATGGGGGTACTAGGAAGGATGTGGGATGTGATATCAATCAACTTCATGATGGGTTTACCATGTACGTCCAGGATATACGACACAATCTATGTGATTGTTGAATGACTCACCAAGTTGACCCACATTATAAATACCATGGAGTAGAGTTTAGTAGAAGGCTTGAGATGCCTATGCATGCTTGAGATTTGATTGGGGATAGTTAGACATTGATGACATAGAAACTATTGTAGAGTTTTTGGTAGATATTGAGAATCAACGAGATAGTAATCTATGTGGGAAATTAATTCCTCAAGCACCTGTTTAGTGGAAACATAAGAACCTCTAAGTGATCATGTGTGAGAGGGAGACATAGGTTAGTGACCATACCCTCATCTATTTTGGAATAAATTTGTTCCACTTTGGGGACATAAAGACTTAAGGTGGCGGTAATGTAACGACTCATATTTTCTCGGTTCATTTTTTTAAAAATTCATAAAAAAAAATAAGACTGGGAACTGAGATGGTGTGTGATTCCTAGGCCTAGAGTGCCCGAAATGATCCTTCAAAAAATATTTTTTTTAAAAATTTTTCTTAATCAGTTTTACTAAAAATGTAGAATAAATCTCAAATGGGATCCCAAATAAAAAATATGAGGGTACTGTTGTGTTCACAGTTGTCGATTCACACTAGACATGACTTATGTTTATTCAGAACAGGTCTTCAGTGAGAAAACCTGAAAATGAAATAAATGTAAATAAATTAATTAAATAAAATTATTTTATTTTTATCTTCCTTATAACTCATGAATGGTTACACGGATTGAAAATACGAGACCACCATTAAACTCATGATGGTGTGCTTTAATTAGGCAGGGCCTAACATTGGATACTATGGGCCTACTGTGAAAGTTGGATTTTGGGATGTAACAATAAATCAAATGATTTAAATAAAATAAATTATTATATATTTCAATCATCATAACAAAGAAATGGTAACTCAGATTCCAAATATATGACGACCGTTGAGTTTGTAATGAGAAGTTCTCTTTAAGAAGGACATAACCTCCACTGGCGTGGGTCGAGGGAAAAGTAATTTTTCTGGATTTTTAAAATAATGTTACTTGAAGAAAATAATATAAACTTGAGGAGTTTATTTTATTCAAAATTTTGTTTCTATGCCACACAATGGCATTGCAACCTAAGCATAATAGAAATTCTATTTCATAAAAAAACAAGGTAACAATGCTATGACTCAGTGTAACAGAAACACTGAAACATTTTTTATCTATTTAATGGATTAAATGAATATTGGATCATAGGAAGATGTAAAGTATTTCTCTAAACCTTTAGGGGATTTCCATTATCAAGTGATGAATGAAGACAGACTATGAATCCTCAACGATGATGGGTTGAGGATCTATGAATGATTAACGATGGTGGTGAAACTTCGATATTCTCCATCGAATGATCCAACCTCATGTTTGGGTGTTAGTTTGATTTAATTTATATTTTATTATTTCTTTAAAACTCAATGAAGGATGTGATTTTTTCAATGAATGGAATGTTTCATGGATTTTTCATGCTATTGTTGGATGGGTCTTATTTTAGTATTATCATTGAGATATTGGATACATGTTGATATTAAAATTATAATAGGTTCTATTTAATCATTTGTAATCTCAATCATGGGATGATCAAGGGCGACATGAACAAGGAATGATATTCCCTCTTTTGGTGTTCATGTGAATTTATTCCTCCCATATTATTTCGATTTCCCCGATCTTTGTTTCTTGAATAATACATGAATGAATGAAGAACCCCAATGGCTGTAGAGATCCACAATCTAGGAGGGGATTTTAATGGTAAGAAAACGACATGAAAGGAGGCCAATATGGTGGAGGGATGCAGATTAGTGGCTGCAGTGGTGCACATTGTGGGTGTGTCACAATGGTGGAAGAGACCAGCTGTAGGTGGTTGTGGCTCAATGTCCATGGAGGCACATGTTGGTAAAGGAGGCCTGTGACAATTACTGTGGGCGGTGGTCAAAGGTCTCCAGTAGGGGATAGAGTCTGTGACCCCCAATGGCCACCATGCCCTAGGCAGACCGTACCAGCCCACCCAGTGGGCTGGTGCACCTTACTGTATAGGTCCCATGGCTGAGTAGGTCTGGGCCGAGTGGACTAGGTCAGACCGGACGCAGACTCAACCTAACCTTTTATAACAAAATGTCCATTACTTAAAATATTTGCATCTGATTGACGATATGTTTCAGTTGTTGGGACCATCGTGATGAGAAGTTTCTTTTAAAATAATCCAAGGGAGATTTTTGTGGATGTTGTGATTTTTCCAATGGATTTAGGAGTATATTGTCTCGGAATCAAGCGTATCTTGTGTGGGAATCCTATGATTGGATATGATGAGAAAAAATTGACGAGCATACATTAGTGGATCGGTATCCCAGAGGACCTCAGTGTCTTAATAGATGAGTGTAAATTAGGGTCCCAGTAGCCAAAAAGACATTAGTGGCATGAAAACCAAGCAGTACCTAGTGGCTCAGTTTCTAAGAAAACCTTAGTATCCTAACAGACAAGTAGACCTTAGTGGCCCAAGAGCAGAGCGGACCTCAGTGGTCCAAGAAAGGAGTGAACCTCATTGGCGAGACATACCTCAGTGACTCATTAGGAATGAGTCCCTCATTAGTAAATGATGATTAGAAATATGACTGAAGAAATGTACTTCAGGTAGTTTACAGTGAGTTCTCTCTGGGAGGGGCCCAAGGAAGTGGGACCTCCTAGAAAAGGTATTTGATGACTTGGTGGCTCCTAGAGCGAGTCCTCCCAGGATGAGTGTGAATTGTATTGAATTATGTGAAAAAGGATAGGTTCTGACATCGAGCCTCTTTGTATTTATGATACCATACATCTTAGGGAAACATAATGGAATACCATGAACATATGTTCTCTCAGATACCTTAGGTAGACTTGATCAATGTTGTTACTACTAGATATCTCGAGGAGTGGGATCTACCATAATCGAGCGTGCTATGAGAATGACCATATGGTTGGTTGTGAATAAGATTTTTGTGTCTTTGAATCCTTTAACAGTATACCTGGATTTTTATGGTATATGTTTTGAAGAAATATATCTATGTTGAGATGATTGTACCTTATTAGTTGTGTTTCGTTTGTAATCTTTTGTTTTGTGGTTTTTGGGTCCCCTGCTCAGTATTATTTTACTCAACCCTACATGGGTTTTCCACCACGTTACATGTCTTTTGTAGTTGACAGATGCTTTGGTGGAGTCCTAAGCGGAGCAGGACCATGACTGGGACCGGACAATGCCTTGTGAGATTAAACGAGCTGAGGTGTTTCGGTCAGCTTCTACAGCATCTTTAGTACCCTTATTTGCGGTTCGGGCAGTACAATTCTCTTTCTTTTAGTGGATTTGTATTCTAGCCCAGTTTTAATTTAATTCTATACTTTCAATCATACTCTATTTTTTGGTTATAATGTCATGCATGCATTTTCTTTACTTAGTCTTCTCACTCACCAGTCTTATGGCTTTTAGTAGGGTGTGTGTGTACATGTTCTAAAGAAAATGCCTCTCATTTGTGGGATATGACTACTTGACACAAGTCACTAGCCCATGAATTATCAGAGGAGGTCTTGGGGTGTCACGGAATGGGCTCGGGGGTATAGGTCATGACACATGTGTTAAGATGAATAGATAATTCAAGAATTGTTTGGAATTAAATGTTTGTTTTAATTATAAGATAATTTTTCTAACTAACCATTATATAGTGATAATTTTTATTTCATAACATGTGTGAATTAATGATATATAGTAATAAATTCCCATTATATATATTTCATGAAAGTAATTAGTGTAATATGATTTAAATTTAGAAATAATGTTATATAAATTAATTGATTTTTATAAGAAAAATTTTAAATATTAGTAAATTCTATAATGAATTTTTTATATAATTATGCTAAAGTATGTAACATGTTAATAAATATTTATTATATATTTAGCATGAAGATCTCAAGTTATTTTTCATTTTTTAGATTTGTCACATATTTCATTATGATATGTTGTTTTTAAGTATTAATCATGAGAAAAATGAAAGTGTACAATATATGAAAGGTAATTTTTTGTTTATTTCTTGTGAACCTCCATTGAATTGTTGATATAAAAAGTTGTTTAATATCATGTGTTTATTTATTATCTTAGCTAATTATATATTGGTGTTCCTTTTCAATCACATATGTACTTTAAACCTAAAAATTAATTATCATGGTTGTTGATCAACCAACTAAATATAATTCTTTGTAAACTAATGTAAAATAATGTTTTTATATATATGATTGGAAATATTTGATATGATGTTATTTGGATGATATGGTTGATTGTATAAGGGTATGTTTGTCATCGAAATGTGCTGTGGTTAAAGAAAAGTTTGTCTTGAGATGCTGGTGTTGGTTATTTTAAAGTAGATGATTTTACAACTCTTGTTTATTTGATTTCTCAAATCAATTTATTTATTTTCTACTTTTTGTTTTCTTTTTAATGATAAATGACTAAAAAATTACTTTATATGATAATGAATTTTATTGGGAATAAATATTTTTTATTTAATTGATTATATTTTTATAAGAATAATAGATTTTTTTATAGAGGATAACAGATAAATTAAATTAAAACTGAAATCAAAAGATGATGTTGTTAGAATTTAGAATTGTGGATACATGCTTTTGGTAAATTATTTCATAAAAATTGAGTGATTTTATGGAATCAGTTCTTTTATTTTGTCAGTATTTTTTTCATCTCATATTATGTTTTTCTTCCATGCATTCTCTTTCATGATATAATATTCTACAATATTTTCATAGGATTTATAAGATTTAATCTAACATTATAATTTTCCAAATATGTTCCTGGGGATGATTGATATTAAAACATTCCTTGAAGAAGGTTAGGTATTTAATTTTTATTGTTTGATATAGGGCATTATTGGTAAGAATATTTTGATGCTTAGTGTTTCTCTTTGAATTTGGGGAGTATTTAAAGTTTTGAGAGCGTGGCATGCAATATATTTTTTAATTTACCCATTCATTTATAAAACATTGATTTCATTTTGATATTGATCCGAATAATGGGTTTTTAGTTTCTAGTAACATAAATTAATTTTTTCCTTACTAGAATTAGCCAACAGAAATCTAAAATATTTTTAAATGGATTTTTTTATGATCAAAAAATATTTTAAACTTTTTAGGGATTACATAAAATTATTATTTGATTTGAAATATAGATGATAAAAAATGATTCATACTTGAGGGGTCGGTTCTGAGTTAGAGTGGTTGAATATTTTTTTGTTTCTCCATAGTGGTGATGTTATATTTTCAATGGTATTTATCATGCTTATAATATTTTAGGAATTTATTCTATTGAAAGTGTGTTAGATTCATAACCGAAATCATTCCAAGAAAGTGTTAATAAATAATCAATTAATTTTGAGAGATGAAATTTCCCAGGAAATTATTTTTTTGGATTTTATTTTCTTTATTGGCATATAATCTAGAGGGTAATGATCATTTAAGAGGTATTTAAGCTTAATTCCTATGATTACTTATCATTTACTTATGATGGTACCCGATTTTTTGGAGTTTCATTTCGATTCATGAGGATGAGAATTGTTTGAGAGGTATCTTATATAAGGTCCTAAATTTTATTAAACCCAAACTCCACTATTTCATGTGTTTTATGGTGGCCCAGATACATATTGGTGGTATTCTTGATCTTTAGGGATAAAAGGAGATAACGAATGATATATTTCTAATGGAAGATTTGTCTCAATGAATGGAATTATATTTCACTCCACGTGTTTTTATTGTAAAGGTGCATCATGGTGTGAGGTAGTGTTACAGTAGAGTGGAACAAGACATGAGAGTTCATTGATTGGTTATTTTATGATATATGTCTTGCCATGAAATTATGGGAATTAGTTACATTATGTAGAGTTTTGAGAATAATATTTTTTTGGATTTATTCTTATGTATATTCTATTTATTTTTAGGTCGTGAAATGAAGGATGTTTTTCAAATCATGAAGAACTAGTTGTTAGGTTCTTCAGTTATTTCATACTGGAGATCATTGTTCCATGGTTCTTAGGACTTTCCAAGGCCTACGTTTTTATTAAGAGAATATTAATGTTGGAGTCCATGTAACACACCATGGATATTATATATTTAAATTTTGTGATTTCATACCATTTCCATGCCATGAGCCCCTATGTTTTAATAAAAGAAATGGTCATTTTCAATTATATAAAGTGGTAGAAACATGAAGTGTTCATGTTGGGATTATCAATTTGAGTACCTTTATTTATTATGGACCCCTATCACATTATGTCATTAATTCTTTTTTATTCCTACAATAAACTCACGATTCCTCCCAAAATCATCCTAATTTGTTCTTATCCTCTCAAAACATACATAGTTTGTGTAGAACTTTTTATGAACATATTCCCTTAAGATTTAACCTTATGTACTTTTATATACACAATGATAAACATTGGTACAAGCTATATTCATTGATATTTTCATAATCCATTCTCTTCATTACTATCATTAGTTCATTATTTTAAAACCTTGGGGGTTTTTATTCCTCTAATTTCAATGAATTTATTGTCATTTACTTATGGAAAATTCATTATTTTTGATGCATTTATAGTTCATGTATTTCTCATGATGATTCATGTCAGTATTATCTATATATCCTTTCCTTATAATTTAGTTAATGTTAAATCATGAAATAATAATAGTGTATTACATACAACTAATTGTATTTTATAGAATATATGATACTTGATATATTGAGAATCTATTTAATTCACATTTATGATCAAAAAACCTTTTTTTTGTTTGCATATTGAATCTAATTGATTCTTAATCTCATCAATTGTTAGATGTTCAAATTGGATGACTTTATTTATCATCATTATCTGTGATTAAAACCATATCAATTAACCTTATAAGCCATGACTCCTTGAATAAACATTTATTACAAACCCATATGCTAAACACTTGAGATAACTTACAACATAATAGGATTATACTATTTCAATGGGATTAATGGAGATGGTTTTGTTTAGGGATATGGGTTATTATTTATATATGAATTTCATTATTGAAATCCTTTATCGAGCATTATGTTGTTGATTGGGTAATGGTTAATGGTTTAGTATATTAATCTTATTTCTATATTACATTGATTTATTATGCATTATTTTTATAATTCCTTACATTAGAAATCTACTTTAATTTATATGAAATTCATGTAATAATATATGCCAATTATTATGTGATACTCTAAAAATTATAGAAGTTGTGGATTTATAATCTATATGGATTGGTGAATTATTTTGGAAGTGTAATGGATAAAGAAAATCTATAATGGAAATGAAATATAACGAAAAATTAATTTTATTCTTTGTAATACTATCATTAATAATAATATTTTTTTTTTCATTTTTGGTATTACACTAATTTTATGACCTTATATTATATTTTATGGGTGTATACTAATTCACTGTGTTGATAATTCTATGATGAAATTATAGGATAAATGAAAAATGAGAGGAAAATGTTAATTCCATGTAAAAAATTTAATTAGAAATGATGTGATGGAATGAAACTCAATAATCTATACACATATGATGGTAACATGGAATTAATATTTATCAATGTGAGTATGGTTTAATGAAGTATAATTTGGGAAATTTTGTTGTCATAAGTGTTACTTAGTATGAGTAGAATTATTCTATTATAATTATTTTTCATTTTGGGATAGTTTATATATCTATGTATGATTAGACTATTTATTGCTTTTCTCCCTATAAAGTTATATTATCTAAGATATGGTTATGATTTTATGGGAGTTTAGGCATGTCATTATTTTTCTATTAAGAGTAGTTTCTATCTTACTAGTATTTCAATTCCCTATGGTGAAGACTTCTGGTTTTGGGGGACAATGATAAGTTAGATGCAATCTATTAGATGGGTTTTGGGTTATGGTGTTTAGGTTATTAAGTAGTTATTATTAATGAACTAAACTATTAATTGGAATAGAGTTACTGAATATTATATGGATAAGTTAAGAATTTAACTTATTGTTTGTAATAATACATAATAATTAAATCTTTCATAATCAGGTAATGATCCTGAATGGATATGTTCGTTCGATTATAAATTTCAATATATTGTCTTTTTTATGATAAGTTGTGATTTTCCTTGAATTTAACAATATCTGGTTATTTGGTTGGATGATTTAATATATAATTTAATGTTTAATATATTATTATTTTTGGTATATTATGATATTAAAAAGTTAGGTTTTATTTTATTTTAGTATTGTGTATACTCACATTAAAATATTGGATTAAGGTGTTGTGCCTTTATATAGGGGTTGAAAATGTGATAGTTTGTCACACATATAGTTCTTGTAGAATTCAATGGTTTATATTGTTAACATTTATTTATATATTCACATAGATTATAAATTATTAAATTAATGTGTACTCTATATATACTGGAGGGCTGTAATGGATCAAGGTTACGACATGTGAACATATTTATGATCTTTAATCACTTAATGTTATGACATGTACTCATATCCTTGGGTTTTGATGGATCAAGGATATGTCATGTTAATAGGATACAACGAATTTTAGTTATAGTAGAAGTAGATGAGATGATGGTATAGTGGTGTGGGGTTTAGGATTTGGATGTGGCTATGGTTACATGGTGATGATGTGAGAAATGTGATGTACAAAAATGTTTTGGAAGAGTTGGTAATAAATTTAGGAATAATGATATATTGGAATGATTTTGATAGATAAAATAGGGGTGAATCATTTATGGACTGTTATCTATTATTATTGAATGATTTTGGAAACCTAATACCATCATTTCTTATTTATATCATTAAATTCATGAACTAATATGGTTACTACATGTGATATGGTAAATCATGAAAATATATATAAATCATTAATATTTTATTTTTTGGAATTGATTCCTTTATTAGTAAATAATCTTTAAAATCCCATGATCCTACTTATTTGATCCCAATCAATTAAATCCCATCACATTTCTTTCAAATGGATATAGAAATTTTATAAATATGATCTTACTGTGTACCCCGGAGTTCTCACCCCTCTACAGTTTTCTTTCATTTTTACATGAAACTTTTATAGAGATTATGTATATTTTTATTTAGGAAAATGTTTTGGAATAATGGATATCATTCTAAAATATTCATTTTTTCATTTCATTCATTAATATATTCTCAATTTTTATGATTTATTTATTTATCTTTCCCGTATATATGAGGAGTTTATTGGATATTTTTTTTTAATTTTTCTGATATTTTTTAGGGTAATTCCTCCCATGTGTGTGAAATATACCTCCACAATAAATATCCGAACCAAGGCCAATTGGAGGATGGATACAAGTGTCACACTAATTTTTATTTCTAATTCAGTGGGGGGGGGGGGGGTCAGTAGGTGCTAGTTGTTACATCCTAACCCAGGATCCCCACACCCAGTGCCCCTAACAAGTGTGTTACATGGCTTAATGTTAACATCATTACATGATAGAGGCTACCGACTAACATTGAGGGTCTAAGGTGATATATTTGGGAAACGATACCCCCTATCAGAGTGGAATAGTAAACATGATAAATAAACAGAAAATATATGAGTCATGATATAACTGATATAGCTCAATGGAAACAAATATGATAAACAGTGAAAGTGTAAATAAACAATAACTATAAAAATAATCAAAGGTGCAAAGGCTAAGTCATATATAATTATTTCATGGCATGGATTAATATAAATAGGAGAAACATGTGACAAAAATACAAAAAAATCTATACAGAAAAACAAAAGTTTGAAATTACTACCCCTCTAGCATTGAAGGCATATGCTCTGTCCTCTTCTCCCATGATCTAAGAGATAAGTAAAATAGATAAAGAATATTAAATATGGAGATTTTCCTCATCCATACCTACATACATGAGGTCTAATCAAGTACCAAAGGTGTCCCTAGTAGTATGTGTGATAAATTGAGTACCCCATAACCAAAGATTCCTAGAAATAATCCAAGCAGCATGCCAAGCAAAGTAGTGTTCATAACATAGCATTGTGCATATTTAAGGAATGAAGTACTAAGTTAAATAAATGTGTATTGTCTTTCTCAGGTTCCTATAGAACACCTTTCTAGATCTAACTTCTTCAACATAGTACAAAATGAATTTTGGATTAGTAACCATATCTATAATAATAATATTTATATATAATTATATATTATATACACATATACAAACTATGTATGTGAGGGAATAAGTAGGAATATACATGGAGACTACGTTCTAGCTAGACCCAGGGCATAACTAAAGAATCCAAAACATTCTTAATGATCCTATAGGCTCAAGAAGATGATAAAACCCCATATTCTCAAGTGAATGCTATCTGTATTTCTCAACACTTATGATAGGTCTGCTAAGTAATCATTCCCAACACCTGATATGGTGGAACGTGGAATTTCATTTCCATCACTCATATAAAAGAACAATGGTGATATACTTCCTGATCAACACTCGATATATGGGTGAGTGAAACATCATGCTCAACAAGTCCCTTAACAACAGTTCACCAGACAATAGAAATTGAATAACCATAATAATAATAACAATAATAATATGAGAGATCACCTCATAAGAACTATAATCTTAAAGCCCCAAAACAACTAAGGGTTTCACAGTTCATATAATCCATATATAATAGCATTCATCACAAAGTGTGACCTTACCATCCATTATCATTCATTATAATTAATCCATTTAAATAATTAAGAGAGTAAAATCGATTTAAATTTCAATAAGAACACTTAGATGGTGTTGGGTCAATTTGGCATATATGTAAAAGAGAGAAATTCCAATTTAAAACCAAGCAAGAACACTTGAATGATAGAAATATCTATTATCATAGATATGAATGTTATAATTAACAATGTACACCCTAATAAGTGGTAATAAATGAGGATAATATCCTATAATTACTTAACAAGGGTACATAGCGTAAAAAAATATTATTTTATTGATTTATAATATAAGAATACATTTTAAGGAAATGTGAAAAATGTATGGCATGAAACATTTCTTTGGGGGTATAAAAACATCATAAACTTTAGAAAAAATCTAGAACACCTACATTAGGGTCATAGATGACTCTTAGTCAAATATTGGCTTCATATTTAAAGTAGAACTGAAGAAATACATAGTACTAACCAATTCCATGAAAATAAGGTGAATTTTATTGCACCAAAATAATGCAAGAGTTTAAAATATAAATGGTAAATGTAAGAATGAGGATTTAGGATAATACATATAGATATCCAAAACTTTTTATAGTGATCTGTTTGGAGTTTGGATGAGGGTGCACAAAGATCCCTAGGTTGGGGGGAGGAAGAACTCATTGGAGAGACAAATAAGGTTCCATCTTTTAAAAATGAGAAGTTGTGAGGTTTTTTATGTTTTAAAAAAAATTTAGGGAAAAACAAAAAATAACCCACTAATAATAGGTCACACGATTAGGATATATGGTTGGAAAAAGCATGAACTAACCATGTAACAATTTCTATACAAGTAGGGACCCCCTCATTGTCTTGGCACAGAGTTTGACTAACTGTGAAAAATCCATGAAAAAGGAAATTTTCTGAACCTCAGAAACTTCCACAAGGGAATTATCCTAGGATCATACAGTTATATCCAAACTATTTAGTCCCAAATCCCCACTAAAAAACCTCGCATGATTAGGGAAAAAAAGAAGGTTGGGGGTCATAGTTTCTTCTAACCAAGTGGTCTAATTTGTTATACAAAATTATGTGGCTCTGAGCTCTAAAAAATCCCCATACACCCTTGTGACCTATGTGAATCTATTAGGTACCTTTACAAGGGATTAACTAATGAATTAAATTAAAAAAATAGTCAATCCAAACCTTTGAGAAAAAATAGGTCAGTATAACCTCCCAACCTTAAAGAAGCATGTCCCCGAGTTTACATTATGAGGGTAAAGAGGTATCATAGGGGAAGATCTCAGACCAATGGGATCTTATATATTTTTTTTGCTTATAGTTCATATATTATACTCAATTGTGCTTTTATATCACCATAAAGGAACTTACATTACTTGGGGATTCTTCACACTCTGATCCACAATACACATTGGATACTCATTGAAGGAAGAAACCATAACTAACTCAAAATCATCATGTTGAAAATTGTGTGATGGATCTGAATAATATCAGATAAGTTACGATATGGGAAATACATCATTCATAGATAGTTATCTATGAGGATGTGATATATAGTAATCAACTACTCTGATTTGTTTCAAAACATGAAAGGGTCTGATGAATTGAGGTAAAATCTTACCCTACCACTGAATTCGTTGATGGCACAACCTGGGTAAGAATCGTAAGAAAACCCAATCCCACCCCTCAAACTCAATAGGCATCCTACCAAAAATTGAATATAGGTGATGTATATATTGAGATATTAACATGAGGGTTTTGATCAACTAGACCTACTCTATAGTCTCCTGGATGATATGTGATCCAAGAAAAGATTCCTCAACTACCTCTAACCAGCAAAGAGGTGATCAAAAAGGCCTACCATATAATGAATTATAAAGATACATCATGATTTTATACTGAAAACTATTATTATATGTGAAATAAATAGGGGGTATGTCTTTCTCCCAGGAACATCCAAAGTCAATGACACAAGTACAAAGCATTTCCTCTATCACATAATTCATATGCTATGTATGTCCTTCAGAATGAGGGTGATAGGCTATGATCAGAGGTACCAATGTATCAAAGGCCTTATACAACCGATTATTGATAAAAACATGATGATATAATCCTTTTCAGATATGGTAGATCTTGAATCTCCATTAGCACATACAATATCCATGACGTATAGCCTTCATATATTGTCTATTGAGAAGGTTTCTAGAATAGGTAAAATGTGTTTGAAATTAGTCAAATGAAAAATGACTACCCAAACTGTATCACTGGCTTGAGAAGATAATGGAAGACCATTCACAAACTCCATATATACATTATCCCATTTACATATGGGAATGGATAACGACTGTAAATGTCTTTCCAGTCGCTGATGTTCCACCTTCAACTACTAACAAGTGGAACACTGAGTCATAAATATAGAAATATCCCATTCCATATCAGGTCACAAATACTAGAAATATAATAATTGGTACAACTTGGTGACATTAGGATGTATATTCAAAACTGAACTATGAAATTATCATATCAGATTCTCTATAACATATGCTGGAAACCATATAATAACATTAAAACAAATAGTCTCATCCTCATCTACGGTCCATCCAGGAAATAAATCAACATCTAAAACACATTCTTTTAGAACTATTTGATCACTATTTGATATTTGTTTCCTTACCAACAACTCTAGAAGGGTATGTGTCACTTACAAATCCATGAGGATAGTATGACCATGATCATCCAGAACATCAACATGCATTTCTAAAAACAAAGGAACAAGTTTCCACTCACCATTGGCCTCTTGAATCACATATGTATGAGTCTTCTTTCTCATAGAATATTACACAACATTATCTTTATGATATGTGTATTAAGGCTCAAACTCAATGGATTTTGGGTACTAAAACCATATTCACTTCCTCGGATTCAGTTCATGCTATATAAAGATGTATTTTTGGCTTTTGTGATCCATGAATACCACAAAACACTATCCAAGTAGATAATGTATACAACAACATATATCATAAAATACAATAGCTAGCTCAAGGTCATGTGTTGGGTAATTCCTCTAGTGACGACTCAACTGATGAGACCTATGTGCAATGACTCAGTCATCCCACATTAGAAGAGATATCATCCCAATACATGATGCTTCAAAATATATATATCACCTGACTGGATATGATAGAATTCGAATCGAAACTGTATTTGTTCTATTCTTCCACTCTTGAAAGGATTATTCACAATCCAATGACCTTAATAATTTCACACCCTTCTTAATGAAGACCATTATAGTCACTGATAGGTATATGAAATCATGGATGAAATATGCATAATAATTGACTAACCCTAATATACTATATATGTCAAAGATGTTTGTGGGATGTTCCTAAGAAACTACAGATCTCAATTTCATTGGGTATACTGATACTCATTTCAGTACAATGATATGTCCTAAAAAGTAGATATTGTTGATGAAAAAGTGGAATTTACTGAACCAAGAGTAATGCATGTGCCCCCTTAGGGTATCCAGCATGATCTCAAGATGGTTGGCATGGTTGTGTCAAGAGAATGAATACACAAAGAGGTCATCCTCAAATACTACTTCAAATGAATCCAGATACTTGTGGAAAATTGGATTCATTATATCCATAATGATAAAAGGTTCATTATTTAGACCAAATGATATTACCGGTTACTCATAAAAAGCCTCACTTCTCTTAAAATTTGTGTGAGGTATTTATGATGACTTGATACACACATGGTGATATTCTGACCCCAAATGGTCTTTGGAAACACCATCTCTCTTCAGAACAGATCAAATAGGACATCTATTTGAGGTATTGGATTCCAGTTATTTAATGTGATCGGATTTAATTGATGGTAATCCATGTCGCATTTGAAATAAAGGATTATATACTTGGTAAAAGTACTAGTGGACCACCTGGATATTTGATGGGGAGTCTAAATCATTTAGCCTCCTAGTCTTACAACTATTTGGTGACCTCTAGAAGCTCCATAGGTACCATATTGTATGGATTAATGGTAACTGGTTCCACTCTTGGAACTAGATAAATAGTAAATTCTACCTTTCTCATATGTGGAAACCCAAAATGTTTTAAAGGAATATTTCCCTGAAAGGATCCACTACATGAAAAAAAATCAAGTACAAACCCCTAAAAATCCACAAAAATATTGGTAATCTGGTATATCAATCTTCCCATCCCCTACTGCTCAAGTCCTCATCGAGATTCATGGACATATCATTCCCCCTTTTGTATTTTTCTACTTCCAACTAGTGATATAAATGCCACCCTCCAGCATTAAAAATCAATATGGGTTTGAAAGAGAACTAACCTGTCCATCCTGATAATTATATCAACCCCAATAATGTCTAGGATTAAAGTATTAAATATGAAGATATATCCACCTATCTCAAAGAAAAGATCCTTAAAAAATAAACACTCTCAGATTAGATACCCAATGGGGTATCAAGTTTTATAAAACTACAAAATTGTTCTATCTCAAGACTGAGAATCTCTATAATTTCTTATGATATAAAAGTGTTTTTCAAACATATGTAAAATAAAAAAGACACTAAGGAATAGGATAGTATAATAGTTCCTATAATTGTATATGGATAGAAACTCCTCCCCTCTGAAATAGGATGCAATGCATTTTACTGGCCTATACAATGGCCCTCATTTGAAATTCAACTGCCATGAGCAAGCTTTCTCTTCTGGAACATCAATGCCTAAATCAAAATTCTTCTTCCTCAACCACCACATCGGTTTGAGAGGTCAGTGGTATTCCATCTACATTCTTGGGGAGATACCATTGGACCCACTTGAGAACATAGTGTAGGTGTAGATCTCTACTCACTAGGAATTATTGAAAATCTCAATTAGAAGCACAGGATATTCCATTTTCATCCACAGCCTATTAATTCCACTATATCCCACGTACACCAGAGATTTTTATATCCTAGTTTCCCACGTAATGAAATATTAATAAGTTTTTATTACGATTTGTATAACTGCTATTACACCTATGAGAAACCTTGAAATTACACCTTCACCAACTAGAATAGTCACTACCAGATTTGGGTACTAAACAACCATAGTTACCACATTTGACTTCCCTCAAATTCTATTTTATAGTGATGTACTGGATGACTCTCTCAGAAATAGTTGTTAGTTTGAAAACATGTACCTACGATCAGATTTTGTATACCAGATCATCCTTGAATCTCCAAACATTCATTTAGTCATCTCCCACTAGATTTTGTGTGAATTTATGAAGCTTAGAAAAATGAGATGAATATTCCATGAAATACAGGACTCGCTATTAGAGATTTATAAAATATTTATCCCGGCCATACCTTAGAGTCTATGGAAAGAAGTAATCATTAAATAACATTTGGAAGTCCATCCAAATCACGTCTCAATGTAACTTTTCCAAGGTAATAACATCCCACCATCGCTCGAAAGAACCATATAGCATATAAGAAAAATGTTTAACCATCTACTCTGTTGGTGTCTCAAGATGCTCGAATTTCAAATGTATGGACTCGTGAAATGAATCTAGAACCTGAGGTTTGACATCCATTAAAAAGGTGGTGGATTCTTATTCTGAAACACCCAGGTTATCTCTTACATTGTTAGGGAAGGTCAAGAAAAACCTTTCATAGATTTCATCATGAAAAAAAAATCCTTCTCAGAACATAGTTTCATTGCCCATATTAAGAAAATAGGTGGTTCAATAGGTGGAACTACCATAGGGATCACTGGTGGGTTAAGGCCCACCGCCTCTGGTGCATGGATGTCATCACATCATTGGCATGTGAAACAAGGATTTTATTTTTTCATTATTCTATAATTCCAAATGTACACCTATAAAAATAACCTAGCGGATGAAAAGAATTATAGATAGACAACTGGGATAGGTACACAACCATCCTATAGAAATATCACACCTATCTTCCTACTCCAAAATCCAGGTCTAGGTGATAAGGAGGGACTATAAAATGTTATAATAATGATATAGACACCCCAATTAACCACTAATAATGTCGGGTTCGGGTTTATGAGTCACATTAGATGTTATAGGTTCCTCTATATAGATTTTCAATTGTATGTTATATAGGAAAACACCCTTTACTATGTAATTGGAATCCCATTTAGCAGTAACCATTTTAATTTAAATTTTAAAATTTCAACAAGTTATTAATCAACTTCATATAAATTTATACATTGTGATCTAGATCTAGTTGGTCCAAAACCCATTTTATAGTACAGCTTGAAAATTAATGTGTCATCATGAATCTATGTGGTAAAAAACTATTAATATTGATGTAGTGACTTTAATTAGTCTAAATATATTGTAACAATAAGAAATATCAGAAAATTTAAATATATAATAAACACACACTACCTATATGTAGCAGGAAAATGAACATTGAAAGTAGGTATGGTAGGGAAAGATTCATGGAAAATCAGTCCTAATGTGCATATGATGATGTATTCAATGAAAATTAATTTCTATAACAAACCATGGACCATGTCCATAAAAAATAATATTATTAATAATAAACTCAAAAAATGTGTGCATCACCCAATGGTGAAATAATATCAACTATAATAGGAAAATATTCAGAACAGTAATAACCCATCCCAGGTAATTTTGGTGTCCCCTATATGTGTGTCAGCTACTCCCAAGCACAAAATCATTATCAAATTCCATTAAATATTAATCTCTTATCTAATACACAAATATTAATATAAGAGGAAATTATTTCTTTAATAATACATTCTGACATCGTAACACAAGATCCACTCAACAGGTTCCCCGATTTAGTGGGTTACACGGCCTCAGGACCGCCTCCACATATGTTAGAGGATACTAACTAGAAGAGAGGGTGAAAGGTGGTACGTTGGGGAGAGTATAACTTAATATCTGAGTGTCAAAATGGATATTATTAATAAATATATAATAAAGGAAGCATAATATAACTGATACCACAATGGAAATAATATGATAATATGAAAAGTTGTGAATAAAAAACAACTCTAATAAGAATTAGCGGCCCAAAGGCTGAGACATATACACTAATTTCATAGATTTCCGAAGAAATGCGATATAAGGGATAGACATATAAAAAATAATATATATAAATAAAACATCTAAAATAGTACTCTTATATAATCACAAGAATATGCTCGGTCTGTTTCTCATATATTCAATGTGATAAGTATTCCACATCAAGAATCCATAATAGGGTTCTTTACCTCATCAAAAAATATAGACATTAAGTCTAATCAGGTACCAAATGTGACCTGATTAAGGTTTGAAATAAAATTATTAGGCCAACACCAATAGTATCAAGAAATAATCCAAGAAGTGTGCAGATATAACGACTGATGTATAAAGTTGAATAAATGTATACTAGCGAGCTTAGGTTCCTACATGACCACTGGATGGTTCTACCTATATTATCATCATCCAGAATGAGTGTCTAATTAGTAACCGTATATATATAAATAACATTTATATGTAGTTATAAAATATATAAACATATATTCCCCGTGTATGTGAAGACATAAGTAGGAATATACATGGATACTAGGTGTAAATTGGTCCCAGGAAATAACTCAAGTGTCCATAACAACTCTAATAATCCTTTAGGATCATAGAAAGGGTATAATCTCGTAATCGCATGTGAATGTGATACATCATGCTCAACACTCAAGATAGGTGGGGGGATTCATCATACCCAAAACTGGATATAGTATGTCACAAAATGTCATTACCATCCCAAAAAAGAAATAATAATGATGGGAGACATTATTCACAACACCCGATGTAAGTGGGAGTGAAACATCATTCTCAACAAGTACAATAACCACCTTTCACTGTCCAATAGAAATGGAATGACCATTACAATAATAATAACATGAGGGATCGCATCTTATTCACATTAATCATCAATACACAATACAACCAAGGGTATAACAATTGATATAGTCCATATATAATAGAATTTATCATATGGAAGGTCCTTTACACTTAATATCATTCATTATAATTAATATAATTAATTAATTAATCAATTAAAATTCATTTTCATGTCAAATTGAACACTTAGATGGTGTTGGTTCAATTAATCACAAGTATAGGAGACATCAATTCCATTTCAAAAACAAGTTGAACAAATTTAGAGGGGGTTAGATCCATTAGCATTTATATAACAATGTCAATTAATTTAGAGAAACCTAAGGGGTGTAAATAAATGAGGTAAACATACCATGATCATATAACAAGGGTACATATAGTATAAAAATATCCTTCAATTGATTTATAATGTAATAAAACACATTAAGTAATTTCACATCAATGACTAGCATGCGACATGATGGAGAGGCTATAAAAACAACAAAGATTTTGGGGAAAACAACTAGACCCCATTTTTTAGTGTCGTAGATAATTTCTCATCTAATGTGAGCTTTAGATTTGAAGTAAAATGGATGAAAAATAAATAAGGGTTCAATGCCTAGAAAATAGGGTGAATATGAGCATGAAAATATAGAACAATATATTGGATGATAAACATTGAAAAGAAGAAATAGTATTTAAGATCTTACATCTCACTACCCAATTCTTCAGACATCAATCTGATTTGAGTTTAGATGATGGAGAAACCAAGATCCCTCAGTTGGGAGGTTGATGAAGCCACATGAGAGCTTAATAAAGGGGGAGGCGTTTTAATGTTTTATAAAATTTTAGTGTAAAAACTATAAAATTACTCACCAACACTATGTCTCATGGATTGGCTGCACGGTTGGTAAAACAGTGTGACAACTCTGGGCCCAGTTATACTAAAAGAGAGACCCCATATGGGCTAGGTGCATAGTTTTTCTATCCGTGCACTATCCATAGAAAAGGAACTATACCAAAGCATTAAAATTTCTACATGGTCATGTTTTAGTCTCGCATGGATGTGAACAAACTGTGAAGACATATGTTTCCCTCAAAAATTAACCCACACAATTATTATTTCTTGTAGGGATCATACACTATAACAAATGTATCCTAAATTAACTTCAAATTTTCAAAGAGTGGGAAAAATTTAATAACAATATCATTACAATCATGATTAGTTCCTAAAATAAGCTAATAAAAAACACATTACAGTCACATTATATATAAACACTACAGAAAATTATTATTAACCAACATAATCTTCCTTGTTCTTTGACTACTACTTTAGGCATCATTAGGATTAATAACCACTATATATAATAGAAAAAAAATTATATGGAGTTTCTAAATCTAATCCACTAATTGTTAATTTCTTTCCATAAAGGAGAATATATTAAGTGTTATAGTTTACAATTTTTAATTGTTCTATATTTGAGCCATATAAAAAACAAATTAATTTCCAAACATCCATAAAATCATTGATATCTTGGTTTGATAAGATATGTCCATCAATTTTTTTGTATTTTTTTTTTTTTAAAGATTCGTCAGACATAGGACATTTATATTGAGGTTATTACTATTAATAAAATAATATGAAATAATTATGGAATAATTTTATTTTTTCATATATCATACACATAAAACATAAAATTAATTTATCATTATACCATCAATAGGGAATAAATTTTTTACGTGGTAACATATCCCTCAATAGAGAAATAATCTATATGAAACTGGTGTAACTCTATAAATTTCTAATATTCTAGTTATATAGTTATATAATTTATTTTTGTGTAATATATTTCATATAACCATCAAAAAATTATATATTTTCAAAATTCATTAAATTTTAAAATATATTAGGAAAAATATATTTTCATATTCAACCACACCTATCATTTCCTCAATATGATGAAATTCATCATATACACTAGTACCAATATTTGATGATTCATAAAATCTATTTTCCATGCTTCCTTGAAACAGTGAGTTCCTATACATGTTTGTAACACCATTTGAAAATATGGTAAATTTCATAATAGATCAATTTTTTATCCAATTAAAATGGCCCATTTCCCTTTTAATAATAAAAATATATACATGATATGTGATTTGGGAAGGACTATTTGTAATGTCTGTTTCGAATTTTATGAACTATTTGAAAACATTACAATCTTTTGTCATATAATTTACGTCAATCCATTTTTTACCCATCTTAATCCTATTTTGGTAAATAGAGTATAAAAATACTTAATATAAATAACACACTTAATGAATAATTATAATCAAATTTTATATACAGTGAAATTTAAAAAAATAAAATATATATTCAATTGTATTCGTAAAGCGATGATATTGGTGAAGATTCTATATGTGAATTTTTTTCATTCCATAAAGATATTGTAGAATTCATTCCATTTTATAAATAAATTTTGTATTATTGGTCTATTATGGATACAACATTCATTTATAAGTGTTTTTTATTTTTTAATAAAAAAAATAAAACAAAAATATTTGATATATAATGTCATGATGAGATTGGGAAAACATACCATTAAATTATGGTTCTACAACATGTTTTTTATGCAGTAACTAATATACAAAAAGATGTAGTATGTAATGTCAACTACTAAGAAATGATATAGTTTTTGTGATTATAAAAATAGAAATAATCAAATGTATGTATAAAGACCCATACTTTACATACATTGTTAATACTTCAAAATTGAAGCACACTTATTACAACATATGACAAAACCACAAAGGACCGTATAGGTATAGTGTCTTTAGAAACTGGGAAACATAAACAACTGGTTCATAAATCTTCTACAGTGTCTCCCATTTATTTCATCATATCTAGGGTCCCTTTTAGCATATTCTACTTAATATCCATCTTCCTGACCTGGGGAAAAGAAAACATACAAAAAAGGGTGAGCTCAAATTCTCAGCAAGGGAAAATAAAGGAAATAAAAATCATATCATATCTTTTTGAAAATCATAACCTGCAAAAGAGATCATAATATCTTAACATGGAATAAATCATAGAAGTGAAATGAGATCCCCATAATCATAACATAAAACTTGAAACTTTGTGGCATGCACACATAATCATGGAAAATCATTTCTTGTTAGTCATGACTCATTGCCAAGACTATCTTAGCGGACAAGGTCCATTTCTGAACCGAGTTCACTCCTCGTTTCAGTCCTGTATCACTGAACCGAAATAACCTTCCGTTCCAGCCATGTCTATATCATGAGATATAAATCTTTACCCAATGAATTGGAGGGATATATAGGTCCCAACCATCTTATAATGAATCATTTCTTATGTGTGCCACATAAATCATAAATCATACATCATCGCATAACACATGTAACAAAAATGGGATTCTTGAAACATCATGACATCATAAAACAAATCATATAAGGTAAATTACTTCATAAAAATAATTCCCTCACAACATAATCAAATCAATGTAATAATAGGGATAAAAATACAACCCTTTATTATCTTAGATGGAAAATAATTTTGATAAAACACTTGAACTCCATTATTGAGGAAAATATCCTTTCTTCTTCAGAAACACTTTTCTTTTCTTATAATGTCATAAAATTATAAACTAAAAGAATTTGATTAAAAATAAACTTGAAAACTTGTAAAGGAAGCTTCTTGGAAATAATGTTTTAAAAATCCATTCAAGCCGTATAAGTAAAAAAACATTCTTCGTACTTTTGTCAGAAAAGTCAAAAAGTACCTCGTACGAAAAAAACGACAAAAGATTCCTTTCATATTCTTTACTAAAAACTCACCGAAGGGTAAAATTTGATTTAAACTATTGTAAGTGGATGGAAAAAATATTACATATTGAGGTAACATGGATGTGGATGATAAAACACACCCCAGTAAATACTTACGAATAAACAGTCTCGGATAAAAATGAGATTGTGATATTTCCCTTACCTTAGGTACGATTTGCTTTGTATGTGTCTGAAGCTCCTGTATAATGGATTAAATAATTTTATTGACTTATTCCAGAATCATACATATTGATATGATATCATATATTGTCATATTGTTAGCTTCTTATTAGTAATATTTCATTGTTACTTGTTACTCGGGTCTTTATTGCCTTTTGTTCTTATGCATGTTTTGCTGAATATATTCTTATTCTTATTTTAAGGTTATAGATACCTTATATCCAGAATGGTATTAGTATAAAATATATCATATTTATTCATTCAATTCATTTATATAATTACTATATAATGATGATCATGTAGAACGAGTCGCATCACATTGTGGAGACGGTATTCCGTATGTATGCACGAGTGATGATATCATTCCTATGATCGTGGAATTGCATTGGAGTGTATGTATACTATTTCAGAATCAATATCACTTTTTAATAGTCATATATAGTAATTATTTACACCATTATACCCATCCAAGTAAGGTGGTGGTGGAAAATAGATTACACCACGGCGTGGAGACAGTATTCCGTACGTACGCACGCGCGGTGATTTCATTTTTCCGTAGGATGGATAGAAGGTTAATTAGGGTTGTTTCATATTTATAATAACATATCAGTATGTAAGTAATACTTATGTTATTACTTTATCATGAAACAACTAATTAAGAAGAAGTTAAAGAAGAAATAAATTGAAAAGATCGGTAATGGATATTACCTCTTCTTTTAAACGCCTCTTTGAATTCTCTACTTAGGGAACTAAGATTGGTCTTTGAAGAAGACCAGGACCTCTAGGATTACTCTAGGGAAGTGTAGAAGGGATTTTGGCAGGGGTTGGCCGAGCTTGAGTGCTCAAATTGGTGTGAGGAGGGGGAGGAGGAGGTGCCCTTTTATAAGGGAGGAGAGGGGCACCTTAGGAATATCTCAAAATATTATTTTATATTAAAGTCAAAATCGGTTTATTATGGTTCCAAAGGGTCTTATTTCGAAGTTAAAGTGGGGATGGGTCGAAATCATATCAACCAATAGGATTTAGACAAGTTTAGGATATTATTTTAACCTTATCAATTAGATTTAACTCTAAGTTAAATAATTTAACTTTTACCGTGTCTTTTTGTTTTCTTACACTATATGGTTAATACACTTACTATAACATGCCAAAAGAACACCATGTTGTTTATTATTAATATATATAACCTTATCTAAGTCATTTGGCCGAACCTTAGATTTTTAGTAATAAAATAACAATTAATAATATAATATTTGATTTAAAAACTATTTTGTGTCAATTTTGACACTATTTGATATATGATTTTTGTGAAAGTCATAAAAGAATTATATGTTCGAACCAAGTTGATTAAATCAACACTAATATATCATAGTAACCTAGATAATTAATGTAATTCATAAAAAGTCTCAAATTACATTTATTTGAGCATTTATAACATCAATTATGTTAATATTTCCTTAAAAGGGTAATTACTGCATCATCGTTGTGTCATAAATAAATTAATTTATTTGAACTCTAAAAATTATAAATATAATATCATTACGTTGGAAATCTTTTTGTATTTCTAATTAATATTTATAATCGAATTTATCTTATGTATAAAACCATATTAAAAATGTTTTAGTTATTAAATGTTGATTTTAACTATTTTAACTATTCATTAAATAAAATAATATTAAAAGTCATAATCGAATCCAAGTGGACCTAAATGGTCATATTATATTCATAAGGCTGTTTTTGGTCGAATTACACTTATCCAATAGAATTAAGACATGTGTTAGGGTAAAAGTAATATCATATTTACCATTAGTTACCCTATTTACTATTAACCGCGGTAAAAAAAAGTAAAAAGGTACTTTTCACCAAAAAAAATATTTTTATCTCACTAAACCACATTTTACTTACTGATATCAACCGTGTCTGTCGGATTTTCGAAATTCCATTCACAGAAGCGGTAAAATTAAGTTTTATGCAAAATTCAGTTTTTAACCTACCACTTAGTGGTTTCACTATTCATCAAAAATTGAAAGTTTTCAGAAAAATACCAAAATTTCACCCTAGGCTAATTTCGGTATTCCGAATCCAAAAAATGAAGTCCATTTTGAAAAATTAAATTTATAAAATTTCAAAAAGTGGTTATTACTATTCATAACGGCTAGTTTTAATAATATTTAATAGCATATCGTTGTTTAGTGAAACTCAGTATTGCGTACGACGCATGCTATCGAGGATGGTCGCGATTGCGTGTAAAGTAAGCCAAGCTAGTGTGTAGTGAAAGATTACTTTGATAACATAAAAACAAAATTTTACTCAGAAAAATCTCGGGTGTTACATTCTACCCCCCTTAAATTGAATTTCGCCCTCGAAATTCATCACTTTGTAACAAACAGATGAGGATACTTTTCCATCATCATATCCTCAAGCTCCCATGTAGCTTCTTCATGTTGGTGGTTCCTCCATAAAAATTTCACCAATCGAGTGGTCTTGTTTCGTAGGACTTTTTCGCTATGATCCAGAATCTCTATCGGTTGTTCTTAATAAGAAAGATCTTGCTCCAGCGGTACAACTTCTGAGCTGAGTATATGTAAAGGATCAGGTATATACTTTCTCAGGAGAGATACATGGAACACATCGTGAACTTGAGAGAGATTCGTTGGAAGCGCCAATCGGTAAGCTACCTTTCCAACACGATTCAGTATTTCGAAAGGACCGATATATCTAGGGCTCAATGTCCCCTTCTTTCCAAATCTCATGACTCTCCTCCAGGGAGATATCCGTGAAAACACTTTATCGCCCACTTCAAACTCTAGGTCTTTTCTTCGGTAGTCGGCATAACTTTTCTATCGACTCTGAGATGCTCTTATGTGTTGTTGAATAGATCTGACCTTTTCTTCCATTTCATCAATGAGATCAGGTCCTAATAGCTTTCTTTCCCCAACTTCATCCCAGCAAGTTGGAGTCCAACATTTCATTTCATAGAGATCTTCATAAGGAGCCATCTGAATACTGGAGTGAAAGCTATTATTATAAGAAAATTCAACCAATGGTAGGTGTTGATCCCAACCTCCTTTGAAATCCATAGAGTATGCTCTCAACATATCTTCTAGGGTTTGAATTGTTCTCTCAGACTGACCGTCTGTCTGAGGATGATAAGCAGTGCTGAAACTCAACTCTGTATCCAGAGTATGCTGAAGACTTCGCCAGAACTTCGAGGTAAATCTCGGATCCCGATCAGATATAATAGAAAGTGGTACTCCATGCAATCTTACCACTTTGTTTACATATATCCTGGTAAGCTGATCCAGAGGGAAATCCTCTCTAATAGCAATGAAGTGTGCAGACTTTGTAATACGATCAACTATGACCCAGATAGCATTATTGCCTTTGGATGTTTTAGGAAGTCCTGTGACAAAGTCCATAGTAATGTTTTCCCATTTCCATTCGGGTATGGGTAATGGTTGTAACATCCCCTTAGACTTCTGTCTCTCAGCTTTAACTTGTTGACAAACCAAGCATCGAGAGACATATTCAGCAACATCTCTTTTTGTGACATCCCACCAGAAGTACTCTTTCAGGTCCCTATACATCTTCGTGCTTCCAGGATGAATAGAGAATGAAGAACTTTGAGCCTCATCCATCAGCTCCTTCTTTAATTCGGGGATGGGAGGAACACAAACCCGATTCCTGAACTTTATTATCCCATCACAATCAAGGTTGAACTCAGGAACATTTCTCACCTTCTATTGTAACTCGACATCTTCTTTCTGTGCCTCTTTAATCTTCACATGTATATATGGTTGAACATTCATTTGAGAAAGATAAGATTTTTCCCCTTCCATTATAATTCCAAGATCCATCATTTGTATATCCATAAATATTGGATCTTTTGTGATCCTCATCATTGATAAACTAGCATGGTCTTGTCGACTTAATGTATCTGCCACCTTGTTTGCTTTCCCATGGTGGTAATGGATTGAGCAGTCATAATCCTTAATCAGCTCCAACCATCTTCTTTGACGCATATTCAGCTCCTTTTGTGTGAAAATATACTTTAAACTTTTATGATGAATATAAATATCACACCTTTCACCATAAAGGTAATGCCTATAAATCTTTAATGCAAAGATTACCGTAGATAACTCCAAATCATGTGTTGGGTAATTTTGCTCATGGATTTTCAACTGTCGTGAGGCATAAGCTATCACCATATCATTTTTCATAAGAACACACCCCAATCCCTTCTTGGGTGCATCACTATAGATCACAAAACTTTCTCCACTACAAGGCAGTGTGAGCACAGGTGAACTGGATAACCTTCCTTTCAACTCCTTGAAATTATCTTCACATTCCTCTGTCCAAACAAACATAACTCCTTTCCGAGTCAACTTGGTGAGTGGATTAGATAATCATGAAAAATCTTTTACAAAACGTCGATAATATCCATCCAAACCAAGAAAAATTCGGATCTCAGTTACTGTTGTTGGTCTCAACCATCTTTCGATAACCTCTGTTTTTGCTGGATCCACAGATATCCCCTCTTTTGAGATTATGTGACCCAAAAAATGCATCTTTTTGAAGCCAAAATTCACACTTGGTAAATTTGGCATAAAGCTTCTCCTTTCTCAGGGTCTTCAATATAATTCTCAAGTGATCTTCATGCTCTTCCTTGCTCTTTGAATAGACAAGAATATCTTCTATAAAGACGACCACAAATTGATCAATATAGTCTCTAAAGACTCTATTCATTAGATACATGAAGATAGCAGGGGCATTAGTAAGACCAAATGGAATCACTATAAATTCATAGTTTCCATACCTTGTACGGAAAGCTGTCTTTGGTATATCATCCCTTTTGACCCTTAATTGATGATACCCTGAACGAAGATCAATCTTGGAAAAGTATTGAGCTTCGTGTAGTTGGTCAAATAAGTCATCAATGTGTGGGAGAGGATATTTGTTCTTGATAGTGATCTTGTTAAGTTCTCGATAATCAATGCAGAGTCTCATCGATCCATCTTTCTTCTTAACAAATAGAACAGGTGCTCCCCAAGGTGACGCACTATGGCTTATGAATCCCTTATCAAGATTCTCTTGGAGTTGCTTCTTCAATTCCTGCAACTCAATTGGGGCCATTCTATAAGGTGTCTTTGAAATAGGAAAAGCACCCGGTACGAGTTCTATTGAAAACTCAACTTCACGATTTGGTGGAAGACCCGGTAATTCCTCCGAAAAGACATCATCAAACTCCCGTACGATGGGCTTATTCTTAATCGTGAGTTTCTCACCAACCATTTGAGATATATAGACTTCATTCAGTGGAATCAAGACCCATAAGATGGAAAGAATTTCCACTGGAAGGTTAAATTCATCCTAGCATCGATAGACGATCGTAGATTGATCTGAAATATGAAATGTGACTTCCCTTCCTTGGAAATTGATATGAGCTCCATGTAGAGAAAGCCAATCCATGCCAAGAATCACATCAAATTCCACTATAGGAAGGATCACAAGATTTGTAGGAAGCACTTTCCCACAAACTTCAATCGGAGAAGAATTATAAACTTTTGATGCGACTGTTGTGCCATTGGGTGTTGTCACAGCTAACTCAACATCTAATTGTTGACGTAATACGGTCATACCCTTAGAAAAATCTTCAAAAATAAAAGAGTGGGTGGATCCAGAATCAAATAAAACATTTTCTACTTTAGAGTGGATGTTAAGTGTACCTTTCACCACTTCGTTATCGTACTCAACATCGCTGATAGAAATTGCATGTGACTTTCCTTTGTCATTAGCCTTAAGAGTTTGTTGATGTCGACCATCATCATCAACCCTTGGATTTGGGCATTGATTGGGATAATGCCCCATCTCCTTGCACTTGAATCATTGAAGTGTAGTAGGTTCATTCTGTGTATCCCTTCCTTTGTTTGCATCATTAGACATCTTCTTCCCATCATCGTGGCATTCAAATGCCCGATGACCTTCCTTTCCACATTTGAAACATTTACTTGTCCCTTTAAGACAACTCCCTCCATGTTCCTTTCAACACTTTGAGCATAAGGGAAATCTCATCTTCTATTCAGTTTTCTCTTTAGATTTTCCTTTGAATTCCATTTTCCTCTTCTTATCAAACACATATGACTAATGGGTTACTCCAATCTCCATCTCGACTTTGAGAGCACATCGAACGATTTCCTCATAGCTATTGAAGTCCCTTATGGCTAACGCCCTTCAAAGACTTGGTTTTAAGCCACTAAAGAATCGATCGATCTTACTCTCAGGTTAGATAATAATACCAGAAGCGTACCTTGCAAGTCTTGTAAAATTTGCTTCATAGGTACCAACAGATTCATCATCCCTTTGCTTCAGTTCAAGAAACTCTTTCTCCATCATTTTTCAGAGAATACGAGGGAAGTACTTATTGAAAAATAAGTTCTTGAACTCGTCCCATTCCATGGATGCAATTTCATCCCTTTGCCTCATATTCTTAATAAGATTCCACCATTGATCAACATCTCCTTCCAAACGATACACTGCTAGGATGACTTTATCATGTTCAGAACATTGAAGAACTGAAAATATCTTTTTAGTAGTACTAATCCATTGTTCAGCAACTAATGGATCAGTAGACCCGCTAAAAGTAGGTGGACGCTACCTCATGAAGGATTCAACAGAATGTTGCTCCTTCCTTTGCTCGTTTGGAAGTCCTGCATGATTCATAGCTTCAGAAGGTTGTGTGAGCATGGCTACATGATTTTGCATTCTAGCTCCCATATCGTTTGGTTGCTCAGGGGGACAATCATTGCATTGCCCATCGCATTCCACATTAACACGGTTCCTTCGGGTTCCAGCCATTGAATAAAACCAAGAAGAATAGTGTGAGCAACACTAATTATAATAGGAAAACCACATAATTCAAGAATAAAATTTTCACGCTTAAGGTCTTATCCTAGGTTATTCATGGTCATTTCTAAAACACTATGATTGTGTTCTTTGCTTAGACTTATCCTTAGGGTTCTTACTAAGGCTTTCACATCCTAGTTTCCAAAGGTTGACTATACCTTTCCTCTGATACCAACTATAACGACCCATAATTTACATACATTGTTAATACTTCAAAATTGAAGCACACTTATTACAACATATGACAAAACCACAAAGGACCGTATAGGTATAGTGTCTTTAGAAACTGGGAAACATAAACAACTGGTTCATAAATCTTCTACAGTGTCTCCCATTTATTTCATCATATCTAGGGTCCCTTTTAGAATATTCTACTTAATATCCATCTTCCTGACCTGGGGAAAAGGAAACATACAAAAAAGGGTGAGCTCAAATGCTCAACAAGGGCAAATAAAGGAAATAAAAATCATATCATATCTTTTTTGAAAATCATAACCTGCAAAAGATATCATAATATCTTAACATGGAATAAATCATAGAAGTGAAAATGAGATCCTCATAATAATAACATAAAACTTGAAACATTGTGTCATGCACACATAATCATGGAAAATCATTTCTTGTTAGTCATGACTCATTGTCAAGACTATCTTAGCGGACAAAGTCCATTTCTGAACCGAGTTCACTCCTCGTTTCAGTCCTGTATCACTGAACCGAAATAACCTTCCCTTCCAGCCATGTCTATATCATGAGATATAAATCTTTACCCAATGCATTGGAGAGAGATATAGGTCCCACCCATCTTATAATGAATCCTTTCTTATGTGTTCCACGTAAATCATAAATCATATATTATCGGATAACACATGTAACAAAAATGGGATTCTTGAAACATCATGACATCATAAAACAAATAATATAAGGTAAGTGAATTCATAAAAATAATTCCCTCACAACATAATCAAATCAATTTAATAATAGGGATAAAAACAGAACCCTTTATTATCTTAGATGGAAAATAATTTTGATAAAACACTTGAACTCCATTCTTGAGGAAAATATCCTTTCTTCTTCAAAAACACTTTTCTTTTCTTAACATGTCATACGATTATAATCTAAAATAAGTTGACTAAAAATAAACTTGAAAACTTGTAAAGGAATCTTCTGGGAAATAATGTTTTAAAAATCCATTCAAGCCATATAAGTAAAAAAAACATTCTTCGTACTTTTGTCGGAAAAGTCAAAAAGTACCTCGTACGAAAAAAACAACAAAAGATTCCTTTCATATTCCTTACTAAAAACTCACTAAAGGGTAACATTGGATTTAAACTATTGCAAGTGGATGGAAACAATATTACATATTGAGGGAACATGGATGTGGATGATAAAATACACCCCAGTAAATACTTACGAATAAACAGTCTCGGATAAAAATGAGATTGTGATATTTCCCTTACCTTAGGTCTGATTTGCTTTGTACGTGTCCAAACCTCCTGTATAATGGTTTAAATAATGATATTGAATTATTCCAGAATCATACATATTGATATGATATCATATATGGTCATATTCTTAGCTTCTTATTAGTAATATTTCATTGTTACTTGTTACTCGGGTCTTTATTGCCTTTTGTTCTTATGCGTGTTTTGCCGAATAAATTCTTATTATTCTTTTAAGGTTATAGATACCTTATATCCAGAATGGTATTAGTGTAACATATATCATATTTATTCATTCAATTCATTTATATAATTACTATATAATGATGATCATGTAGAACTAGTCGCATCACATCGTGGAGACGGTATTCCGTACGTACGCACGAGTGATGATATCGTTCCTATGATCGTGGAATTGTATTGCAGTGTATGTATACTATTTCAGAATCAATATAACTTTATAATAGTCATATATAGTCATTATTTACACCATTATACCCATCCAAGTAAGGTGGTGGTGGAAAATAGATTACACCACGGCGTGGAGACGGTATTCTGTACGTACGCACGCGTGATGATTTAATTTTTCCGTAGGATGGATAGAAGGTGAATTAGGGTTGTTTCATATTTATAATAACATATCAGTATGTAAGTAATACTGATGTTATTACTTTATCATGAAACAACTAAATAAGAAGAAGTTAAAGAAGAAAGAAATTGAAAAGATCGGTAATGGATATTACCTCTTCTTTTAAACGCCTCTTTGAATTCTCCACTTAGGGAACTAAGATTGGTCTTTGAAGAAGACCAGAACCTCTAGGATTATTCTAGGGAAGTGGAGAAGGGATTTTGATAGGGGTTGGCCGAGCTTGAGTGCTCAAATTGGTGTGAGGAGGAGGGGGAGGAGGTGCCCTTTTATAAGGGAGGAGAGGGGCATCTTAGGAATATCTCAAAATATTATTTTATATTAAAGTCAAAATTGGTTTATAATGGTTCCAACGGGTCTTATTTCGAAGGTAAAGTGGGGATGGGTCGAAATACTATCAACAAATAGGATTTAGACAAGTTTAGGTTATTATTGTAACCTTGTCAATTAGATTTAACTCTAAGTTAAATAATTTAACTTTTACCGTGTCTTTTTGGTTTCTTACACTATATGGTTAATACACTTATTATAACATGCCGAAAGAACCCAAAGTTGTTTATTATTAATATATATATCCTTATCTAAGTCATTTGTCCAAACCTTATATTTTTAGGAATAAAATAACAATTAATAATATAATATTTTATTTAAAAACTATTTTGTGTCAATTTTGACACTATTTGATATATGATTTTTGTGAAAGTCATAAAAGAATTATATGTTCAAACCAAGTTGATTAAATCAACACTAATATATCATAGTAACCTAGAAAATTAGTTGAATTCATAAAAAGTCTCAAATTACATTTATTTGAGCATTTATAACATCAATTATGTTAATATTTCCTTAAAAGGGTAATTACTCCATCATCGTTGTGTCATAAATAAATTTGTTTATTTGAAGTCTAAAAATTATAAATAAAATATCATTACGTAGGAAATATTCTTAGCTTTCTAATGAATATTTATAATCGAATTTATCTTATGTATAAACCCATATTAAATTTTTTTTAGTTATTAAACATTGATTTTAACTATTTTAACTATTCATAAAATAAAATAATATTAAATGTCATAATCTAATCCTAGTGGACCTAAATGGTAATATTATATTCATAAGTTTGTTTTTGGTTGAATTAAACTTATCCAATAGAATTAGGACATGTGTTAGGTTAATAGTAATATCATATTTACCCTTAGTTACCCTATTTACTATTAATCGCGGTAAAAAAAAGTAAAAAGTTACTATTCACCAAAAAATTATTTTTATCTCATTGAACCACATTTTACTTACTGATATCAACCGTGTCTTTCGGATTTTCGAAATTCCATTCACAGAAGTGGTAAAATTATGTTTTATGCAAAATTCAGTTTTAACCTACCACTTAGTGGTTTCACTATTCATCAAAAATTGAAAGTTTTCAGAAAAATACCAAAATTTCACCCTAGGCTAATTTCGGTATTCCGAATCCAAAAATGAAGTCCATTTTGAAAAATGAAATTTATAAAACTTCAAAAAGTGGTTATTACTATCCATAACGGCTAGTTTTAATAATATTTAATAGCATATCGTTGTTTAGTGAAACTCAGTATTGCGTACGACGCAAGCTATCGAGGAAGGTCGCGATTGCGTGTAAATTAAGCCAAGCTAGTGTGTAGTGAAAGATTCCTTTGATAACATAAAAACAAAATATTACTCATAAAAATCTCGGGTGTTACATTCTACCCCCCTTAAAATGAATTTCTCCCTCGAAATTCATCACTTTGTAACAAACAGATGAGGATACTTTTCCCTCATCATATCCTCAAGCTCCCATGTAGCTTCTTCAAGTTGGTGGTTCCTCCATAAAACTTTCACCAATCGAGTGGTCCTGTTTTGTAGGACTTTTTCTCTATGATCCAGAATCTCTATCGGTTGTTCTTCATAAGAAAGATCTTGCTCCAGCGGTACAACTTCTGAGCTGAGTAAATGTGAAGGATCGGGTATGTACTTTCTCAGGAGAGATACATTGAACACATCGTGAATTTGAGAGAGATTCGGTGGAAGCGCCAATCGGTAAGCTAACTTTCCAACACGATCAAGTATTTCGAAAGGACCGATATATCTAGGGCTCAACTTCCCCTTCTTTCCAAATCTCATGACTCTCTTCCAGGTAGATATCCGTAAAAACACTTTTTCGCCCACTTCAAACTCTAGGTCTTTTCTTCGGTAGTTGGCATAACTTTTCTGTCGACTCTGAGATGCTCTTATGTGTTGTTGAATAGATCTGACCTTTTCTGCCGTTTCATCAATGAGATCAGGTCCTAATAGCTTTCTTTCCCCAACTTCATCCCAGCAAGTTGGAGTCCTGCATTTCTATCCATAGAGAGCTTCATAAGGATCCATCTGAATACTGGAGTGAAAGCTATTATTATAAGAAAATTCAACCAAAGGTAGGTGTTGATCCCAACCTCCTTTGAAATCCATAGAGTAAGCTCTCAACATATCTTCTAGGGTTTGAATTGTTCTCTCAGACTGACCGTCTGTCTGAGGATGATAAGTAGTGCTGAAACTCAACTCTGTATCCAGAGTATGCTGAAGACTTCGCCAGAACTTCGAGGTAAATATCGGATCCCGATCAGATATAATAGAAAGTGGTACTCCATGCAATCTTACCACTTCCTTTACATATATCCAGGCAAGCTGATCCAGAGAGAAATCCTCTCTAATAGCAATGAAGTGTGCAGACTTTGTAAGACGATCAACTATGACCCAGATAGCATTATTGCCTTTGGATGTTTTAGGAAGTCCTGTGACAAATTCCATAGTAATGTTTTCTCATTTCCATTCGGGTATGGGTAATGGTTGTAACATCCCCTTAGACTTCTGTCTCTCAGCTTTAACTTGTTGAAAAACCAAGAATTGAGAGACATATTGATGTTATTAATATTTTCACGACTTATTATATCCCCCCTTTACTTATTTTATATGAAATGTGCATAATTTGTGTGAAATATTAATGTTTTAATATTAAGTATAATATTTGAGCATTTTTAGAAGTAGTCAAATTGAGTCAGTTTAATGTGTTAATTATAACTATCACTATACGGATCCAAATTGTGTGGTTCTTGTTTTTTAGGATTATCCTTTCAATATACAACATTTCATTAGAAGGAACCATGATCCAATTATGCCATTTGAAGGGTCATATGGTCCTCACAAACAAGACCAAAGAATCTGTGAAAAACTGGACTATTCATGAAGATTGATTTACTGGGCTCAATCCAGAAGTTAAAAAACCTTAACTCTCCTCCATAATTTGGGAGACACTACATGTCATCTTGGATAAAACTTTCATGGCCCAAATCCAAGTACAAGGGGCCCAAATGAATCTTCGAAGTCCAGCCCACCATTCTGACCGAGAATGAAAATCAGTATAGTATGCATGACATATCTCCTGATGTAATCATCCAAGCGAGCTGAGATTTTTCAGTGTGAAAGAGGAGATGTAGACGGCCGACTTTGTTGAAGAAACCATTCGGATTGGAAGGCATCTTAATATTCAAAAACCCATTCACATTATGGACTTCAAAAAGACTGGATTGAAATGGACAGTTTAAGTGTGTTTATTCAACCGGCCATAACGTTTTATCCTTACGTCCAAATGACTCCAAATTTTGATCTTAGTCGGCCAACATTATTGCCTACAACTTTGAAGATGAAGATAGTTGAAGATTCGGCTGTCTGAATTGCCAAATTGGCGATGCAAGTGGAGGGACAGATTGGGAATGCAAACAGTCCACTCCTTGGGCTATAAATACTCTTCCCTTCTCTCCTTGAGAGGGGTTGGCATTTCAGAAGAGAGGAGATCACATTCGCACGACCACAGCTTTGCCAAAGGCTTGGGAGGACCTTCCATACTCATGTTTTCACTTGAGAGACCTTTCCTCCTCTCTTTCTTTTCACTTACTTTTGTGTTCTTCATTTTTGTAATCTTGTAATTCTATTTCTTTGTAATTCTGTTTTAATGCAAGTTATTTCTTCAATATCTCTTATTCTCTTCCACCTTCGGTATTTTAATATTAATGTTCTTAAAATAGTTTAAATTCAGTTCAACCCCCTTCCCTTCTTAAGCTTCCTCATTCAATCGAAATTCCATTTTTGATTCTTAAATTATTTCGTGTGTGTGTTCGGCACACTACTCTTATCTTGTCCCTTTCTTTTTCTTCTCTTTATAATTCATCACCATAAACATATATTACCAGATTATTAATCACCCAAATGGCTGAGTAAATCTCTCATTGGGGTGAGTTATAATTTAGGTATGTTAAGTGATTGAGAGCTTATGCTCGATGAATATTCTTTGAATTGACATTGTGTATGTTGGACTTAACATGTCATGGATTAATGAGTTGTTTTGTTTAACATGTGGTTTCCATGGATTATTGGAACCATAAATACACAACCATAAATAAGATCTGATTGAGATTATAACCTTAAGTTAAGTTAAGTCTTGGTTTAAAGCCTTAACACTTAAGAATTCTAATCAACATCATCTTGTGACATGGGTGTTAATTTAAATGCAATATAAAGCAAAGCTCAAGGATATCACAAGCTTAACTAACCTAATGATGAACTCACCCCAATCTTTATCAATTTGGTAAATCAAACATCATCCATAAATCATTTCAATTAATCTCTGCAAACAAACCCCCTAATCAAAATACAATCAACTAAAAACAAACGACTACTACAAAGTATCATCACCGAGGATTCGACCCGAGTGCTGCTATACACATTAGCAGAGCACCGGAACTTTGACCGGTCGATAGGCGACAATCGGCTGTGCGTTTCAAATGGCGCCGTTGCCGGGGATGATGCTTTAAGTAGTCATTAGTTTCTGTTTATTGTAAAAAAAACCCAAAAAAATACAAAAGTTTAAAAAAATAAAAAAAAACACAAAGAAAAACCCGTCTTCCTCTTAAAAATCATAAACTGAAAAAAAATACAAAGAAAAACCCGTCTTCCTCTTTCTTCTAAAATCTCTCTGAATGCCCCGTAGCCTTCCAAACAATCCCTCGGATTTGTTTGACCCTGAAATTGATAGAACTCTTCGTCGAATTAGGAGGACCATTAGGGTTAACCAAATCACCCAAGAACCAATCATTACCCTACCAATTGAATTAGATATGGCCAATCCTAGGGAACAAACATTGAAAGAACTTGCTGCCCCTGATATGAATTACCAACCTCTTGGTATTCAATATCCAAACATAGAGGCTGACTTCGAACTCAAGTCGGGTTTGATTCATCTTCTCCCTCATTTTCACAGGCTAGCCGGTGAGGATCCACATCTTCACCTTAAAGAGTTCCAAGTAGTATGCTCTACCATGAAGCCTCAAGGGGTTTCTGAAGAACAAATAAAGCTTAGAGCTTTCCCCTTTTCCCTAGCAGATTCTGCCAAGTCTTGGCTCTACTACCTCCCACCTGGTTCCATAAACTCATGGGTTGACATGAAGAGACTTTTCCATGAGAAGTTCTTTCCCACTTACCGAACAGCTTCTATCTGAAAGGAAATAAGCGGCATCCGTCAATTCCCTAATGAATCACTCCATGAGTATTGGGAGAGGTTCAAAAAGCTTGTGGCAACTTGTCCACACCATCAAATCCCTGACCAACTCCTGATCCAATACTTCTATGAGGGGTTATTGGCTATGGAGCGAACTCTCATTGATGCCGCAAGTGGCGGTGCTCTTGTTGACAAAACTCCTGCAGCTGCACGAGAACTCATAAGCAACATGGCTGCAAACACGCATCAATTCCATACTCGAGCACATGCTCAAGTGAAACAAGCCCAAGATAATCAATCCATAGAGCCCAACAAGATGACTGAGTGGATGACTGAACTTACAGGTCTTGTGCGTCAACTAGCGGTGGCTACCAAAGCCCCAACCTCATCTTCTCCACAGTCACTATTCCCTGGACCTATCAAGAATTGTGGAATCTGCAACTCTCCATCTCATCCGACTGACACATGTCCACAACTTCAAGATGATCCATCTGATTCAACTAGTCCAATGGAGCTCAATGCGGCATATGCTCAGCAAAACTTCAACCCTCAACAATCAGGTCAGTTTGTTAGAAACTTCAACCAACCCCACTCTGAGCCCTTCCCTTCTACCTTTAACCCACCTCTGAGGTATGGTAATCCCATTTCTCATCCTCCTCAATTCCCTCCTCAAAACCCAAACCAATTCCAATATGGTCAAGGTGGTGGTAACTTCCATCAACCTTATCCTTTTGTTCCTCAACCTCAAAGGAACAATCCTCCTCCTGGATTCCACTATCCTAACGAGCCTTCCCAATTCCCCACCCAATACAATCGCTTTCCCAAGAACCAAAACCAAGGCCAACCCAATTTGGGACAAGCCTCTTCTTCTAAACAACCATGGGAAAGTGCTGTAGAGGATCTTGCTTCCTTCACCAGTTCTAGCCTCAAGAACATTGAAACCCAAATAGGTCAACTTGCATCCCACCTTAGCCAGCAACAACCATCCAATTCATCCCAACTCCCAGCTCAACCATTACCCAACCCTAAGGGTAATGTAAGTGCAATTGCACTTAGATCGGGAAAGCAAATTGCTATGCCCCATGATGATTGGTCTACCTCCCCTTTCGATGTTGATCTAGAAAATGAAAATAACAAAAAGCTGGAAAAGGAACTTGAATCCACTCCTTCACCTCCTTCCATTCCTCTAAGGAACCCAATTCCTTTTCCTTAAGCCATCTCCAAGCCTAAGAAGTCCTTTGAACCTGATCCTGAAATGCATGACATGTTTAGACGTGTTGAAGTGAACATCCCCCTCTTAGATGCCATCAAACAAATCCCTAAGTATGCCAAGTTTCATAAGGAATTGTGCACCCATAAGAGGCAACTTAGGAACATTGAAAATGTTTCAACCCAACAGTCTATTCCCATGAAGTGCAAAGATCCAGGGACCTTCACGGTTCCATGTCAAATAGGGAGTTCCAACTTTGATGATGCACTCATAGACCTTGGAGCCTCAATAAATGTCATGACCAAATCCATTTTCTCCAACCTTGGTCTAGGTCCCTTGCACCCAACGGGTATTGTCATTCAATTAGCCAATCGAAGCACTGCCAGTCCTGAGGGGATAATTGAGGATGTTCTTGTTCGGGTCAATGATCTTATCTTCCCAGCTGATTTCTATGTCCTTGACATGGAAGGTGAGACGACCTCTTCTCGATCTCCCCTAATTCTAGGAAGACCATTCCTCATGACTGCGAGAACCAAGATTGATGTCCACTCAGGCATGTTATCCATGGAATTCGGTGACCAACTGGTCAAGTTCAACATTTTCCAAGCCATGTGATACCCATCTGAGGATCACTCTGCATTCTCAATCCATGCTTTTGAGGACACTTCTAAGATTCAATCGAACCCCAATCCACCATGTTCTTCATGTTCTAATGATAAAGGGTCTTGTGAAATCTGCACCAAGATTAACAAAGTCATAAATGGTGAAGTTGATGTGGACCTCTCATTCATAGACTCCATCAATCTAGAGGAACTTGAAAACTCTCTTGAATCCCACATCAACTCTGATCTCTACTGCTCCACCTTGGACAGTGTTGAGGAAAATGATCCAAACCCATCTGGAATCCCTTCTCCTACTCCTAACTTGTCTAGCTCTCAAATCAAGGCTGAAACTGATCTAAAACCACTTCCTTCACACCTCAAGTATGCATTCCTTTTCCATGATCCCTCCTACCCTGTCATTATCTCTGCTTCACTTTCTGAAACTGAGGAGTCCCAACTTGTTCAAGTGTTAGAGGAAAACAAAAATGCCTTAGGTTGGACCCTAGAGGATATTCCAGGAATCAACCCTGCCCTTTGCATGCATCACATCCATCTAGAGGAATCATCCAAACCAATTAGGCAACCTCATAGAAGACTCAATCCACTCATACTTGAGGTAGTTAGGGAAGAGATTACCAAGCTTCTTCAAGCTGGTATTATCTTCCCAATTTCTGATAGTGAATGGGTTAGTCCAATTCAAGTCGTTCCTAAGAATGGAGGGATAACAGTTGTCACAAATGAACATGGAGAAGTGGTCACAACTCGAGTGAAAAACAAATGGCGTGTGTGCATCGATTATCGCAAATTGAATGCTGAAACACGAAAAGATCACTACCCACTTCCTTTCCTTGAACAAATGCTTGAGAGATTGGCCAAAAAGTCACACTATTACTTTCTTGATGGTTACACCGGCTACTTCCAAATTCCAATCGCACCTCAAGACCAAGAAAAGACCACATTCACTTGCCCCTTTGGAACCTATGCCTATAGGCGAATGCCTTTTGGCCTTTGTAATGCTCCTGCAACATTCCAGCGGTGTATGATGAGTATCTTTTCTGAATTCATTGAGAATTGCATGGAGGTCTTCATGGATGACTTTACCATTTATGGCGAGTCATTTGAATCTTGCTTACATTCACTCTCTTTAGTCCTTCAAAAGTGTGTCAAGTGCAACCTTGTGCTGAATTTTGAAAAATGTCACTTCATGGTTTCAAATGGGATTGTTCTAGGGCACATAATTTCTCAAGAGGGTATCCAAGTTGATCAAGCCAAAATTGAGGTGATCCAATCACTTACTGAACCCAAATCAGTTCAAGACATTCGGTCCTTCCTTGGTCATGCCGGTTTCTATCGGCGATTCATTCAGAACTTCAGCAAGATTTCCCTCCCACTCACTCGTTTACTTCAAAATTATGTCACATTCAATTTTGATGAGGCTTGCAAGAGAGCCTTCATTGAACTCAAATATGCTCTCACATCTGCTCCAATAATCCAACCCCCAGATTGGTCCTTACCATTTGAATTGATGTGTGATGCTTCTGATAGGGCCATTGGGGCTGTTCTTGGTCAAAGAAGAGAAAACATTCCTCATGTCATCTTTTATGCCTCAAAAACATTGGATGAAACTCAATCACACTACACTGTGACTGAAAAAGAACTTTTAGCTGTGATTTTTGCCTTGGATAAATTCCGGACCTATCTCTTAGGTGCCAAAATCATCATCTTCACGGACCACTCAGCATTAAAGTTCTTACTTAAGAAAAGTGATTCCAAACAAAGGCTAATAAGATGGATTTTAATGCTCCAAGAGTTTGACCTTGTGATAAAAGGTAAACCTGGAAAAGAAAACCATGTGGCTGACCACCTGAGTAGAATTTCTAATTCTTCTCATTCTGAAATAATTGATCCTGAATTTCCAACTGAACACCTCTCCTCTCTCACTCCAAAGTTACCATGGTATGCCCCAATTGTCAATTACTTGGTTTCCGGTGTTTTCGCTGAATATTTTTCAAAAGAACAAAAAGAAAAGATGAAAAGTGATTCAAAGCATTATTTTTGGGAAGATAATAAACTTTGGAAAACTGGGGCTGACATGGTAATTAGGAGATGTGTTGATGAAACTGAACAATCCTCCATCTTGGAATTCTGCCACTCAATGCCTGGAGGTGGCCACTTTGGACCACAAAGGACTTCTCGAAAGGTCCTAGATTCTGGATTCTTTTGGCCTTCACTCTTCAAGGACTCACACGAGTTCTGTCAATCATGTCCCACTTGCCAAAAGTTTGGCACAATTTCAAAAAGAAACGAAATGCCTCAAAAGCCATTAATCTTCTGTGAGCTTTTCGATGTTTGGGGCATCAATTTCATGGGACCTTTTCCCCCTTCCAATGGATTATCCTACATTCTCCTTTCTGTTGACTATGTTTCTAGGTGGGTCGAGGCCAAACCCACTAGGAAAGATGATGCTCAAACTGTGAGTGAGTTCCTCAAAACCCATATCTTCCATCGATTCGGAACACCACGTGTTTTGATAAGTGACTTAGGAACTCATTTCTGTAATAGAACCATGGAGTCACTTTTGAGAAAGAATGGGGTTGTACATAAAACATCCACTGCATATCACCCTCAAACAAATGGAATGGCTGAACTTTCTAATAGAGAAGTGAAAAGAGTGCTTGAAAGAATTGTTAAGCCCACAAGAAAAGACTGGCCCGATATACTTGGTGAAGCACTTTGGGCCTATCGAACAGCCTATAAGACACCCCTTGGGATGTCTCCATTTAGGCTAGTCTTTGGTAAAGCCTATCATTTACCAGTTGAAATCCAACATAAGTCATTTTGGGCTGTCAAAACATGTAATTTTGATTGTGAAAAATCTGGTGAAGAAATATTGTTGCAGTTGACTGAATTGGAGGAGCTTCGACTCGATTCGTATGAGAACCCATTCTCTACAAAGAAAAGGCAAAGTCACTCCATGACAAGTACATTCTTTGAAAGGTATTTCATGAAGGTGAAAAGGTAATTCTCTTCAATTATCGATTTTGACTTCACCCAGGTAAGCTCAATTCTCGTTGGGATGGACCTTTTATTATTACTAATGTTTACCCATTTGGTGCAGTGCAAGTCGAAGACCCTTCTTCAAAAAGAACATTCACGGTAAATGGACACCGGTTAAAGCATCACCATGAGAGGCCATTCACTTCAGGTTCCACATCGACTTCCATTGACCCACCACTAGATGGAAATGGTGACCCACCAAATCCAAACTAGGGGGCACCTCTTTCCCTTTAACTCTCTCTCTATCTCTTCCTCTATCTACCTCTTTCTTCTTCTTCCTCTCTCTTTCATTTTGTTACCACTTTATTCATCAAACCCTTTCTTTTTATCTTTCTTGTGTGGGTGTGTATTTTAAAAATAAAACCGTAAAAATTAAAAAAACCAAAAAACACAATTACTTAAAAAAAATTACAAAAAAAGAGTCATGCTTACTCACCATCTAGTTTTGAAATTTTGTCCAACCATTTTGGGGAGTCAAAAGGCTTGTTTTAAACTCAAATATATTGAATTTTTATCTCAAACTTGGGTAAACAATATTGTGTCAATAACAAACATTTTGAATGAACAATTTTTGGTGGAAAATGATTCTCCCCTACCGTGAGGAATAACATTAGCCTTCATGCCAAGGTCATCTATGGCCATCTTTTTCATTGTGTGTCTTCACCACTGATTGTGAGTCTTGAGTTTGTGGACCTTCGAGCTGAATTTCCATCTTTTGTGTGCATTAATATGATAGAGGCATTTTCTAAGCCACATGAGAATCAGAATAGCCAAATAGCCTCCCGTTACCCTTACATTGATCCTACTTTTGAAAGCCCCTTTGACCCTATGAAAACCTTTCTTTTGATAGCCACATTACAAGCCTAATACCTTGTCCCACCAAACATCTTCATGGATTTTCATTGTACAATTTATTGAAATTTAAGTGTGGGGGGAATAGACTTCATTTTTGGGCGTACTTTCATTGATTTCCAATGTGTCATCATATGCTTGACGGAAAGCTTCCATTCAAGTGTGGGGGAGAGGTTGTAATTCTGTGAGCTTTGGGGTGTATATGTGTAATTGTCATTTGTACAAAAGTCATTGAAAAGTGTTCAAAAAAAATGAAAAAAAATTATATTAAAAAAAATGAAAAAAAAAAGGAATGGGTTGTGTCTTGGGTGGGTAAAAAATCATTCATCATCAACCTTTGATCATGTTATAACTACTAAAACTAGTTCCATGAGGAGATCAAGCATGAGTTGGGAGATGACTGTGAGACTTGTTTCAAGCACAACTTTCGAAAAAAGCGAAAAAAAAGAGAAAAAGAACACTTGAATCATCTTGTATTGTGTCATTATTGGAAGTCTTCCATGTTGTACATATTCCATCATCTCACCCTATTCCATTTTCTATCTCCCTCACTTTTCATTCATCACACATTCATGCCCTTGTAAATATGTGTTTTTATTTCCTTTCAAATCAAATTTCAAGAAAAAATGTGCATTGATTTTTCCATGTTGGTGTTTTTAACCCCTCTTTTCCTTTGGACATTATATACCTACCGTCCCATAGCCACTGAAAAACCCCTTAAAAGACCTCTTGATTCTTGTACACATTAGATTTGGGAATGGAAGCTGAGAGCTCTTACAAACTCTTGATTTTCACTTTTTGTTGGTGAATGAGTGAACCTCCTAAAATACATTTTTATCATCTTGAGAGGAGTAAGTTTTGAGTGCCTACATTTTCCAATTCAAACCTTGAACATGAAAAAATGAATTGTTTCTGATGCATTATTGTGAACCAAATTTGTGATGGAATTCAATATGGATGAGTGAAATATTCTAAACCTCCCCTGATTGGAGAAAACAAAATTTTAATATTTGTTGGTGAGTGAAAATGATTTTGTCATGTTTTTATATTTGTTGCACATGAGGACACGTGCAAATCAATGTGTGGGGGAGTTGATGTTATTAATATTTTCACGACTTATTATATTCCCCCTTTACTTATTTTATATGAAATGTGCATAATTTTGTGAAATATTAATGTTTTAATATTAAGTATAATATTTGAGCATTTTTAGAAGTAGTCAAATTGAGTCAGTTTAATGTTTTAATTATAACTATCACTATACTGATTCAAATTGTGTGGTTCTTGTTTTTTAGGATTCTCCTTCCAATATACAACATTTCATTAGAAGGAAGCATGATCCAATTCTGCCATTTGAAGGGTCATATGGTCCTCATAAACAAGACCAAAGAATCTGTGAAGAAACTGGACTATTCATGAAGATTGATTTACTGGGCTCAATCCAGAAGTTAAAAAACCTTACCTCTACTCCATAATTCGAGGGACACTACATGTAATCTTGGATAAAAATTTCATGGCCCAAATCCAAGTACAAGGGGCCCAAATGAATCTTTGAAATCCAGCCCACCATTCTGACCGAGAATGAAAATCAGTATAGTATGCATGACATATCTCATGATGTAATCATCCAAGCTAGCTGAGATTTTGCAGTGTGAACTAGGAGATCTAGTTGGCCGACTTTGTTGAAGAAACCATTCGTATTTGAAGGCATCTTAATATTCAAAAACCCTTTCACATTATGGACTTCAAAAAGACTGGATTGAAATGGACAGTTTAAGTGTGTTTATTCAACCGGCCATAACTTTTTATCCTTACGTCCAAATGACTCCAAATTTGAGAGTAGTCGGCCAACATTATTTCCTACAACTTTGAAGAAGAAGATATTTGAAGATTCGGCTGTCTGAATTGCCAAATTGGCGATGCAAGTGGAGGGACAGATTGGGAATGCAAACAGTCCACTCCTTGGGCTATAAATACTCTTCCCTTCTCTCCTTGAGAGGGGTTGGCATTTCAGAAGAGAGGAGATCACATTGGCACGACCAAAGCTTTTCCAAAGGCTTGGGAGGACCTTCCATACTCATGTTTTCACTTGAGAGACCTTTCCTCCTCTCTTTCTTTTCACTTACTTTTGTGTTCTTCATTTTTGTAATCTTGTAATTCTCTTTCTTTGTAATTCTGTTTTAATGCAAGTTACTTCTTCAATATCTATTATTCTCTTCCACCTTCTGTATTTTAATATTAATGTTCTTAAAATAGTTTAAATTCAGTTCAATCCCCTTCCCTTCTTAAGCTTCCTCATTCAATCGAAATTCCATTTTTGATTCTTAAATTATTTCGTGTGTGTGTTCGGCACACTACTCTTATCTTGTCCCTTTCTTTTTCTTCTCTTTATAATTCATCACCATAAACATATATTACAAGATTATTAATCACCCAAATGGCTGATTAAATCTCTCATTGGGGTGAGTTATAATTTAGGTATGTTAAGTGATTGAGAGCTTATGCTCGATGAATATTCTTTGAATTAACATTGTGTATGTTGGACTTAACATGTCATGGATTAATGACTTGTTTTGTTTAACATGTGGTTTCCATGGATTATTGGAACCATAAATACACAACCATAAATAAGATCTTATTGAGATTATAACCTTAAGTTAAGTTAAGTCTTGGTTTAAAGCCTTAACACTTAAGAATTCTAATCAACATCATCTTGTGACATGGGTGTTAATTTAAATGCAATATAAAGCAAAGATCGAGGATATCACAAGCTTAACTAACCTAATGATGAACTCACCCCAATCTTTATAAATTTGGTAAATCAAACATCATCCATAAATCATTTCAATTAAGCTCTGCAAACAAACCCCCCTAATCAAAATACAATCAACTAAAAACAAACGACTACTACAAAGTATCATTGCCGAGGATTCGACCCGAGTGCTGCTATACACATTAACAGAGCACCAGAACTTTGACCGGTCGATAGGCGACAATCGGCCGTGCGTTTCACATATTCAGAAACATATCTTTTCATGTCATCCCACCAGAAGTACTCTTTCAGGTCCCTATACATCTTCATTCCTCCAGGATGAATAGAGAATGAAGAACTATGAGCCTCATCCAGCAGCTCCTTCTTTAATTCGGGGATGGGAGGAACACAAACCCGATTCCTGAACTTTATTATCCCATCACAATCAAGGATGAACTCAGGAACATTTCTCACCTTCTTTTGTAACTCGACATCTTCTTTCTGTGCCTCTTTAATCATCACATGTATAGATGGTTGAACATTCATTTGAGAAAGATAAGATTTTCCCCTTACATTATAATTCCAAGATCCATCCTTTGTAAATTCATAAATATTGGATCTTTTGTGATCCTCATCATGGATAAACTAGCATAGTCTTGTCGACTTAATGCATCTGCCACCTTGTTTGCTTTCCCAGGGTGGTAATGGATTGAGCAGTCATAATCCTTAATCAGCTCCAACCATCTTCTTTGAAGCATATTCAGATTCTTTTGTGTGAAAATATACTTTAAACTTTTATGATCAGTATAAATATCACACCTTTCAATATAAATGTAATGCCTCCAAATCTTTAATGAAACGATTACCGCAGCTAACTCCAAATCATGTGTTGGGTAATTTTTCTCATGGATTTTCAACTGTTTTGAGGCATAAGCTATCACCATATCATTTTGCATAAGAACACACCCCAATCCCTTCTTGGGTGCATCACTATAGATCACAAACCATTCTCCACTACAAGGCAGTGTGAGCACAGGTGCACTGGATAACCTTCTTTTCAACTCCTTGAAATTCTCTTCACATTCCTCTGTCCAAAAAATCTTAACTCCTTTCTGAGTCAACTTGGTGAGTGGATTAGATAATTGTGAAAAATATTTAACAAAACGTCGATAAATCCAGCCAAACCAAGAAAGCTTCGGATCTTAGTTACTGTTGTTGGTCTCAACCTTTTTTCGATAACCTCTGTTTTTTCTGGATCCACAAATATCCCCTCTTTTGAGATTATGTGACCCAAAAATGCAACTTTTTGAAGCCAAAATTCACACTTGGTAAATTTGGCATAAATCTTCTCCTTTCTCAGGGTCTTCAATATAATTCTCAAGTGATCTTCATTCTCTTCCTTGATATTTGAATATACAAGAATATCGTCTATAAAGACTACCACAAATTGATCAAGATAGTCTCTAAAGACTCTATTCATTAGATCCATGAAGATAGCAGGGGCATTAGTAAGACCAAATGGAATCACTATAAATTCATAATTTCCATACCTTGTATGGAAAGATGTCTTTGGTATATCCTCCCTTTTGACCCTTAATTGATGATACCCTGAACGAATATCAATCTTGGAAAAGTATTGAGCTCCGCGTAGTTGGTCAAATAAGTCATCAATGCATGGGAGAGGATATTTGTTCTTGATAGTGATCTTGTTAAGTTCTAGATAATCAATGCAGAGTCTCATTGATCCATCTTTCTTCTTAACAAATAGAACTGGTGCTCCCCAAGGTGACGCACTAGGGCATATGAATCCCTTATCAAGATTCTCTTGGAGTTGCTTCTTCAATTCTTGCAACTCAATTGGGGCCATTCTATAAGGTGTCTTTGAAATAGGCAAAGCACCCGGTACGAGTTCTATTGAAAACTCAACTTCACGATTTGGTGGAATACCCGGTAATTCCTCCGGAAAGACATCATCGAACTCCCGTACGATGGGCATATTCTTAATCATGAGTTTCTCACCGACCATTTGAGATAAATAACCTTCATTCAGTGGAATCAAGACCCATAAGATGGAAGGAATTTCCACTGGAAGGTTATATTCATCCTTGCATCGATAGACGATCGTAGATTGATCTGAAATATGAAATGTGACTTCTCTTATTTGGAAATTGATATGAGCTCCATGTAGAGAAATCCAATCCATTCCAGGAATCACATCAAATTCCACTATAGGATGGATCACAAGATTTGCAGGAAGCACTTTCCCACAAACTTCAATCGGAGAAGAATTATAAACTTTTGATGCGACTGTTGTGCCATTAGGTGTTGTCACAGCTAACTCAACATCTAATTGTTGAGGTAATACAGTGATACCCTTAGAAAATTCTGCAGAAATAAAAGAGTGGGTGGATCCAGAATCAAATAAAACATTTTCTACTTTAGAGTGGATGTCATGTGTACCTTTCAACACTTCGTTATCGTACTCCACATCGCTGATAGAAATTAAATATGACATTCCTTTGTCTTTAGCCTTAAGAGTTTGTTGACGTCGACCATCATAATCAACCCTTGCATTTGGGCATTGATTGGCATAATGCCCCATCTCCTTGCACTTGAAACATTGAAGTGTAGTAGGTTCATTCTGTGCATCCCTTCCTTTGTTTGCATCATTAGACATCTTCTTCCCATCATCGCGGCATTCAAATGCCCGATGACCTTCCTTTCCACATTTGAAAAATTTACATGTCCCTTTAAGACAACTCCCTCCATGTTTCTTTCCACACTTTGAGAATAAGGGAAAGCTCATCTTCTTTTTAGTTTTCTCTTTTGATTTTCCTTTGAATTCCATTTTCATCTTCTTATCAAACCCATATGACTGATGGGTTACTCCAATCTCCATCTCGACTTTGAGAGCACATCGAACTATTTCCTCGTAGGTATTGAAGTCCCTTGTGGCTAACGCCCTTCGAAGACTTGGTTTTAAGCCACTAAAGAATCGATCAATCTTACTCTGATGTTGGATAATAATACCAAAAGCGTACCTTGCAAGTCTTGTAAAATTTGCTTCATAGGTACCAACAGATTCATCATCCCTTCGCTTCAGTTTAAGAAACTCTTTCTCCATATTTGTTCGGAGAATACGAGGGAAGTACTTATTGAAAAATAAGTTCTTGAACTCATCCCATTCCATGGACTCAATTTCATCCCTTTGCCTCGTATTCTTAATAAGATTCCACCATTGATCAGCATCTCCTTCCAAACGATACACTGCTAGGATGACTTTATCATGTTTAGAACATTGAAGAACTGAAAATATCTTTTCAGTAGTACTAATCCATTGTTCAGCAACTAATGGACCAGTAGACCCGCTGAAAGAAGGTGGACGCTGCCTCATGAAGGATTCAACAGAATGTTTCTCCTTCCTTTGCTCGTTTGGAAGTCCTGCATGATTCATAGCTTGAGAAGGTTGTGTGAGCATGGATACAAGATATTGTATTCCAGCTCCCATATCATTTGGTTGCTCAGGGGGACAATCATTATATTGCCCATCGCATTTCGCATTAACACGGTTCCTTCGGGTTCCAGCCATTGACTAAAACCAAGAAGAATATTGTGGGAAACACTAATTATAATAGGAAAACCACATAATTCAAGAATAAAATTTTCACGCTTAAGGTCTTATCCTAGGTTATTCATGGTCATTTCTAAAACACTATGATTGTGTTCTATGCTTAGACTTATCCTTAGGGTTCTTACTAAGGCTTTCACATCCTAGTTTCCAAAGGTTGACTATACCTTTCCTCTGATACAAACTATAACGACCCATACTTTACATACATTGTTAATACTTCAAAATTGAAGCACACTTATTACAACATATGACAAAACCACAAATGACCGTATAGGTATAGTGTCTTTAGAAACTGGGAAACATAAACAACTGGTTCATAAATCTTCTACATTGTCTCCCATTTATTTCATCATATATAGGGTCCCTTTTAGCATATTCTACTTAATATCCATCTTCCTGACCTGGGGAAAAGAAAACATACAAAAAAGGGTGACCTCAGATGCTCAGCAAGGGCAAATAAAGGAAATAAAAATCATATCATATATTTTTGAAAATCATAACCTGCAAAAGAGATCATAATATCTTAACATGGAATAAATCATAGAAGTGAAAATGAGATCCCCAAAATCATAACATAAAACTTGAAACTTTGTGTCATGCACACATAATCATGGAAAATCATTTCTTGTTAGTCATGACTCATTGCCAAGACTATCTTAGCGGACAAAGTCCATTTCTGAACCGAATTCACTCCTCGTTTCAGTCCTGTATCACTGAACCGAAATAACCTTCCATTCCAGCCATGTCTATCTCATGAGATATAAATCTTTACCCAATGCATTGGAGGGAGATATAGGTCACACCTATCTTATAATGAATCTTTTCTTATGTGTGCCACATAAATCATAAATCATACATCATCGCATAACACATGTAACAAAAATGGGATTCTTGAAACATCATGACATCACAAGACAAATCCTATAAGGTAAATGAATTCATAAAAATAATTCCCTCACAACATAATCAAATCAATGTAATAATAGGGATAAAAACAGAACCCTTTATTATCTTAGATGGAAAATAAATTTGATAAAACACTTCAACTCCATTCTTGAGGAAAATATCCTTTCTTCTTCAAAAAATCTTTTCTTTTCTTAACATGTCATACAATTATAAACTAAAAGAAGTTGATTAAAAATAAACTTGAAAACTTGTAAAGTAATCTTCTGGGAAATAATGTTTTAAAAATCCATTCAAGCTGTATATGTAAAAAAAACATTCTTCATACTTTTGTCGGAAAAGTCAAAAAGTACCTCGTACGAAAAAAACGACAAAAGATTCCTTTCATATTCTTTACTAAAAACTCACCGAAGGGTAAAATTGGATTTAAACTATTGTAAGTGGATGGAAACAATATTAAAAATTGAGGGAACATGGATGTGGATGATAAAATACACCCCAGTAAATACTTACGAATAAACAGTCTCGGATAAAATTGAGATTGTGATATTTCCCTTACCTTAGGTCCGATTTGCTTTGTACGTGTCCAAAGCTCCTGTATAATGGTTTAAATAATGTTATTGACTTATTCCAGAATCATACATATTGATATGATATCATATATGTTCATATTGTTGGCCTCTTATTAGTAATATTTCATTGTTACTTGTTACTCAGGTCTTTATTGCCTTTTGTTATTATGTGTGTTTTGCCGAATAAATTCTTATTCTTCTTTTAATGTAATAGATACCTTATATCCAGAATGGTATTAGTGTAACATATATCATATTTATTCATTCAATTCATTTATATAATTACTATATAATGATGATCATGTAGAATGAGTCGCATCACATCGTGGAGACGGTATTCCGTACGTACGCACGAGTGATGATATCGTTCCTATGATCGTGGAATTGTATTGGAGTGTATGTATACTATTTCAGAATCAATATCACTTTTTAATAGTCATATATAGTCATTATTTAGACCATTATACCCATCCAAGTAAGGTGGTGGTGGAAAATAGATTACACCACGGCGTGGAGACGGTATTCAGTACGTACGCACACGTGGTGATTTCATTTTTCCGTAGGATGGATAGAAGGTGAATTAGGGTTGTTTCATATTTATAATAACATATCAGTATGTAATTAATACTGATGTTATTACTTTATCATTAAAAAACTAAAGAAGAAGAAGTTAAAGAAGAAAGAAATTGAAAAGATCGGTAATGGATATTACCTCTTCTTTTAAACGCCTGTTTGAATTCTCCACTTAGGGAACTAAGATTGGTCTTTGAAGAAGACCAGGACCTCTAAGATTATTCTAGGGAAGTGGAGAAGGGATTTTGGAAGGGGTTGGCCGAGCTTGAGTGCTCAAATTGGTGTGAGGAGGAGGGGGAGGAGGTGCCCTTTTATAAGGGAGGAGAGGGGCAACTTAGGAATATCTCAAAATATTATTTTATATTAAAGTCAAAATCAGTTTATAATGGTTCCAAAGGGTCTTATTTCGAAGTTAAAGTGGGTATGGGTCGCAATCCTATCAACCAATAGGATTTAAACAAGTTTAGGTTATTATTTTAACCTTATCAATTAGATTTAACTCTAAGTTAAATAATTTAACTTTTACCGCGTCTTTTTGTTTTCTTACACTATATGGTAAATAAACTTACTATAACATGCCAAACGAACCCCAAGTTGTTTATAATTAATATATATATCCTTATCTAAGTCATTTGGACGAAACTTAGATTTTTAGGAATAAAATAACAATTAATAATATAATATTTGATTTAAAAACTATTTTGTGTCAATTTTGACACTATTTGATATATGATTTTTGTGAATGTCATAACAGATTTATATGTTCGAACCAAGTTGATTAAATCAACAATAATATATGATAGTAGCCTAGAAAATTAGTGTAATTCATAAAAAGTCTCAAATTATATTTATTTGAGCATTTATAACATCAATTATGTTAATATTTCCTTAAAAGGGTAATTACTGCAACATCGTTGTGTCATAACTAAATTAATTTATTTGAACTCTAAAAATTATAAATAAAATATCATTAGGTAGGAAAGCTTTTTATCTTTCTAATTAATATTTATAATCGAATTTATCTTATGTATAAACCCATATTAAAAATGTTTTAGTTATTAAACTTTGATTTTAATTATTTTAACTATTCATTAAATAAAATAATATTAAATGTCATAATCTAATCCAAGTGGACCTAAATGGTCATATTATATTCATAAGGTTGTTTTTGGTCGAATTAAACTTATCCAATAGAATTAGGACATGTGTTAGGGTAATAGTAATATCATATTTACCCTTAGTTACCCTTTTTACTATTAACCGCGGAAAAAAAAAGTAAAAAGTTACTATTCACCAAAAAATTATTTTTATCTCATTGAACCACATTTTACTTACTGATATCAACCGTGTCTATCAGATTTTCGAAATTCCATTCACAGAAGCGGTAAAATTAAGTTTTATGCAAAATTCAGTTTTTAACCTACCACTTAGTGGTTTCACTATTCATCAAAAATTGAAAGTTTTCAGAAAAATACCAAAATTTCACCCTAGGCTAATTTCGGTATTCCGAATCCAAAAATGAAGTCCATTTTGAAAAATGAAATTTATAAAATTTCAAAAAGTGGTTATTACTATTCATAACGGCTAGTTTTAATAATATTTTAATAGCATATCGTTGTTTAGTGAAACTCAGTATTGCGTACGACGCAAGCTATCGAGGAAGGTCGCGATTGCGTGTAAAGTAAGCCAAGCTAGTGTGTAGTGAAACAATCCTTGAATAACATAAAAAAAATATTACTCATAAAAATCTCGGGTATTACAGTATGACTGTATAAAATAAACTACTTAAAAAAATTGGAGTTATGCAGTTTTTAAGGAATATTTGATAATTTCAACAAAATGAATTGAAATATCATTGTGTCCCTAAAAATATATTTCATGATAAATGTCGAAATATCATTATGGAAGATAAACTATTTTAAATTATAATATTTTAATATAAAATAAATACAATTCCACATAAAAAGGATAAAAATTGAATGGCTTATGGGAACACATCATTTTTTAAATATCATAGGATAAAAATGTTATATATAAAAATATATAGATACACACACGTATATATACAAAACTTTATAGAGAATAAATATATAAATAATATAAGAAAATTTATTATTATATATATATATTTAACATTCAAATCCAATAGTAATTAAATAATATATTAACAAAAGCACTATGAACACACACACGCAACATTTATATATATCTGTATGTATTCTATGTAGCATATATATATATAAACTATGAAAAATATATATGAATATGTGTATATATATATTATCTATTAATATTATTCTATAGTATATATATATATATTATAAAATAATAAACTCACAGACACACATATATATACGACATTAATAGAAACATTAATTAGATAACTACATATATTAAATATATGAATATAAATATAAATATATCTATATTTATATATAAGTATGAAACATATAAAAATATATATTACAAAAAAATGTAAAATATAAACCAAATATGTCACATATATAAAAAATTAAATTATAAAAATAAGGACGTGTGTATATATATATATGAAATATATTTTTATGATCCAATATTTAAAAAACCATGAAAATTGGAGAAAACAAAACACATGGAAAAAGTAATACAAATATATTTAAAAAGCAATGAGATTAAAATACAATGGATTAAAAAATGATTTGAGGATGGAAATAACCTTGTGGGTGGTAATTTTGATCTAATGTTCTACCAGTGGAATAAGCATATATGGGAGAAAGGAATGAGGTGGACAATCGGTGTAATAAGAGGGGATCCATTTAACCATGCTATAAGAAAAAGTGATTATAAAGTGTATATTTTATTGAACTTTTTCAGCATTGATAATGGGTATATTTCATAGTTATTTTTCAGTCTTTTGAAATTAAATCATATCTCAATTGTAAATAAATGCTATGAAAGGGTATGATTACATAGTAGTAAAAATCCTAGATAAAGGTACCGTTTCTTTGCGCTCTTATAAATCTCTATGAAAGGTCAGTTATTTTTAATCTCTGGTTCATGACATAGATGTAGCTCGGACTGATGAGCAGGGGTCATCCAATGCTGAGTCTGCTGAGTTCTCCCCAGGTGATTCTGCTGATGACCTTCATGATAGAGGGCCTCCCAGCCCATGGAGGAGAAAATGCATGAAGCGGAAAGGGAGAAAGGACTATTCATACTTACCTCTCCCAATGGAAACAAGGTCCACCAAAAATTCAAAGGACAAGATGATTGTAGGTGACTCTAAAACCTCTGGTGGCCATGCTGAGCCCGTAGATCATGGTGATGCAACCCTTCAGCTGCAGGAATTAGGTGGGGCCCATGAGCTATCCTTTGAGAATCTTTTACATTCAGATGAAGAGATAGTGGAAATTGTTTTGTTGATTAATGCGTCTGATGAAGAAGCTAACAAGATGATGGGAAGGTTGGTTAAAGTAGCAACCACTGAAGATCAGAGTGCATGGATTGACAAGAAAGACCTTATATTGATAAGGGGATACAATTAAGGGAAGATTAATCAAGAGGAGTACATTCAAGATTGGGACAAGATGGCACCTCGCTTTGAAGACTTATTAGAGGGTGTTCCAGACACATGGGTATCCTCTATCTCTTGGAAACATCAAAGGGATAATGCGTTTACCAGGCTCAAATTTCTTTTCAATGGTTCTAAAACTTCTCTTTATGCTTGAAGTTGGTGTTTTCTCACTTTTACCTTAAAAGTGTATTTGAAAATAAAAAAGTTACTTTGGGTGGTATGGTATAGTATTAATTTATTTTATATCAAGTAAATTTAAATTTAGAAAATTGAAAAATATATATTTTTAACATCTTAGTTTTTACATTTATATTAAATTAACATTGATATAAAAAAACATTGAAAACATTCACATCATTTATTTAGTAACCATATTTAACAAATTAATAATAAGATTTAACAAATTAATTTCTCTGGTTAGTTATATAAATAGTTGATGCTAGAAGTCCAATAAATAAATTTAAATTGAAATAATTTTCCAAGTAACCATCATTTAATTCTAAATATAGGGGATGTTTCAATCTTATTAAAAAAACATAAACACCAAATAACCTTTTCTTTATTTCAATATCAAAGATTCTAACATCAAACTCCATTTCCACAGAATTTTTGATAGTTCATTCCTAACCTATCTGATTTATTATGTGGATTCCACAACCCCTCCACATATATAGCTTCAATTTTTTTTATTAATTTTATTGTTGTTTTTATTGTGGAGTTTTATTATAGTTAAAAATTATTTAGAATTTTTTTATATTTTCTAGATTACCCGTCAACATTTTAAATAAATCTATCACCCTTGGAAATAATTTTAATTAAACACATCGTTATGGGCTGAATATTTCAAAGGAAATATTAATTTTTCGGTCTAGATGAGGGTGTAGTATTTAGATTTGGGATTCAAATTGAGAATACATGAGTTGGGATAGCCCTGGATATTGGTTTTATATATGGTTTTAGTCTAAGGTGTATTGGAGTCATATTTTTAGGCCGAACCATGGGATTTACTTATGTAAATGGAAATATTTATGTGGGATGACACTTATGTGGGATGATTAAACATAGGTCATTCCGACATGAGAAAAACATTCTTTCCTGGGGATATTGAAAAAAAATTGAAAGGTTTTGTGCTGGATAAGGGGCTCTAGAAGACCCCAATATAGTGACACTTATACATCCATCCATTCAAGGCGATCCTTAACTGGTTCTATAGTACATGGGTAAACCATATTCAGGAATCAATATGTAGGGGAAATCCCACAAAATGGGATAACCCTAAAATATCTAAACCCCTAGAGGGGGATATGCACAAATGTTGGGGGATCCCTATGTGTATTGACACATACATGGGTAATCCTCTTACATGGGATGACCCTTTCATGGAATCCCCTTACATGGGTGTGGGTGAAAATTGGTACCATTTTCTTAAAATATTTAATACATGTTAAAATTGATTTATAAAGGAGAAGTGAATAATTTTACATTCCTTGTACTTAAAATATGTCATTTGTGATGGGGTTGTCACCATCTCTTCAATTCATGTGGACTATGTCCCTTGGATCCTGTTATAATTGAGAGTCATTTGATTTAGGGAAAACTATGACATAAACATAATACTACCCACTAATTTTTACTTATTTCTTCCTATATTTCTCATAGCTATATTTTGAGGTCTATACTAGTGCATTATTATTGATTCCACCATAGTATGTATGAATCATCTCGGTACCAAGAGTATTTTGATCGAATTAGATAATGGAGGTCCCGTAGGGATAATCTCACTGGGTTATATGTCAATTTTGAAGAGTTATCTTGCTACCATAATTTTTTTTTTGTGTTTTTATTGAAATGGAGGGATTTATTCAATTTATAAATTTGCGATTTTGTGTACTACATGTCTAGATGGGTACTAGGAGTGTTGCACTCCCATTTTCTTGAGGTTTTAGTTGTGTAAGATCTCCTAATATAAATTCCCCTAATTATTCAATAGTGGTTAACTTTTAAATTAATTATTGATTAAATTATGATATTTATTATAAATTTATCATAAATTAATTGATGTGTTAGAAATGGATTTATAGAATATTAATGATGGATGGTGATTGTTCAGAATCGGTTTGATATTGTGTGAGGTAAAAGATGCCACAAAATAGATGATGACTCCTTCTATGAGGAACATATTCTATTGAGTATTACATATGATTTATTTTTTAAAATAAGGTTGTGCCTCGATCAAATAATAATGAAAAAATTATTATATGGTGAAACAATAGTTACATGAGTTTGAAGGGCGGTATCATACGATATTATATATCATAAAGAGGGAGGAAATCAACTATCTTGTCATCCAAACAAGTTATGTCCTGGTTGGATTCCTTATTATCAAGTCATTTTGCAACCATTTTTGATTCACAAAAGGCATGAGTGACAATGTAGCTGGTCTCCAAAAGCAGAGAAAGATAGTTCATCCAATCGGTAATAAGTTTCCAGACAAGATGAACCACACCATTCCAAATAGCTTGTACAATAGTGGTCCAGTAACTTTCAATTCAAATATTGTTCCAACAATTTTTCTTAGAAAAGGAAATGACATGGTTCACAATCATCATTTCTACTTCCAGAGATGATTTAATACCATATCTTCCAATGAAGAATCCATGAAACTAACCATGTTAGTCTCTAAAAAATCACCACAACCCGTAGGTCTTGGGTTACCTTTAGTAGCACTGTTGATATTTTCATTGACCCAAACTGGGAGAGGGTATTTTTAGAACAACATAAAAGTTCCTCTAGGTTAATGATAAAGACATTATATCTGATGTCGATGGAGGATGTCAAAGTCTCTATTAATGTTGTCACAATAATACTTATTAATCAAGGAAACCTCCTGAATGGAAATGAGTCTCTCTTTATAACCAGTATTAAGACTGAATGTGTAATTATAATGAATAATATCATTTCTATCACACTATATCACATGGATAAGCTCAACAAAAACTGTTAAAAAAAGATTCTTTATTTGATGATTGGTTTCAAAATCCACACAATGCTTTAGTTGGGATATTAATGGACCAATAAGTAACCATATTCAAAAAGAAATGTCAAAAATATAGTTCCAAAGAGATACAACCATAGAACAAGACAGAACAATATGGTTAGTATCATCTCTATTTTGGTCACAAATACGATACTTAGAGAAACGTATAATGAAAAAAGATTATAGAAAAACCTTATTGAGGACTCTATTTTGAGAAATAATCCAAACAAGAGTAATCCTCAATGGAATAATCCAAGGGTTTTAAAAAAAATCAACATTCTAAAGTTAATATCAGAACTAAAAGAAATGTGTTTGTAAATGATTAAGGATTCAATGAAATCATTATTAGTAGGTTCCTAGATAAGAAAATATTTAGAATTGGTGTAGGGATAATTGTATATTTAATAAAGAATTATTTCCGGAAGGTTGATGTTATGAAGGTTAATAACATCCCTTAGAGTGCAGTTGGTGTTCTCTAGAATCAAATTGGGAGGCAACATATATATTAAAGGAACAACAGTCCAATTGTCCATCTAAATGTTCATGGAGGAATCTGAGCTATCCATCCATCTATAATTATTGATGGTTCTGGTAAAATATTGAATAATTGATTACTAGATGGAAGAGGTAATATTATTCATATTTATATTCTTATACATAGTAAGAAATATTTTTTTTGAGAAAATTCATGGAATAAAAGTTATTATGCTGAATCCTCCAAGTTAGTCTGGCTTGAAGAGCATCATTAAAGATTTTAAGGTTTTTGATGCCAGGACCAGCCTTATCTAGAGGTTTACAACAAGATTCCTAGGGAATGGTCACGAACCTCCTTTCAAAATTTCTTCTCATCAAAATACAATTTTTTATATAAATATTGTTTTCTTAAGGATGCCAGCAGGCCATTAGAAAGACAATTATAGATTTCACAAGATAGATTCTTCCAGCCATAGAGAGAGATTTTCCCTTCCAAGAGGAATTTTGATCGATGATTTGGTCAAAATAGTGGAAAATAAATAGATTTAGGCTTTATTCAAGAAAATTGGTACACCAAGATAAGTAAAATGGAATGATCCTTAATTTATACCTAAATTGTTTATGATATTAATTTTTCTATTAGAAAAAGGAAATTTTCCCAAAGAAAACAAAGGTCTCTTTCCAGCTAACAGTTTGACTAGAGAATTCTTCATAACGAGACATGGAATTTTTGAGATTATAAAAATTACTTTTATCACCTTGTAAGAATAAGATTATGTCATCAACATATAAATGATTAGTGAGAAAATTTAGGTTTCAATAATCTAGAATATTTTTTAGCATGTTTTGATCAACAAGGAGACTAAGAAATATACTTATATAATCTTCACAATTGAAAAAAGAATAGTAGATAAGGGATGCAATTGTCTAACTCCCATGGTATATTTGAAGAATCCATTAGGAGAACCACTAACATGGATGGAGATGGAGTCCAATTTAAATAAGGGGTTTATCCTACTGGTTAAAGTATCATTAAAACCAGATCTCTGAAGGAAATTGAAAATGAAACCCCAGTCAATGGTTTCAAAGGATTTCATAATATCAATTTTAATGGAAACATTTCCTTTTATGGCGTCTTTGTTTAATATGTTGGATCATTCCAAGGCACGGTAGATGAAATATTTTATATACCTAACCTTTATAAGACCAAATTGATTCTAGGAAAACATTTGGTTTTCATATAGCAGTTGTTTTATTGGTATGAAGTTTCGTGATGATTTTATAAAGACTGTTAACAAGAGCAATAGGTCGGAAGAGATAAATCTCAGAGGCATTTTACACATTGGGAATTAAAGTAATAAATTGGGATTTTAGTCCATGATGGAGCACACCATTGGAATTAAATTTTTTTAAAATTTTTCAAATATCTTTTTGAATAACCTCCCAGATGTTTTAGAGGAAACCATTATTAAAACCATCAGGACCTGGGGATCAATCAGGATTAAGGTTTAAAATAGCGTCTTTGATTTCATGATCATGTGGGGTTCTTAAAAGATAAGTATTGTCTTCCTCAATACCCATATTTTGAATGACATCAGGACATAGGTCTTTATTGACATGTAGAACATTCAAAATATTTTTAATGTAAGAGACAACATGATTAGAAATGGCCTCCTCAGTATCAATGAGGGTGTATTTATCTCTAAGAAAGGTTATAGGTATAAAAACATTTTGGATTATTTGGATAGAGTTTTAGAAATTAGTGTTTCTACCAACATAATAAAGACATTTAGTTTTGATTATTTTCTTATAGATGTTATCTTTAAGGATGATTAGAGTGTTGAGTTGCTTAGATGTTTTTATTTCATGTCAAGGATCCCAAGAAAAATCAGATATAGTAGTTGTGATTGGAGGTTTGTTAATTTTATTCTCCAGAATAGAGATGTACTTGCCAAATTATTTAGATTCATCACTACACCAACCTTTAAGACACTTATTATGGTGTTTTATGTTGGTGATTCAAACAAAAGCATTATTGTGATTATTCATAAACTTCAAAAAAAAATTTGATGTTAGAACATTCATGTTCAGTAGAACAAGTGTTATTAAATCTAAAGGGAAGAATGAGTTTAATTATTTTGGTAAAAATACTAACAAGAATGGGATAATGATCTGAGTTTAGCTTTAAAATGGGGATACTAGAGATGGTGTCCCATTTGTCCATAATAGATTTATCCATGAAAGCCTAATCCAATTTGTTAGAAACTACCCTATTTTAGTGCCTTTTATACTAAGTGAAAATTAATTTCAACAAGGTTACTATCCATAATAATGGTTTTAAATTTTTTTGAGGAGTTATAATAACGGGATGGGCCAATTTTCTCACAAGAGGTAAATAATGCATTGAAATATCTGACTAAAAACCAGGGATCATTGATATTGTTAGATAAAATAGAATGACCATGCCAAAGAGATCTGCTATCTTGGAATATATATTTTTTCATAAATCATGGTGCCAAAATTTTTTAAGACTTCAAGGGAAAATTACCAATAAACATATGCTCAGAAATGCATAAAGAATTTACAATCTACAAAATGGAATGATAGAAAACCCAAAGACATTCAACAGGAAGACTATCATTCCATGCACCTAAAAATTTAAAACCATATGAACAAAGATACATAATATTGGTAGAAAATTTTTATTTTTTGTTAATAAATAGAAAATAATTTTGGTCTATGAGTGATAAGAAATAATTTACGAAAAATAAAAGTTTCAGGTTTAGAAATACCCTAACAATTCCAAACATGGAAATTCATTGGAACCTGAATTTAGGGTTAAAACCCCCTTTTGTTGAACTACCAAATTTCTTCCTCCTCTTTGGAATTTTGAAATTATGATTAGAGGTTAGAATGGGTTTCATTTCGTGTTTACTCATAGGGGAATCAAAAGATTTGTTAGGACTACTATTGTCACAAAAAATTCTGGTTATTTCATGTGTTTTAGCATTCAATGGGATGGATAATGGGATATCCCTAGTAACCATTGAGACTTCCGCAATCTGAATGATGGGTAAACATGTAGAATTCATAAAATAGGATGTGTGGTGCATGATTAATCACTTTGAGATATCTTTAGATATATAAACATTATAGATGGGATCTACACCTATAGCATCGTCCGTGGGAACCAAAGTCGAAGCACCTGGGTAAGGTTAGGCATCATCAGTCTAGTTTTCCAAAACCACGAGGCTACCATATCCTTGGGATGGTGTAGCATCAGTAGAACCCTAGAAATCTATTTTAGTATATGGGGAGAACATGACCCATTGAGGTTTCTGAATTCATAAAATGATGTATATCAGTATATGAGTCGTCTTTAATCTATAATGATCTCCTAATATCACTCCCAATAGATGAGTCTTTATGCACTGGAACACGATGCCCAGAATCATTAGAGGTGTGCTTATGGGGTTCCTATCTAATAGTTTCATCATCGGACTTCTCAAAGGCATCAATAATTGTATTTTATATTTCTTCGAAAATTCCCTATTCAACAGTGGAATTCTCTTTGTCATCCACAAGATCAGACCGGGTAGTGCCTGAATTCTCTCCCAAAATTGTTGATTTCTTAACCCTTATTTCATTTTTCTTCTTGGAAGGTTTAGGTTTCTCAATAACAGTTCTTTTATCTTTCTCATTCCTTCAAAAAACTATCCGGTAATCATCCCTTGGCCAGAAAACCTGACTTTTCACCACTCTACTATTTAGTGTGGAGTGTCCTATGGTTTTAAATAGTTAACAAAATGGGGTTTATATTCAAATTTGATTATAACCTCTATTGTTTAGTAATTTGTGTGAAAATTAATATCATCTGGGATTTTTGAGTCCATATTAATATCCACCTTATCTATTTAATATAACCCTAGCTCAGCATTTATGGGTCATTGGTCAATTTTTAGGGGAGTGCATATGCGTAAGACTATATTGTTCCAAATAATGGGATACAAAAAAACCAATTAAGACCATGAAATCAATCCTAGATTAGATCCATGTTATTTCTATAAGTATGGGTATATAAATCCTAACACCATTCGAAGATTCAAAGAACTCTATGTTTGAGCCGTATATTCCTTAGTTTCCAAACACGATCGAGCTCCTCAGATGTCCTCAAATAATTGTGAAAATAACTCCGTCCTAATAGAAATAGTATCCAATCAGTGAAGCCCAAAAAGTGTGCAATCCTTGGTTTTAGATTTTAGTTTGACCAAGGTTTATCTCTTTTAATATATAAAATATGATCTATAATTAAAAACATACACATTTGTGTATGGTTTTGAAGGGCCTCGGGATTATCCTTGACTATGAAGCACCCATCTTCCAGTTTCTTACAAAGAGATGGCTTCATTGAGTTAGTTTTGAAAAATCATTACCATTGAGAGATTTAAGAAATGAAACACTTTGGGTATTTGAACTAGTAGGATATCTTCATGCCCTTTAACATCGTGGCCCTCTATGGTTCCTTCCCATTCAGGGTCAAACACTTCCATGATGAACCATATGTACAGTACTTTAAAGAGAGCATCGTAGGTGTAGCACGAAAAACCTATGAATCATAATAAGATCTCGAAGAACTACCAATCCATCCTACTTCCACAAATGACTCTATGTTATATTATTTTTTATGCATGTGATATAATTTTTTATCACAAAAAGTTATTGAAATTTAATTTAAATAAATTGTTTCTTAAAAACAATAATTTAAAACAGAAATTTTCTGAAATACATAATGGTCCCTCGTGAACTAGATTGAATCTATTGATTTTTATGATCACAGGATTGATTATATATATATATGGCTTGAGATATGGTGGACCATGATATTTTTGCCTCTAGTTTCAATGAATTTGGATTAGTTATTGACCAGACATGTACAACCACAAGTGTCACCTTGTACCTTAGGGTATGATATGTTGGACTTGATATGTCTTAGAACCATGAGATATATGATTATAAACTAATATGAGGGTTCCTTCCCTATTTGAATGTTATTACCTAGGATGGTATTAAATGTGATGGATTATAGATAGGTTTTTTGAGTGTACCAATCATGGGTGACTTAGGATGTTTGATGGGGGTTTAACCACCAATTAGAGTAATTCATGTAGAGTGTATTCAATGGGACCAAAGAGGTTGTAATATGGTCATAATGAAAAAGGGGGAAGATGTGATCTATAAGAGTTGTGATTGGACATGAAATATGAGTTTGTTATAAGGGTAACCTATATAGAGTATATATGATATGGTTTTTCCTCGGGGACCTTAGTGGTGTAGCAAAGTATTATTTGTAACTTAGAGAGGGGTAATGTTGAGAGGGAAATTTTGTGAATTTCACGTGATTTATTAGAACCTAAATCTATGGTGTGATAATGGTATGGATATAATTATGGGATATGTCTTAAAAGTTAGGGGTTGAACTTGGATATATAACATGGGTTGGGACGTTGTCCACCCCACATTATTAATATATGACATGTCACCGATTAGATGTTGGACCAAATATAGAGTCAAGAATTCATAAGAGATCAAATTGGATTTATTTTTCATGTATATATAAAATTATTGGGTTAATATATAGTATTCAACTATTATGTCTATGTTGAGTTCCTAGTGTGTGACCCATGATTTAGTTATTATGCTTGGTGACTATTGATTCCTAGCATGGCTAGGATCCGACTGTTGAGCCTGATGACTTTTAATTCATAGTATATAACCTAGAATTCAGTAATTAACTATATGTAATGCATAAGATACTACCAATGAGCGAATCTTGGGAAATGATATGATGGATTCCTTGGTTACGCCTAGGAATTTATCGATGGGCCTTATTAAATAGATGCCTAGGATTCTTCAAGGGATCTGGTGTAACACCACGAGCTTCCATGATACGCTTCTCTTTCAATAATGCAATAGCTTGCATTGTACGCAAGTTCGAGATTCTAACACACCACGACCAATCAAAGTACCGTTATGAATAGTAATACCCACTTTTTAAAATTATAGAAATTTTAAATTTCAAAATGGACTTCATTTTTTTATTTGGAATATCGAAATAATCCTAAGTTTAACTTTTTCTAATTTTCTGAGAACTTCCAATTTTTTATGAATAGTAAAAAATTCTTAAAAACAACTTTTTTAATAAAAATAATTTATATTGATAAATTATAATATTGAGTGGTTTTAAAGTATAATTATAATAAATTTTTACCATTTTATCCAATGGTGGTCATTAGAATTAATTTCACTTTGAAATTGGATATAAACAATTGTCAATCTTTTGATATATATTATTTCTTAAAAACACGCTATTTATTGTGATAGCGGGAATTAATTATAAAATTAATCATTGAAACTTATATGTTTGAAATTTTGTTAAATAGAAATCATTTTTGAATTCGTAATATCAATTATAGCTTAGGGTGAAATTTTGGCATTGTTTTGAAAAACTTCAATTTTTGATGAATAGTGAAACCACTAAGTGGTAGTTAAAAAACCGATTTTTTCGTTAAAATGAAACATTACCACTTCGGTGATTTTATTTTCAAAAATATGATATACATGGTTGTCATTAGGAAGTAAAATTTTGTTTAATGAGATTAACATTATTTTTAGGTGAATAGTAACATTTAAGTTTAATTAATCGCGATTAATGGTAATTAGTGAAATTTAAGGTAAAAATGATTTTATAAAAATATGAAATCACCTTTACACTTTTCATAAAATTATTGGATGAGTCATTTCTGAACAATAAAATCCATGGGTCAACTTGGGGACCCCATGGAGCCACCTGGGGAAGAAAATGACAGTAATAACATTTTATTTAAAGTAAAAAAAATTGTCACAAAAATGTGTTGTTTTACTAAAACAATTATTACATGGGGTTATATAAGTTAACGTTTTTACAATAAATATTGATTAAAAAGATATAAATATTTCCTACATCATGGTAATTTTTTTATAATTTTTAGACATTAAATAAATTATATTTTTTACGACACAATGATGATGCAGCGATTACCTCATTAATTAACGATTTAAATAAATTGAAAAGATAATGTAAAATATAAGACGTAAACTTGTCAAAAACCTATTTTATGAGTATATTGCTTACCGTTATCATTTTATCCTAGAAATATATAATTTTGGGACCTCTAAAATCCGAAAATCATTTCATAATAATGTAATATTTCATGACTTTCCAAGTGTACCCCTCCTATCCTCTTATAAAAGGCCCCCACCACTACCACTTTATTCACACCTTCAAGACATTTGGCTTGGCCAAACTCTGCCCAAAAACACTCCCAACTTCCCTCTCTTACTCCTAGAAGCCTCACTTTGGGAAGAAGTTTTCTCAAGGAATCCTTTGGCTCAAATCAAAAAGAGTTACCTGATTTTAAGGTAATGTCTTCTATTATGTTATTTTGTTTTATTTTGCTTCACCAACCCCTTAAACTCTTATTATTCATTTATTTTGTAACAAAAACAGTATATTCAATATAAAAGGATTTTTTTATGCTAAGGATTTTATTTAAACTTACACACTCCTTCGTCTAATGTTTAAAGAACATATTGTTTATGTGGGTGGCGAATTACTGCCTCACAGAACGATGATTGTTCAATATTCTTTTAACACCTCTCATGGTGGACATTATGATGACAATATTTTTGTATATGATATATATTATGTTTTTTTTTTCCTTATGATTCTGTATTTTTCATTTATGTCATACCTTTATGATTTCCAATATGGGTAAATGCGATAATTTCATTTTAGGAAGTGCGGACTACCGCCCCTCAAAGTGATTTGAATCGTTAATGCCATATGTGGGATGTATAAAGGATGGAATAAATGATATTATATATTATATTATATTGGAATTATAATATACCTTTATATAATTATAATTTCAATCAATTAAATACAAAATATAAATGAAATTAGCGTTCATGTGTACGTACAGCTTACCGTCTCCATGAACGGTGCATTTCATTTCTTACCTCTAAATGTTACGTAATATTATGAACAAATAAATATAATGGATATATATAATATATATGATATATAAATGATGAATATAATTCTGGAGATAATTTATATTCTACCACATTAACAACTTGTAATTATAAGATGTTTATTGTTGACTCAAGTACCAAAGATGGACAAAACGACCATTATTAACTTAAATGACTAAATAATTTTCGTAACATGGTAATAAGAGATATAAAAGGGATAATGAACTTTAAACTTGTTCTTAAGAAAGTAGGGATTAACTCTAGTTTATTATTCATGAGGTTAAAGAATGATAGAGTTATGTCGGACACGAGGTAAGGGAACTTCTTAACCCAATTTCTATTATTTGGGTTAATATACTATTTTCAAATTATGTCATGATATTATTATGTCCTACATTGTATTTATAATTTCTTTATGTGTACCTATAGTGAATACACATTATAGATCTATTTTATTTAAAAATGATCTTTGTAAGGGTCTTCATCTCAATCTCTATCCATTGATGTAAATTTTGTTTTATACACAAATTTCTTTTATACAGTGTATGAACCCCTTTGACTTTTACGTTTATTCAAAAGGAATATTTTTATACAAATCATTTAACTAAAGGAAAAAAAAGGAATGTTTTTCTTGTTGTATGTATGTGGTGACAAAGACTTCTCCGCCACCGGGACCATTATTTGAGTTTCGGCTTCCTCTACAAGCCATATCTTTTTTTAAAATGAAAAATAAATACCAAGTTTTAATTCTCATTTATTTTGGTATTGAAAATGGTTTTGAAAATGTTTTAATTATAAAAATGTTTTGTATTGATATCTTGATATTAAAATGTGTAAATTTTATGTTTCCTTTCTACATGTTTTATGTGATAAGATTATGTTATGGTTTATGATATGTTTAAACCTGTTCATATGAGGAATGCATTAGACTTAATAAGTGACGGGTGGAGCCCGCTATAGCTCCTCGATGCATCAGCAGGTCTCATGAGACAAACTAGTGTCTTTGCATGAGTCCTTGAAAATTTCTTATTTGTAGTCTTGGCACGAGGCCTTGGCTACGTGGTTATGATAGTCTGGCGTTACACATTCCATCATTATAACTGACCTACAGGGATAGTCTGAAGGGGATAAAAGTGTGGACTATGGAGACAATGTTATTTTGATTTTCACATTATGATGTAATGTATCATTTATGAATGTATCTAGTGTTTCCAAGTCTATTAAACTAATCATTCTTTTGAGACATGATCTTTTGTGATCATGCCAATGTTATACAATAATGCACTGACTCTGGGTAACCGGGGTCAGGGTGCTATAGTTGGTATCAGAGGTAGTTTAGTACTAACCTTGGAAGCTATATTTAGATAAACTATGATTAGAGCACATAGCCCTAAGATAGAAATTGAGGATTAGTATAGAAGAACATCCTAGAATTTTGGTATTATAAATATTTTGTGAATTTTCTGAGCAATGCATCCTTGTCTAGATATGAGCAGGTAGAGGAGGCTCTGGCATAGATGTATCTAGGGGTAAAACCCGAAAACACTGCTTTGAGATTGAATCGAATAGGAACTAGTGCACAACAATGGGCCTTGCTGAACTCTTGGTTACGACAGTCCCAAGTGATATTCTTAGGATAATTCCCATTTTCATTACAAACCATTATGAAGGGTTTATGAGTATATAGTTCATCAAAGTAATTTTTTTATGAATATGGATTATATCCATAAACTGTTCCTTTTATGTTATGTGTTTTACAAGTAGGGAATTATGTATTTTGATTCATAAAATGATCTAGTTTATGCCATTGTATAGAAATGGAGCCTAGTAGAAGGAATGGAAACCATATCAATGCATGAACTCCATATAGGGATTTCCCTCCTGCTCAAGATAATTATAGTGGAGCTGGAGATACAAATCGTGCTGATCAACTTATCTCCATACTGGGACAACTCACTCTGGTTATGAATAATAACCTTACTCGTATGAAGCACCCTGATCCGCAACGTGGAGGATCAATGTTAGACCGCTTCATGAGGCAACAACCACAAAAATTAAATGGAATTAAAAATCCCTTAGTAGCTGAGAAATGGATAAATTCCTTAGAGAAAATATTCCACACATTGGGGGGTAGTGAAAGGGAAAAGGTTATCATGGCAGTTTACCGCCTCACTAGAGATTCTGAACATTGGTGGTCATTGATTCAAAATAAAAAAGGAAGATGGAGAAGTATCAATTATGGAATGTAGTGTGTTCAAAGATCTTTTCTTAGAAAAATAATTTCCTCGTGACCATCGACCAGATATGGAAAGACAATTTTTGAGTCTAAGACAAAAGGAGGATGAGAATGTCGAAAAGTATGAGGCTAGCTTTACAAGGTTAGTGAGGCATTCTATAGATTATATACATAACCCAAGAAGTAATATTGACCGTTTCTTTGATGGGTTAAAACCATTTCTCCGTTGAGCTTTAATATCACAATCTTTCTCAACATATGAAGATATTGTCTCATGTGCTATCAAGACAGAAAAAGAATTCTCTAAGTCTTATGACAACAAAGTAAAAAAAGAGAAGAAGAGAACAGTGGAGCAAGAGACAGATAAAGGGAAAAAGGGAAAGAAGGATTTTCCATTATGCTATAATTATGGGAAGAATCATCCTAGTACTTGCATAAAAGGAATGGTAGTTTGTTATAAATGTGGAGAAAAAGGTCACTAGGCTCGTGATTGCAAGGGGAAAAAAGAGGCTGTTAATGTTGAATGCTACAATTGTAGGGAAATGGGGCATTATGAAAATTAATGTCCTAAGCATCCGGGAAACCTACCTCAGAAAAGGTCAAGGGATCAGGGCCAATATTATGCTGTTATTACAGCTGAAGTGGTATAATTAATGTACTGGTGAATTGGGACTCAAGGATTATATTCTAGTTATAAAAATAATTTGATATATATAAGGATTGTACTACAGTACATATTGTTTTCATTAAGGTTTTAATAAGATGAAGGTAATAATATTTTATTCTGTGACAATAAGAGAAACATTACTTTGTTTGGGGAATCTGATGAATTGATTTTGGAATTTATAGACCTTTTAGAGAAAGTATGGAAAGAGGTATTTTGTATAATTATAAACGGTTGGAATGGATTAAGTTGAAATTTGGATAATATTTTTTGAGGTTAAAAAATTTCTAAATATTATTTTTGGAATATTATAATACTGTAGTTTTAGGAAAAGGACAACCTGGAGGTCAGGGGATAACCCATCGCGTCGGACAAAGCTGCAGGAATCGAACCCACAACCATAGTGCGACATGCCTTTATTACCTACCACTAGCCTACAGGAAGTCACTGGTTGTTACAAAAATAGTTTTCCTAATCTAAATGGTATGTGTTAATATTTTGAGCCTTGTATAATTAAGATAAATATAATATTTTTGAGTTCTATTATATTTTTGAGTGAAAGATGAGTTTGTGGTAGAATTTTTTTGATTGTTGAAACTATACTTGTCAAGCATAAATATATATACCTATCTCTTATTATATGAATAAATTAATTCTTAATATTTAGTAAAGGGATATTAAAGCAAAAAAATGTGTTATCCTAATACCTTATGTCTTGTTTAACTGATAATATTTTAAATCAACATAGATTGAAGGCTTTGAGACCCTCAATTTTACACTTGTCCTTGATTGATGACCTCAATAAATCCCTACAATTATTTACGTTTTTCCTCCAATTATATTTCTCTAATTTCCACCAATGTTCTCCTTATCGAGATCATAATTTGGTGGTGACTTTTTCATTTCCCTTTCCCTCTTATTAATTCTAAATTTTATTAACCTTATTTCTGATGTGGGTTTTCCACAAAAATATTTTCTATTTTCAACCTTTTATTTTCAAAGAACAATTTCAAATTGCAAGGACTCAATTTATTTAATGAGGGGATAATGTAACACCCCGAGCATCCACGATACGCTTCTCTTTCAATAATGCAATAGCTTGCATTGTACGCAAGTTTGGGATTCTAACACACCACGACCAATCAAAGTACCGTTATGAATAGTAATACCCACTTTTTAAAATTATAGAAATTTTATATTTCAAAATTGAATTCATTTTTGTATTCGGAATATCTAAATTATCCTAAGTTGCACTTTTTTTAATTTTCTGAGAACATCCAATTTTTTAAGAATAGTGAAAAATACTTAAAAACAACTTTTTTAATCAAAATAATTTATTGTGATAAATTATACTATTGAGTGGTTTTAAAGTATAATTATAATATATTTTTACCATTTTATCCAATGGTGGTCATTATAATTAATTTCACTTTGAAATTGGACATAAACAATTGTCAATCTATTGATATACATTATTTCATAAAAACACGCTATTTGTTGTGATAGTGGGAATATATTATACAATTAATTAATGCAAATTATATGTTTGGAATTTTTTAAAATAGACTTAATTTTTGAATTTTGAATATCAATTATATCATAGGGTTAAATTTTTCCATTGTTATAAAAACATCAAATTTTGATGAATAGTGAAACCACTAAGTGGTAGTTAAAAAACTAATTTTTCGTTTAAATGTAACATTACCACTTCTGTGATTTGATTTTCAAAAATCCGACATACATGTTTGTCATTAGGAAGTAAAATGTGGTTTAATGGGATTAAAATTATTTTTTGGTGAATAGTAACCTTTAAGTTTAATTAATCATGATTAATGGTAATTGGTGAAATTTAAGGTAAAAATGATATTATAAAAATATGAAAATACCTTTACACTTGTCCTACCCTTATTGGATGAGTCATGGCTGACCAAGAAAATTCATGGTTCTACTTGGGGTCCCCATGGAGCCACTTGGGTAAGAAAATAACATTAATAACTTTTTATTTAAAGTAAAAATAAAATTGTCACAAACATGTGTTGTTTTACTAAAACAATTATTACACGGGGTTATATAAGTTAAAATTTTGACTATAAATATTAATTGTAAATCTAAAAATATTTCCTATATCATGGTAATTTTCATATAATTTTTAGACATGAAATAAATTATATTTTTATGACACAATGATGATGCAATGATTACCTCATTAATTAACGATTTAAATAAAATAAAAAGATAATGTAAAATATAAGACTTACACTTGTCAAATCCTATTGAATGAGTATATTTCGAACCCTTATCAACTTATACTCGAAATATATAATTGTGGGATCTCTAAAATCCGAAAATAATTTCATAATAATGTAATATTTCCTGACATTCCAAGAGTACCCCTCCTCTCCTCTTATAAAAGGCCCCCACCTCTACCACCTTATTCACACCTTCAATCCATTTGGATCAACCAATCTCTTCCCAAAAACTCTCCCAAAATCTCTATATTACTCATAAAATCCTCACTTTGGGCATAAGTCTTCTCAAATAAGCCTTTGGATCAAATAAAAAAGAGTTACCTGATTTTAAGGTAATGTCTTCTCTTATGTTATTTTGTAATTTTGTTTCTCCGACCCATTAATCTCTTTTTATTACATTGTTTTGTAACAAAAAAAGTATATTAAATATACTAGGATGTTTTTATGAGAAGGATTTTATTTACACTTACACACACCTTCGTCTAATGGTTAAAGAATATACTGTTTCTGTGGGTGGCGAATTACTACCTCACGAAATGATGATTGTTCAATTTCTTTTAACACCTCTCATGGAGGCCATTATGATGAAACTATTTTTTATATGATATATATTATTTTTTTCCTTATTATTATGTATTTTTCATTTATGGAATTCCTTTATGATTTCCATTATTGGTAAACGCGATAATTTCATTTTAGGATGTGCGGACTACCGCCCCCTCAAAGTGATTTGAATCGTTAATGCCATATGTGGGATGTATGAAGGATGGAGTAAATGATATTATATATTATATTATACTGGAATTATAATATACATTTATATCATTATGATTTCATTCCATTAAATACAAAATAGAAATGAAAGTAGCGTTCATGCGTACGTACGGCTTACCGTCCCAATGAACGGTGCATTTCATTTCTTACCTCTAAATGTTACGTAATATTATGAACGAATGCATATACTGGATAAATATGATATATGTGATATATACATCATGAATAGAATTCTGGAGGTAATGGATATTCTACCACATAAACAACTTGTAATTATAAGAAGTTTATTGTTGACTCAAGTACCAAAGATCGACAAAACGACCGTTATTAACTTAAATGAATACATAATTTTCACAACATGGTAATAAGTGATATAAAAGGGATAATTAACTTGAAAAAGGTTCGTAAGCAAGTAGAGATTAACTCTAGTTTATTATTCTGGATGTTAAAGAACGATCGAGTCAAGTCGGACACGAGGTAAGGGAACTTCTTAACCTAATTTCTATTATTTGGTTTAATCTCGTATTTTCAAATTATGTCATGATATTATTATGTCTTACCTTGTATTTATACTTTCTTTATGTGTACATATAGTGAATTCACATAATAGATCTATTTTATTTAAAAATGATCTTTGTAAGGGACTTCGTCTCAATCTCTATTCATTGAAGCATATTTTGTTTTATACACAAATTTCTTTTATATGGTGTATGAACCCCATTGACTTTTACATTTATTCAAAAGGAATCTTTTTATAAAAATCATTTAACTAAACGACAAAAAGTAATTTTTTTCATGTCGTACGTATGTGGCGACAACGACTTCTCCGCCATCGGGACCATTATTTGAGTTTCGACTTCCTCTACAAGCCATATCTTTTTTTTAAATGAAAAATAAATACCAAGTTTTAATTCTATTTTATTTTGGTATTGAAAATGGTATTGAAAATGTTTCTATTATATCAGTGTTTTGTATTGATATCTTGTGATTGAAATGTGGAAATTTTATGTTTCCTTTATGCATGTTTTATGTGATACGATTATGTTATGGTTTATGATATGTTAAAACGTGTTCATATGAGGAATGAATTGGACTTAATAAGTGACGGGTGGAGCCTGCTATAGCTCCTCGATGCATCGGCAGGTCTCATAAGACAAACTAGTGTCTTGGCACGAGGCCTTGAAAAAATATTATTTTTAGTCTTGGCACGAGGCCTTGGATATGTGGTTATGATTGTATGACATTATTCATTCCATCATTATGAAAGTGTTTATTGATATTGCATTTGATTATTCGACCAGTAGAATATCCATGTGAATAAGTAAATGGAATTATCTCATTTTACTTTTGCCATATTATGTTGATGTTCATGTTTAAAAGGCTTTTGTTTTAGTTATACATTGCCTTAAATGTTTATGTTTATTTTTGAAAGCTTCTGCTATATTGTTATCCTTACTGAGCATCTAAGCTCACCCCATTCAGTGTTTTATTTTTCCCAGGATGTGAAGAAATATTTTATGACTGACCTATAGGGATAGTCTGAAGGTGATACAAGTGTGGACTATGGAGACTATGTTATTGTAATTTTTCACTTTATGATGTAATGTAACATTTATGAATGTATCTATTATTTCAAGGCTACTAAACTAATCGGTATTTCGAGACCTGATCTTTTGTGATCATGATAATATTACGCAATAATGCACTGACTCTGGGTAACTGGGGTCGGGGCGCTACATCTGGTATTTACATATTCTAATATGAGGAATTATAATATTTTTATATAACTTTCCAGTATAATATTTTATTTTTCTGATAAACCACTGTTATAGATTTATTTGTAACACACACAAAAGCCTTATCTGAATAGTAAATTAAACAACATATGAAAGCATTAGAATATATATATATATATTTTAAAATTTAATGTTATTTCACCATATGAAATCCAAATTTAATTGAATTTAACCTCTTATTTGGAACATATTTAATGTGGTTCTTAAATCAATAGGTTATCTTTTCCAAAGTAATGATAAAATATTCCCAGTTAATATTCTCATAATTAAATCCTCAGGATAAAATATGATGTTTTTTGTTATAATATTTCATTTTTTCCTCATTTTATAAACATGTATCTTTTTATCATATATTTTTTTCAATATCCATTGTCGATGAATTAATGGTACAAGACACTATAATTTACTAGGAATGTGGTAGAAGATACATATAATTTTTTGGATAATTTTTACCATCTTAGGAGAGATTCAACTCAATGCCCTCAGAGCTTCTATCATCCTGTATGTATAGTACCTTATTGACTAGTATCATCATATCATCCTAGTAGTGAATTAATAATCCATAATACATTGCTAATTAGTCATCCTTTCCCCCATTATTTCATAATAGTAAATTATTTTCCTTTCGCATGCCATCATCCATGTGAACCTACTGGGAATCATTGAGAATACCTATATGGAAATCCCATATTGTATTATGAGATTTAATGAGTATTCTTATAATAAATTCATAGGGCGTTACCTAGGATTCAAGTTGTATACTTATTTGGTATACCTAGGATGTTCAAAATGGTCCAGTTTTGACACTAGATATTATATGGCATGGTATGCCACATTTTATGGACACTTTTTTGTAGAATAAGTTTGTATGTTAACTCCAAAGTGTTAGCTAACAACATATGGAAATATGATGGTTATTTTATCTATTCTTTAGTGTTGTAGTTATTTATTCCCATGAGAATGTAAAATGTGAATAGCATGATATATAAATTCCATTGGGGACCCTGTTATGGGTGCCTTATTGTGTTGTACTCACACTCTGATCAGGTGTTTGTGAATCATTGGCACCAAGAAGACCACATTTATCATAGGATCAAGTATATAAGAGGCCTGATGTTGTATTATCATCAATGATAGATAATATATAGTCTATATATTTGGTTGGAGTGAATATAAAGAATGGTGTATGAAAATATTCTATGTTTTTTTTTACTTTTTTACACTTTATTCTTTTTTACATATGGTAAGACTAGTGGGTGACTAATTGTTATGTATGAATACATGATTCAACATTAAATTTCATATATCATAGTTATGTTTTATTTATTCCACATACTCTGATTATTTATGATGGATATTTTTTGGTTATTTATATTATTACTTACTCTAATATGAGGTAAAAATTTACCATGGTAACACTCTCAACCCTCACTACTAGTCATCATCCCTTAACATATGTGGAGGCGTGCCTTTGGTAACATGGTGCTACCAGTCAAGACACTGATTATTGGTATTTGTATGATTGATTCCGAAATGTGGTATCATATTTCTTTATTTTATCATAATATATGTGGAGATGGTATACGATTGATATAGGAATGTGTCAGATATTATGAAGGGACTCAGACAGGTATGTCATGAAATCATTTTCTGATGTAAATTATAGGCAACCAAGGACATGTGAATTTTTCTTGGAATATTTATTTATGTATTAATGATTTCTAATAGTGTGATGAACTTTTGTTTTAGGAATTATTATTTTTATTTTTTGGATTTTGGACCATTTTCTGGTGGCATGTATACACCCATAATTTTGGGTACAATGTATTCATATAACAAAAATAGTATTGTTTGTAAATGATATAACTGATGATAGGGTTTAGCTATTTTTAGTTTAAACTACAATATATATGGTGTTTTCTTATATACCATTTTGGTGGCATTCTACTCATCTGAATTATGTTATATTTTCTATGATGATGGTTCCTATTGATTCAACATATGGATTCTACATAGTGAATACAATACCATCCCTCTTTTGATATATATATATATAGTGTATTATAGTGGTTTAGTATTAATACCCAATTCCTTGGTACAAGATCTAGAATAAAAATTGTTTTGGATATTTAAAGTGATAATAACAATCTATATGGTGTTTTCCTATATTTCTTTCTAGTGGATTTCTACTTCACCTAACCATATGACTATTGTTTTACAAAACATATATTTTTTATAATGATGTCATTATATACATGCATATATGGTCATGATATTTGAGTAGACAGTATGGTATAAATGTTTTTAGTGTGGATTAGTTCCCAAATGGGTAGTTGATTTAGAATGTGATGTCTGAGATTTATGTTTGAGAGCCTGATACTGAGTATTTTCAAACATGGTATTCATTATAATTTTAAAATGAGAGTAGTGATGGTACCCCATTGGATATGGATTATGTAATATGGGGTTTATGGGATAGTTGGTAGACCCTAGTGCCTTTGAGATAATTCCCAATATATTATTGGGAATAGTAATATGATTGAATTTGAAAATATTTTCATTTTTTGATTGAGATGATTTACAAAATGAAACGGTATTATTGTTAGTTCCCTTATAGATGAGATTCATGGGTAGATTCCTTAAGTTTGAGATTGATGAGTCATATGTTACATCAGAGACATTGTATATGAAAGGATATTCCCTGGACCTTTTGATGTATATCAACAGAGTTTATTTTTGTATCAATGATGGATTGAAATGGAGAGGTTGGTTATATTCCTTTAAAAATTGAATTTGGCTAAAGTTCATTACGTAATAGAATATCATGATCTTAGATTGATGGATATATGATGGATAGAGTGTTGTAAGATGATTTTAGTTTAGTGATGATGATTAGGAGGTTGATGATCATGTGGTAGGCCTTGGAATGAGTGAGATGATGTAAAATTATTGGAAATAGTAATGAGTTTATTCTAACTAGATGATATTAACTTGTATAAGGATAATGTTCACTAGTTTGGGAGAATGAAATTGGGTACTATTACATCTGATGCATGGGAATGAGATCTGGGTGGTGTGACTGGTGGATATTGAAGCATACACTCATTATTGTTGGGGGTTATTTAGATGATCACTCTACCTAAGGAGAGGAGAGTGGTTGTTAACATTGTTTTTTCATAAAGAACCTTATTTTAGATAGAGAGTACATATTGGTTCTGTGATTCAACCTTTTGGATTGTTGATCGGTGAACACTATGAGTGAGATGTGGAATAAAGGAATAGATGTATCAGTTGTGGGAATGTTTTCCAAAGAGAATTTATGAAATGGGAAATATACACTATGGTGAGAGGTGACATCATAGATGGACCAGAGTGTTGTGGTATGGTCGACTAGTGTGTGTACCTTGACATAATTTTTTAGAAGGAATTATGTTAAAAATCCATCGAGCAATATGCCTGTGGAGTAGTGTAATAGAAGCCTTATTTTGGGGATGGAATAACTATCTATTGGATGGTGATACCGACATTATAGATTAAATATTTGGTATATTTTGAGGATGATGTTCTTAGCATTTTGAGAATGGGTGGTGATTCTTTTATTCTATAGATTCTCGAGTATGAGCAGAATAGTCACACCTAATCAATATGCATGATGATGGATAAATCATGGGCCTTGTTGGTACAACCCTAATGTGTGTATAGTAATTTAGAATAATGATATATGGATGGGTAATATGGAACTATCATGATTGTATGAATGTAATTATTATATTATTTGGTTCCTTAGTGAAAACTATATTTTTGGCTTGGATGTGAAATTCAATAGAGTCTAAGTGTTGGAAATGGTTCTGATAATGATTTTATGTGATATCAAGGCAATTCATATTAGTGATGTACTAATACTCAGGGTGGGATATTGAAACATAGTGTAGGATTTTTGTGATCTAACCATGGAATCACACCAAGTATCAAGTTAATACATCTATGTGGATAGTTGGATGATCTCAGCATGCTTTTGAGAATTGGCGCATCGTGATCAAGTGGTGCATTGACACATTGATCAGTACAACAAAGATTGTTTTGGAATTATCATATAGGGGAGGACTGATTAGAATTTCATTATAAAATTGGGTGTGGTGAGATGAAAATCACACTGAGTGTGTCATTTGAATGTTGTAAATGAAATTTAAATGGGAATTTCTAATGGTGAGGATCCCCATAGTTCAAAATCTTCCTTTATGGGTTAATATTCATATGGGTAATTGTTATAAGCCGAGGTGTGTCATATCTACCCATATTCTACTTACCAGTGCCCATGATAGTGGATAAGAGAACTCAAGTGTACCTCCCTAAATGCTAGAGGCTATTGACTAGCAGTGAGAGCTGAGGGTGTGTTCATGTGGAGACTATTCCCTCATAGATTAGAGTATAAATGGTGGTAAACAATACATAATAAATAGTGGAAGAAAGATTAAAAAAACTAGTAGAAGATAATATATAATAGTACTAATGAAAAAATCATGAGAAATCCATAATTGGTAGAAAATTGAAATCAGTAAATGATACAGTGATGGTAAGGACATGTCATGTATCTATACAAAAATGGGAGTTCAAGGGAACAAGGGATAAAAAGAATATACTTCATTCAAAACATAAATAAAAAAATCGAAAAAACAACCCTAAAAGAATCCCAAGCATTGGCTCGATCCTCTTCCACTAAACACCATCCTAAGATATACATTAATCAAGCATTAGAATCATCACACATACATTTATCCATACCCACGATCATAATTTCAACTCAGGAACTAAACAATGATCGTGCTGGGTGTCAGATATAAATCTCAAAAGGCTAACACCAATGGTGTCTTATATGATCTATTTTGTGCAATACAGAAATAAGAAATGTTCCATAATAAATAAATTCAGGAAAATAAATTAATATCATGTAAAATACTCTTTCTAGGTTCATCAATGTAAACTCCTCCCATACATACTACTTTGGCCAAATATGATTGCTTGAATGTGGTACCAATGAAAGTTATAATATGTTGAAAAGGTCCATAAAACATTAATAAACCATGGTGGAATAAAAATATCCAAATATTTTTCATTATCATATAGTTCACATTGCAATGTAATTGAATAATATGCTAATAACAAAAAAGAGAATCAACATAGGTATACAAGTAATAATTTCATCCCTCCATCAAACCCATTGGTTGAGTCATGTGCAAATCCAAGGTGATATAATAGAATCCTAAGGTTCGATATGGGTGTCTCCAAATAACCCAATACCTATGATTTCATCTAAATAAACCCATAAAACATTATTTATATCACTCAAAGTATGGTGAATCTAAGTCCTTACCAAGTATCTCACATAGGGGACAAGGTTTCCCCCAAGGCATGTCATAATAATATTTCATAGGGGTCCACCATTAGTTTCTCACATAAGGAACTGGACTCACTCATTAGTATAAGTAAACCACCAGGACATCTTGTATAAGTAAATCTAATGCATCACTCCTGATGCATCATGTAAATCCAATTGGACATGGTGATTTTATCCATGGAATCCTTAATTCGCGATACATGTTCCCTTCGAGCACATATCAAGTGTTCCATAGTTACCAAGTCATATTACAAGACATGGAAACTATATTCCGTAAAAATCCATCATATAGCATTCAATACCACATGATTACCAAGATATCCAAGCTACACAATTTAACATATACACTGTGGCATAATTATATGGAAAAATCATAATAAATTAAACATGAGACTGAGGCATATGATACAAGGAATGGTATGAAAACAATTACATGTCCTTATTTTAATTTCAATATAAAAAGCTAATAATATTACATAAGAATATCACTCCTTCCAATCTAATCAATTATGGAAGAATGAAATAAGCATAAAATGTGGCATATTACACAATTAAATTGAAACATATAAAATATAAGCAATGAAATATAGCATAAATTTTGTAATTCACACAATATTCAATGAGGAATTAAATGTATGGATTGAGGAATTCAATTCAAAGAATGAGGTATGAGTATTTAAATATAAGGTGTGAGGCATGAATCTCAAGGCCCAACTCATGGTAGAGTATGCATCTTGGTTCAATTAATGTTTTAAAAATCTATTATAATTAAAACACACACACACACACACACCATAAGGTGATTAAAATTTTCATGTATTGGTAAAAAGAAAAGAATGTGGGTACACCCTAAGGGGATTTCAATGCCATGTAATTTCACAAACCATCCCAGTCATCCTGGTAACCTGATAACTGATATGGTACTCACATAGACCGAAAGGAATTCTTGATCTTCATAGTTTGGAAATTAGCACCTGGAATCCTACAAAATGAACATGGGAATGATTTTTCCACAATAATTTTAGAATAATGATAACAAGGAAGTGTTCATATAACAGAAAATCCATAGGTAGAAGTGTTCCAGATATCAGACTGGTGAAATAATGAAATGTACTATAACAAAGTACTAGAAAACTAGAAAACTACCAAAGTCTCAATAGATGGAACTCAATAAGACCACGGATCACCTCTAAGTGGTTATTTTACCCTACTCAAACCTGGAAGGTGATAATATACAAACACCTGATAGCACAGGTAGGGTGTGAGCTAAAATCCCAGTAGGGTCTTACCAAGGATTCCATAATCAGATTCCAAATATAAATAACTATGAAAAAATCATTCAATTTTCAATTAAAATATGTTAGGAATTTTGAAATAATATTTTAAAAAAACATTATTTACATTTAAAATCATGGAAAAACGTTAAACAAATGGAATAATTTTTTTAATACAAAATAGTTTATATAATTTCAAAATGCATGTAAAATAATTTAAAAACATTAGAATATATTTATATCTCAAATATAAATAAGTGATCAACCTGTTTATCTTCTAAGAGGTACAATAAATTCAATTTCTATGATCATAACACACTCATGTGATAAAAACTAAAATTTTTACACACATGCCTCAACACTCACAAGATAGGACTCATCTATGTTGTACTGAGGAATAATATGTGCTAAAATAATGTGATTTTTAGAGTTATAAAGAGTATATCCAGCACTAGAGCCTTCCCACCCTACTATGTCTATCCCTAATAACCCAATACCTACCTTGGATTTCATGTTCTCTATTATAATAAATGATGGAAAATTTTCTTAAAAAATAATTTAAAATAAAATTAATCATATTCTCGTTTTTTAAAACATGCCAAATTCCCATAAAAAATGGATTTTTAATCAAAACCTGACTTTTTCGGAGATAAAACCCAAAGGTTTCTATCAAGGCCATTTCAAGCCATTTTTCACATACATGAGTTTGAAATAAATTCACAATTCAATTTTGTTTATTCATATTTTCAATTTAAATTTAACAATTTTTTTTCACTAAAAATCCATCAATTTCACAATAATCCCCATATTCAATGGAACTAGATATTTTCTTTAATTTTCATACAAAAATAAAATTTTAAATCCAAATCCCCCAATTAAATGGAATCAATTTTTTCAATCAATAGATTTTATAAGAATAAAATACTACATATTCAATTGAAAATTCAATAAAATCATGTAATTTATGGTTAATTAATTGGCCAAAGTAAACAGAACGACCTACCTTGGGATCAACAGATCTCAAAACACTAAACCCTAAATGAGATATGCTAATGAAAAACCTCATGAAAATGATCCATGAAAGAAACCAAGGATTCATATCCAAGATAGAGGGTATTATATCCTCCATCATCACACAATGATCTAAAAAACCCTATATAGAAAAGAGGAGTGAGTTGGAGACGGAGAATGGGAAGTAGAAACCTACCAGATTGAGATTGAAAATTTCCCTCCAAGACTTGATCCACTTCCAGGAGGGTGAATAGAGTCCAACACCACCTCTGATATTCTCGTAAGGAAGAAGAAACTATAGGGGTCATCCTAGGTCAATCAGGGACCCAAATCTATGGTTTTGTTATTTTAAAATTAGATTTTTGGATTAAATAAATGTTTTTCATGAAATCCTATGTAGCCCTACATACTTAGACCAAACCATATGATCTGGTCATGTACATATTTTAAATGGGATGAATTGTTTATCCTAAATGGGCACACACTTTTTCAAAATGTGTGGAAACCATGAAAACACCACTATTTATGTTTATATGGTTTTCCCTAAGAGGGCAAATAGTATTGAAAAACCATTCTTCAACTATGAACTAGCCTAGAAATATTCAAAACATTCATAATTTCACCTAATTTATTGTAAATGAAACCCAAATAAATTAATATTAAAAAGATAGGTTTATGAATACCTAAAAATAGAAACAAGATGTTACAAAATCCCCACCATTGAAGCTTTCATTCCCATGAAATGATATGTAGAAGATTCCAGGCAAAAAATATGAGCCCACTACTCTATTATTAGTTCCTCCCTCTATAATGTCTCATGATTATCAGAACTATGTTTCCATAGCACTCAAACCAAAGGTATCATCCTCCTACAAATTACCTTGATTTTAGAATCAACTATCCTGACTGGACATTCAATAACAGATAAATATGTATCTACATCAAAATCTCTCTAGCTCAAAACATGATATAGATCAGACAGATACTTTTGTAATTGAGATACATGGAACATGTTATGGATAAATCTCAGCTATAGTGGAAGTGCTAAATTGTAAGAAACTTTTACCTCCTACTAAAAAACCTAAAAAGGTCTATAAAAATGAGGAACATGTCTCCCTTGCCTCCCAATAAGTTAATTCCCCAACCAAGGTGAATCTTTTAAGAACACGTTGTCACAAAAAGATAATTATGGATGTCAATGATGATGATTATCATAACACTTATACCTAAAATAATTGATCGATTCATTTGATGAATAAACTGAATCACTGATGTTGTATCTTGAACCATGATCAATCCATCCAATAAACATTCCCCAATATTCGACCATCACACCCATGATCTACGATCCAAACCATACAAGTCCCCAGGAGGTTCCATTTTGATCACAAACTGGTAATGTTTGTTGTATGAAAACTAAACCAATCCAAATGATCATCCAAAACTCAAAAAATGTCAAGAACACAATTGTGGACCATATCCTCAAGGATCAATATAGTTATTTCCAACTGGACATTTAATACAAATTTTATGTCATACTAAAATGGACCTAATATCCCAATGCCTCCGGGAGGCCCCTCAAAAAGATGAGAAGGGAACTGAGATCCCAATAAAATACTATAGTAGATAGAACTATGTGAAAATGAACAATATTTTTCACATAGAAATTTAGAAACACCTCAAACATGGATGTTTCTTGAATATTTATAAAATGAGCTGATTTATTATGCCTATCGATCAAAACACCTATCACATTCTTCTTTCTCTAGGTACAAGGAAACCAAAAAATGATGTCCATAGAGATCTCATCCCACATTCAAGTCAGGAATAGAAGTGGATGAAGCAAACCAAAAGGTTTATAGTTCTTAGCCATGACCTATTGGTATGTATAACAAAGAGATACCAAATAATAAAAGCCTCATATCATACCTATCTAGGAAAAATATCATCGTATTACATAGAACATCTTCTTGGTTCTTCAGTTGAAAATACACTGGGAATTTTAGAAACCCCCCATACATATTTTCTTACCACTAACAATACATGTAATATTTTATGGCAGATTATAATTCCCCCTTTTCATTATGAAAATCTATAATGGTCTCCCCACCATAAATAGAGTCACTAATGCTTCAAAATGAATCATCAATTTGTTGTTCGAAATATTATTTCACTTTAGGGATTAGACGATTCCTTCCCAAAGCATCGACAATGACATTCCATATTCTCAGTTTATAGTTTATTTTAATATTAAATGAGTGAATTTACTCCACCCAACGCATATGGCAGTGATTAAAAAAAAATTAGAGATGATATATCCTAATCACTAATGATCTGAAAACATGGTAAACCTTTATATTAAGGCCATTAAACTAATAAATAAGATCATGCATCAATAGTGTATATTCCAGTGGATGGGTTGGATAATTCATTTCTTATGTCCTAAGTATAAAAGAGACATAAGCATGTACGTGATCAAATTATATGAGAACAAATCATAAACCTAAACCCAATGCTTCATAGAAGATGACATTTCACTACGTGAACTCTATAAGATTCAACACCAGAGAAGTATTCAAAATTCTTTTCAGATCCACAAAATAATTATGGAATTTTTCATTCCAACAACACTTTACTCAATTATGAGTTAGATTAATCATTAGATAAGACATATTTTATATGTCCTTAATGAAACAGATATAAAAACCAGCTATGCCCCAGAAGCTCTATATCTCAATGACATTTATTAGTTTCTCTCATGTAATAACAACTTTTACCTTCTTAGTGTCAAATGATAGACCTTGTTTTGAAACCATGTATCCCATGAAATTATCTTCCTAAATTCAAAAATCACATTTTGGAAGCTTTTCAGAAAGTTGGTTACTTCTAAAAGATTCTAGAACTGATCTCATATGACACACATAATTCTCTTAGGACATAGAGTAAAGGAATATTTCATCCACAAAGACTCCAAAAATGGTATCAATATACTCTTGGAATATCATATTAATCAAACACATAAGGAATTCAGGAACATTGTTTAGACTTAATATAACGAAAAGTACTCATAATGGATGTACCATCTCAAAAATGAGGTTTTCTGAACATCAGATTGTTTTATCCTAAATAGAGGGTAAGAAGATCAAAGATTGATATTTAAAGACCCCATATCCCCTTTTAATTGATCAAATAGATCATCACTAAGTGGAAACATATATTGTTTCTTTACCACAAAACTATTGAGTTTTTTTTCCAATAAACAGAATGGAAGAGTGAGCCATGAACTTTGTTAGAAAAGAGAACCAGCAATGCCCAAGGACACACACTCGGGCATGCAAATCATTTCTCTAGAGGATCTTACAACTGAGTATTCAAATATTTCATTTCATCCATTTATATGAGATAAGATGGAATATAATGTACTTGAGTGCCAGTACCTAAATAGAATGAAAACTCTACCTCTTTTACTAGTTGAAACCCAGATTAGTCATAAGGAAACATGTCGAGAAACATGATGATAAATAGATGGAGATCACTTATCAAAGATTCCGAGACCATATCAAATGAAAAAACTACTATCATTTTACCCAGCTCTATATAATATGTTTGAGATCTTTTAGACCGTAGGTTCCATTATAATTGGATGATATGGAACACAACATCAGTTTTAGTGAAGGAGACATGTTGAAGATAACAATAATTATGGGATTTATAGAGAAATATTCAATACATCTCAAAAATGACATCGACGGTTTCTATGTTGAAAAATAGAAATCTCTGATCAAGATCAATATCTGATAAATAGAAATCCAAAGCAGAACTATGGAGACCCTTCTCTCTCTTCATACCAAGTGGAGTAGTAATATCCATTACATAGTAAAAAATATCTCTATAAAAAATTAGAAGATTAACAATACATGTTGAAATAAATAAATGAGATGCACTAGTATCTTATAAAGAAATCACTAATGATGAATCTATAATGATGGCATCTCTCACAGTCACTAGACCCATATCCTTTTCCTCTAGATACCCTTCATCTATGTGATGAATCTCATCTCTGTATTCATAGGTATGGAACCATTTTTTCCATGAAGCATAGGATTTCCCCATTATTTTAGAGGGAGATGATGATCTTGTGAAACTATGAGTAGTGGAATAATCATTGAAGAATTTATATAGGTGACCCAATAGTCCACATGATCCACATATCATTGGTTTCTCTATACAAAACATATTTTAATTCCATGGATTTACAACTGGAAAAAAAATTAGAGGGAATCTTCCTAACAATAAAGGAGGTCTAGAATTACGATGCTATCAAGAACCACCAAGAGAATCATCAAGGTTATTATTTCCATAGAAATGAACTTATACAACCACTAGGAGAGAAAACAACTCTTGACAACCTTGACATGCCAAACAGATCTATTTAAACCATCTGTACTCTATCTAGCTCATCGGTGTAGGGGAAATAATTCAGCAAGAAACCTTGAGAACAAATATCTATTAAAATTCCCAACTTCAACCTTTTATCAATCACCTTCTAATTTGATTCTATCACAAATTAAAATTGTACAGGCTGAAAAGAAATTTTTTCATACTTGGTCATGGTCATGTCAGCCTGCTCATGTTCAAAAAAACACCATCACCATGGATGATAACATTGACTCTAGATAAAACTAGTTGGTGAAGATAACATTGAAGTCTTTACATTCCAATCCCTCAAGATTATTCACAATCACCATGGTGTCCGATCATCTATTGCACAGTCCTTCAACCATGATGCTATAAAGAACCACCTTTATTCCATCATGATTCTCTATGAAATCCAAAAAATTCTCAATCATGATCAACCAATTCTAAGCATCTTGAGGATCATTTGAGCCTTTGACCATTGGATTGTTATGGTGAAGGAACTCTTAATAATTATTCTAGATAACATCCCTTTAAGGTTCCACAGCTGGAGCTTGTACTAGGATAGGTGGTGGTGTCGTTCCCAAAACATGGGTAGCATGAACGATCACCTCAACCAGACTAGGGTCCACTAGAAGAATCACTAGACGTGGATAAATAATATCTTCCCGCATATATAATTTTTATGTCTTCTCCGAGGCATGATTCTACTAAACAATAGCAGAAAATAAAGAAGATATTAGATCAATAGTGAAATAGAGCATCAAGGAAAATCAGACCCAAAAGATAGAGCAAACAAGATTTGGATTTCAATCTATCCAAATTAAATTCTAGGAAAGGACTAGAACTAATCCTCAAGAATACTTTCTCGAACCAACCCGAAAGAAATACAGTTATTTATGGTTGAGGGCTGTCAAAAAATTCAGTCTCAACTACCTCCTATGTTCTAAAAGGACTACACAACTACATTGTATATATGAAGGTATTATAAAAAACATACAACTCTGATACAACTTTTTCACAAAACAAGCATATGAAACACGATATCTAGATAATCGATCTGACATTGACAAACCCCAAAGGGCATTCCTGATCCCCATGGGTTGTTGACTACAACCTGGAATGATAAAAATTTAAAGTGGGTTGGATTTTTTCATAAAAATTACAAAATAAAGATAAAAAAATATGTATACAAATGAAACTCCATAGGGATAAGTCAAATATAAGTCAAATAGGTAAAACAAACCAATTTACTATAGTAAATTACCATAAAATAGGAAAAACGTCCCAAGTCCCAATGGACAGAACTCACCATGTCCATGGATCAACAGATAGAACCACCTCTAAGTGGTGCTTACCCTTACTCGATCCTGGAATAAGATAATCTACAAACACTGGAAGGCATAGGTAGGGTGTGAGCTAAAATCCCAGTATGTTCTCACCAGGAATTCCATAATAAGATGAAAATATTTTATTAATAAACAGAAGAGACTTAAAATTTAAATCAAGTATGTTTTTTATTTTAAAAGAATATTTAAAAAAATAATTCTTTAAATTTCAAATTATGTAAACACTTTAAAAAACTGGTTTAAATACATTTTTTTATAAAAACAATTATATAAATTTAGAAGGAATATAAAATAGTTTGCATATGTTGTAAGACATTTTAATCTCAAATATAAAAAATCAAGAAACATGTTCATATTCTAATAGGTTTGATTGTTCTATGTTATTGTAACATCACACGCTAATGTGACAATAACTGTAATGTGAACACATGTACCTCATCAATAGAAATAGAGGACTCATCATTTTCCTACTGAGGAATAAGTTTTACTGAATAAATGTTGTCATTAGAGTGATAAAGTGTTAATCTGGTGATAAGGAATTCCTATATTATCATGATAATCCATAATAACTCACTAACTACATAGTATTTCATGTTATATATTAAAATCAATGATGGGTAAATTATTTTACAAATAGTTTAACATATAATTCATCCTATTATCCCTTTTATAAAAATTCAAAATTCCATTTAAAAATCACAACATTTTTTTAATCAAAATATATATTTTCCCATGATATAACCTAAAAGTTTCTATCAAAAACATTTTAATCCATTTTTCTCTAAAAACAACTTAAAATAAATTCAAAATTCAATTTCATAATTCAGATTCATAATATAAATTCAACAATTTAAATGTCCAAAAAATTCTATAAATTTCACAATAAATGTCAAATTCTATGGAAATGGGGTTTTCCTGAATTTAATGAAAAAAATAGAATTTCAAATACAAATCAACTAATAGATTTGAATTGGGTTTTCCAATCAAATTTTTTTATAAGAATCAAATATAAAAAATTAAATTTAATGAAATTTAATCAAATCTGGTAGTTTAGTGTTAATTAAATTCGGAAAGTAAAATTGAACCACCTACCTTATGTTCAACAGATCTCAAAACACTGAACCTTGGGATTCAAAAATGGAGAACGTCCAGAATTGGATCTGAGAAACAAACCTAGGTTTAAGATCCAAATCCACTAGTATTAGATCAACCGACAACACCTGGCGATATACATTACCCTAGGGAGATAAGAGGAGATATCCAAAAATGGTGAACGGGATGGTGAAACCAACCAAATAAATATTGAACACTATTCCCCAGGAATTGATCCACTTCTGAGTGGGTGTATAGGGGCCAAAATTTCATCTAGTATATCGTTGAATAAGAATAAAATATAGGGTTTTCTACTGTGTCAATCGTGTTTCTAAATGGGAGTCTTTTTTATTTTAAAATAATATTTTCGTGTTTAATAAAATCCAGACATAGTTTTCTTGGTAGGGCCGCACAATTAAACTGAACCATGCACCCTTTACATGAGCCTATATGAAATGAGATGCATGGTTTCTCCTATGTTTTTGAACTATTTTTTAATCAATTTGGAATACATGAAAAGGAACCACTTTTTGGGATTTCATAGTTTTTCTGGAGAGGTTTCGTGATTTGAGTATATCATATGACAATCAGGCACTTGCCCAAAAGTTTTCAGAATGTTCAAAATTTCACCCGATTCACCATTAAATGAAACCCAATCAAAGCATGTTAAAAAGTGGGGTTTAGGAATACCTGAATATATTTGATGAATGTTATAAGGAAAAAACACCATAGATTGGTTTTTCTACACTGTAGAGTCTCAATGGTAACAATAAACCATTTAAATTAATTTAATATACAATAATGACACCTCGCTAGAAGATTTTGGTGAGAAGCATAATGACACGTCATTTAAAATGCAATAAAATGATCGGAAAGAGAATAAAAACCATACCTAGATTTAGTAGTACTCCACACATCCACTATTGTGGATTGATTCGACCTAAAATGGCCAAAATCCAAGGATTTTTCAAACTCCCTATAAATAGGGAAAATTTTGTCTCGCCATAATAACTCAATAGATAGTATATGAGAGAATAAACAGATAGGTGTGGAAGATATATATTACTAATCACTTTCCATAGCTTCTAACAGTGAAGGATTTGAGTGCTAAATTAAAGAGATACCCTAAAACCGAATGGATGGGAGGAAGAGAGATCCACACACCATCATAGGAGGAAAATCACACAAGAATATAAAGTGGATGAAGAAAGATTGTTCAGACCATTTCATTAATTATAGAAAGATAGTTTCACCCTAAAATACATTAGTTATGGTTTGGACATGTGGTTTGGGCAAACCATGTGCCAGCCATGCAGAATTCACTGTAAGAAGGGGCACATCACAAGGTTAGGCACATAGTTTTACTAACCATGTGAAGACTGTGAAAAATATCATTGGCCCAAAATCATATAACAAAGCATGGACATGTGCCCTAGTTTCACAATTTCATACAAACCATGCGGCCTAGTTTACCTCCTCCCCTTTTAGGCTCCAAGTTTTGATGAAGCCCTAAACGCACCAAGAACCTCCTTTAACCACTTATTCATCTTTAATAGGACCGTTCTAAGGAATTAAACAAAAAATTGAAAGGTATATAACTTTTGATAAATCCTAGACGTTACAACCTCACCTATTTAAGAAAATTAATACCTTAGTTTACCTTTTGAGTGTATTAAAATGTCATTGGAGAATATTTCTAACTACTATGAAGGTACATAGGCCTCCCACTCCCAAGTCCCATCCTAAAAACATTGATGATTTCATTTCTCCTAGACCATAGGAATCAAACTTCCATAGAGAATCCTCATTCTATGATCGATGATATGTATTAGATTTCTCTTAAAGGAAACATCTACTTTCAACTTGATATCATTAGGGTCAAACAAATGAGATCTGTCTTGATGATACTATCATAGGTGAGATATGTGGAATATGTCATGCATGAAATGATACCTCTAAGGTAATTCCAACCTATAGGCAACCAACCTTACTCTTTTCAAAATCTCAGAAGTCATAAAATATCTTGGAAATAAATTTTCCCAATATTGAATTCATTTGTGAATTTTACACATAGAAATACCCGATGTCCAACCAAAAAATATAGAGGTCTGCGAAGTTGATTGTTATAGGACTTCTTCCTATACTAATCTATATACATATAGTTTTGAATTAGTTGATATAACCCAAAATTCTTTCAAAAAAGAGGAGGACCTTATACAGCTGCTTCACCTACCTTAAACCAACATGAGGGAGAATGGTACACTCTACCATTGAGGGCCTTATAAAAATCCATGTGAATTGTTTATTTAATGCTATTATTGTAGAAAAAATAAACCATAAGAATATTATTTTCCAAGAACCAACAAAATGAAGTACATAAAAATGAAGAATACCCTCTAAAAATTGAATCATCCACTCAGACTATCCATTAGTCTAAGGGTGATATATGGTACTCAAGAGTACCTGAGAGACCAGTTCCTTAAAAACCCCTTCGATAACTACAATTTGATCTAGATATCTTAGTCCAACATTATTAAATAAGGGACACAATAAAGCCCAACTGTCTCTCAGATATAATGTATACCTAGATCATCAATAGAGAAGGTCCCCCCAGTCAATATAAAGATTCAGACATTGGTCAACTAATCAACAATCACTCATACCACACCACTGCTTTAAGGGGATATATGAAAGACCCTCAAAAAATCCATTGTGATGTCATTCCACTTCCACTCATGAACGAAGAGAGGATATAGATGGACAGTAGGTTGCTAGTGATATACCTTCACATACTAACAAGTGGAGCACTCAGTGATAATGCGTACAATATGCCTCTTCATACCTGGTTTCCAATATTAATGTTGCATATTTCTGTACATCATTCTAAGACATGGATGAACTTCCCTAATAGATGCATGATTTTTCCTCACCAAATAAATCTCGTACATCAGAAGTCCCCCAAACACACCCATGGTAGATCAATGTCTCAATTCCATCAACATCCCAACCAGGGGGCTGGTTCTCTCCTGTGATGCTCTCCCTCAAGAACAAAGCCCTTGTAATATGATAAATGGAGAATCCAAACCTATTCCTAATGAGAATATATCACTTCCAGAGCTACTAATACTAGTTTTCCATGCAATTCGAGAACCTTTATATGCAACATAGAAAACAATGTCATCTTATGACAACCACTATTGTCCAACTGGATATCCTGTGTCTGAGTCTTCTGAGTCATGGTATTATCCATATAATTACCCTAACTAGGGGTGTATGAATGATAAAAATAAAGTTATTCTAGTTATTTTACCAATATGTGCTGTAGTAGATTCACGTCTCATTATGTGCAAAAATATTTTAGACTTTTTTGATCTGTGTAATCAATGAATCCCTCTCCCAAAAGATAGTGCTGAAAAAATTTTAATAAATGAATCATGGAAGAAAGAGTGAGTTCGTATGTATAATAGTTCAACTTGTGAGGCATTATCTAGAAGGATCCATATATCACTACTCGAGCACCATTCATTAGGAGTGAACCCAATATGACTCCAGAAGCATCACAGTAAATCATATAACTTATCACCATCTCAGGTGTAATTATAATCAAAGTTGATGAGAGTCTCCCCTTTGACTTCTAAAAATCCTCTGCCTAAGATTCAGACCATATGAAATTCAAACCCTTATTAGTAAAGTTCATACATAGCACTGATAAGCTGTAGAAGTCTTAAATGAATCTCCTATAACATCCAACTATCCCAATGATGTTGAAGATCACAAAAACATTTGTGGCTATTCCTAGTAAACCATGGTGCTCATCATCTTTAGGTCAACAAATATGCATGCATCGGATATGAGCATCACATATATTTTTTCCTCTCTCAGTTCACTCAGTATTATCTCAAGATGATTGGTATGGTCATGTATGGTGTTCAATAACACTATGATGTTTTCTAAAAAGACTACACGAAGAAATAAAGTTACAGGTGATAACATGATTCATTAGAGACATATATACTACTGAAAAGTTCATCAGATTGAACAACATAAACAGATACTCATACAATTCATACCTTCTCTGTAATGATCTAAGATTTATATCTAATAATCTCACATGTACCTAAAGATATACCGACCTAAAATCGATCTTATATAAAATAGTTTATCATTAGATATGGTCGAATGTGGTAAGGGATAATGGTTCTTAATTTTTAGTTGGTTCAAACATCTATAATACATTCCCAATCTATGGGTACCACCCACAATCATGGAGAAAGGGACCAGATAATCCCATGGGAATGTGTTGGGTGAGATAAAACCCTTTGCCTCATGGTCTTTAAGTTACTTCTTGAGTTCTTGGATTGCTGCAAGAACCGTACAATTAGGAGGAATTGAAACTGGTGTCTCACTTGGCACTATATCTATAGAGAACTAAACCTCTCTCTTATGAGGTAACAAAGAGAAATTGTTAGGTAATTAATCCATAAAATGGTCCACCATAGGAGGAAACTCCAATAACTTTATCCCCTATTTTTTCTTAAAGAGACTCACAAACTCATTTTTCACTCTTCCATGTCTAGTTATCTTGGGTCCAGCTGGATTGGCCTGGATATCACATTTTCCCTTGTGTACATACATGTTTTCATCATGTGTTGTAAAATACAGTTGGTGATGATATAAATATACATGTGATTGATAAGGCACAAGTCAGTTCATATCAAGAATGATTCAAAATCCAATCATCTTGATATTTATGAATCTCTAGATGAAACAAATCCCACTTATCTCAAGTGGACAATACTGGCACAAGCATATGACATCTGTTCTAATCCCCAATGAAATTATTCAACCTAATTACTTGACTTCAATTCCAATATATTCCACCATTGTATCAAATATAAAAGAGTGAGATACACTTGTATCAAAAGGGGAAGAAATTAACATTTTGTCTACTATAACAGTACCACTAACCATAGATGGCCCTAGACTATACTCCTCTGGAACTGGCTACATTGCATACATGTGGCCTGAATCGTATCCTTGAGATGCTTTCTTAATTGTCTGACCAGATCTATGTTGCCTTCACTAATTATATGGGGATTGAATACATCACCCATGACCATTACCACCTCATACTGATCAGTTGGTAGAAGACTGCCATCCATCATAATGCCATGTTGCTGGTCCAGAACCTGATATAGGTTCTAGTATAGATCACATTCCAATGGATGTGGGGGGGGGGGAATACCGATTGAAGCACTGAAGATAACCCATCCTTCCTCAAGCTCAGTATTAGATTGTGTTCTTCATGCACTGGGGTTTCTTATGGACCCACCTATCACACAGGTGACATACTATAGAGTTGTTAGTATCTGTCACCTACCTTGATCCTCCCCCACATGCCCCCTCAAAATAGATCATCCTCTTGCTTGAATAACCATCACCTTGTCGCGGAACCAAACTACCTTGGCCAGCATTGCCGGCTTATCTGAGGTACTCTTCTATAATTATGGCCTAGTTATACACCGACCAAGGCTTTTCATACATTGAAATTACATAATATTTTCAAAACATTTCATATATTACTCAAAAATATCCCAAAGTACTTAATAGTTTAGTGCCTTTAAAAATATGGAAAAAATTATTATAAATTGGTGAATGATCTTCAACATCTCCAATAATGATATTCCCATTTACTATTCTTACCTAAAACATTTCATTATATCCTAGGGAAATGAAGCATAAGAAAATGGTGGGATTAGATGATCCTTAGGAGTAAACAAGGTATATATGTAAACATAATCATGAGAATAAGGGTTTGATAACATGATAATAAAAATAGAAGATCATACCCTATGTATCAATTATCATAAATGAGAATCATGTAATAAATATTGGAAGTTCATAAGTCACAAATCATAAGGAAATAAATACCATAATCCATGAAATTACAATATAAAAATAATAAATAGAATTTTGGTAGACATATAAGTGTATAAAATGATTTCCATAGTAGGTAAGGGATCGTTTCCAATGTCATCTTAGTATTGGGCCCACTCACCATGAAATCTTGGAATCCATTATTCCCTCTCACAGCCATCTTAGTATTATGAGTTCCCTCCCTAATCATTCTTGGTAGTCATGGTTCACTCCCACATCTGTCATAGTAGTAATGGTTCATTTCCAAGACCTTCTTAGTCTATATAATGAGATATAAATCTATAAAAAATACATTGGAGGGATATATAGTTTATTTACATGACATTATGAAAACCATAAAATTTTTCCATAAGAACATAAATGATTCATCATACCAACACCCATAGAATGAAATTGTTTTCAAAAACATCAATAAATCATAATATAACATGTAGAAAAGAAATAGTTTTCATAGATATCATACCATAATAAAAATAAACCAATCATTGAAAGAATAAGAAGGAAAAATTGAATTATATCCCTATTAAAACATAAGTATCATCAAATATTGTTATCATAGAAAGAAAATAATTTTGACAGATCACATGAAAATAATTCTTAAGGAAAATAACATTTCTACTTTTGAAACATTTTATTTTCTCCAAATTTCATTCAATTTTAAAATAAAAAATAATTCTACGAAAAGAACCTTGTAATCATTTAAAGAAAACATAAAATCATTTATTCTTCATGATAGTTAAAAATAACGTTCGTGCCATATAAGATAAACAAACATTCATTTTATACATTTCCCAGAAAAGTGACTAAGTACATCATTTGGAAGGTGACCAAAATATTCCTTTCAAATCATTTAGGAAAAAGTCAAAAATGGGTAAAATGAATTTAATAATCAATAGTAAAAACATTTTTTAAATCATTTTTAGAAAAAATGGACATGGAAATAAATATTCCCCAACACACACTAAAAAAGAAACAATACCAAATATTGATGAGATTGTGAAATACATACTCATCACTTAATAATAAGTAGAATCATATTCCCCTTGAGATAATGAAATTAATATGTATATGAATATACCCTAAAATTCATTATAGGACTCATAAAATACATTCATTATTAGTATATACACCATGTATAAGAATGATGCAGTGTATAAGGTATGTGTCTCTTAGAAATCAAAGTGAGACATAAATCCCAAACTACTTGAGTAACTTTAGAATTATAAACCCCAAGGAATAATAACATCAATTAAATATTTTATAAAATGAAATTAATGAAATTAATAATATAACATGTCATAGGTAATTATATACCCCACAGAAAATAAAAAAGTGGTGAATATACCATGATTATTGTCGAAATAAAAAGTGAGATGAAATTCCCATACCTTATGATTTCTTAAGTTAAACATGATTTAACCAACTGTATAATGGTTTTATGAATTTTATTAACTAAATTCATAACCTTATTTGTGTTTAGATATTATATATGAACCTTTTATATCATTTAGTTCATGACATTTCATTGTTACCATTGTTTTAGGTGTTAATTGTTTCATTTTCTTCAGTTTTTTTCATTTATGTCAAGTTTCTTATGCATAGGATATATTTTCTTTACATAATGAATTATATTATGTTAATAAATATTATATTTACACATCATATAATTTTTATAATCATTATTTAATGGTTTACATGGAGAATTGATCTCATCATACTGTGGAGATGGTAGGTCGTATGTACACACGACAAACAATATCATTCCCTTAATGACTCAATGGTAAGGTATTAGATGGTAAATTAATTATAATAATTTAGTATCATTTAATATTTATTATTTATATACATTATAACCATCATTATACCCACACAAATATAGTGATGAAAAAAATTACACCACATCGTGGGGACGGTAAGCCTTATGCATTCATGCATGGTAATATTGTTTTTCATAGGATAGATATAAGGAAGAATATGGTTGTACCATATCCACACTAATATATCAAAATATATAGGATACTAGAGTTATTACCTTACTATATATACAACATAGGAATACGAAGTATAATAAGAAATGAACATAAATGAATTCTTAATAAAATTACCTCTTCTTCGATGGGATTCCTTTGGATCTCCACTTTGGGACACTAGGGTTGGTCTTTAAAATACTGATACATAAAAAACAAAACTAATAATTTTTCAGGAAAAATGGGTAAGTTTTTGTGAAGCTATAAGGCTGAAGGGGTGTGAGGAAGTGAGGTAGGAGGAGCACTTTTATAATTGATGTGATGGGCACATTAGAAGATTATCAAAATATATATTTAATATAAATTAATTTTTAAATCCAAATGGATCCAAAGTTAGTTATTTTGAATATTAGATGATGATGTGTCGAAATCCTCTCAAAATATTATTTTTAGACTTGTTTCGGTCACAATATCAATATTCTAATTGATATTTAACCCCTAGCTAAACCCTTTAACTCTTACCATGAAAACATGATTTTTTTTAAATTTTAGGGATAATATAGTTAATATAATATGAAAAAAACCATAAATGGATAATTTAGGACATATTTAACCTTCTTATAGTTAGTTTTCTGCATTTTAGATTTTTATGTATTTATAACATTTAATACAATATTATTTATTTTAAAGTATCAATTTTTTTAATTATGATACTATTCAATATTTGTCTCTCAAGAAATATCCTAAAAAATTGATAACATTTAACCAAAACATATAATATATCAATAACATATCAAATTTATTTATAAAATTTGTTGATATCATTAATTAGGTTAAATTATGTTTATTTTTATATGTTTAATGTAATTTGTTGACTACTTATACTAATTAAAAAATTAATGCATCATCATCACACTTTTCTTCAATTAAGTAATTTATTAAATAATATTTTAAAATAAATTATCATGACGAAGATAAATTTATTATCTTTCAAATTAATATTTATAGTATATTTTTTCATATATATTTATATATCCCAATATTAAAAATTATTTACTTATTACAAATATGAGTTTGACATTTTTATGTTATCTTTAAATATAAAATAATAAATGACATTGTCTATCAAAGTTAGATAAAAAAGGTTATAATTGTGGACCAATGATGTTATTGGTCAAAACACACTCATATAATGAAATTAAGACTATTTTGAGGGTAATTGTATAATATTTATAACATAATTTTTACCTTTAATTACAGTATGCTAAAATTGGAATTTAGAGGTGGTTTTAAATACTACAAAATCATTCTAAGATGGTTAGGGAAAACCACCACTAAATCATGTGTTGGAAATCAATTAATGTCAGTTTTTTAAAACCATCGAAGAACGATTTATCAATAGTTTTTAGAATTTGTTTAAAATTTCCCTAAATGATTTAGTGGTGGGTTTTAATTTTTTTAGTTAATTGATTAATTTTATTATTTTAATATTTTAATATTTTCACAAATTATAATTTAAAAAATGTATTTACTTATTTATTTCTTATTTATTATATATCACCATCCACCTACACATGCACATTCAATATGTAGAAATTCTGCGTTAGGTGGGATTTGAACTTGTTACCTCTTTCTTAAAATTCATAGAATTTTCCACTCTAGTAGGTACATTATGTGGTGAATAATTAAAAGTTAATATTTTCAGATATATATTATCTAAAGAAAAAAAACATAACCAACAGATATAAATTAAAAAATTAGTAATTAATAATTATTAATCAATAATAATTAATTCATAATAAATAATAAGTAAAAAAATAATGAAATAAGAAAAATATAAAAATTAAAATGGATATAAATATTTATAAATGTATATACATATAACAAGATTTACATAAATATATATATACACAAATTTATGAACATAAATAAATATTAACATACTGAGATATATCATTTTATAATATATATATATATATATGAGTAATTATAAATATCACTATATATATTTACACATATATGGTATACAAATATATAAACATAAATATGAATAAATATGTAAAAATGTTTATAAATATATATAAATATTAATAAATTAATATAAAAATATATATAATTGATGGTAAACTACCAAAATAGGAGAAAACACAATAATTGCAAGGCCACCAAATCATTAGTAATGTAAATAAATGAAATTAAATAATAAATGAAATAATAATAAAATTAAGAAGCTCTTAAATGAAGATTAAATATAATCAAAACCATGTGATATATATATAGTAAAATTTATCTAAATATATTATATATTAATATTTATTTACATTTCTTAGAATTTAAATATAAATATAAATATATATTTTTATCAATACACACACATATGTATATATAAACATCATTTAACAAAATTTATATATATATATAGTTTTACTGTGATTCATTTATATACTATATTTAATGATAATCAAATATTTATATAAAAATACATTTACATATTAATTATAAATAGAAATATTTACATATTTATAGGTATTTGTTTACATATATTAGTATATACCCATAAATATTTTTTTTATTGACACACATATGTTTATATATAAACATTACTTGAATTGGTATATATATACATATTAATGATATTTTGTAAGGGAAATAAAGTTGAGAAATATTTATTTTAAATTAAATGAATAAAAATCATTATTTCTATAATTTTTATTTGTATAAAAATAAATTTGAATTAAATATGTATTTATAAAAGTTATTCATTAAATGTAAATATAATAGAATATCCATATATTTAAATATAAATAAAACAACATTGTAAAAAATGATAAAAATCATTATCATAATATCAATATGAATATAATTCCTAAGATAAATTTAGTCTCCATAAAAAATGCAGTAAGACCCCCTTAAACAAGGATGAAATTTCAAGAAATGTTAAACAATTGTGGTAATCTAACTAAAAACACAGTTTTGGGGGCCTTCAAGGCCTCTTTTGTTATCCAAACATAATCAATGAGGTCCCCCAAGTCATTATGGTGTGGAGATAATCGTAATCTTCGATTTGATTTGCGGTAGAGCACAAATGAACACCCGGATCAAAAGCCTTGTTTGTTTTATGTTTATGTTCAATATATAAATTTTCATAACACTATAAAAAAGTTTATTATTGAAATTATTAAAAAAATTAAATCTAATTTGGTTTATTATGTTTCATAAGCTTCAATTTGACTGGTTTCGAATCTAAAACAGGCTTCTAGGTTAGAAGATATGTTCATTCGATGCTGATAACTAATTTTCAACTTATTTAAGAATTTTTTTATGTTTCAAATTTTTTGTAACTATTAATTATATATATTAACTAATTATAAAATCATATTTATTTAAAACAACAAATAATAAAATATATATGACAGTACATAAAAATAAAAAATAAAAAATCATAAATTAATATTTTATTTTATTTTATTTATTTCTTTTAAATGGTGACAGTCTTTTAAAACACTTTCTATTTTATAGTTGTTTTCTAAAAACCACCACTAAAAATAAATTTAAACTTTTTTCATGAATTTTTTTTAAAAAAATAAAAAACATATAGTGCTAATTAATAAAAATACCACTAAAAATTCCCTTTAAAATTTTCTCTACAAAACATTTGTGGTCGTTTTCAAAACCACCACACAAAAACTGCCACTAAATTAGATTATTATAGAAGTGGTAACTAATTTACTCATAATCATGATAAATAAATAATACTAAAGATATAATTAATATTATCATTAAATTAATTTCATCATATTAGAATCTAAATATCATATTTAATACAACCATGTATGTCTGTTTTTTGATATAGAATTCACAGAAGTGGATAAAATATGTTCATTGTGATCCCCGCAAACGTTGTGAGGAGGCACATAAAAAGAACTCAAATGATCAATAGGTTTTTACATATAATTTTAACATATAAATTAATCCAATGAGATACATTGGGTTAATATATGTATAAATGACATTTTCTGAGTTTAAAAAACCATTTTATGTATAATAATTATTTAAATGAAAAATAAATTTTTAACTTCAATGTACTATTTTTCAGTATTCATATAAAGAAATGAATCTCTTTATTAAAATATTAAAAATTCACCATATGTTAATTTTGAAATTACAAATTCAAATATTATTTTTATTTTGTCAAATTCATTTTTAAAATGTGTAAAACTAATTTTATTATAGTTTATAGAAGGACATAAAAAGTAGTTCCCTAAAGAGAATAATATTTTTAAACATATAATGACTTTAAAAAAATTATACATTTCATTATAAATATGTTTTATTTGTGTGAAAACATTATAAATAACATTTAAAAATTAGTTTTTACTATTCATATTACTATGTTGAATGTCTAGGTTATAACTCTCTCATTTAGATTATTATAATAATAAAGTGTTATTTTGAAAAAACTCACTGTTTCATGTGACACAGGCCAAGTCGATGTTAAGTGTAGCGTAAGAATAACTTGGTGTTTCATTTAAAATAATCCAAACAAAGTGATTTTATATATTAACAAAAATCTATATTCTATGTTTCCTGAAGTGAAAAATATCAAAAAGATTAAATTAATTTTAAAAAATAATTCACATAATCTCAGGGTGATACATTCTACCCCCCCTTAAATTGAATTTAACCCTACAAATTATTCGAAGTTATCAAAAGTTTAATACGTGAAATATTATTTTGTAGAAACACCCATCATAAAAATAAATTGTAAAAATTACCTTTAAATAGGAAATTTAGAAACACAATTGTTACCCAAAGTAACTCATAACTAGGATTCAACATAGGCAAACATAGTTGGGAATTGAAAATATGGACATTTTAGAGAAATATAACTATAATGTTCCGATGGAGAGTGATATAGAACATGGTAAAAATAAATATAAATATCACAAATCCATACATTATTGAGTATCTTAGGAACCACTTGATTCATCAGAAATGAAGGTACCATGATAACATATTTTGGGTGTCAAGATCATTTAACTAGAGCTGAAGAATTTTCATGAGAAGAAATACAAACATGAATTTAGGAAAACCTCACCCTCTGTTGTGACTTGATAAAATTTTACTTCATCACATATTCAAATAAATGATGGAGAATTCATCTTTCCTGAAGCATTATAATCTCATGATATCCACAAATAAAATGATATGCCATTCCATCTATTTTTATCATCAAAAAGGTTATCACAAGTTATAGAATATGCATAAATCCCCCTATAGTGAGATAATAATTTAACATAACATACACATCTAATGTTTAACATAAACATTCCATAAATGGATAATCCTATAATCAATATAAAATCAAAAAAAAAAATCATTAGAATGAAGAGCACTAAATCAGCTTAACAGTTATCTTCCTCATATCATATAGTAGCTCTTGGTTGTCAGATTAAAATCATATGAATTCCTTCATCATGAATTATCTTGAAACATGGTAATAAATTTAAATTCAATAAATCCTTTTTGAACAAATGTATGTTTCATTATTGAAAAATTTTATTCGATAAATTCCATAAGTCTAAAAAGTTGTAAACTTCATCCATGAAATTATAACCCTCTTGTAAAATATTCCTTAAATAATTAGTATCACCCAATTTACTTATTCATATCCATCATATCACTATCCAAAATTATTTATCTTTATTAAGAGTTATCAATCCATTAATCCAAATATCACCATAACATAACCAGTTCACCATTTCCATTCAATATATTCAGGTAAATCCCCATTAAAAACACATAAAGTAGACAATCCTTATATATTTCATAATTAATAAATACATATACATAAACACTTAAAAATGTCATCTTCATTGAATTTCATGATATAAGACCTCCATTTACATAGATGTATATTCTTAGGTTAGGTAAATATTTTGGATAATGCCAATGTTCTCTATAGATAACACATTCAACTAATTGATAGTTCGTCACTCTATGACTCTTTTCCACAAACAAGTTACATCTTCCCCTTTATATGAGGTATCCTTAAAGGTTCTTTTTCCATTTTTCTTAACATATAGTAATATTAATATTCTTTCTTATATATCCTTTACCATTTTAACTTGCATAAAATTCTATCTTATTCTTTTTCGATGTCTTAGAAATACCACCAAATTTCAACTTGTTAATTATATATCATGGCGTCTATTTTTGAATAACCACAATATCTTTCTCTCCAGTCATTATCCAATTGTGTGTATTATAGTAACCAATTTTTCCATCAAATTAAATTAGATCCCAATTCCTTCAAGTTCCATCCATTGAATAAAACCAGAAATATTAGTATAAGAATCATTTATCTTAATGGAAACCACATAGTAATGAAAAATCACATATAGGATGTCTAAATCATGGTACATAATTCTTTAATATATGAAACCTTAGGATTATTATTGATTATTCATAGAGAAATTCAATATGGTTTATGAAGATTTTGTGAATTTTCGAATCATATTGCCCGAGAGTGTCAAAACTAGTGAAACATATTTTCTAATTGCATGTGATGTGTAGAGTAACCCTTCAAGGGAAAATGATTATCCCATATTGGATTTCTCCTTATAATTTATCACTACACCCATTTCTATAAAAATGAAGAGTTTTTTATTGATTCAATATTATTTGACATAATTTCACAATTAGATATATCATGGCCCAAAATAGAGAAATATCAAGAGATTTAAAAAATTTAGAAGGGGCATGAGGAAAGGAATGCACAATTCCATGATGGTTGAAAAATTTGGTACATCACTATTCAAGAATATGGGAAGGAGGAACCCAAGTCTTGAAATCAAATGCAATATGATGATTCTAAAAAATACCAAATCATGCTATTGATTCCTTATAGAAAAAAACACCAAGAAGATCAAGGAGGAGCCTGAAAAAAGGTGGTCAGAATCCCACACAAAAAACATTATGAGGATACATTTCTAGAAATATCATGGAATAGTCATCCCTACCATAAAAGGTTCTTTTAGGATTTATACAGAAACTTATAAACCTGATATTTTTTTGAACTTCTAATCCATTGATTAATTTTTCAAATCTGGGAAATTTGTTCAGTAGTATAGGTTACTCATTGTTTGAAACTAATCGATATATTTCTAGTCGTGATAGGATTTGGCTAGTGACTCATTGTATTGTAAAATATCCAATAATTATTTATTAGGAAAACTACATTTTCACTTGTACTTTCATGGAGTCTAGCCAGAAAATATTCTTCTCTATAATGTATTCACACAATAGTTATGTTGAAAAGAGGTTATTATAGGAAATAATAAAGCAACTGACTAATTATATCTCAGATTGATGGATCATCACAGGTGACATTATCTCAATCCCCTATGAAGATGAGATTATTAGCCTAGTGAAAAACACCATCTAAACCATGCTGTGTAGGGATTGTGTTGAGGATGCATGATTGGTTAAAATAAACTTAATCAGAGATAAATTCACATAGTACACGAATCATCTAAATTGAATGAGGGATAACTTAATTTATAAGTATTTTTTAAATGATATCACGCTTTTCTCTTGGAAATTGATATCATGTGTAACTATAGCAAAAAATAACGCTAAACATCACCATATCTTGAAAATATTTCTCACTAGTGAAGGGAGAAATTCCTCCCTTTACATTCAACAATTATTGGGCCTCTCACTGAGATTATTCAATGATTTTATGGGACAACTGGGCCTCTAAAACATGAAAATTTATTCCTATTCTATGTGTTTATAAGATCAGAATGCACAAGGTAATACATAAGGAATACAACAAAGAATAAATTTAGATCTCTGGATGATAAAACTGAGGTTATTGAATACAGTCTTCATGATATTAAAGAATCTATTTCTAGATCCCTCATTTCTAGATAAATTGACCAAGAGGATGGAATTTCTTCCATGTTAAAGAATATTTTCACACTCTTTGATAATATCAAGAATGAAATACTCAAAATTAGGTGGCTCAATTAGGGGGGGGGCACCATGTTATTCAATGCCCTTCAAAGAGTAAGAAGAGTGAATAGACCACTTTTAATTCTCAAGGATGGATATAAAATTATGTATGAATGACATTATATTTGTTATATTTTTTTTATTTTTATGTAAATCTCTATAACGGGACACCCAAGACTGAAATAGTAAGAGAAAAAATCATCCAAAAAATGATTATTGATAAATAAAATCAATATATTACATCTATTCTGGTGGACATTGAAATATAGGAAGTAGTGTTTTGTCTAAAAACAATAGTTCTCCATGAAATTAATGATTGAAAAATCACTACTTCCAAATATATTTATATATTATACAGAATGAGGTATGAATGCTTGTAAATGATTTTTTTTGGGGTCGAACTTTTAATCTAATATTCAATGCTCAGTTTATTTTCATCATCCACAAAGTTAAGAATGAAAGTTATATAATCCAATTCAGGCTACTTTACCTTATCAACACAATCCATAAGACAATTCCGGTCAGTTTCCCTTCTCAACACAATACATAGATTCATTACTAAAATCATGGGAAACATACCTGCTCGATTTTGTGAGAAGATTATATCATGAAATGAATTTTGTTTTGTTAATAGAAGGAACATTCCGTATTGCATGCTTACTGCATTGGAATGTATTAATATTCTCAGGAAAACTACTAAGAGGGGGAATATAGCTATTAATCTTGACATTAAAAATCCTTTTCTATAATGGACTGGGGATTCATAGGAAATGTTCTTCATAGTTTTAGATTCATTGTGAGGTGTATTCAGGGGATCAAAACTTGGTTTGAGTCAGCTCACATCTACATACTTATTAATAGATCACTAGAAGGATATTTTACAAGCTCTAGGGGGGTGAGATTGGGGGATACCCTTTCAGCTATTGTTTTTCTTATTGTAGATGATTGTTTGAGAATAATTCAACATAATATGGTGGATAAAGGAGAACCATCCAAAATCCAAGTAGCAACAGGTATATCTACTCCATTTCATAATTTTTTCTGATGACATTGAAATATTTACCCAAGTAATAAAGAGTAACATTAATCATATTTATAATTCCATCCTTAATTATGAAAGTGTCTTAGTCCAAGAAATGGACTGGAGAAAATAGTTAATCAATTTTGGTAGGAATATTCTATCCTCACGGAAGGATCTTCTCATCAATGATCTTGTAATAAAGGAGGTATCACTTCTTTTTATATACCTTGAAGTTCCAATGTTCTATGGAAATCCTTGAATCCTACCTTTTTCAAATTCCATGATCCAAATAAATAAAATAATGACATCTTATAAAGGCACATGTCTCTCAATGGAAGGAGATATTTTCCTTTTTAATCACATTATTAAATCAATTCTTCTAAAATCATTCATGGTGTGTCTTTGGAATTTGTCAATAATTATGAAAATAAACTCTATTATGAAAAAAATTGTATGGAGTGGAAGTTTGATGGAGAGGAAAATTAAAACCAATATGCAGAAGCAATGTTGCAAGCCTCCCCTACTTAGATTACAGGGCATCACAAATCTAAAATTCATCAATCAAGCTTTGTAGGACAAACTACTCTGGTATATTATCAAATATAAATCTTCATCTCTAGTTATCCTTACAAAAAGGTTATATACATAGTTAATTTTAGGAAAAACTGGCTACCTCAAATCCTCAGTTTGGCTCAGTCTGTGAAATATCTTCGAGATTATTCTTAGGCAGTCTCACCGCCTGGTAAGTGTGACCTCCTCCCTTCATTTTTGGAATACTAACTATATTGGATCCATTATTATATACATAACTAACCCCTATCCGCATGTTATTGATAATAATGTCTGGATCAAGGATAATTTAGAACATATGGTTGTTCATTCAGGCGATATCGTTTAAATAGTTGAAGGCTACAATTTCACAAATCAAGAAGACTTACTCATCAATGAACTATCTCTAAATTCTCTTCATGACACTAAATTCTTATATAATCATCTTATACAAGGTTATTACAAATTTATTGGCAATTTAAACAAAAAATGGATGCTCCCATCTAGATTCACCTTGCTTTGGATAATCACTCTTATCAATGAACTAGGGGATGATAATATTTAGCAATTGGGAATATCCCTATTCCATAAGTGGTTTTTATGTCATCAAAATCATGAGGATAGTGACCACCTTTTCTTGTGCTGAAAAATATACCCTTAATTGTGGATGGTAGTTCTCAACATGTTTGAAATCCATCATCCTAAAATAGGTTCTATTATGAATTGTATGGATTCATTCATTGGAGTTCATCAATCCATGATTCTCATGACCCATCTCGGGGTAGCTTGTGCTGAGTTGCTACAAAGTATTTATAGAGCCAAAAATAAATCCATTGATCACCCTGATCATTTATTGAGTGCAATGTAATTACAAATTTTAACGTAGAAGTACAAAATTCCAAAACCATGTTCATAGAGATTTTATGTAATATGGTCAGGGATCTCATGGTGCTAAGAACCATAAACAATATAGGTATTTTTTCCAAGAATAGTGGCACCATTACGGTTTTCTGGAGTCCCCATTTTACTGGCCTATTGAAATTTAACATGGATGTGCCTCAAGAGGTAACCCAATCCCTTCTGGATTTGGGATTTTTTTAATGTTCACAAAAGGGATGTGGTTGAATTCATTCATTATCTGTGCGGAGAAGTCACAACCCTTGAAGCAGAAGTAATGGGGATTATAAGGGTGGTTAATATTGTATATTAAAGAAATTGGAATATTATCTAGCTCTGTTTTGATTCAACTAATATTTTTAAAGCCATAATGATGGGATAAATTCATCTTTCATGCAATCTAATAGGTAAATTGATCAAAGTACATGAGATCCTTTCTTCTCAGAACTACCTTGTCACTTTCACTTTTTGAGAAAAAACTATATTGTGGATGTTCATGGTAATAAAGGGGTCACTGCGGTTTGATGTATCTATTCATTCAATGTGATTGATAAAATGCACAATCTACTTCCTCCTGAAAAATCTAAAATACCTTCATATTGTCTCTTGTAACTTTCACTCGATTTAATCCAAGAGCATTTGTGATTATTTTTTTCTCAAAAATAAGAGTGTCAAACCAGGGGTAAAAAATTACCCTTTTCATGTTCCAGGTTATGTTGGAATTAGGATGAACTCACCTTTTTATAGTCGTTACCCATATTTAAATCTATTATAGAGCCACATATTCTTGTATTATCTAGAGAAGGATGTAATGGTTTGAAACAAATCACTCTATACTTTAAGAAAACTCTAAAAAAAACATCATAAACATTAACTCATACTTATAATTTTTCATAGTAACATACCCAGACATATCCCAATAAATATATATAGGAATATCCCTAAATATTTCTAATCATAGTTTCCAAAGGTTGACTAAACCATTTCTTTTATACCATCTATAGAAACCTAGAATTTTCATACCAGAACATTACATCATTTTTTAAGAATATTTCATAAATTACTAAAAAAATTCCCAAATACCCTATTACATTAGAATAATTGGAAACATGGAACAAATTATTATAAATCAGTGGAATATATTAAAAATATACCATATATATCTTCCCCATTATTATTTATACTGAAGACATTTCTTTGTATCTTGGGGAAAATAATCATATCAAAAGGGGGAGCTCAGATGCTCTGTATCATGAGCTTAATGGTACGGGAACATGATCAAGAAAAAATAATATTATACCCTCTTTATCAATGATCATGAATACAAATCATGAAATAAATCTTGTATGTTCTTAAGTCATGAATCATAATGAAATAAAAAACATAATCATTGATTTCATAACACATGAATAATAAAAAGAATTTTGGAAGACAAAAAATCACTTAATATGATTTACATTGTACTCAAGGAATTTCTACCAATGCCATTTTAGTTTTATGGGTTCACTCCCCATAACATCCTGGCTGTCATGGTTTTCTACCATGTCCATATTAGTAGTATGAGTTCACTCCCCATACAATCTTGGTAGTCATGCATCACTCCCATTACCATCTTAGTAGTCAAACAATTTATTTTAATAAAATGTCGTAAAAAAATAAAATAAAACTTTTTTTTGTAAATAAACTCCTAATATTGTAATGGACACATCGAATAATTTATCCATCATAATGGTGGGAAATTATGTTCATGCCGTATATGTTAAAAATTATTTCATTCATACTTTTCCAGAAAAAGTCACAAAGTACCTCATTTTGAAAGTGAAAACAAATTCTTTTTAAACCATGTAGTAAAATATAAAAAATGGATAAAAATGACTTTAAACATCCATAGTAAAAAAATTAATTAGAAAAAAACATATACATGGAAGATAAATATTCCCCAATTGATTCTTAATACAAAACAATCCCAAATGTGGATGATATTTTGAAATAAACAATCATCATATTAAAATTAGTAACATCTATGCCCCATGAAGGAAAGAAACTAGTATGAATTTTAAAATTTCATAATATTGTGGATAATACTCATAAAAGATAAAAATGGTTAGTATATGGACGACGTAAGAAAAAATAAGTAGTGTATAAGGTATCTGTCTCATTATAATAAATGTTTAATATACATCAATTTTTACTTGATTAAATTTATAAGTATGAACCCCCATGAAATAATAACAAAAATTGACTATTTTAATTTAATTAAATAAAGAATGTTAATGATATTAAATTTCATAGGTCAGTATATACACCAAAAAAAATAATCAAGTGGTGAATATGGCATGTATCTCCCTGAAATGAAAAGTGAGATTAAATTAACTTTCCTTACACTTCCTTTAGTTGAAAATGATTTAAACTCTTATATAATTATTTTTAAAATGTGATTGTCATATATAAGAACCTTATTCAAATTTTCTATAACATAAATGGTCTTATTATATCATTTTGTTAATAATACTTCATTATTACCACTGTTTCAGTTGTTAACTGCTTCGTTTTCTTATGTTTGTTTTGTTGTGTATGTCCTATTTATTATACATAGGAAATATTTACTACATACCAAAAATTTTATTATGTTAATTAATATTATATTTATTCATTATATTCATTTTTATAATCATTTTGAATGGTTAACATGGATAATTAATTTCATCGCGTCATAGAGACGGTAGGCCATATGCACACATGAGCGACGATATCATTACCTTAATGGTATTTGGTAAATAATTTGATGATATATTATTTTTAAATCATAAATATAATGTAATATTTTTTATTTATATCTATTAAAATAATAATTATACCAATTCAAATAATTTATGGATTAATAAATAAATTACAACATAGCGTGGAGGAGGTAAGTCGAACGTACACACACATGGTGGTATTATTTTTCATATGATAGATAATAGAAGAAATATGGTTGTACCATACTCATAATAAAATATAATAATATATTTTATACTATAATTACTAATATTATATGGAAACAAAATAGTAATAGTATGTAGATAAATAAATGAACTTAAATGAATTGGAAAAACAATTACCTCTTCTTTAGTGGACTTCTTTTTGATACCCTCCTAGGGAAAATAGTGTCGGACTTTTTAGAAAACCAGGAACTCAAATCCTTAACTAATAATTATTTAAGGACAAATTGGTAGGGTTTGGTTTCGATAAAAGGCTAATATTATTGTGATTAAGTGAGGGGGACACTATTTTATAATTGAGGTGCACAACACTTTATGAAATGTTAATAATATTAAATCAATATAATTTAATTTTAAAATAGTAAAGGATCCAAAATATGTTTATTTTGAAGATTAGATAAGTATGGTTCTACAAAATATAGACCAATTATTTTTTGGAATGTTTATATCACAATTTTAACCATATCTTTTTACTTTAATGCATAGTTAAACCCTTTGACTCTTACTTTGAGAACATTCCTTTTTAAAATTTTTATGGTTAATATAGTTATAATAAAATTCTAAAAGAACCCAAAATAAATCATTGAGGAAATATTTATCATTTTTATAGTAATTAGGAAGATTTTTAAATTTTTATGAATTTTATATCATTTAATAAAATATTTTTTTAAAGTATCATCTATGTAATTTTTTATACTATTTAGTGATTTTATTTTTAAAAATATCCTAAAAATTTTATTAATTTAGAAAAAAAGTTTAATATATCACTAATAGATCAATGTTATCTAGAAAATTAATAATCCATTATTAATTTTTTTTTTCATTTTAATATAAGTTTTTTGATATTTTCATTTATTAGTCAATTCGTGAATTATCATTATACAAGACATTAATTAAATTATTTATTCTCTACAAATTAAAAATAAATTATCAAGTGGAAAATAAATTTATTATAATTAAAATTAATATTTATAGTATAATTTATATTTTGTATAAACCCATATTAGAAATGATTTACTTATAATGAATATGTGTATGTTATTTTTAACTTATCTTTAAAAAAAATATAATAAACGTCATAATCTCATAAAAGTGTCATAAAAAGTTTATAATTTCATCCTAAATATGGAATTCTTAGAAACCTACACATCTATTTATATTAATAAAAGTGTTATAGTAAAATTATAATATTTATAATATTATTTTTACCTTTAATTGACCAATTTACAATTAATCGTGGTAAATAAAAAACATACTGAAGTCATTATTCATAGCATCAATAAATTAAGTTCATCTAATTAGAAAATAAATATTATAATTCTCACAACCATTTATATCTATTTTTATAAATTAAATTCACAGAAGAGTAAAAATTATGTTTAACGCTAATCCGACATATGTGGAGAGGATATGTGTAAAAAGAACATTCAAAAGGTTAGTATGTTTTTATAAATAATTTCAATATAAAAATCATTACAATGTCATTAATTGTTTTAATATATTTATAATTCATGTATTTTGAATTTAAAAATATATTTAATGTATAATAATTATTTAAAAGATAAGTTCAGTTTTTAAATACAATGCAATATTTTTCATTATTCATATCAAATGAAACATCATAGAAAAATAATAAATATTCACCTTATTTTTATTATGACATTCCTAATTTAAAAATATTTTTTTATTTTATCAATTTATATTTTTGAATGTATCAAAAAAAAATTTATGGTTCATATAAGAACATGAAAAGAAGTACCATTAAGAAAATAATATTTCAAAACTAAAAATGAATTTACCAAAAATTATAAATTTCATTATAAATATGATTTATTTATGTTAAAAACAAATATATATTAATTACAATATAGTTATTACTACTCATATTACTATTTTAGTGAATGGATATAATTATATTCAGTGAATAAATATAATAATAATGTATCATTTTTGCAAAAAATCAATATAATATGTCACATAAGCCATGTCGGTGTTACATATAGCACAAGCATTACATTTTGTTTCTAATAACATAATAAAAATATGTAGATTTTTTTATAATTACCAAAAAAATATTTTTAGTGTTGTGTGAAGTGGAAAATATAATTAATGATTAAATTAATTTAGGAAAAAATAATACACAAAAACTTGGTGCGTTTCATGTTCAATATGTGTATCACAATAGTAAAATAGAATAAATTCACCAACAAGTAGATATAATTCCCAATACCATCCTCCAAATGCCTCGTAGTTTTCTATAATTCATAGGTTAGAGATGGATAGAAACACTAGAGCTCGGTCAAGAGAGCTGAATACTCGAGTACAATCATAGAGACCTATATATGATGCAATAACTCCGTGGAAGGTTATGCTCTCAGAGTCGGTAGAAGTATGTAATCATAGAAATCCATTTGGATGTTTTCCAAGACCATACCTCGATACGGATATGACTAAGATATGATGTCCCACCACCTCTTGGTAGTGTCACACCATATATAGTATGAATTCTTGATCCTCTACCCTCGGGGCTTCTCATTGTGGTAGATGTTAGATATCATAGCTGCTAACCATTACTCAACAGCTTGAGGTATTCCATTATAACAACTCAACTCTTTATTACTCACTGAAGAATGATTTATTACATAAACATGAACGTAATTAAACTATTAGGATTGATAGGTATATTATCTTAAGAAAATTAAGAACATTACATGACAACATTGAACATAAAACACAACATATTTATTGAAAACTTCTGTTACATGACCAAAACATGATTTTATACTTATCATTGCAATGGATTACCTAAGGACATGTATGAGAAAAGGGTGAGCTATAAATCCTGGTAAGGGAGTAAAAACTACATAACCTTAAGGGTATATTACATGTTATGAAATAGGCATATCAATGGACCATAAGAGAAAAATGAACATAAAGTCATGATATATCATGATGATCATAACATGGAGATGCGACAACAACATTTAACATGATATTAGCATGAGCCAAGGAACATTTCACATAGAGCACAAACCTCATTACACATTAATTATAATGCGTATTCCCTCATTTCACCTAAATTATGATGATTAAACTCTAATATAACATAGCATATCATGATACTATTCCTTACCTAATGCACTGAGCGCAATCAGGGAGCACCCTTTATAAACATTTCATTTCATGAATTAGTGTTTCACATGAATGACACAACATCTAATCATTCAACATCATCATTTATTCCACTATAAAGGAATGTGGAACACATACATGAAACTCTATAATCAATAACTAAATGTGTATAAAGATGAAAACCCTCAAAAGTGAAATTGGTATGGTATTCCCTACACAATGACTTTGACATGGAAAATCGTATTGCAATTTCAGCAGCATAACAGCGTGACATAAGAATACATAAAAATGTTTAATGACGGATAAATGGGTATCTCATAATATGTTCACAACATGTAAATAAATGGGGTCATATATATATACATGTCCCAACATATGTATTGGAATTTATATGCATAATGTAAAATAAATTCTTGAATTTAAATGAGGTGATAGAAACCCCTTATGGAATTTCGGCAACCTAACAGGTGTACATGGTGGGAATTAATGAGACAAAAAGGGATATATAATCACTAAAAATGAAAAATTTATTTGGGATTAGGGGAATCATACCCCAAAATTTTTAATTGAAAATAAAATTGAATAACAATATAAGGAAAGATGGACCTAAATAAGGAAGGAAGGATTGTGAGGATCCCTTACATAGAAGTGTGATCTCAAAGGATTGGGAGAGGCTTGAGAGATGATTCCTGAGACCATGGGTAGACTTTGGGGGTTTATAGAGAGAGGTGGTCATATTTTGGTAAACTTACAATGGTTTTTATTGAAGAGGAATGAGATATTGAGTGGGGTTATCTAGGATAGGAGAATGAATTCATTGTTATTTAAGTTTCAGACACTACACATTAAACTAATCCATAACACAATAAAAACCTTGGTTTTCCCCATGTGTTTTTCCAAAGTGGAGTGAAAATAATTATTTTATAAGGATAGTGGCCGAACATATTAAATTATTATTACTTCTTAGGGGGAGGTGAGTCACACCCTCAAGGAAATCAATTTAAAAAGTTAAAATATTTTATAAGTCTTGGAGGGTCTACAATGGCAATATATATTTAATATAAAAATATAAAATCACATTATTTTAAATATCAAACATATATTGGCCGAAAATTCATTTTATATTATTTTATTACATCACTATTTGGTCATTATGACGTCATAAAACACATTATATATTTAAACAGTATTTATATTTTTCAAAAAAAATTTGACTGTCTCAGAATATCACAATAAATTAACCATTAAATAATTTCAACGTCCTGAATCCAAAAATGATATAAATTTTATCTAAATAATTTATTAAATATTTTAATTTTTAATTTTAATATAAAAACCGATATTTATTGAAAATTCATTGTTTTTGATAAAAACAATTCTCAAACATTAAAAAAATTCAACTGTATTCATAAAAAATTATAAAATAATTTATATTTAATAAAAATTAATTAAGTAATAATATTTAAAAAATATATTATTTAATTAAAAAACCATTTTTTCATGAAAATATTTTTCTTTATTGAATATTAACTAAAAATACTATTTGTTCTTTATAACAATTTACAAATAACAATAATATATTGAATGTAGATTCTTTATAAAAACAATTATGAACATAATCATAGTGATATAGTCTTATTACATAACCCATTATAACATCAGAAAATGACCTAAGGGTATGGTGTTCCATGGTGACAAGCTTTTGGGGAGGCTCAGATAACATTTCTCAGGTGATAATCTATATTAAATTCCATTTCTCTAGTACGTAATTCTGTTCAAGATTAACATGTTAAATCATGGCATGGGAAAGGTCAAGAGTGAAGCCTAGTGATTCTACTTCCTTTCTGAGTTCTGATAAATGGGATTTGTATAGAGTAATTTTACTGGATGAGTCTATAGATTCCTTTTTCTGGGTAAATTGGAATCATTAAAGGCCTATATTTATACTAATCATGTAATCCCTATTCCACATCTTTATTAGCGATGGTAACAATTATTAATTGTATGTATCACTCAAATATTTCATAATAAGTTTTTTAAAATGTAATTCAATAGCTTACACTATACGCAACACCGAGTTCGAGCGCACCACGACTTACCAAACTAGACGTTAAAAAAGAAATTATGATTAGAATTAACTGAATTTTGAATTTTATATACTCCGTATAATTTTATAATCCATATTATGTTTTTCTTATACATAATATATGAAAAAATTCATTTTATTCAGGTAAAAGAAGTATTTTTCAAAACATGCAATTTTACAACCTTTTATTAGAAAACCATTTTTAAAACCAATAATTCACACTTTTATGTATTCAATTTAATGAAATTTAATTCTTCTTTAGAATAGGGGCATAAAAATTTATTTTGGATATATTTTTGGTACTTTTCTGATAACTTACATATTTTTATGAATACTGAAAAATACTAAATATTAATTGAAAACAACTTTTTTAATAAAAATAATTTTTAGTGTAAAATTATCCATTTTAATGGTTCGGAAGAATAATTATATTATATTTTTATCCTTTAATACAATATAGGTCATTATATTTAATTTCACATTTAAATTTGTCATAAACACATGTTGATCTTTTTATAGTTTTTAATTTATAAAAACACATTTTTCTGTTTATATAATAGGAATTAATTTTAAATTAATTAATTAAACATATATGTTTTTAATTTGATTAAATAAAATTCAATTTTGAATTTGTAATTTCAAAATTATCTTAGGGTAAATGTTTGGTATTTTTCTAAAAACATTCCATTTTTTATGAATAGTGAAATACACTATGTTATAGTATAAAACATAATTTATATTTAAATAATTATATTTTTATTTAAATTTATTTTAAATCAGAAATAGTTATATAATACCTATATAACTCTAATGTTAATCATTAGAGTCATTTTATAATAAAATTAAATGTAGGAAATTTATTGAACTTTTTACCGTCTTTTACCCACCTTCTAAGAGCATTTGCAAATTTGCATAAAAAATAATTTTATCACTTTTGTGAATTGAATTTTGAAAATATAAGATACAGGTTAATATCAATAATTAAAATCTGGTTAAATAAGATGAAAATAATTCGTGGTGAATAGTAACTTTTGACTTTTATTTACCCCAGTTAAAACTAAATAGGGTAATTAAAGGTAAAAATGATAATATAATTAAGCTAAAACATGTCCTAATTCTATTGGATAAGTGTAATTTAACCAAAAACAACCTTAGTAATAAAATATTATCCTTTTGGTCCACTTGGATTAGATTAGGACTTTTATTATAATTTTATTTAAAGAAGAGTTAAAAGTGTTAATTTAAATGTTTAATAACTAACCCATTTTTAATATAGGGTTATACATAATATAAATTAGACTATAAATATTAATTAGAATGTTAAAAATATTTCCTACACAATTATATTTTATTTATAGTTTTTAGACATTAAATAATTAAATTTATTTATGACACAATGATGATGCGGTAATTACCTTATTAATGAAAGATTCAAATAATTGATATTATAAATATCTAAATAAATGTAATTTGAGAATTTTGATGAATTTCACTAATTTTCATGGTTAATATTACATGTTAGAGTTGATAAAATATTTTTTTTCCAAATTAGTCATGATGTTATGATTTTCACAAAAATAAAATACTAAAGTGTCAAAATTGACATAATTGAGTTTTTAAGAAAATTACTATATTATTAATTTATATAATACTGCTAAAATTCTAAAGATTGACCAGAAAACATAGATAAGGTCATATATACTAATAAATAACCACTTGTGGTTCGTTTATATTGTTATAGTATGTTCATTAACCATATAATATAAAAATACAAAGAGACATGGTAAATGTCAAACTATTTAACTAAGAGTTAAATTTAAAAAATAAGGTTAATATGGTACCCTAAACCTATCTAAAACCTATTTTTTGAGGTATTTTAGACCCATAACCTCCTTATCCTAGAAATAAATCATTTTGGATCCATTAAGAACAGAAAATGATTTTATTATAAAATAATATTTCAAGTTTTTCCTAAAGTGACCCTCACGTCTCTTATAAAATGGTACTTCCCATTATCTTAATATCACACCTCCAAATCCATTGTGAACAGGAAAACACTACCCAAATATCCTCCCAAATTTCCTGCTGTTCTCCTACAATCCTTACCTAGGTCATAAATCCATCCTAATGAGCCCTTTTGATCAAATCAAAAGGAAGAACCCGAAGAAGAGGTAAATATTGCATCCCCTCTTTCATGTTCTTTTCTTCTTCCACCTCCTCTTTCTTTGTTGTTTCAATTATAAAATAATAACTCTAGTATATTATATATATTGTGATGTTATTATAAAAATGGTATGACCATATTTATTATTCTATCTATCATATGAATGACAAATTCACCATATGTGCGTACGTACAACTAGCCGTCTCCAGGTCATGGTGTAGTTTGTTAATCAAACACATTATTATTTGGATGAGTATAATAATTAGTATAACTAATTAAAATAATAAATATAAATTGTTAATTATTATTTATATATGATATTCCATCCAATTACATATTATTTCACCATCAATATAATGATATTTTCGCTCGTGTGTACGTATGGATTGCCGTCTCCACTAACGCGATAAGATTCAATCCCCATCGAAATCATTCAAGAAATTTTTTTATTTTATTATTAAAATTAATGTTAAAGAACATAATATCATTATGGAAATGAATAAAATACATCCTATACATAATAATCATATATTACATAACCGAGCATATAAAAGAAAACAGATTAGTTTACACCCGAAACGATGATACAACTAAAACATTATTAACAAAGCATTATTAGAGGACCATATAGGATTTCATATTTATGTATATAGTTATTGAATAATTTAGTAACAATTATTTAACTATTTTATAAAATGTTAACTCACCCTCAACTAAGCAAAAGTACAAGGTAAGGGGTTTCATATCTCACTTTTAATTCCGTGAGATTTCCATTATTCGCCACTTATTTATTCCATGTGGTGTATCATGTACTGCCATTTGAAATATGTTATCATGACTCACATTATATTCATGGTATTCTATGATTCATTTGGTGGATATTAACTTTTTTTCTTATGACTCTATTGATTACAACGTGGTAAGGTGTTTTCATCTCATTATTATTCCCATGAGTTTCATGCTATATTTTCCACTATTACCTTTTTTGTGGTGTATGTACTACCTATGATTGTATTTTTTCATAATATAAATTAATTTATGGGTATTTACATCGTCATTGGATTATCTTTATTTCATGGGGTGTATGTTTTGTACGTTACCAAAAAGTTAAGGGAATTTCAAATTTAAATTTTCACTAATTCGAATTTACGCAAACTTCATTGATTACTTTACTCCATGATTATGTGTGAAATCACTATTTATTTACTTATGTAGTAATATCCACTCCCCATTGTGTTTATATACTTTTGATACACATAATAACTCCATTAAAGTTTTTTAAATTCATTGATATAAACTTGATAAGAGTAATTTTAACTGAATTTATATTCATTGAGTTAAACATCCTTGTTATTGGTGTGGTTTTTACAAGAATCTGTGTGAATGTACTCTGATTTATTTATAGAGACTTCCAATCATATTTAGTGTATTTATATTTTTCACATAGAATTATTTCATTTATTTATCCTTAATCCAAGGATAGGGTCTTTATAAAATAATTCATATCAACTTACATTCAATTAAGACTTCTTTTTTATTATGCACCAATTTTCTTTTATTTGGAATATATACTGTACATTGACATAGAATATAATGAATCCATTTATTTTCTTGAAATTATAACGTTTTGATTACCTCAAATATTTTTATTCAAGTGTCTTTCATTTGGTTTGGAACTCTAACTAAAATATCATTTTAAATGTTTTAAAAATTTATTCTTCAAAATCATTCTCATTAATGTCTATGTTTTAAAAATAGTTATAAGGATTTATTTATATGGAAATTAATGTTTTAATATTTAAATTTCTTATAAAATTATCAATGTTTCATGTGACACTTAAATTCCATTTTTTTTGAATAGCTTCTTTATAAATTATGTGACTTTTAAACGATTTCACGAAAAATGGATATTTCTCTCAAAGAATTTCACTGATCATTTTCAACTATTTCATAATACTTTAAAGCATATTATTATTTATCGGAGTTGATTTATTATGATACAAATCATCAATATTTTATTGAAGGTTTTTATATATGTTCGACTGTTGATGTTTTATTTTTATACCATTCATGATTTATGGATAAGGTATTGACAATTCATATTCTAGTTCTAAATAGAATATTTATGTTATGTTTAATCATTTTTATATGAGGAATGCGTTGGAATTAGTATGTGATTGGTGGAGCCTGCTATAGCTCCTCGATGCATCGATAGGTATATTGAGACAAGCTAGTGTCTTGGCATAAGGCCTTGACAAAATCTTATTTGTAGTCTTGGCCTAAGGCCTTGACTATGTGGTTATGAAGTATCGCATTATGCATTCCATCATTATGATATTCAATATTGATATTACAAGTTATTATTTTACTACTAGAATATCTATGCGAATAAGTAAATGTCATTATTCGATTTATCTTTTCAATATTATGCTGAAGTTTATATTTAAAAGTCTTGTGTTATAGTCTCATATATTGCCTTAAATTATTATTCTTATTTATGACAGTTTACTCTATATTATTATCCTTACTGAGCATTTGAGCTCACCCATTTCTTATTTGTTATTTTTTTCAGGATGAAAATAAATATATTATGATTAACCTGCAGAAATAGGCTAAGGGATATAAGAGTTTTCAATTGGGACACAATGTTGTTTTTTATTTCATGGTGTAATGTAAAATTTATGTATTCATCTATTACTTATAAGGATACTAAACTATTCAGTCTTTCGTGACATGATACCTTGTATCATGCCAATGTTATGTAATAATGCACTGATTCTAGGTAACTGGGGTTGGGGTGTTACAGTTTGTATCATAGGAAGTTTAGTACAAACCTTGGAAGCTAGATTTAGAAAAAATTTGATTAGAAAACACTACGCTAAGATGGAATTTGAAGATTAGTATAGAAGAACATCCAAAAATTATGGTAATGTAAATATTATGTGGGTTTTCCAAGAAATACATCCATGTCTGGATATGAGTAGGTAGAGGCATATCTGAGAAAAATGTACATAGGAGTGAAAACTTTGATAAAGTGTTTCGGGCTTAACCCTGGGTATCCTGGTACATGACAATGGGCCTTGCTACACTCATGGTTATCACACTCTCAGGGGATATTCTTAGGATAATTCACTTTTTTTTACAAACTAATTTGAGGGATTTTAATATAAGATGACAGTAAATAACCTTGGTTATTCCTAAGGTGATTTAGATTGCAAATAAGGTGCTATGATATTCTATAAATAATTTATTTACTCAAACTATGATTTCTTGTTTTAGTAATTGGATGGATTCCAAGGAAGTCATAGAGACATTGAACATGATGTACAAGGTGGACAAAGCGGAAGTAATGAGAAATGAAATGGAATGTTGATAGAAGTAAATGATACCTTGTTCATGCCAAATCAGTTTTCAAAAAATATGATCAACAACATATAAATTAACCAACTCCCAGTCTCAACAAAGACGAGATAGGCAGTGAATGATAAGAGCTCCAACAATGGAATCCATAGAGAAAAGAAATATCAATTTCCATCATGTAGGAAAGGTGGAAGGAGATACCTAGGAAATTTTATCAATGGAAGAAAGGAATTTATTTATGTGTGGGAATGAAGGACAACAAGTAAATAATTTCCATGAAAAATGAATAGTACATTAGAAGAAAATAAAAATGATCCCAAGAATCCATTTACAGTCATTTTCTGTAAATTTAGCGGACTTGGGCATTACCCAAGTAAATTCCCTATTCAATTGGATAGCCTCTTGGTCTAGGAAAACCCATTGTAGAAATAAATGGATTGAAAAATGTTTAAAAGTATTAGTTCTTATTGTTGATGAGATTACATTAGAAGAATTTTCTCTTGTATGTGTAACCATGTAGTTTTTTATGTGAAAAATACTATTTTAGGATGAAATATCATTTCTATTGTAGATATAGTTATAAATAAACTTTTGGGATTATATGATACTTAAATTTGAGGCAATTACATGTTATTAAATTTCGGGATAAAAATGTGATGTATGAGATAACATTTGTGATGAAATTACGTTGTTGTTTATTTGAGTAATTTATCTCATTTTTGGAATGTTATAAAATATAGTTTTTAAAAAGGACAACATGCAGACTGTGTGAAAACACGTCTCGTCGGAAAAAGTTGTGAGAATTGAACCCCCAACTAGAGTATTATTGGGATTTATCTCCTTCCACTGAACTACATGAAGTCCCTGGTTAGTGTGACTCTTTCATTTTAGTTAAATGATTTTATTGACCAATAATAATTTGATTTGGGATCAAATGTCTTATCAAATGGATATCCATAGTATAGTAAAATTGTTTGGTGATTAAGGGGTAAATGTTATTTTATAAGATGTTCACTCTATTGGGAACACTATATTCCTAAGGAAAATTGAATACTATGGGATTTCATTTGAGGTGTAATGGTGGATTTTTAACTATGTTTTTATTGTGGATTTATAGTGATTTGGGTTACTTATGGAAATGATTAAATTATCATACTGATTATGCGATTAGGATAATTACTTTTAAGTATGTTACATTAAGATTTGTTGATGTTATTTGGTGATACAATTTAAAATGGAAGACTACGTAATAAAATTATTCTAATTTTTTGGGTTCCAATATTAGTTTGGATTATATTGTAGGATTTTAAGGACAATTTTTTATTGAATGATATTTATTTAATATTGGGTATTTTTGGATTAATTTTAGAAATTAAGATTATCATTTCTTTCTATAAATGATTATCATTTTTAGGGAAAATTTGATATTGTACCAACCATTTTGGTTCTGGGTAATCTCTAAAGATATGGTAAATATATAGTTTATCCTTGGTGGATTAGGTGATTCTCTAGAAGTTGATTCTGGCACTTTAGGTGTGAACAAGTCATATTGAATACTCATCATTTGAAAAAAAATATGAGTTAGTGGTATAAATTTATTAAAGGATGAAACTCTACTTAAAAAGTAAGTATATCTCTTAATGTTCTTAGCTAATCTCAAAAATAATTTCCTCAACTTTATAAAATGGAACATAAAACAAAAAACGTTTTCTGTTTACTTTTTCTACTAGGAAACTAATAACCGTTTATCCTATTACATGTTTGTGGTTTTCTTATTGTTAACATTATATTAATCATGTTTTATATCAATATACATCATAATATGACACTTAGTTTATCTTATATATCCATGTTTTTCTATTTAGAATCCTAGTATGGGTTATCTCAGTAGAAATTTGTACTTTTCTTTCAATCTTTTAAAGTGATAGTTTTATTGACACTGTTTCCGATGTGGTACTTTCAATGAAGTTTCCAAGCCAAAATTTAAAATTACGAGGATTCAATTTCCATAAGGGGGTAATAATGGAACACCCCAATATTTCATAGTAAGTTATTTTCTTTATAATTATGTATCTTGCACTATACGCAACATCGAGTTTGAGCGCACCACAACTTACCAAACTAGCCGTTCAAAAAGAAATTACGAATAGTATTCACTAAATTTTGAATTTTATATACCCCACATAATATTAGAATCCATATTACATATTTTATATACATAAAATATGAACAAATTATTTTTTTCAGGTAAAAGATGTTTTTTTCAAAAAATGCAATTTTACCACCTTTTAAAAGAAAATCATTTTTAAAACCCAAATTTGACAAATTTATGTATTCAATTTAATTAAATAAAAGTATTCATTAGAATCATGGCATAAAAATTTATTTTGGATAAATTTTTGGTAATTTTTTTATAACTTTCATATTTTGATGAATACTAAAAAAAAATTAATTGAAAACAAACAATTTAATCAAAATACTTTATAGTGTTAAATAATGAATTTGATTGATTTTTAAGTGTAATTAGATTATATTTTTATCATTTAATATAGTGTAGGTCATTATATTTAATTTCACATTTAAATTCGACATAAACCCAGGTGAATCTTTTGATAGTTATTACTTTTTTAAAGCCCTCTTTTCGGTTTTGACAACCAGAATTAATTTTAATTTAATTAATGCAACTTATATGTTTTTTATTTGGTAAAATAGAATTAATATTTGAATGTGTAATATAAAAATTATCTTAGGGCATATTTTTGTTATTTTTTTCAAAAACATTCAATTTTTTATGAATAGTGGAAAACAATGCATTATAGTTTAAAACCAGATTTTTATTTACATAATTATTTAAATTATTTAAATTTATTTTAAGTAAAAAAAGATATATAATACATATATAAGTTAAATTTAATTAGTTGATGTCATTTTATAATAAAATTAGATGAATAAAATTTATTGAATGTTTTACTGTCTTTTATCCACCTTCTAAGAGCATTTCAAAATTTGAATTTAATTTAATTTTACCGCTTTTGTGAATTGAATTTCAAAAATCTGAGAGAAAGTTTAATATAAATAAGTAAAATTTGGTTCAACAAGATGAATTTTTTTTTGGTGAATCGTAACTTTTGACATTTATTTACCTGATTAAAAGTAAATAGGGTAATTAAAGGTGAAAATGATATTATAATTACCCTAACCCATGTCAAAATATTATTGGATAAGTTTAATTCCACCAAAAACAAACTTAGGAATAAAATATGATCCTTTTGGTGCACTTTATTAGATTTGGACTTTTATTATTTTCTTATTTAAAGAAGAGTTAAAAGTGTTAAATTCAAAGTTTAATAACTAACCCATTTTTAATATAGGGTTATACCAAAGATAAATTGGACTATAAATATTTATTATAGAGGTAAAAATATTTCATACATAGTGGTATTTTTTTTATAATTTTTAGACATTAAATAATTTAATTTATTTATGAAAAAATTATGATGAAGTAATTACCTTATTAATGAAAGATTAAAATAATTGATATTATAAATATCCAAATAAATGTAATTTGATACATTTGATGAATTAAAATAATTTTATATGTAAATATTATATGTTAGGGTTGATTAAATAATTTGTGATATAAGTAATAATGTTGTTATGATTTTCACCAAAACCAAATACGAAATAGTGTCAAAATTGACATAATTGTGTTTTTAAAACAAATACTATATTATTAACTTATATAATATTCCAAAAAATATAAATCCAAGCCAAAGTACTTTGATATGGTTATATATTTTAATAATGAACCACTTGGGGTTCGTTTTTCTTGTTATAGTATTTTTATTAACTATATAATATAAAAATACAAAGAGACATGGTAAATGAAAAACTATTTAACTAAGAGTTAATTCAATAATATATGGTTAATATGGTGACCTAAACATGTATAAAGCCTATTATTTGAGAGGTTTTCGACCCATCTCCACCATAGACTCTAAATAAATCAATTTTGATCCATTACAAACCGAACATCTTTTTAATATAAAATAATAATTCACGGTTTTCCTAAAGTTACCATCACCTCTCTTATAAAAGAATACTTCCTCTTCTCTTAATTTCACACCTACACAACCATTTTTCTCATAAAACCCCTTCCCAAATATCCTCCAACCTTTCCTACCTTCATCCTAGAGGCCAACCTTTTGTCAGAAAGCCAACTTAATGAGCTCTTTTGATCCAATCAAAAGGAAGATCCCGAAGAAGAGGTAAATATTTCATCACCTCTTTCAACTTATTTTCTTCTTCCACTTCCTCTTTATTTGTTGATTAAATTATAAAATAATAAATCAATTATCTTTTATATACTATGATGTTATTATAAAAATGGTGAAACCATATTTATTATTCTATCCATCGTATGAATGACAAAGTCATCATACATGCGTACGTACGACTTACAGTCTCCACGTCATGGTGTAGTTTGTTATTCAAAAAATTTATTATTTGGATTAGTATAATAATGAGTATAAATTATGTAAATAATATATATATAATGTTAATTATTATGTATATATGATATACCATCCAATTAAATATTATTTCACCATCAACATAATGATATTGTCACTAGTGTGTACAGACGAATTACCCTCTGCACGAACGAGATGAGATTCATTCCCCATCGTAATCATTCAAGAATGATTTTTCATTTTATGATTAAAAATAATGTTTAATAACATAATATAATTCTTTATATTAATAAAATAAATCCTATGAAAAAAACATGGCTTACGTAACCGAGCATATAAAGGAAAACTGACCAGTTAACACCCAAAACGATGATTCTACTAAAATATTATTAACAGAGAAATATTAGAGGACCATATATAATATCATATTTATGTATATAGTTCTTTTTAAATTTAATAACAGAAATTTAACTATAATATATGAGGTTAACACAACCTTGGCCAAAGAAAAGTTCAAGTTAAGGGGATTTTTATCTCACTTTTAGTGAAGTGAGATTTCCACTATTCTCCACTTATTTATTCCATGTGGTGTATCGTGTACTTCCATTTGATATATAATATCATGATTCTCATTATATTCATGGTATTCTTTGATTTATTTGGTGGTTATTAACTTTTGGTCATACAAATCAATTGATTACATCGTGGTTAGGGGTTTTCATCTCGCTGTTATTCTCTTGAGAATCATGCTATATTTTCCACTATTTCCTTCTGTGTGGTGTAATCTTTTCCCATGATTGTATAGTTCACGTAATATACGTTAATTTATGGGTATTTACATCATCATTGGATAATCCTATTTTTAAGGGGTGTAAGTTTCATATGTTACCAAATCAGTAATGGAATTTCAAATTTCAATTTCCACTAATTAGTTTTTACACAAACTTCATTGATTACGTTACACCAAGAGTATGTGTGAAATCTCTATTTATTTACTAATTTAGTAACTTAAACTCCCCTTTGTGTGTATATAGTTTTGATAAACATAATCACTCTATTTATAATTTTTTATGTCATCGATATAAACTTGATAATAGTAATTTTAACTCAATTTTTATTCATTGAGTTAATCATCCAAGTCATTGGTGTTGTTTTTAAAAGAATATGTGATAATGTACTATTATTGATTTACCCTTAATATCCAATCATATTTATTGTATTTATATTTTTCACAAAAAATAATGTCATTGATATATCCTTAACCTAAGGATACAATATTTATAAAGGAATTCATGTCAGCTTACATTCCATTGAGACTTCTTGGTTATTATGCACCAATTATCTTTTCTTTGGTGTATATACTGTACTTTGACATATTATATCATTAATACCTTTATTATCATGAAATTATAATGTTTTTTATTACCTCAACTATTTGTATTCATGCGTCTCTCATTTGGTTTGTAAATCTAACTAAAATATCATTTTAATGTTATAAAAATTTTTTCTTCTAAATATTTCTCATTAATATCCATGTTTTAAAAATTGTTTTAAGGTTTTAATTACATTGAAATTAATGTTTTAATATTTAAATTCCTTTTAAAATTTTTAATGTGGTATGGGAAAATTTGATTCAAAAATCTATATTAAAAAACATCTTTATAAATTATGTGACTTTTAAATGATTTCATGAAAATGGGATATTTCTCTCAAAGATTTTTTCTGATCATTTTCAACTATGTCAAATTTATTTATTGGATATTATTCTTGATCATGGTTGGTTTATTATGACACAAATATTCAATATTGTATTGAATTTTTTGTGATATCTTCGACTGTGGATGTGTTATTTTTATACCATTCTAGGTTTATGCATAAAATATTGACATTTTATATGCTAGTTTTAATATAAATGTTTATGTTATGATTTATACTTTTCATATGAGGAATGAATTGGACTTAATATTTGATGGATGGAGCCTCCTATAGCTCCTCGATGCATCAGAAGGTCTAATTAGACAAACTAGTGTATTGGAATAAGGCCTTGACAAAATATTATTTGTAGTCTTGGCATATGTCCTTGACTATGTGGTTATGAAGTATGGAATTATTCATTCCATCATTTTGAAATTGGCTATTGATATTACATGTGATTATTTGAATAGTAGAATATCCATGTGAACAAGTAAATGGAATTATTTGATTTATATTTTTCTTATTATGATGATTTTTACGTTTAAAAGGTTTTTGTTCTAGTCTCATACAGTTCCTTAAATGCTTATTCTTATTTATAATAGTTTCCAATATATTGTTATCCTTACTATGCATTTGATCTCACCAATTTCTTATGTTTTATTTTTCCCTAGATTCAAAAATGAATATTATAATTAACCTACACTAATTGGATAAGGGATATAAGAGTGTTCAAAGGGGACACAATGTTGATTTTTATTTCATGATATAATGTAAAACTTATGTATATATCTTGAACTTCCAAGGCTAATAAACTAATCGGTCTTTCAGGACATGATTCCTTGTATTATGAAAATATTATGTAATAATGCATCGATTCTAGGTAACTGGGGTGAGAGGGTTAAATTTTTTAAAACATTAAACCAAGGAAGTGCATATATTTTATGTAACCATTTTACATAATAAGACTTTTAATTAGATCAAGTGGAATTTTCCTTAATACCAGTTTGGGTCCTTAAAATATTCCCCCTCATGAAATTTCTCCACAAAAATTCCCTTTCCCACACTAAAACTGATGAGGATAACTCTATATCACCACTTTCTCTGATTCCCAGGTTGCTTCTTCAAACATGTGGTTTCACCACAACACCTTGACGAGGGAAATTTTCTTATTTCATAGTACTTCTTCTCTACGATCTTAGTTCATCAACAGATTCTCTTCATATATGAGGTAATTATCCAATGGTACCACATCTAGATTGAGTACATGAAATGGGTATGGTAAGTACTTATTCAAGAGTGATACATAGAATATGTTATGTACATGAGACATGTTCAGTGGGAGTGATATTCTATAGGTCCCTTCTCCATTGAAATCAAGTGTCTCAAAAGGGTTTATGTACCTTGGAATAATCTTTTACTTCTTCCCAAATATCATAATTCTCTTCCATGGTGATATACGGAGGAATTCCATGTCTCCAACATCAAACTCTAGGTCGCAATAATGATTATAAGCAAACCCTTTTGTCAACTCTGAGCATATTTAATGGGTTTTTATATGGTTATAACCTTCTCCAACATTTTTTCAATCATTTATGGAGAAAGGAGTTTTTTTCCCAACTTCATCCCAAAATGTAGGTTTCATGCACCTTTTCCCATAATGATGTTAATAAGGATCCATTTGGATGCTTCAATGGAAACTATTATTGTATGAGAACTCAACTAGTGTAATATATTAATCCCATACTCCTTTGAAGTCCATTAAGAATGATCTCAAGAAGTCCCTAAGTGTTTCCATAGTCCACTCAGATTGGCCATAAATTAGAGGATGTTAAGCTGTACAGATGTTTAGCTAAGTATTCAAAGCACATGGTAGACTCTTCCAGAACATAGAGTTGAATCTTGGATCTTGATCAGAAACAATAGATATTGGTACACCATGTATCCATAGAACTTCTTTGATATATATCTATGCCAGTTTATCCAATGAGAATTCTTCGTGAATTGCAATGAATTGTGTAGTCTTTGTAGGAATATCCACAATAACCTAGATAGAATTTTTTCCTTTGGATGTCTTCATAAGTTCAGTGACAAAGACCAGGGGTGATTTTCTCTTATTTCCATCTTAGTATGGGTAATGGTTGCATCATCCCCTTGGAATTCTACCTCACAGCCTTCACTTTCCGGCATACCATGCACATTGATGTATACTCAGTGATCTCATACTTCATGTAATCCCACAAATAATTCTCTCTCAAATATCTATACAAATTTTTGTTTCCTAGGTTAATGGAGAAAATCAAATTATGTGCATCATCCAAATTTTTTTTCATTAACTCCAGAGTTGATGTAAGGCTTAGTCTTCACCCAAATCTCACAATTTTGTCTTTATTAACATTTTACTCCAAGGATATCCATTTTATGATAGTTTCCACTTTCCTCTAAATATCATCTTCATCCTTTTGAGCATCCTTTAACCATTCCATAGGAGATATATTATAAATTATTTGTGAAAGGATTGATGATGTTCTCTTCTTTATTATTACCTTGTCCATATTCATAAAATGTAATTAGATTGCATCCTTTTCATTTCTCATCAAAGATAGAATTGTTGGCTCCTTTCTACATAGAGCATCTACCGCCTTGTTCACTTTACCAGGATGGTAGTGGATTGAGTAGTCATAGTCTTTGATTATATCTAACCATCTTCATTTGAGGATATTCAACTCTTTTAATGTGAATATATACTTGAGGATTTTGTGATCCGTATATATTTTACACTTCTCCCCAAAGAGGGAATTCCACCAAATATTCAATTTGACGATTATTGTAGCCAACTCTAGATCATTTTTTCGACATTTTTTCTCATGAAAATTTAATTTTCATGATTCATAGGAAATGAATTTTTCATTTTTCATCAACACACCACCCAGTACCTTCTTTAAAGCATAACTGAATACCAAAAAAGGTCTCCACTTGTGGATAGTGTGGGCACGAGCACAGTGATAGTCCTCCTTTCCATATATTTGTAGCTATATTTGCATTGATCACTCCTAGAAAACATAACTCTATTCCAATTTAGATTTGTAAGAGGGTTGGACAATTGTGCTAAGTATCTCACAAATTGGAGATAATATTCATCTAACTCTAGGATGCTATGGATATCCATCACTGATGTTGGCCTCAGTCATCCTTCAATAACAGCAGTCTTGGTGTGATCCAAAGATATCCAATTGCTTGTGAAGATATGTCCCAAGAATGACACTTCCTTCAACCAGAACTCACACTTTCTATACATTGTATAGAGATTCTCCATTTTCAACATCTCTAGTACAATGCTTAGATGCTCCACACGATCCACCTTGGTATTGGAGTATATTATAATATCATTAACAATGATAACCAAAAATTTATTTTAGATTCATCTAATGACTATATATATCAAGTCCATGAAGATTACTGGAGCATTAGTGTGTATAAAATGCATTACAATGATTTTATAGTGACCATACCTTGTACGAAAATAAATGTTGGTGATATCCTCTTTTATCACCATTTCATGGTAATATCCCAACTGAAAATCCACCTTGGAGAAGTATTATGCTCCACATAGCTAATTAAAAAAGCAATCAATTTAGGGAAGAGAATAATTTTTCTTTATAGGGAATTTTTTGAGCTCACGATAATCAATGAAAATACGCATTGACCCATCCTTCTTCTTGAAGAAGAGGACTGGTGCACCCAATGGTGAAGCAAGTGGGCATATAAACCCTTTATACATATTCACCTATATTTTTTTTGTTTTTATACTCAAGCTCCATAACACTTATTGTACATGGATTCTTGGATATTGGAAATTCCACATGTATAAATAAAAATATATAAATCAACATTTCATTAAGGAAGAAGACCATGAAAATCCATAGGAAACAAATCATTGAATTCCCCCATGAAAGGATTCTCTTCAATGATTGTTTCATCCTTAGACTCAATCATCTGAAAAAAATGTTCTCATAGGGCAGTAATATACTTTCTTGAGATAATGGTGCTAAAGAAGATTCAAACTCCTCATTGCACTTATATTGAATTGGGGGATGATTCCCCATAAGAAGAGTGGTTTCCCACTAATGGAAATTTATTTTCGCTCAATATAGGGAAAGCCAATACATGCCAATAATTGGGTCAAATTCCACCTTATGGAGTATAAAAAGGTTTTCTGGGAAGCTCAATCCAAAAATTGTCATAGGAGAGGAGTTATATTAAATGGATTCAATAATTTCCACCTTTTACATTCTCATCATCATATTTACTTCCATGAATTTTGGTGGTGTAGGTATTGTTCTATTAAACTTTATGGATATAAAATAATTCTTATGAATAGAATCAAAAATGAATTTTTATATTCATTAATGAATAAATAAAATACATATCACCACATCATTATTTGGGTTCTCTTTGATTGTAGTTATTGAAAAATATCGCTCTTGCTGCCTTGGAAGTTGTTGGTTGGCTTCTAAAACCCATATCTTAGGTAACGGTTTTGCAAAGTGCCCTAGTTCTTTGTAGTTGAAGCGATGAATAATGAATTTAATTGAAAATGGACTTCTCCTCTCCTCTATCGTAGTAGCTGGTTTTTATTACCAGTAGTTAATGGAAAGGCCCCATACTCTTCTACACCTAAACATTTCCTTGTCCCCTTAATGAAATTTTAGCGGTGATTCTTTCTGCACCCTTGGAAAGTGGGGTGATGGAATATCTTAGCACCGCTGGATATAACGATCGAATTGCTAGAATTATAGACAACCATACACTTCTTATCCCCATGATACCCTTGTGTTTTTTTTGTTATCAATTTTGACCTTGAGGGAACATCGGACAATTTCATTATCACTATCATTGACATGGATCACTGGGGCTTTCAGTAGGCTATGTTTTAGACCACTAATGAAGTTTTTATCCTTGTATTCAAGGAGGGTAACGACAAATCCGGAGGCATATCATGAAAGACTTGTGATATTTTCCTCATATCATACAATGGATTCATCATCTTTTTTCTTGTGGTAAAGGAAGTCTATATCCATCTTAAGTCATAGGATTCATGGAAAATATTTATCAAAAAATATTTTCTAAAAATCCTTCCATTCCAACACCTCAATCTCTTACTTAGGCTTCGTATATTCTATCAATGTATACCATTGATCACCTTTACCCTCCATAAGATAAACACCCAAAAAACCTTATCTTGTTCAGAACATTGATGTATGGGGACGATCTTTTCAAGGGATTTGATCCATTTTTTGGAGATTGTGCCATCAGAAGTTCTATTAAAAGTAGAAGGAATTTGTCGCATAAAGTTCTTGATTGCATATTTTTTTATTAGGGGGTGTTGAACATTACTCTTGACCCATGTTTCTAGTCGAAACTTGTGTTAATTGGGATAGTATCATGAAAATGTTTTTTATTCTTCCCCCCCATCAGATTGGGAATCTCATTAGAACAGTAGTCATATTGATCATTCCATCAGTTGTTTTCCGATGTCCCCCATTATCAAACATTGTCTAGAATAAAAGGAATGTTTTAGGTAACAAATAAAGGGGAATCTAATGAAATAAATGTATAACATATAAATCAAATTTATTTCCTTAACTTATGAATTTATAGACTTCAATCTATATTATCCATGATCTAATTCACAACATATATTCTTAGTGTAATTTTTTATACATTTAATAATAGTTATCACTAAGATTATGAATTTACCAAAGCATTTCCCCCCATGAGTTTCATAAAAAAAAGTTCAGTAAGTCCCGCTGTCATGCACCTGTTCTCATTTGAGTCTAGCATAATTAAGTGTTTTTGGGTTTTACCCCTAGATACAATTTTACCAGAGCCACCTCAACTTATTCGTATTAAGACATTGATGTATTTTCTTGTTAACATACATACACTACCCTCACAGAAATTAATGAATGTTTTTATTAAACCTAGTAATATTCCTAAGGCCTTCACTAGAGTTTTCTGATCCTAATTGCAAAAATAACAAATCATATATTCTGATAATAACTATAACAACCATGCAATTTATTACACACTTAAGGATAATTTGTTACATAATAATTCAGTTAATACAAATCTAAGGATCGTGAGGTCTAGTGTAATATGAAAATTAGGAACATTACATGACATCATAGAATATAAAACACAACATTTTTATTGAAAAAATATTTTACATGACCACAAAATTCTTTTATACGTATCATTGTATGTTACAACATGAGGAAATTCATAAGAAAAGGGTGGGCTATAAAGCATAGTAAGGGTGTAAAAAAATCATAACATGAATAATGTAGAAAATGTTAGTAAATCCTAATATCAATAGATAATATGATAAAAATGAACATAAAGGCATGATATAGCATGATTATCATAACATGGAGATTTGGTTACAACATTTAACATGATATTAACCTAAACCAAGACTAAATGAACCTAGGGAATGAGTAAAGTCTAATTACACATGAATTAGCATTATTAAACCATAATTTATCTTTAATTATCTGGATTAAACCCTCATTTCACATGGAGTATCATGATACTATTCTTTACCCAATGCACTGGAGTACTATCAGGGCACACACTTTATAAACATTTCATTTCATGCATAAGTGTCCTACATGGATCATTAAACACGAAACCATTAAATATAATATTTTTTTACACAATAAATTAATGGGTAATAAATACATGAAACTCTATAATAAATAAGTAAATTTTTATAAAGGTGAAAACCCTTTATGGAGAAATGGGAATGGTATTCACTACACAATGACTTTGGCTTGGAAAATCACAATGCAATTTCGGTAGCATAACGACATGACATAAGAATTCATAAAAATAGTTGACGAGATAGAATGTGGAATCTCATCATATATACACGAAATTGAAAGTAACTGGGTCATATATATATATGTCCCAACATATTTAATGGAATTTTTATTCAAAATATAAAAGAATTTCATGAATTTAAATGTGGAGAGAGAAATACCTTACAGAATTTCGGCATGGTAATGGGTGTACATGGGAATATTAATGACAGATAAAGGTGTATCTCATCATTAATACATGGTTAGGGCAGTATAAGGGAGGTGTTAAATCAAACCCCAAAATTTTTAATTGAAAATAAAAGGGCATAACATTATAATGAAACTTGAGGATAAATAAGGGAGGATGGAAAGTGAGGATCACTTACATGGAAGTGTGATACCAAAGGATTGTGTGAAGCTTACGAGAGAATTAATGGGATCTAAGGGCACCACAGAAGGATTTAAGAGAGAGGAGGGTAGATTTTGGTCATGTTCCAATGGTTTTTAGGGAAGAAATATGAGATATTTAGTGGGTTTATATATGAAAGAAGAGGGAATTCATTATTATTTTGGTTTTGGACACTTCACATCGAACTAATGAAAACCAAAAACCAACCCATTGTTTTTCCAATGGGTTTTTCTAAATGGGAGTGGGAAAAATTATTTAATAAGGCCAATGGATGAACTTATTAAAATATTGGGCTTTCTTATGTTGAGATGAGTCACATCCTCAAGGAAATCATTTCAAAAAGTTAAAATTTATTATAAGTTTTAAAGGGTCCACTAAGGAATGATAAATTTAATAAAAAAGATCAAAAAATAAAATTGTATTAAATAAAAACATATACTATCTTAAAATTTCATTTATATTATTTTATTACATCACTATTGGGTCATTATGATGTCTGAAAACACATTATATATTTAAATGGTATTTAATTTTTACCAAAATATTCAATTGTCTCAGAAAATTATAAAAAAATAAAAGTTAGATAATTTCAACATCTTGAATCCTAAAATGATATTAATTTTCTCTAAATTATTTTCTAAATATTTTAATTCTCAATTTTAATATAAAAAACCGATATTTATTGAAAATTAATTGGTTTTGACAGAAACGGTTTTCAAACCTTAATAAAAATTTCAATTTCATTCATAAAAATTATACGATAATTTATATTGAATAAAAATTATTTACATAATTAAATTATATTACAATATTATTTAATTAAAAAATGAATTAATTCATCAAAATAGTATTATTAACTGAATATTAACTAAAATTACTATTTGTACTTCAAATCCATTTACAAAGTAACAATAATAAAATAAATTTATATTATTTATAAAAAAAATAATTCACATTATAATAGTGATAGGCTCTTGTTAAATAACCCCTTATAACACATACACAAGACCTAAGGGTAAGGTTTGAGATGGTGACATACTCTTGGGGTGGCTTAGATAACATTGCCCAGGTAGTAATCTCTACAAACATACATTTCTCCCATAGGACATTCTGTTCAATATTAACATGTTGAAGCTTGGCTTGAGCTTGGTCAAGAGAGAAGCCTAGTGACACTTATTCCATTCTGATCTATGATAAATGGGAATCGTATGGATAAATTATTCTGGATGAAGCCATAATTTCTTTTTCTGAGTAAATTGTATTTGTTAAAACCCTATATATATACAAATCATGTGATCACTCTTTATCTTCTATATTACCAATGGTAACAATTCATAATGGTATTTTAAAAAATAAATCCAAGAAATTGTATATATTTTATAAAATAATTTTACATAATCATACATTTAATTACATCGAGAGGAATTTTTATTAATAAAAGGTTGGGTCCTTACATCCATGCCCTGAGAAGGTGGGAGGATGTTACTGCTAGAAGTACTATGTCAGCTCTTCTATAGTCTGTGTAAGATAGGGACAACAATGAATTGACTTTATAAACATGATGAAACTATTATGAAATTGAGTATTGTTTCCCAGTGAAAGAGGGTCAGATGGATGTGCCTATGTGGCACTTCAATATGTATAATGGGTGGATTAGGGCCTACAACCTATGGAGTGTGCTCATCTGCACTCTCTTGGAGTTCAACACAATGAAGTTGTGATGGAATGACTCTATAATTTCTAAGAGAACTCCTCAGAAATAATTTATAACATATAAGGAATGAATATAATAAAGAAATAAGAGGGGAATGTACAATGCCTGCCTATAAGAATTAAACAACTAATAGCCTGGTCCAAGATCCAGGCTTAGATAATAAGGAAAATGCCTCAGAAGGATCACAAGAGATATAACCTAAAACACATTTTCAAGGTAAGGACAAGGTATCACATTTCTCTAATAATTTGATTATTTTTTTAAAAGTGGTATTTATTTTAATTCCTTTACACATTGAATCCCCTTTTCATTTTGGATGAATTAAGTGGATAAACATTCTACATTTTAAGGGCCCAAACACCTTATAAATAATAATTCGGCACACAGTTAATCCAAATTATAACATGTTCTTACTAGATAGATTGGTAATTTTTTTTGACTATAGAAAAATTGGCACTACCATGCACAATAAGAATGATGCAACCAATAATAATAGAAAAACAGACAATTCATGTATAAAGTAGACATGGCATGGAATATTTCATAAAATTTAATCTTGTGGTGCTTAGTATGATGCATTATTTGAATAATCTCTCATCTAATTGGGCTGATGTAATAGATATTATCATTACAATACTATCAATTTAATAAAACCATAAAATAATTGCATCAAAAAATTGTGAAGTTATATCAACACTAAATAGCATAACTAATAAAATAATTTCCCTGACCCAAAAATTTGGTTTTCCCTTATAAATGTGTTATCTATGTCAATGTTTTAGGAAAACAATAAATCCCAATGTCCTGGTCTCCTATATAAACCCAAACATTATAATAAAAGTAAAAGACCAATACGACACCACTTTTTACCATCCCACCATGGATTCCACTTACCTATGACACATGATGGTGGCTATTGGTCCCCAAGCATGACTCCCCAAATGATATAGGATTATCTACTATTAGAGAGGGCCTTGGCTATTTATATTTAATGATTAATATCTCATATATCAAAGTACGAACAATGGTAAAAAATATATAATAAATATTGGAAGAATAAACTGAAAAAGAGAGAAATGAAAATATCATCAAAACAGTGATGAAAAAAAGTAGTAGAAATAAATAAATGGTGAAGGTTGAAAGATAATAAACAATAAAATTATGATAATAACATTCTAGGTGTCAATAAAAAGTGGTAGTGAATGGTAACATGGATTAAAAATCATATAATTCATGCTATAAAAAAATTAAAAAAGGCAAAAACTACAACAACATCATCTTGAGCATAAACACAGTCATCTTCCCCCAAACTTCATTCTAAATATAACATCAATTAATAATAATAAAAATGAAAATTCTCTTTATAAATACAAGTTATCATAATGTTTACTCGGTTACCAAATGGTGACATAGAAGTGTGTGAGATATAAATCTGAGTAAACTGACACACAAGGTGTCTTGGCCGAACTATTTCATGCAATTGATAAATAAACAGTCTTAAATATATAATAAAGGTAGGATAGTAAATAAATTTCTTATCAACACCTTGGTAATGGGTTCCTAAACCGAAAACTACCCCACATCACATACTTTATCCTAATAAAGAAGTTTAAATGAGGTAATTGTGAGTTGTAATATGGAAAGAAGGCCCATAACACTTCAACCAACCAAGGGAGAAGAAGAAGACCCCAATATTTTTCTTTAACATGGAGTTCACATTATAATTTCTTTATATAAGTATCATAATAATATAAATTTGAAACATCACATGTATACTAATAATTATTCCCTCTATCTATCAAATCCATTGGTTGAGTCCCAAGCCCATCCAAGGCAATCTAATAGAATACCAAGGGTCGCAACAAGTGTCTTCAATTAACGAAATACATCTGAGTTTGTCCAAGGTAACCCATTAAGTGTTCCTTGTATCACTCAAGGTATGGAAACTCTATGTCTACAACATGTATCTCTCATAGGGTATTGGGTATATCCCAAGGCATAACTTATCCATCTTTCCAATAGGCACAACCTTAGTTTCACCCATAGGGAACCAGCCACACTCATGAGTATAAGAAAACCACTTTGAGATCCTGTACATAGAAAACCAATGTTTCTCTCTCGACACTTCAAGAATATCCAATCGTTCAAGGAATGTCCATCCATGAACTCCATAATTTGGGACCCATGTTCTTTCTCGGCCAGTAAATAGAAATCCATAATAACCCAGGTAGATCACAAGGCGTGTAAATTATATTTAATCACAACCCATCCTATAATATTCAATACCACATTCTTACTAATCAATACCAACTAAAAAATTTAATCTTATAACTATGGAATAAATATATGAAAAAGTCATAAGGCATCAAACACAAGCATGATGTATAGGCTATAATGTATAGTATGTAAATAGTTACATGTCATCATTTTAATTTTAATATTAAAAGATAAAAATAATAGCAAGGATTGTCACTCATTCCAAGCCAATAAATTATGGAACACAAGGCAATAAAAAAAAATTTGGCTTATAAAACAATGAACATGACATGGAATAAATGTAAGAAATTGAATAGAGCATAAATCAAGGAATTCAACCATGGTGCTATAATAAATTAAATGTAAGGCCTATAAAATTCAATGTAATGAATGAGGCATGAGTATTTAAATATAAGTTGCATGACATGGATTTCCATTCTGGACTCATGGTCATGTATTGTTATTAGTTCAATTAACTAGTTACGACATCTATTATAACTATAACACACACAACATAAGGTTATTCAATATTTCATGTCTTGGGAAAAGGTTAAAATGGAGGGAAGACCCAAAGGGGTTTCTAAAGAAATGGAGAACATCCATAAGATGGGTTTCCCTACTTGATATATTTATAATGGTCACAATTAATTATTTCAATTAATTTAATATCCATGATTGAAGCATCATAGGAAGAATCAGGAGAGAGGTACAACGACATGACATTTAAAATAGAACAAAATGGAAGGAAGGATAATAGACCCATGCCTAGATGTAGTAACACTCCACTCATCCTCTATAGAGTCTGGATTTGACCTAAAATGGATGAAATAAAAGGATTTTTCAAATTCCCAAAAAATAGAGAAAAACACGTAGCACAAAAATAGAGAAATAGATGGTAGAGGAAACTAGAAATAGACAGGTGTGGAGGGTATAGCTTACTTAGGGATTTTTGTAGCATATAGTGATAAAGGATTCGACTGCCAGATGAATGAAACACATCAAAACCCCAAGAATGAGAGAAAGAGATCAATACACACCATAATAGGAGGAAAATAAAACTTAAAAGGAGAGGTTATGAACAAACAAGGGTTAAAACATTTCATTAATGGTAGAAAGATAGTCTCACCCACAAATACACAACACACAGTTTGGCCGCATGATTCTTCCAAACCGTGTTAAAAACATGATTCACTAACTGATATAATGGTCACATTACATGTTTAGATGTTTGATTTGACTATCTATGTGAGAAAATGAAAAATATATGTATCCTAAATTCCCACAATAGTACATAATAGTGCGCCCGGTGTTGCATGGTTTAAGAAAAATTATGTTTCCCACGCGGCCTCCTCCCTTTTCGGGCTCTGGGCTTGGAAGGAGATGTGGACACACCCAAATATTCTTTTAACCACTTATGAATATTATTTATGTTAGTTTTATGGAATTAAACAAAAAAATGAAATTTCTTTTACCAATTTATATACCCAGGACATAACATCGGGGATGAGTTAACCAGTCAATCCTTTGGGTCGTAATACAAACGAGTGTGGTTAAACACCATCTTAGTTATTTATTGATGGTGGATAGTGGTATCATTAAATATTCTGAATAGTGTGTAAAATAACATAATATAATCTAGAATATGAATAAATGATCATATAACAATAAATAGATGATTAGATAACAATAATTGAACATGTAATACAAGTTTTTCTAAAAAATTATTGAATGAAAAATTAAACTCATCTTTTCCATCTAATGTGAAACTATGTTTATAGATAAAAAAATTTATAAGATAACAAATAATATATTCTAGAATATCAATAATAGATCATTTATTAAAGAGAATTCATAATGATGGACATATGAAACCTGTTGTAAAGGACTTGGGACAAGACATATTACATAAAAATAAGATATTCTCCTTGTACATAATCATAGTTATCTCATGTGACATCCTAAATAACATAGGGGTTATATAATATCAACCCCCTCACATCATAAAAAAATCCAATTCAACCCATAAAAATTTTTATAATTTCATGTCATAATGTTTAAGGAATGAGAATCATAGATACTTAACACAATTTATCAATTAGTTATTTCATACATGAACATCCTATAAAAAAATTAATTATATTTTATAAAAATATTTTCCGCAATTAATATCAAATAATGATATGTTGGTGAAAACCCCTAAGGAATAACCAGATATTTCACAGTGTACAAATATGAACCTATAACAAGTGAAGGTTATGAGATTGTAGTTTTTAGGTGTTCATAATGACTATATTTTAAAATTATCTAGTTAGTTATAAGAATGTATTATAAAGGGTAGGTGAATAATGAAATGAAAAATATATCATTCATAATTATTTTCTAAAGATAATTTAAATAATCCAAAGCTTATCCCATGGGAGTGTCAAACAAGGTGTTCAACAACGCTCGTTGTCATACACTAGGTGGCGACTGATTCAATTACCAATGTTCACTTTTATGTGTTGTTACCACTAGTTAGATCTATTCTTGATCTATATCCACTAGTAGTATATTGTTATGGATTTAATTTCTTAGAAAACCAACTTTTTACCCTTATCAATATTTTAGGATGATTCTATGGATATGAGATTGTATGACTATTATAAAGACTTTAAAAATTATATAACGTGTTGGAATAAACAAAATACCAATAAAAAAACATAAAATGGAGGATAATACTATGAAATAACAAGCATGGTAGTATAAAAAATGAAATTTAAATAGAAAATATAACAAAGGTAATGAATATGAAAAGGAAAGAGGAAGATTGGGTAACAATACCCAGCCTGATCTTTTTATCTTAGATGTAAGCATTGAATCCAACAAGACTCTTATATATTTAGTATCAAGAAAATTAAAAGACTCATTCATAGATAAATGATATGAGAACCTTGAGTTTTGGTGTTGGAGAGTGGGAAGAGGGGTGGGTATTTATACATAAGGAGGGGTAGTTTAAATTGATTGATTATTAGATATTCTGTTATATGCACATCTAGTTCTAGTAGAAATTAATTAAAGATAATTTGTTACTTATTAATGATTGATTTAGGGTTGTTGGTTTTTAAAGGCATTCACAAATTGAAACTCACATTCCATTAAACCCATTCAATGCATAAAACTGAAAAATAACATTTATCTAAAAAATCCATTTTTGTTCTAAAATAAAAAGTAAAAACATAAAATTATAATTAAAATATATAATTTTATTATATTTTTGTTTAATTATATTTTTTTGAATAAAATGTTTCATAAAAATTTTAAATCATCATTTCATAAAAATTATGTCATAAAATCTATGTGTTCATAAGACCATAACTTTCACTATTTTCCCTAAAACATCAAATATTTAATCAAATTCCTAAAAATTAACCTTCAGATAATTTTAAAGTAGTTATTCAAAAAATGAAATTTGTTTCATCAATATAATTATATAAATATTATAATTTTAACTATTATATAAAAATCCTTATTCAATAAAAATTTACAATTTTTTATGGCTTAATAAATATTCTAAATCATATAAAAATTACATATGAATTATTTATAATATATTATAATTTTTAAAGTGTTATATTATTATTTAATATTTAAAACTCAAATTTTTATCATTAAACAAATTCTTATTGAATATATTCATAGTCTCCAATAGGTAAATATTAGTTATATTGTAAAATATTCATGGCACTCACTTAGTTTCATATACATAACCAATAATAATAATGAACAATTTTTTTGTAGACTAATGGTCATAATGTTAAACTTCAATATTTTTAGATAGTCATAATAGAAAATGAATGTATTTCCCTATAAATACCTCATAATACTCAGTTTACCATTCACTGCTACAGTTATAACAGTTTTTTACATATCCTTTGAGAATGCCTATTGTTTTTCTGATGTTGATCTTTCTTTTTGCAGTGTTTATGTTCGGAGTGAAATTTATAGGGGATTAAAACCTTTGGATTTTGATTTAGTAAATTCAATTTTCTTCCATGATTATAACTCTTTAATGTTCTACATTTTATAGGTCCATATTTACACATGATGTGTAATGTTTTTATGAAATTAAATTTTATTTCTATGTATCTACTTTTTTTAATAGTTATTCTTTTATTGGATGTGATTATAAAATATTTTAATTATTATCAGTTAATGAAATAAATCATTAATATATATTTAGTATAAATTTTTTTACATAATAATTTAAATGAAATATGTTAAATTAATATAACCTATACACATGATAATATAACTATTTCTGATGCTTTCGTCGGGGTGCGCGTGTCCCTTTTGTTTGAGTGCGATAAGCACAGATTTTGTTTCCCTGTATTATCACTTTCCAAAGGCGGGCGACATTCGTTCCTTATTCAGGGACATCTACTCCTTGATAGAAACAGGATGATGGGATGTCAGTTCTATCTTATGTGGAATCCTCCTCGGAACTCGTCACCTAGACTGGGTCTCCCTTATAGATTTAATATGTCATTTGTGAAACTCTTCCCGGTTCCATATTTTCATGGACACCAGTTAATTATACTGATTTTTTCAAGCCATTCCAAAGGGTCCGGTCTTGGCAGTGACCTTCGGTCGGAGTAGATGACAGAATCAGGCATGTCGGGGTATCTCTTGGTGCATGGACATTGGGGAACCGATATTCTTCTTCATAAGAGGGAATCTCAAGGGTGCAGAAACTGAGGCATACCACGTCGAATGCAGGGAATCATATGCCTTAGGAATGCATCTGAGGTTTTCCTCATCTTTCCATGTTTAACATAGGGTATGTCGTGAGTTTAATGTCTTGTGGAGACGGTTACGCCATAGGCGTGTCATCCGAGGTTTTCCTTAGGCATTTCAGGTTCAACATGAGGTAGGCCGTGAGTTTAACGTCATACAGAGACAGTTACACAAAAGGTGTATCCTCTAAAGTTTTTTTTAGCCATCTCATGTTTATCATGAGTTCAGCCAGGAGTTTAATGTATTTCAGAGATGGTTATTCCAAATGAATCTCTTTTGAGGATTTCCTTAGGCATCTCATGACTAACACAAGGTCAGATGCGAGTTTAATGTCTTGTGGAGACATAAGGAGGGTGAGAAAAATGTCCCATTGAGATGGATCAGAGGTGGTGTGTCCCGTTGAGGGGAGATGTCACACCATGAAAGCTGATCTGGACACTACTGATGGTGGATCAGGGAGTGTGTACCCCATAATGGGGGGACACCAAGGTTTTTCGTTGGCTGGGATTGAACCTCAGGGAGGTTTCCTACATACCCTGACAATAGGGATCAAAACCCACATAGTTCAAAGGGGTGACGAATCGGGGTGTACACAGAGGACAACACCCCGAAGACATGTTGGGGCTTACGCGTGGATAGCGGCCTGTGTACTGCTATGAGTAGTGATGAAATGGATTACATGATCCTACCAGGATGTGCCGGCCCGTGTAAGAATCATGATGTGTTATGGATGGATGAATGAAGTGCAGGGGGAATGAAATGGGTCCATCGCAAGGGTGACAATGAAGTTAGTCTTGGGCCTCAAAGAGACTTATTACGTATCCCCGTGGTAGGGAATCAATGTCCATGTAGTTCAGTGGGACGACGGGACACCTGAGGTGGTGTCCCATGAGAATGGACACATAGATGGGACCCAGAGGAAGTCGAACCTTCGGGTTGGTGCATGACCTTCCCGAGACACATAGGATCGAGGGAGAGATCAGGATGAGACATGAGTGATGGGATTGAGCCTTAGAGAGGCTTCCTATGTATCCCCGTGGAAGGGAATCAAAGACCACGTAGTTCATCTGACGCTGGTTTACCGATGAATAAGTTTGACAATGGATTACCTCTAAAGGAGGTCGCAATAGCTTACCACTTGATGGAGGTCCAAAGTTTAATGTCGTGTGGGACGGGAGTGAACCAACATGAAGGGAGTTGGAATGACCGAGTGGTGGGCTTGATCCTCACGAGGCTTCGTACGTACCATGCCTTGACATTGATCAAACACCACACAGTTTGGGATAGGTCACAATGGCTAACTGCTCGATTGGAATGTAGTTTAACGTTATACGGGGCAGGGGCGTTTGGGGCTCACTCTCTAAGGCGGCCCATGGCGTGTCATGGTTGGTGCTCACTCTAAGCTCACGAGAGTCATGCTCAGTGTGAGAAACATGAGGTTTCAGGTACATGATGATCACATCGCGAAGGTTGCGTCTGTGGGAAGCGAAGAGGGGCTTACGCGTTGGGCGGCCCATGGAGAGAATGATTGGGACACACTCTAGGATAAAGGCCCGATTGTGAAAAAGACTAGCAGGAGTGGGAAAGGGTTAAAAGAACCCCTGTCCTCATCTCCCCTCTTGGTCCTTGGCACAGATGATGTTAGAAGGTGTAGGGATACTACCTCTAGGAAGAATGGATAGGGGCTTACACCAAGGTGGATGCCCTTCCACGCTAACAAACACCACTCCCAGAAGAAGGATATCATCCCATGTGGAGACCACGGGGCATAGAGAATGTCCAAGGTGGGGACACCCCACATGAGAGGCATGGGGAGAGGTCACAGTTTAACGTCATGTGTTGAGGACGAGGGTTCTTGGCTGATTAACGTCCTGCAGCTCGGACGAAGTGGGCTCACTCTGCACCCCTATGACTTACATAACTGGTACCCTCTGCTCCTAGTGGGAGGAAACGTACTGAAAATTACATATTGAAGGGGGTCACAGAGAAAACCATCAAGGGGTCTATGTTAGCATGGATATGAGAAGAAACAATAGCCATTAGCATGCCTATGCGAAGAAGAATTATGCGGAGCAATGCTATAGGCGTTATTATCCAGCGGAATTTGAAGTAACATCGTGCAAACCTGGAGGGTCGCACGGGAAAATTAATTGCCAAGTAGAGGAGTCCATAGGCAGGGGCCTTGCGTAGCTCGGTTGCTCTGCGTGGTGAAGGACACTGGCGAAAGGCTTTGCTTTGCGAAGTGGGGTGCCTTAGCTGTATCATGGGGCAAAGGTGCAAGTGGGAGGTGCTTCATGGAGTGGAAAGGTGTTCGCAGAGCACTGCCTCGAGGCACACGTGTGCCTCACGAAGAGAAGTGTCGTGAAGCAAGGTTCTTCGCGAAGTACAGTGGTCCTGCCTTGGCATGTGGATCACATGTAAGTGAGGGGTGCTTCATGAAGCATAAATGCTCTGTGATAACCCAAACCCCCTTGGGGATCCCCTTTCTTTGCAAAGGCCCTTGGGCTTTGCGAAAGGAATCACTCTCGAAAGATGGGGACATAACAAGACAAGGCGGAGGCATCTCGTGAAGCAAAAATACCTCGTGTAACTCATGATTTGCAGAGAAAAGGGTGCTTCGTGATTTTGGAGCTGATAAGCAGAAAGGTCAGACTGTCCGTCCCAAGGGCTCAGGGGGAGATCTGTATTTATATTCAAGAGGATCCGTGAAGTAGAACTAATGCAGCTCGAAGAGGGATTGGGTTTCTTCGTGGAAGGTCGAGAACGTCATGGGGGTTCGCGGAGGGTTCCACCTCCTTTTCTTTGCGGCGGGCTCACAAATGGCATTGGAGTTCGCGGAGGGTTCTGCCTCCTTTGCTTCTCGGTAGGATCACGAACTTCACAGGAGTTCACTGAGGGTTCCGCTTCCATTGCTTCATGGCGGAATCATGAACTTCACGGGTCTTCGTGGAGGGTTCTGCCTCCTTTGCTTCACGGCAGCCGCGTTGCTCTGGGGGACTCCGCGAAGTGGCTTCGCACGGCTGGCCGCAGGGCCTCTTTCCCTTATTTATCTTCTTCCAACATTTTGGCACCAACAAATTACCCCCCTCATTTGTGGATCCAAAGAGGGATCAAGGGTCAAAGTCTGAGGTAAATAGCCAAAATCATCGGTCGTTTGTGGTGCTCACTCGCGAAGAAGGTGCACGAGGTGGACAGAGGTCACGCGGGATGGGCGCTCCGTGAAGCTCTGGGTGGATTGGATGCGTTGTGAAGCTTCGAAGGCTACCTCTTATAAATAGGGGGCCATCCACCTCTTTTTTCCATTCCCTTATCCGTGATGTTGTCATTTTTCACTCTATATTCGCGAGGCTCCGCATACTCTGCACCTGCTCTCTACGAATCCGGCTTCGCAGTGAACCGCAAGTCTCTGACTCTGCGACAGTGCCAAGTGAATGTGCACTTGCAGGTTGAGGCTAGAATCCATGATTCGTCTTGGCGAACGAGCTCTACGAACAAGCTTTGTGATCCGGCCTAAAATTTTTCCATGTTATGAAACCCAATGGCCCGTCAAGAAGCTGAGCTGGGGCTGCTCGCAGAATCCACCCGGAGGGATGAGATGGAAAATTGTCTGGGCCTAGAAGAGTTGGTCTGTAGCCACTCAGATCATAATTCATTGATGGAGTTGCTATCAGAGAGCCAAAAAACACTATCTTTTTTATAGGAATCTACCCTTATATGGATTTTGACTAAGGGATGATGTCTTAATTCTTGAGGCGAGTAGGGATGAACTAGCTTATTGGTTCAGGAGAATGTCGTGCCAACGCCAATGGTTTACGACGGCTGATGGTGATGCGCAAGAAGACTTCACTCTTGTCACCGCCTACTTCCTGTGCAATAATCTGAATAGTGTTGATGGGAATCCATTGCAGTTAGATACGTCCTGTCCTATGTACCGCACAATACTGAAGGTAGCCTTGATGGATTCAAAGAAGGGGTGGTTCAATGAGTGGGACCTGCACCAGGGCGACAACATCACAAATGATTGGGCATGGGCCTACTGGGTAGGCACCTCATGCGAGGAGTTTGGAGCCAAGATGAGGAGAGTGGGTTTGTATGAGGTGGAATGAGCCTCCCAATTCCACATTTATCAACCGAAACATCTGATTCTAGAGCTGCTGAGCATATGGTCATCTAGGACCAACACTTTTCACCTGCACCATGGGGAGGTTGGAATCAGTCTGTGGGATGTCTATCAGATTTCAGAGGTCCCAATCATGGGGGCTATGTATGATGAGTTCCTCCCCGTCATGAGTGCGTCGGAGGATCCAGAGTAGATGTCGTGAGTGGCGCTGCCACTGATGGGGCTGGTCCTCGGAGAAAATAAAGAAACGGTGAGGGATGTCCACTTTTAGAAGTGGTTCAAGTTGTTCCTGAACTTCTTGAAGGATTAAGAGTTTCCCTCGAGGGCTTGGACTTGCACAAAGGGGGATCAATGGGGCAAGGAGAATTTGTATTGGTGGATCTTGGAGGACAACCAATGGTGGACCTGGGGTTTTAGTGTTAATACTGAACAACATCCGATAGTCAGACTAGCGGCGTTTATCGCGACCATTATTTGTGGTTGGATCCTACCAGTGAGGGATTCCAATATGGGGGTGCAGCCTAGATCTTTCACATGGAATCTATGCTAGCCATAGGAGAGAGTTTCAATCTAGGGATTCCAATGCTCTCCAGATTGTACAAAATTCTATGGCATGTTAGCAACGGAAAGAGGCAGCTGAGTATATGTGGGACCTTCCATCTTTTGTATGGGTGGATCGCAGCGCACATAAGGGGGGTTTAGGAATATCCGAACCCCATTTCACCTCCAGGGTAAAAATTCTTCCCATCTATTCTAAACGTTGTCAGGATCTTTCCAGCCAAATTAACCTACTGTTGGTACTGAACTGGGTGTGGAAGGCAGACAAGTTTAATTTCCACCTGTTTCTATTGCCAACGGGGGTACTCACCGATGAAGATCAGGGGACGGAAGAGCATCGGGCCTATCTACTAGCCTTTTGAGGTGGAGTCTTGTTAGAGTGGGTGGACCGCGAGCCTCTCTACGAGACGTACACACCACACCAGTTTGTAAATTAATTCATGTGCCTATAGTGGCTAACCCTGCAAGTCTACTGTGAGGTGCACCATGAGGAGCACCCATGTGTGATGAGGCAATTGCGGCTCATGTTCACATGGGAATATGGGAAAATATGAAATGCATTGCCTCCACCTACTGCCGCCTTTGGACTGGTGAAGGAGTATGCCATAAGTTAGGAGGAAGCTTATCAGGGGGAAATGCTGAAGCATCAAACTATTCTAGTTTGTGATGGAGGGCCTCCCCTATCTCGATGTTGGGGTCGGAAGGCGATAAGGGCACCGCACGGTGGAGGGGCTGTCGTGGAGGTGCAGCCTGTTCCAGTTGAGGGTGATGTAGCGGTGGGGGATCGAAAAACGGCAGTGGACCTGGTGGTCCCAAGAGAGTAGATCCCTCTAGAGGGGCGGCCACTAAGGGTATTTTGCAAGATACTCACTCAGGCCCCCAGGAAGCGGTTGCGCCACATCGACATGCAAAAGAATGATGTTTTCATGGAAACCTGGGACATCTGGGATGTCAACTTGAAAATACTTGGCCCGCTCAAGATGTGGAAACACCTGAATCATCCCAGGATGGACTTACCGCGAATAGGCCCTGTACGGGCCAGTTTTGTAGTGTCTCCATTGGAGGTAGAGCAATATTTGGATGAGTTGGAGGACATAGTGCATTCCAGTGGTGCCCCATGTCGAATGATAGACTGGGTGAGGGTACTTCTGGATCATACGGTTCCCCCACAGCTGTTGACTTTCATGCTGAGAGATCGCATCCCCCTCCCAGAAGAATCAGACGAATCCTCTTGGGGGGACGAGGCCGGTGGAGGGAGCCCATTGGAGGAAGGCGAAGTTGGCGATCGATACTCGGGTCTCAATGATTTCACGGAGGCTCTCATGGTAGCATCCCAAGTTTCATTCTTCAGGGTCTTCTATCAGGTCATTATGGATCTTTTACCAACATCTGAACCATGCAGGAGGACCTTATGCAAAGATCTTGTTCTCACCCCTCAGTGGGTGCTGATGCAGGAACCTCAGAACCCGCACCCGCAGCCGCATCCAGTTCTATTTCCGGCGGGTCTAGGACATCCAAGGTGGCTCTTCCAGAATATCTAGACCTTCCGAAAATAAACATGGGGCCACGCTTTGGGGTCCTGTCAACATCGACTCAGGAGCGGCACTAGAAGTTTGATCTCTATAAGTCCTCTCCACTAAATTCATCGCTGCCACATGCTGATCGTGCCAAACTAATGTCCATGCCCTTCTCTATCACGTATAGTTCTTCGACTGGCATGGGCCCTTGCGGCGAGGTTGGTCGAAATTTCTAGTGGCGTCCTTCCCAGGGGTAGGCCAGTAGTCATGGATATAGTTACCCAGCCCACCCGAGCTGCAGCGCACCACATCATTGGTGGGACCACCAGCAGGGTCGTGGGTGAGGTCATTGTGGTGGGGTCTGATTATGAGGATCGACCGGTCGACCCAAGTCCCTCCACACTTGATCCGACACCAAGTGTCATACCTAATCCAATTCCAGACACAGATCAAGATGATGATTTCTTGAGGTCATACCACGCATATGATCCTGCCAACTGCGCATGCTGGGATGAGACGACCTCTGACGAAGAGGACATTGATATAGTCTGCCGCTGATCTTGGAAGATGATCATGCCCTTTATCGAAAAGACCCCCAGGAATTATGGTCAGACGAGATGGACATACTTCGCTCGCGGCTGCGCGAACTATGTGCTGGGGGATTGGATGCTCGGTTCCCTCATCTACTCATCTAATATCTCATGGCAGAGAAGATCCGGGAGTATGATCACATCCTCAGCGTAGGCTGGAAGCGGAGGAAGTAGACAAAAAACAAGAAGCTCTGGGAGGCTGAAAATGAGGTCCAATGGCTATATATCAGGGAGGATGAGGACTCAGACTCTCTCAACTAACAATCATAGCTGGTCTCATGATTGAAGGCCCAGCTGGCAACGGTAGAAGGGAATAAGAGGAAAACTTCTGAAGAAATGGCCGTTATTCAGGCTAATGTAAGTGGGCCCAAAATGATGCTGATGAACTTCACCCCATCACTACTGAGGAGGAGCGGGAGTTGAGGTAGTGGCAGCAACTCCTGGATGCCACAAGTTGAAGGGTGGCCGAACTGCAACTTTCTTTTGACGAAGTAAACCCATCCATGGGAGGGATAAACCCCAGAGTTCTATAAGGATCAAAAACTCTCATACTCACTTTCCTGTTTTTATTTACGTGATGTCATATCATGCATGAGTTTTGTTATCGAGGTTGGATTCGTACGTGTCTTTTATATTCGTGAAATGTCTAGTTGTCAGTCCTTAAGGTCACACGGATCGAGCCCAATGTTAGAAACAAAGGATGATCACCATGCTATTCCATTTGAACATAATGCGTCGACTAAGATTTGGGTATCCAAGGATTATGTAACCAATCTAAATCATCTGAGAAGACATGGGAGAGGCCCGATTGGAGGATTATGACCTCATAACAATCAACGATCCATTCTTCTGATGTGTTCTGGTGCACGAGTGGGGTAAAGTCAGGGGCGTTGGGATTAGTCTGAACATAGGGAGGAGAAAGGTGTGAATCATGATACCCAAAAATCTGGAATGCTATTGTGGGTGGTGTTACAATGAAAGATAACTATTGACCATGTTTGAAACACAATATCCTTATTGTGTTAGCATGAAATGGGGATAACAAATGAGGGTCAACCATTGACCATGTTCGAAACACGGGGCCTAACTAATAATGCTATCCATTGGTCTTCCAGAACATTGTCCCCGGATAGCAGCCAGACCATAGGCTGAGCATCCGTACTGTTAGGGGGTTCCTCTCGACATGAAAGAGGATGAGGGTCCGAATAAGGGGCATGTGAAGCCTGGAATGTGGAGCGAGGGTTTGTTTGAACAGAATCCAACACTCTTGAAACGACGCCTCCGTGGTGGGAGAACACTTGATGGACGCATCAGTCTGATCATGGATCATTCATTCTTTCAGGTAGGCCCTCTCTGATGAGGGGGATTGTTACTTCCCAATTCCATCGCGGGGCATCCCGAACTTGTTCGGGGAAAAAATGCAGTTACATAGTTACCTATGAGGGGTCCGACCACGAGGCCGAAATGGGAGAGGAATAAAATTTTATGATTCCTGGCGATGAACCTAAGGTGAAATTCCTAGGTGTCCCTTTTTATCCCATGAGGATGGGAATCCATCCACAAGTAGTTCTGGAAGCACAGTGCAGTCATAGAACAACTATGACAGGTGAAATCCTCTCTGGTAGAGGATCTGGTGCATCCCATGAACAATATGTGGCATCATTAACTTGTTTGGGGTAGAACCATAGTTTAGTGTCATGCGTTAAGGGAATATGGTCTCTTGCAGTTTAACATCATATGAGGGGATGTGAAATGGAAGAGTCCATGTAGAACGTGGTGCAGTACCTATGAAATCAATGTGAATGAGGACTTGGAGTCCAAATTACACCACGTACCCCCGGAGGAAACTCTTTAGGTCGAGGGACCAAGAGTGAGAATTAGGCTGGGCCCGAATCAGAGTGGTAGGGAATTCCTACGTACCACATGAGGATGGGAATCAAGCCATACAAAGTTCTAAGAGCATAGTTTAACGTCCTGCAGGATGATGAGAAGCCTGATCGCGTTGGTACACATCCAACCAAAACTACTAAGCCCACGTGAGCTGTGCTCAGTGTGGGAAACAAGAAGTAATAGTGGGACTTTCCCGACATAGGAAGGGGACTTTTAGGATAAAGGTAAAATCAGTGAATACTAGACCAATGATGCTAACTCATCCGTGAAGCACACCTAGACGTGTGAAGAAATAGAGCCAAGTATGTTTGAATTCCACTTGAACATGAGAGAGTGGAAATGCGTGAATCATGAAGCTTTAAATCTGGACCACAATGATGGTGGTGTGACGATGGAGGATAACTGTTAACCATGGTGGAAACTTGGTATCCACATCGCGTTAGCCTGGAATGGGGATAGGCAAATGAGGGCTGACCATTGACCGTGTTCGAAACACAGGGCCTGTCACAAATGGCATCTGAGATCCTTAGGGACGTTGGCCCGAAATGATGGGAGAGCCCTTAGGCCTAGCATCCATGGAGATCACTTAGGCCTAACATCCATGTCGTTCGAGTGTCCTTTTGGATGTGGAAGTGGATGAATATCCAAATAGCGAGCTCACAATGCTTGGACATGGAACAATAGGAATGTCCCTATGAAAATTACACACTTTGGGATCTTTGTCAAAACACATCTAAATAAGGCAACGAGATGTATTAAATAGAGGGGGTTGATCCCCTTCCCATAAAGAGTTCTTAGTTTAGGGTTGTAAAACTTGGACCATGGATGGTAGGAAACACGGGAGACTCATGGTGAGTAATTACAAGAACCTGACATGAATGAGAACTGGTGGTTCCGTCCACCACGTGTTCCATGGAGAGTTTTTCGGTCAAGGGATCGAAAATGAGATTTGAGCTTGGACTGAGGCAAAATGTGATGGCGTTCCTACATACCCCATGAGGATGGGGATCAAGCTGCACAAAGTTCTTGAAAAGGGGGCACGATGAGGTACTAGTGCCATGGAAAAAGGGGCATACGGGCAAGACCCTCACACCAAAAGAAATGGTATTTGATAAATATTGTTTTTTCGTTATGGTGAGTGGTTTTTTTGGGAATTGATAAGACTAGGAGAGCAGGCCCTGGCATCACCACAGGAATCAAGCCGTAGGAGGTGTTGACAAATGGCATGGCATATGACCAATACCCAACATGATGTCCTCTACGATGAGGTCATCAAAATGTAGTGCCATTTTTTGTCGTGCGACCAGGACGATAATATCACATTTTAGGGTCATGTGATGGGACCCATCATGCATTTTAACATCATGCAGCATAGAAGTAGCAGAGAAGATGCTAGGTGGGGAATGAGTACAGTGAAATGAAACATAACCGACGTGAATGGGGACATGATCCCACATCACATCGTATGAAATTCCGAGAGGAGAACATCGGGCCAAGGGCCCCAAATAGTGGTGAAAGGAAAGGGGTAGAACAAACTAGTTCCTAGATGAGTTGGACCTGAAAATGAGACATCCAGGTGGTCTTACATATCTCATAAGGAAGGGAATCAAGACATACATAGTTCTAGAGGTTTCCTTTTATCATCGTGCGGGATAGGGAACATGAGGGCTAATTCATACAAAGGGGTGCACGTGGGGTGGCAATTTCAAACCCAATGTGAATGAGGATATAATCTCACACCACACCAAGATTTCTCATAGTCATTGTCCAAAATATGGGACAGAAAAGAAAAATTAGCATAACTCAGTAAGGACCCAAAGACAAGAGGTCTGGGCGTTCCTACGTATTCCATGATGATGGGAATCGAGCCAAACATAGTTCTAAAGAGATATTACTCTATGGTCATAGAGCTCGGACCACGGAGGATGGAAACCTTCCATGTAAGCACATACATCAACCTGATCCCAAATCCCACGTGAGTCAAACTCAGAGTGGGAAATAAGGGTAGAAGATGTCTATTGCAACACATGGAACACACACCAAAGGGAAATCTGTGTGGAGCCCCTATCGTGGCTATGGACTATCTAACATGCAGATGTGCACTGAGGAATAGTACTAAGAGTTTTGAAGTTCTACTTGGACATGATGAGGTGGGGAAAAAGGTGAATCATGTAACCGACATTTTGGGCTTAATGGGGTTGGTGTGGTGATGGAGGATAACTATTAATCGTGGAGGAAATGGAGTATCCATATCACATTATCCTGAAGTGGGAACAACAAATGATCACCGACCGCTGTCTATATTCTCAATGCAGAATTTGTATAGATTTTTTGCCTACGAACTATGAGGGCGTTGGCCCGTAATGGTAGGAGAGCCCTTAGGCCTAGTATCTTTTCCACTCAGGGGTCCCTCTGGGTGTGAATGGTGACGGAAGCCCTAATGAAGAGAAACACAAATCCTGAAAAGCGAATGGAGGCATGTCCAAGAAGAGTCTGACATTCTAGGTACTAAACCAGAGTACCCTTAAGAACAATGGTGAACTGCCATAGAGGGTTGACGAAGGTGTCCAGGAAGGAGAGGGTAGGTGAAGGGGCCGAGGTGAAATGGATATTTCTGAGAGATGGGGCTGGACCTGAAGTCTAGACATTTAGGAGGACCTACATATCTCATAAGGATGGGAATCAAGCCATACATAGTTCTTGAAGATACCTAGGGGGTAAGATACCCTAATGAGGAAGTGCATGTCCTGACGAATAAACTGACATGAGTGAGGAAATAATCTCACACTACACCGCACAATCCCCAAAGAGAGAACTTGGGCTAGGGGCCCGAAAAGGACAAGGGGCCTGATGCTGTGGCTCGGTTAGGAAGGCCTGAACAGATCGCAGTGTAATGTCTTGTAGTGAGGACGAGGATAGAATAAGGTGTCTCCTCTGGGGATGAGGACGACATGGTGAGAAACCCGATGTGAATGAAGACATAATCACATACCACACTGCAGAATCCCATGAGAGACAACCTGGGCCAGGGCTCTGAAAAGGCCAAGGGGCCTTGGTCAAGAAGGCCTGACCAGCTTGCAGTTTAACGTCATACATGGAGGACGAGGAGGGGAGTAGGATTCCACAAACAAGGGAGGTTTATGGCACAGCAAATAACCCGATGTGAATGAGGAAATAATCTCAAACCACACCGCATAATCCCCTAAGATAGAACTTGGGCCACGAGAACGAAAAGACCAAGGGGCCTGAGGCTAGGCCTCAATCAGGAAGGCCTGACCAGCTCACAGTTTAACATATTGAAGTGAGGACAAGGACTAGAGGCCCAAGAAGGCCAAGGTTCCTTTATTCGGAAGGCCTGACCTACTTTCAGTTTAATATCTTCTAGTGATGACAAGGGATGGGGGCCCAAGAAGGCAAAGGGGCCTTGTTCAGGAAGGCCTGACCGGCTTGCAGTTTAACGTCTTGCAGTGAGGATGAGGGCCAGGGGCCCAAGAAGCCAAGGGGCCGTTGTCAGAAAGGCTTGACTAGATTGCAGTATAACATCTTGCAGTAAGGACGAGGGCCGAGGGCCTGAGAAGGCCAAGGGGCCTTGATCAAGAAGTCCTGACCAGATTGTAGTTTAACGACTTGCTATATGGATGAGAGGATAAGGGGTATCATCTGGGAATTTTTATGGAAATTCAAGAAAACCGACATGGATGAGGATATAATCCCATACCACACCGCACAAATACCATGAGAGACAACCTAGATCAGTGCCCCGAAGAGGCCAAGGGGCCTGACGGTTGGCATCGCCCTGTGGAAGTTCATCGCTTGGAGATACAACGGGGCAGAATGAACCACTACACTCAATGTTTGGGACATATTGGGGTGGACCTAAAGATCCAGGAAAGCTGTTGACAATGTTCAAAACACAGCATTAGGAGAAACAAATGTGCATCGATCGCTGACCATGTTCGAAACAAATGATTTGTATCAATTTTTTGTTTGAAATCCTCGAAGGCGTTGGCCCGAAGCTATAAGAGAGATACCTTAGGCCTAGCATTCATACAATTAAGGGGCCCTACCATACGGGGACGGTGGCTAAATCCTAGTCAAAGATTGGGTGAGGCATATATGTACCCATATATGAAAGAGGAAAACATATCCAGGGAGCGGGACGTACGACCAGATCGAGTTTAGCTCGACGTGAATTGGGAAAAGAGTTTGCACCCTGCCATATGTCTTGACCTGAGGGAAAGATTTTGGTTTTTGGGTTGGGCCAATGGATGGAATGTCCGGGCGTTCTTACGTATCCCATAAGGATGGGAATCAAGCCACACGTAGTTCTAGAAGGCCATGCAGTTTAACGTCGTGCAGTGAAGATGTGGGAGGATTGAAGAACAGAAGTGGGCATAAGTTGAGACCCTTATAATTCATGTATGAGTGGGGCTATGGAATCCTACACCATATCATGCGAGGATAATCTGAGATAACTATACCCAGGGGGGATAGTCGAAGATAAGAGCTTGGGGATTTTCTCAAAATGAACAGTTTGAGCATTCCTACATATCTCATAAGGATGGGAATCAAGCCACACATAGTTATAAAAATTCAGTTTAATGTCATGTAGGACGCCGAATAGTTTAAAGTCATGCAGTACTGTCCAGTTTAAGGTCATGCAGGACCGTACAATTAAAGGTCATGTTGGACCATCCAGGTTAAGGTCATGCAGGACCATCGTGCAGTTTAGGGGACCGTCCAGTTTAAGTTAATGCAGGAACATACAGTTTAAGGTCGTGTAGAACCGTGCAGTTTAAGGCCGTGCAGGACCGTCGTGCAGTTTAGGATCATGTGGGAGAGTCCAGTTTAAGGTAATGCAGTATCCTATAGTTTAAGGTCGTGCATGACTATATAGTTTATGGTCGTGCAGGAACGTCGTGCAATTTAGGGTCATGTGGGACCGTCCAGTTTAAGGTCATGTAGTATCATACAGTTTAAGGTCATGCAGGACCATACAGTTTAAGGTCATACAGGACCGTCGTGCAGTTTAGGGTCATGCGGGACCGTCCAATTTAAGGTCATGTTGGACCATACAGTTTAAGGTCGTGCATGACCATATAGTTCAAGGTCGTTCAGGACTGTCATGCAGTTTAGGGTCATGTGGGACTGTCCAATTTAAGGCCATGTAGGACCATACAGTTTAAGGTTGTGCAGGACTGTACAGTTTAAGTTCGTGCAGGATAGTCATGTAGTTTAGGGTCATGCGGGACTGGCAGTGCTTAGGAAAAATATTTCTTGATGAATTTGGAATTGGTGGGAAGAAGTATGCGCTCACCATCCATGGTCACCAAGGAGTATGATCCATTGGGGTAAACCCTGTGGACTATGTATGGTCTTTCCCATATGGGCTCCAACTTGGGCTATTTCCTGTCGGGGATCATTGGTTCTCGGGGGGCCAATACCTGGTCGCCATGTAGAAAAGAGGGAAGGTGAACCTTCTTGTTGAATGCTCTAGCTATCTTATTCTACTATCGTTACAGATTATGCAGGGCACATATCCTACTCTCATCAATTGCTTACAATTCAGCTAGACGGATTTCAGCCACCTTATCTAGTGCCTTCTGTTCATAGACTACAGTGCGTAACGATGGCAGCTAGATCTTGATGGGAAGGACGGCTTCGGCCCCATACACTAGAGAATATGGGGTCACCTGGGTGGAATTGCGAGTCATCGTTCGATAATCCCAGAGGGAGTTGGGGAGATTTTTCGGCAAACTCTTCTTATTCTAGCAAACAATTTTCTTCAAAATTCTAGATAGGGTTTTGTTGAACGCCTCGATCTGCCCATTTTTCCTACGCGTGACAGCGGGAGGTTTGGTTGGAGCGAATGTTGTACTTGGCATAAAATTTATTCATCTAAGCTACTCAAAAGTTGGCGTCGTTATCAGTGAGGATATTTTGAGGGACTCCAAATCGGTAGATGATGTTGGAGCTCACAAAATAGAAAATGGATCGGGCCTTGAATTCCTTGAGTGGGACTGCCTCTGCCTATTTGGAGAAGAAATCTGTATCGGTCAAGATGATCCTGCACTGGAGAGCTGTCGCCGGTGGGTATGGGCCCATGACATCAATCCCCCACACCGCGAAGGTCCAATATTACTTGGTAGAGTGGAGAGGTTCCGGAGTCTGATGCAAGAAATTAACATGAACATGGAACACATGAAATCTCATGGAAAACTCGATACAATCGTGGATCATAGAGGGCCAGAAGTACCCCAGTCTCCATATCTGATGGGACAGCTTCGGCCCAGCATGGTGGGCACCACAAGAACTGGTATGAACCTCTTGCATGAACCGAGAAATCTCGACTCCTTGAGTGAAACGGAGGAGAAAACCATCAAAACTATGCTTGTAGAGGATCTGCTCAAGGCTGGGACCACTCTGGAGGGTAAAATGCAGCAAGAGGCGTCAGATTCCCTCGTGCTCAGCCTCATCAGACGGGAGGCAACCATTTTGGAGATACTTGAAAAATGGTGCTCTCTAGTTGGGAGTCGTTTCAACCACTACATCAGAATAACCTGGGGCTCCTGATGTGGAGGATCTGGCGGAAAGATGGTTTACTCGAAGGTCATTGTCATTCTTTGGGGTGATGGGAGAAATGACCCTCTGGTGTGCCACATGTATAATCATATCATCCTGCTCAGGTTCTGCAAGTGATGCAGCTAAGATATCCAAAGCGTCCGCTCGACCATTTTGTGATTGAGGGACATGGGTAACCTTTGGTCGAGGAGTGAACTAGGTGATTAGATGGAGTGTGTACTCCAACAATGGCACGATCTCGGGCTTCCTGAAAACATAGTATCCATTTACTTTCTTGATGACTAGCTCGAAATCCCCTTTCACATGAAAATGGGGCACATCGATCTCGATGTCTAGCTCGAGGCCAGTGATGAGAGCCTGATACTCTGCATCGTTGTGGGTACAGCCCTCTGACAATAGGAACAAGTATGGCAGAATGGCCTGCGCCGAGGTAATGAAGACGATACCCCGACCCACTCAGTTGATCCTAGGATCATTGAGCCTTCTACCGGTGGGACTGCGGGAGGCACCGTCGAAGTGCATTTTCCAACACGGGATGACATGGTCGACTGAGAGGATTGCCTCATCTGAAAAATCTAGGTCCAATGATTGATCCATGGATGCTGGATGGGTCACTAGGAAGTCTGCCAACGCCTTCCCCTTGATGGACTTATAGGGAACAAACCTGATGTCAAACTGCTGGAGAATCACCGCCCACTGTTCTAGTCAGTCAGTCAACATGGGGCGGTTCAGGATGTACTTCAGCGGGTCTACCCGAGAGACCAACTGTACCTCGTGGTGCTGCAGGTAATGTCATAACTTCTGTATAGAAAATACGAGTGCAAGAAATCTCTTCTCAATAGGGTATTGTCTAGTATCCATATCGAGGAGCATGTGGATGAGATAGTAGAGGCTATTCATTATCCCCTCATTATTCTTCTGGGCTATAAGGGCGTCGAGAGACCGATCCAGGGCAGCAACATAGAGAATCAGCGACTTCCTGAAGATGGGTGGAATCAGGGCCGGAGGCTTGAGTAGATACTGCTTGACTTCCTCTAATGTGGTTTGACACTCTTCATCCCATTCAAAAGTGGTTCCCTTCTTCATGAGCCAAGAAATGGGCTTACACTTTCCAGCCAGGTTCGCGATGAATCATCGTATGTAGGCTTTGTGGCCTTAAAAACCTCAATGATATCGAATATTTCTCAGGGGAGGCATCTACCTGATGGGCTTGATCCTCTCGGGGTCAATCTCGATGCATCGGTACATAACATCAATGCCAAGAAACTTCCAAGAAGTAACCCTGAAGTCACACTTCAACGGGCTCATCTTCATGTTGCAGGAATGGAGGAAACCGAACACTTTCTCAAGGTTCTTGAGATGGTCCTGGAGCCGGTGAGATTTGACCAACCGATCGTCCACATAACATTCCACCAACGTTCCCATGATCGTCTTTAATATGTGATGCATGGCCCGCTGATAGGTGGAACCTGCATTTTTTAGGCCGAAGGGTATAACCTGGTAAAAAAAGTACCTTGGGGGGGTGGGCTGTAAAGTGGTGGAATCCTCGTCTTTAGGGGCCATTCAGATCTTCTTGTATCCAGAGTACCCATCCATGAAAGAGAGGGAATGGAACCCAACCATACCATCAATCAACAATTCCTTCATAGGGAGGGGAAAATAATCTTTTGGACAGTGGTGATTGAGATCACAGAAGTCGATACCGACTCTGATCTACCTGTTCTTCTTCCTGACTGGCACAATATTGGCTAGTGACTTGGGGTACTAGAATTCCTTGACGAAGTTGGTTCTGATGAGATTGTCAACTTTGGCCTCAACTATTGTACCATGATAAGGGTGCATCTTACTGAGAGGCTTCTTGAATCTGTGATGGTTTGTTGAGAGACCAAGGCGGAAGACAACTACATGGGGATCTAGTCATGGCATCTCGCTGTAACTCCAGTAGAACACGTCATGGTGCTGTATAAGGAAGTTAATGTACCACTATTGCTCCTTGAGGGAAATGGAGGAACTAATAAATGTGGTTCTGGGATCTACCTCACTACAATGTTTCACTTGTACCAGTTTGTCGACCATTGTAGAGACACCTTCTCCAAAGAAAGGGGGAGCATCCTCTAGATCCTCTTCTCCACTTGTGGTGGGATCTTCTGTAGGGGGAGTCACTTCTGAGCCACCAGACTATGATGGGAGGTTGGTTCCCTCTTGAGCAGTAGTGTTCATCACATCAGGAGGATCATGTGACACTGATACCATAGTAATAAAGGCAGTTGATCCAATCTCGTCTGGTCTTTGGCCCAGAGGTCCATGCTTGATGATGTCAAAGAAATAGTGGTGCTTCGACTTGAGCCAGTTAATCCAATCCTGGAAAAACAGACATGAATGACGTACTATAGTTTCCATGGGGTGGACATCCCCATAACATAAAAAGGATGGAGGTTCTGGGATCTCCCAAGCCTAGTTGGTGTAGGAGTATGAGGTGATTTTTCATCGTCGATTGGACCTGGGAATATGCCTTCTTCTTGTACCTGAAACTACAAAACACCACCCCATGTTGGGGGTCATGGCCTCCAATAGATGTATTGGGAAGACATAGGTTGTATACAAACCTACACAGGGATCACTTGTGACTGGGGCAGGTTCAACCTCACTTTCCAGAATCTGTTTATCCTTGATCTTGTAATAGTCAGCATCCAGATAACGAGCTTTAGAATAGGATAAAGGAGATGCATCACCTTGGAGTACGCCTACTCGACCATTAAGGGAGTATTTGAGGCATTGGTGATATGATGAAGGGATTACTGCATGAAGGTAGATCCACAGCCTGCCCATCATTGCATTGTACACGGTGTCTTAGGAGACAACCATGAATTCAGTACTTGAAACTAGGCCACCGAATTGGTTTTTCAAATAGATCTTTCGGAATGAGGTCTTCTCGGTCTTGTCGTATCCTTGTATTCTTCGATCGGAGGGAGTTAAATCATCCTCAGACAATCCCAACTTCTGTAGTGTCTGAGTTGGGATTAGGTTAATCCTGGAACCCGTGTCAACAAGACAGTGGCGTACTTCCATGCCATTGAACTGGCCAGTGGTGTACAATGGACAAATGTACCCCTATATGGGAGGGACTTCGTCTTCACTAAAGTATGAGATATCTTCCTGGCACTCGGAATTCTCAATTGCCTCAGCGTGGAAGGGTTCTACAGCTGCTAGCTCCATCTCAAACTGGAGGGGGGTCTTTAGGGCCTCGGCAAGTGCCTCACACATGTCTGAAGATAGGAAAAGAGCCTCAAGTATATAAATCCCCATAGGGATGTTGATAATGTTCTTGAGGACATAATACTTCCATGCCAAGTGTGATCTCTTGATTACAAGAGGTTGCTCTGCGATTGGAGGCACGACAGGCCCTGCTGGCTGGACAGACGGCTAGCTAGTGTTAGGTTCACCCCATTTCTCACTAGTCGAGGCCTGAAGAGTAGCTGTCGGATGAGGAATAAACTACTGATATTGTCTTGTAGTAGGGTGAGACAAGCCGCGGTATGGACAAGGCAGCTCTACCTGATCTAGTAGCACAAACGGCGGTGGGGGTAGTTCTGAGGCCACCAGATGTGGCGGTTGCGCGTGCTGAGCTCTACGATGGGCCTGCTGTCTGGTCTCAATGGCATGCACGTCCTGGATGAAAGCACCATATTATGTTCCTTTAAAACTCATATGGACACAGTTCCACCGACGTTGGCGTCGGCTGGGGATGTTGGAGAGGTTCGCCTGGTGTTCCCCCTCATCAGGAGTCATATAGGGATTTACCAACCCGACGGTATTAACCAAAGTGTACCCTTGACTGTCACTTGATGAATCATCCACCACTATTCTGATTCTCAGAGGGATCCCCATCTCAGTGGTCATGAAGTCACCGAGAGTTCGGTATGAGGAAAACATTGGTGGAGCGTGCTGCTTCTTCTTGCGCCATCGATGCATGCTCTTCTGGGAAGAGGCCGACTGATATAATGACGCAGATGTGCTAGCCATTGCTTCTAAAGGCACTGTATAATTAATTCAAGCCCGAATAATACCATGGGTGCGGGTGACAGTTTTACGAGCAATCCAGTCGTCTTACTTCTGGGATCCGTGGCTCGGAACCCGCTTCCACTGACTTCCATCATCGCTATCGCTTTCTGACCTCACAAAGACAACCGCCACTTGTGCCGAGGAAGGTCCCAGCTTGACTATGTTGTTATTGACCAGGTCTTGGAGCCAGTATTTAAACACATAGCACTAATTAAGTGTGTGCCCTAGAATTTGATCATAGGGGCAGTAGTTGGGGTGATTGGTGAGATTCGCCTCTACCTGCCTTCTACACTCAGGTTAGCGCACAATCCCCTCTAGGGCACTATGGATGTAACCAGGGACCTAATCCTCCCTGAATGAGTATGTCTGGTGTCTTTTCTCTAGATAGGAGGATCTAGGAGCCTGGACCTAATGAGGGGCCGGATGGGCCTGTCGAGGACGCGGAGCCTACTTATCTCTCCTAGGTGGCGGTGGCGCGTTGCGCGGGGGAACCTACCATTTCTGAGGTGGTCACCACTAGGCAGGAGGCTGTGCCTTAGGTGGAGGGCCTCTGCGAGGTTGCGGAGACGGTGCTACTGGCAAAAATTATACCTTCCTGGGGGATTCTATTGGGGCCATGGCATTAGTCTTAGCTCTGGAATCCCTCTTTTCTAGGATCACAGGGGGCAGCAGACGTGCCTGACTAGCATGTTGCAGAGGTTCTGTGAGGCGATAGGCCCTATCTTAGAAGTCTCGGAACCCTCCAGGGTAGTTCTGAGTCATCAGAGAAGAATCCAGTTCTATTTTTACTTTGACCACGCACATTGTCAGCAATGTTTCCTGAGTTAGTGGAATGTCGAGGGAGTATGTGAGCCCCTTCCACCGAGCGATGTAGTCAGCGACTCGCTCATCGGGCCATTTCTTGTACCTGAAGGGGTCTGTGATACTGGTCTTTCATGTGGTGGAGCTGAACTGGTATATGAATTTCCATCAAAGATCCTCCCATCCAGTCACCGATCTAATGGGGAGCTGGTTGTACCAGACAAACACAGGGCCTTCCAATGTCTGTACAAAACATCTGTGTTTGGCGGCTTCCTATTGTGCTGGAGTTCCCATCATGGGGCCACACCTAGAGGAAATGTGGGCCAGGTGCTATGGCGGGTCCCCCGTCCCATTAATGGGAGAAAAAGTGGGATTTTCAAAACCTAGGGGTGTGGGCATATCATCTACCCATGTTGGATATGGCTTGCCATCTGGTGGGATGCCACCTACCACATTTCCAACGTCTCAAGGCGGGTGATGAGTGCCGCCATTGGATTGTCCAGGAGGGGGTCCCTGTCTTACTAGGGATCCCTAACCATGAGTGTGTTGTCGGGCTCTATGACATGGTAGACAGGTTCAGCAGCTCGTGGAGCGACTGTTGGAATGGCCTACGGGGCAGCTGGGGGAACCCGGGCGGGATTCCTCCGATTGTCGTGCTGTTCGGGAGGGTTTGGTGAGACGTATCATGCCCTCTTGCGGTGAGTTACAAACTCAACCCTGTCTGCAAGAGCAGTATGACCAGGGTTGCCTAGAGGAATCTCGCTGGGGGCGGGGGAGTTTTTTATGCCCCTGCTTCCCCTGACAAGGATTTCCATAGTCGGTCTGTTGCTCTATAGCACGTTTGGCCAGAAGTTCGTCGACCATCCTCTTCTGCTCAGCAAGTTTCTGGTGCAACGTGGCCTTCTTGGGGTCTTCCTCCATCATCTACACTAAGGCGGATGGGTCAGAGTGCTTGACATCTCTGACATGCTCTTTACCCTTACCTGCATTCTGACAGAGTACCAACGACTCGTTGGGTGTAGGGAGACCTAGGAGGTTCCTCTACTGGCGATTAATCCTCCCTGATGGGTCAAACAGTGGTCGCACATCCTCAGGGGGTAAGTCTCCATCAAGAAATACTAGATCGTCCTCCCTGTCCACGACATCAGCCATATGGAACGTGACCCTTCCCGGGGGAATGTCCTCAATATCGCATACTGATTAGGGCCACCATCGAATAGGGATGAAGAGGAGGAAATCATACTTCCCCAATCCACGAACATTCACATAGGGGGTAGTCTCCATGAGGATTTTTTTGGAGTACCCTGAAACTCTGAACGCAATTTTGTTGGAGGGTCCTCTGGCGACCTGGTGAATCATGGTGCTGGGTCACGGGGAGTGCGTGAAAATCGACTAGAGGGAATTGCTCACCTATTTCCTCAAAATGCACATGGATATTATGGTACACTACCCGATGATAAAAAATATGGAAGTGCATTGCCCATAGGGTTTGGTGGAATCACTCAACTTCCTCTGGGGTGAGGGAGTCTGGCACATAGAAGTTCGATGATCTCGCTGTCCAGAACATCTCCGGGAAGTGATCCACAGCAAGAATGTTCCAAAAGCTCCTAGGCTCGGATTCAGGGTCTTTACCTATATTTCCCCACTCGCCAATCAGGGATGGCTAAGGAAACGGTAGTGGTACTGAAGTGGACTGCTGAGACAGTAAACTGGGTGGTGCAGAATACGACGAATGAGCCGACTGGCCACCGAATTTCAGGCTAACCTCCGAGGAGTGTGGCGATCTGACCACAATGTCACGATACGATGGGATGATAGCCACAACTTCTGGTGCAGGGATCACCGATACCGGCGATGGTTCATGTTGTTTCTCAACCACCATCGATCCCCAAGATAGCTATCCCTGATCTCTGGTCGATGTAGAGGGAGTTTCTAGTGATTATGGTGGTGACTGCACGACCGGAACCTGTGGGACTACCAAAATTTCTTCCTCCTAGATGTACCTACGAAGAGAGGCGTGAATCCAGTTGACTTCACACTTTGGAAGGATGATACGGATATGCCCTGTTCCTACCTCGGTCCATGACATAGAGGACTGAGGGGAGGGTTCCACCGCTGATTTTACCTCTACTTCAGAATCCAAGAAATAGACCGGTTTGATCTCAGTATGAAGCTTTTCGTTATTCTTCTTGCGGCTGTGATGACCCACCTTCCTACCTCAGGATGGCTCTTTGGGATTGGGAAAATTCCCGGCATGAGAAAGTCATTCAGCCGTTCTAGTACTAGGGTGGGGAGTACCTCCACCTGAGTGGGCTGGGGTGCGAGGAGCACTGGGGAAGATGTCAAAGGGGACACATGGAGGACCTCCATGCTAGATTATGGTATGGGTGGGACACCTTCTAGAACTTATGAGAGCATGGGTAGGACCTCCATGTCGGTTTCCCTTGGGAATGTCAGTGTGAGGAAGGTCCCTGTGCCTACTCGACTGAACATGGGTAGGACCTCCATGTTGGGTGTTGGTGAGGTGAAGTTGATCTCCAACCCTATGGTTGATAGGAAAAATAGGACCTTCATCGGCTGCTACAATGACGTGAGGAGGGTCCCCACATCAGAGAGTGTCTGGATGTGTACCGCCCCCACCCCGGCAGTCCGTGGTAGAAGAGATGGCTCCGTATCTAGTGTAACGAGCACAGGAGAGGGTCCCATATGAGGTGTTGCCACCATGGGGAAGGCCCTCATTCAGGTCGAAGGTGGCATGGGGCATACCTATGAACTAGGCTTGGGAGTGGGAAAGGCCAGCATCGTCCACAATGATTTCACTGGGAGGGCCCCTGTAGTGGGTGGAATTGCTGCGAGTTAGTCTGTGGTGGCCACTACCAATGCTTGCAACCAAGATAGTCAACCCAGCTTACCCGTGGGGTTGTTGGGGCCTCGATCCGGGTCAGGCATATAGATGCCCCTGGTCAGTGTATACAGGTGGATGATTATGCACGTTGGCAGTGTGTTGGGCCATAGTAGCCACTGATGTTAACACCCCTTGATGGGCGTCCTCCTCAACCTGTTCCCGACGTAGGTGTCAGGTCGGTGGGGTCAGTACCAGTAGTGTAGGTAGGTAGTCTACCTGGTATTCAGCTCGGGGAACTGTGTGGCGGCATTGGCACGGCCTGGTGGGGGCCCTCATTGCGAACCCCTGGGACAGAACTCTGGTCGGGTGGACCCGGACATCCCCTACCTCATCGGCATAGGGAATGGAGTTTTCTAGGTGTTCCATGGAGAGGCCCTCGAAATGATTGAATGTTGGATTGGGGAGCAGCGGATCCCTGTGCGGCTCTCGGAGGCGGCGTTGACGAAGAGGCATAGACGCCTCTATGTCCAGACAGGCCATGTCCCTCGTTGGGATGACCCCCTCCTCCTTGTACCTATGTAAATGGTCATTTTTTTACTATGAGTTGGATAATCTATGTTGGGAAGAGGGGGTGTGGGCACCCAGTAGTCATGGCAGTCGAGGCCATCGTAGAAGAGGAGAACCGCACGGGGTAGCCGCGTTGAGATTTCCCCTGCCCATGCGTCGGTGGGCAGGAGGTGATCAGGTTTTGGATATAGCAACTAGGTTCCTCGAGGCCGGGAGACCAGATCATTAGTACTGTCAAAAAAATAAATTGAAACCCAGTTCCCCAAGGCCATTCCGTCTTCCATGGTCGGTTAGCGGGATCCACGCTGACAACATCGCAGATCGAGATACACAACATTTGCCTTCCCAAACTTATGGTGAGTTTCACAGCAGGCCCGCTATTTTTATGGTAGGACCCAGCACCAGATTTCTGAATCTGGTGAAACGTCACTCTACTGATGTATCGAGAGCTACTAATCTCCACATTGAGGAGAAGAAATTCATGTCAGATTCACAATTTCTGTTTCAAACTCTTTCTCTAGGGTGCGCGCATCCGTCTATGGAGGACACACAGCTGTTTCCCCGCATTCCCGCTTTCCAAAGGTGGTGGAATTCTCTCCTTATTCAGGTATGTCTGCTCCTTGATCGAAATGGGATGATGAGATGTTGGTTCTTCCTTCCATGGATTCCTACTCAGAATTCATCACCTAGTCTGGGTCTCTCTCATAGATTTAATATGTTGTTCATGAAACTATTCCCAGTTCCATATTTTCATGGACCCCAGTTAATTATGCTGCTTCTGTCAGGACATTACAAAGGGTCCAGTCAGGGAAACAACCTTCATTTGGGGGATTAGTTATGTTGTGGCATCACTGGTGTGTCTGGATGCTAGGGAATTAGAGTGTCTATCTTTTGTTCCTTATTATCGGGCTTCTCGAGGGTGCGGAAGCCCCAGGCATCCCAAATCGGAAGCGGGGAATCATATTCCATGGGTAAGTATCTGAGGTTTTCCTCAGTTTCCCATGTTCAACACAGGGTATGCCGCAAGTTTAACATCCAGCAGAGATGGATCAGGCTGATTAGAACACTAGCTAGAGTAGATCAGATTGAAGAACCCCCTTGAGGGAACACCGATATTGGGGCCAACACATGGGAAGCTTCCTGAGTACTGTGGAGGGGAACAAGGAGGGCATGATCTCACCGGGATGTGGCAATCCGGGTAAGGATCAGGATGGATGATGAATTTGGTCTTGAGCCTCGAATAGAATTCCTACGTACCATGCCTTAACATGGATCAATGTTCCTGTAGTTCAGGTTGGGTTTGTCAGCGAATCGACGTGAAAGTGAACCTTGGGGTCCACTGGTGGTGGCATTGAACATCATGAGGCTTTCTATTTACCATTCCATGACATGGATCAAAGTCCCCATAGTGTGGGATAAAAAGGGGCTATTAAATCGATGTGAAGGGGTGTCGGAAGAGTTCAATGGTGGGTCACAATGGCTTACCGCTGAATTGGGATACAATTTAACGTCATGTGGGACGGGGGCGTGTTGTATAACCAACTTGAATGGAGGGACCTTCATCCAAATGGTTTTGGTCTTGAACCTCGTGAAGGCTTCCTACGTACCATACCTTGACATGGATCAAAGTCCACGTAGTTTGGGAGGGGTTTCGGTAAACTAACGTGAAGATGGACCTTGGTCTGATGGGTTTTGGGATTGACCCTCGTGTGGCTTCCTACATACCATGCCTTGAAATGGATCAAAGTCCACATAGTTTTGGAGGGACGATGGGATGCCCGAGTAGGAGGCCCGTGAGAATGGACTCATGGATGGGACCTAGAGGAAGTGGAACCTCCGGGTAGGGGAATGACCTTCCCGAGACACATAGGCTCAAGGAAGAGATCAAGATGAGACATGAGTGATGTGATTAAGCCTCAGGGAGGCTTCCCATGTATCCCTATGGCATGGAATCAAAGACCACATACTTCATCTGATGACAGCTTACTGCCGAATAAGATGACAATGGCTTACCGCTGAATTTGGTGACAACACCTTACCACTAAATGGAGTTCCATAGTTTAACATCGTGTGGGATGGGGGTGAACCAACATGAAGGTAGTCGGAATGACCAGGTGGTGGGCTTGAACCTCATGGAGGCTTCCTACGTACCATGCCTTGACAATGATCAAAGTCCACATAGTTCAGGATGTATGCCGGTGAACTGACGTGAAGAAGGGACCTTGGTCCAATTGGTGTTGGGCTTGATCCTTGTGGAGGCTTCCTATGTACGATGCTTTGAAATGGATCAAAATACATGTAGTTCGGGATAGGTCACAATGGATTACCGCTGGATTGCAATGCAGTTTAACGTCATATAGGATGGGGGCATTTGGGGCTCACGCTCTGAGGCAACCCATGGTGTGTCATGGTCGGTTCTCACTCTAAGCTCGTGGGAGTCATGATCAGTGTGAGAAACAAGAGGTTGTTGTGACCTGACAATCACTCCGCAAAGGGTGCGTCCGTGGGAAGCGAAGAGGGGCATACATGTTTGGCGACCCACGGAGAGAAAGATTGGGACTTACTATAGGATGAAGGCCCGATGGAGACAAAGACCAACGGGAGAGGGAAAGGGTGACAAGAAACCCTGTCCTTATCTCACCTCTTGGTCCTTAGCACTGAGGAAGTGAGGAGGAGTAGGGATACTACCTCCTGCAAGAACGGTTAGGGGATTACAGAACGCTGGATGCCCTTCCCCGCGGACAAACGTCACTCCCAGAAGGGGGATATTATCCCATGCGGAGACCAGGGGGCATGGAGAATGTCCAAGGTGGGGACACCCCGTGTGAGAGGCACGAGGTGAGGTCACAGTTTAACGTCATGTGTTGAGGACGAGGGTTCTTGGCAGTTTAACATCCTGCAGCTCAGACAAAGTGGGATCACTCCACACCCCTATGACTTACTTAACCAGTACCCTCTACTCCTGGTGGGAGGGAATGCACCGACAATGTCGTACTAAAAGGGTGTTGCAGAGCGAACCATCGAGGGGTCCACGTTAGCTTAAAAATGTGAAGAAGCAATATCCATTAGCGTGCCTATGTGAAGAAGCATTAGGCGGAGCAACGCTAAATGCAGTAAATTCCAAGGGACTATGAAGTCACTTCGTGCAAACCTAGAGGGTCACACGGGAAAAGGAATTGCCCAGCAGAGGAGTCCATAGGCAGGGGCCTTGCGCAGCTCGGTTACTCTACATGGTAAAGGACACTGGCGAAGGGTTGTGCTTCGTGAAGTGGGGATGACTTAGCCATAGCATGTGGTAGAGGTGCAAGTTGGAGGTGCTTCATGAAGTGGAATGGTGTTGGCAGAGCACTACCTCACGGAGCATAGGCGCCTCGTGAAGTGAAGTGTCGTGAAGTAAGGTTCTTCACAAAGTACAGTGATCCTGCCTTGGAATGTGGATCACATGTATGTGAGGGGTTCTTCGCGAAGCATAAATGCTCCATGACAACCCAGGTCCCCTTTGGGATCCCCTTCTTTCACGAAGGCCATTAGGCTTTGCGAAAGGCATCCCTCTCAGAAGAGGGGGTCCTAACGAGACAAGGTGGAGGCATCTCAGGAAGCAAAAATACCTCTCATAGCTCATGATTTGCAGAGAAAAGGGTGCTATGCGATTTGGGAGCTGAGAAGCCGAAATGTCGGATTTTCCATCCTGAGGGCTCAGGGGGAGCTCGGTATTTATAGTCAAGAGGCGCCACGAAGTAGAGCTTACACAACACGAAGATGGATTTGGTTTCTTCGCGGCGGGTCACGAATGTCACAGGAGTTCATGGAGGGTTCCGCATCCTTTTCTTCATGGAGGGCTCGTGAATTTCATGGGTGTTCGCGGAGGATTCCACCTCCTTTGCATCACGGTGGGCTCGTGAACGTCACGAGCATTCGCAGAGGTTTCTGCCTCCTTTTCTTCGTGGCAGACTCGCAAATGTCACAGTCGTTTGTAAGGGGTTCCGCCTCCTTCACTTCGTAGCGGCTGTGTTTCTTGGTGGGACTCTACGAAGTGGCTTCGCACGGCCGGCCGCAGGGCCACTTTCTCTTCTTTCTTTTATTCTAACATTTTGGCACCAGTAATAACATAAAAACATTTTGAAATTATATAATCATTAATGTAAATAAAAAATTCAAAATAACATATTATTTACATTTAACAACTAATTTTATCAAGTTTTACATAAAATATTATATTACAGTATGTGAAAATGTTATCATTTGTAATTTTATGATAACATGAACATGAATCATACATTTATAACCAATAAATTTAAATTAAATAATTACCAAGATGATATTAAAATATGATTTTTAACAAATGGATGTGTTTTTTATATAAAACTATATAATTAAAAATGATAATGTATATAATAAATGATATGTTTGTATATAAATAATGGAAGATAAAATTATAGAAACACTTAGGCTGATAGAAGGTGATACAGCCTTATCACCCTTCGATCTTGGGCTCGATCACGATGGTCATGCTAGAATTGATAGGTTGATACTAGAACTATGAGCTATTATTTTTATAAAACCATATTAATAAATGAATTTACATTTTCCTTTAAACATATATAAATGAATAAAATAGGTGATAAATAATTGGTTTATTAAAATAATGGCATTTATTTAGAACATTTTTTTTATATTTCTAAAAAAATATTCATTGGTTAATCAGGATGTTGAATTCTACCCCTTAAAGAAATTTCATCCGTGAAATTTCACCCATTGATAATCACATACTAAACAGAAATGTTCTATTAACTATTTTCTATAGTAAGGAAACATTATAATTACCTTATATATGTTGATCTAATAGGGACATACTAGTTATACATTACATAGTTATCTTATGAAATTGGACAACTACCTAGGGATCTATACCCAAATTTTATAAATCCTAATTCCCAAAAATAACCATACTCACTTTTCATACAAACACGAGTCTCATTAAATTCCCTATGAGGTAAATCCCAATATTGATTTTGGGTGATGACATAGTTGGTTATTAAAATAGTAATCATTTATAGATAATGGGATAAACATAATTAATTCATAATCAACAATAACATTTTTCATTTCATTTAATCAAGATATATTTTCCAAATATCCTATAGTTTTCTTGGCTTCATATTTTTCTAACAATTTTATTCTAAATATTGTTTCTAAGGCTTCTACTAATCTATACTCTGATACCAAATGTAACAAATACGAATCCAGTAGCCTAGAGGGGTGGTTTTTTTATTATGTCAGTATATAGATTAAAATATTGAAGATCATAAATTATAGTATACTTTGGAAACTAGATACAGAAATGATTTTTACATTAGTTTGAAACTAAAATAACATCATCTTAATACAATAATAACATTATTAAACTTATCGCAATACATTTCCCTTATATATTACTATTCAGGATTTCATGGGGAAATAGTAAACAATAGAAAGTGGTAATATTATATGAATAGTAGGGGGATATAGTACAATGGAAGCTATTATAAATAAAATATAATGGAATTTATAATTAAAATAATCTATTCCATAAAAATTAAAATTTAGAGAATAAAAAAATCAATGGAAAACATTAAAATAAATTGATTACTGGATGACAATATTTAAACAAGATACTAAGGGATTTGAAAACCGTTATATTATGAATAAATAAATCTAAATTTTCCATATCAAATGAATCAAAGAGAATAAAAAATCTCGAGCCAATATAACAATGAATAATTGATCATATTGTAAATAAATTACATAATTCTGAACATCTTAAATATTTCGTAAAATCATTACTCAAATTCATATTACATAAAAGGTAAGAAAACAATTACCTTATATATTTAATATGAAGAGAGAAATTAGTGCACTGAGGGAATTAATAATACTAGTACCCACCCTTCACAAAAATTTCCAATGCAATCTATCAGAAATTGAACATTTTTAGGGAATAGTTTTAATGGAATGAACAACATAAATACATAGCACAATTTCTCAATGAGGAATATCTTATAAAATTTTATCATATAAAACAATTAAATATGTTGTTCAAAAAATATTTTCACCAATAAATAAAATTTAATTATATATTGGTCAAATTTTATAAGGTATAATTGGGGATTTGATAATATACCAATAAACCCCCTTAAGAAGTGATGGTTATGAGATTGTAGTCATTAGGTGTTTATAAATAATTTTTTTTCAAGTTATCTAGATTAATAGATACATGTATTCATTAAGTAAGGAGACCAAAATAATGAGAAATAAATCCTTCATAATGTTTTTTAAAGATAATTTAAATTACCCAATGAAAATCCCTCAATATTGGAAAATTTGGTGTGTAGTAAGGATGATTTTTATTCCCTATTTGAAGACATAGTCAAACAACAATATTCCATTTTTAGGTTTATTAACCCATGGTACAACAAATACAGAACCATATACACTTTTAGTATATAGACAATGATTTTATTTCATGGAAAACCACACGCTTTTTACTTTACTAAAATGTTTCGATGGTTTTATGGCAATGAGACATCCTAGGTACTGTAATGACTTAAAAAACTATATATTGAGATGTAATAAATAAAATAACATTTCAAATGTATAATATGTATTATAATATAGTGGAATAGAAATAAAATAATTTTACAAAAATAAAATTTAAATTGATAGTATTGAAATGATAATGAATTTGAGAAAGAATGTCGAGGATTGGGACCGATACCTCCCTCGAGCTATATAGCATATAAATGAACCTTCATAAAACAACACTTTTGAATTGATGTGGTAGAAATGGAATAGAATTATTAAGAGAATAATATTGAGATAATTTGGATTTTTTTCAATAGGATAATGGGAAGAGGTTTGGGTATTTATACTTGTAGAGAGGTGATTTAAAGGGAATAAGTATTAGTGAATTTTTTATATTTCCAAAATTTTTTGGGTGAAATGAATTATAACCCATTTTATAGAATATTAATGGGTTAGTGAGGATGGGTGGACATATAAGGAATTCTCAAATAGGAAATTACCTTCTAACATACCAATTCAATGTGCAAAAATGGATTTCTTCATAAAAATTCAATTTCTTATTCCATAATATAAAGTACAAATTTCTAAATTAAAATTAATTTTTTAAATTAAAATTTATAACGATTAAATTTAATATTAACATAATTAAATATTTTTTAATTTTTTAATATTTATAATTAATAATAATATCATCAAATCCCAGTTCCTGTAAGCCTATAATTTTCACATTTCATAAAAAAAATAATATTTTTCCCAAAACATGACAAAATTTATACATAAGGTAATTTTTATGCGATGAGTCCAAATATGAAATTTATTTTGTAAAAATAATTACTAAATATTTTATTTTTTAAATTTTATATAAAAATATTTAATCATTTAAAAATGATTATTTTTTATAGCATAATACAAATTCTCGGTGTTATAAAAAATACTTAAGACTTTCTTAAAATATACTGTAATTTATAATGTTTTTTTGTAAGAATATAGATTTTATTTAAAACTGTTATATTTATCATAAAACATATTAATAATTGAATGTATGTATATTCATCAATCACACTAGATTAGTTTTATTATAAAATATTCTCGATTACCACATAATTGTATCCACATAAGAAATAATATTAATGATCAATTGTTTTACTAAAAAATGATACAAATTTCAATTTTTCATATTTCATGATAGTAATTAGGGAAAAAGACCGTATATATATATAAATGAACCATCATACTCTCTATATCATTCACTGCTTCACATGAAACGTTTCATACATATCTTTTGATATTGTCTATTATCTTCCTAACGATTGTCTTTATTTTTACTGCCTTTTTGGCAGGGAAATTATTTATGGGGGAATTTATATAATTTGTGTTTATTAGTGAATGTAATATTACTACATGTTTATATCCCATTAAATTTATTAGTAGTACTATTCTATATTTATTCAGGATATTTAATGTCCTTATGATTTTTAATTGTCATCATACGTGTCTAGTTGTAATTGTCGATATTTTATTAGATATGGCCATACAAGAGATGTATTATTATAAATTAAAATCAATAAATAGTTATTGATTTTTTATTATAAAACAGGTTAAATAAACATTTAAAAGTATTATTTTAATATAATAAAACCTATATGCAAAATAAGATAACAAAAAGTAATTTTAAAATTAATTGAACTATAATATAAAAAAGATATTCATAATAACATATTATTTACATTTATCCATTACTTTTATCATGTTTCACATAAAATTATATATTATAGTACATCTAACGGTAATATGTTTTAATTTTATCATAATGTAAACATGAATCCTATTGTGTTAACCGTTAAATTAAAGTGGATTTATTTATAAGATGATGTCACAATAAAACTATTACTAAAAGGGTTATATTTATCAAATAAAAATATATATTTACAAAAAATATTGTGTATAATAAAATATATATATATATATATATATAATGTATGGAATATATATGTAGGGTATCATGTAGGATTATGGAAGGTGATGCACTCTTATCACTCTTTATTATGGGTTCGAGCCGCATGGCCATGTCATACATGATTGGTTGTTACTCTTCCCGCGAAACTCTATTTTAGTAAAACCTTTTTAACAAATAAATTTATATTTTCCTTGATAATTATGTATCTAAATTACATAGGTGAAAAATATTTTTTTAATTGAATAATGTAATTTATCTATTACATATATTTATATTTCTAAAACAAAAGGTCATTGGAAATCGAAGATGTTACATTGTGTTCCTTGAGTTTGGTTTCAAACAACGAATACTCATTTGGATTTTTGATATATAACACAACGAGTTAATAATTAATTGAAAACATGTATGGGTTAGGATTAATTGTTTAAAGAATATCACAGCTTCCTGGGGATGATAAGTTATTTGGTGGGGATGTTGTAAAGACCCCAATATTTATAAAAGTGTATTTCATGGTATGTTTGAAATTTTGGTCCCTGTGAGGGTAAATTGGACTAACTAGTGTTTAGATAGAGAATACATGAGTTGGGAAAACCCTATATAATATATTCAAATATGATTTGGTGTATAGGTGAGGAATCAGGGTACTAAAGAGTGGTATTTTTTGGTCGAGCAATGGTATAGACTTATGTAAAGGAAAACCATTATATGTGTTGACCCTTTCATGGGACAAAATTATATGGGTGAAACTCACATAGTCAACCCTATATAGGAAACCATTTCATTGGTGGGACTTTTCCAAAATATGAAAAAATCTAATTATTGAGACGGGGGCTTGGAATTCCCCTGTAAGTTTACCATTATATGGTTACTCATATATGGCGACTCTTATGTGGATCACCCATACATGGGTGATCAATACATCTCCAAGAATACAATGGATAAATCCTGTTACATGGAATATAAAATTAGTAAGTGAAACATTATATTGGGTAGACGACCTTTAGTAGGGTGACCTATATGTTGACGGACCCTTATGTAGGGAATCCCCTTATGTGGGGTGACCCCATTGTTGAACCCCCCATACAAGGACACTTAGATGTGGGAGAATCATTTTTAAAGTTTTTTAAATAAAAATTAAATATTATAATGATTATTTAAGGGTAATTTGGTTTTTTCAATGCCTTGCAAAACATTTTTATAGTTTTTGTTTGAGTGCTCACCCTCTATTTAATTTATAAGAAGTATCTCTCTTGATTTTTTTCCAAATTATGTGTTGTTTGATCTATAGTAAATATTTGTGTAAATATATAACCCAACATTTATTTCATATTGGTTTCTTCTCCACCTTTTCACAATAATTTCATATGTCCTAGACTAGGTACGTTGTGATTATTTAACAAAATCATATTGGAATCCTACTGATACCAAGGGTAAATTTTTCGTCTTTCTTGATAGATGTCATGATAGGATGACCACACTAAGTTTTGTCCATATTCAAATGGGAATGTTTTTATTATGATTTTATTTAGGTGTTTTGATGTTTCAGGTTAAATTAATGGATTTATTAAAATAATAAATTAGATGTTTGATTTTCTAATGCCCTAGATGGGTACCAGGGGTGGTGTGCACCCATTTTTTTGGGAATTTTGTCATGGAAGAACACTTGGTGATTAATAACTTGTTTATGACATAAATAATAATCATTAAATAAATTATATAATATATTTTACGATTAAATATATTTTTATTAATGATTAATTGAAGTGTTATAAATAGAATTAGTGTATCATATTGACGAAGTATATCCATTTAGACTTTGTTTGGGATTAGGTAAGGCATACATCAGCCCAATGATAATGATTACCTTATGTATGAGGAAGGTGGTCCCTTAACAATACCCTACGGTTTATGATTTTTTCATATACATGTGTTATGTAGTATTTCCACAATGATATATTTCTATTTATGTATATAAATTATTTCTCTATAAAATAAAATGCATAGAAATGGAATAAATGATATGGTCCATAATTATCCATTATGAACATTATTAATTCCTCAGACATAAAAGTTCAAGGGTTTTATTATAGGTATATTCTTTTAGTTAGTGAAAATAATGTGATGTGTTTTAATTAGTTTCCTTATACTGGTAGAAGTTGTTATCCAAATTTTGATAACACTGGGTGTCAGTTTATAACCCGAGTGTTGGCCATGAAGGACATGAGATGACTTTGTGACTTAGGCAAGAATATTAAAGAGTGGGGTGAGTGTTCATTCTCCTCATGTATTATAGCACCTAGGGGGGGGGGGTATTCCCTTGGTAAGAAAATGGATAGGTTGAGTGAGATAACCAACTTTGGGTGACTTCAGATGTGGGATGGGTGCTATGAAATCTATTAGATTAATTATCATTCATGTTATCCTATACGGTTAGTGATGTTTTAATATAACTACCCAACCTTAATCATTACATAATCTTGAGTTAAGTCGATAATTTTACATTAATTAACTTTGAAGATATTTTCAGGTTTAGATATTTAGTAAATTAGGCCATAACTCATGCACATCCACTTGATCTTTACATAGTATACACTTCTACTCACTATCCAATTTATTTAATAAAACAAAAAACATTTTAAAAGGAAACATGGTTTATTCTATGTTTAAATAGAATTACCTTTCTTGATCCCATTTTTGACTCTATTATTATTTAAGTCCTGTGAAAAACATTTCAACACATAAGATGAGCATAAAAAGAACTGTAAGGGATACACAATGAAGGAAAGTGGATACTCTAGGGATAACATGAGAACCATGAATAATTAATCATAATCTAATAGGTTTCACCTTTAAGAAGTAGTAAATATACTTAACTGAATATGAGCTCATTTCTTACCCTTTTGTAACCAAAATATTACCATAAAACCATAGAAAGATACATATATTATATAAAAGGTAACTTAAGACATAATTATACTTAAATATAATAACCATACATTCAACATCCACAAATAACTCTTACAAATGGAATAACCATACGACTGATTTCTATACCTGATACATTAGAGGATATAACATAAAAACATGTCCATGGCTTATCAAAAAAACCAACGATAATTGTTTTATCACGTAACCACCTATCATTGGGTTATCATGTAACCATCCATCAAATGTCCTAGTGCCATAATATAATCATAAGACATAAATAATGAAATTATCAACATTTCACTCATAACATTTCGTTTTCAATCACAACAAATCATTTCAATTTATTAAAATAGTAAATCCACATTCAAAAACATTTTTAATACCAAAGAACCCGAAAATGGAATAATTGATTTATCTTCCTTTTAAAAACATTATGTATTATAGAGTAAGCCAATTATCAAATAACAGTCATGGCGGCAGAAAGGACATTGTCTCCATGTACGTTAAAAAACATTCCTTTTTGTATTTTAGTAAAACACATCATAAAAAAATATTTCTTTGAATGAAATTATATTTCAAAATGTATTATTAAACACCCCATTAAAAAGGCCATGTATACTTTAAAAAATTCTTCAATAAAAGGAGATTGAGATGATGTCACTTTACCATGAGTCTGAACCATCACATACAACCGTTATGTTCCTCAATCATAAACTTAGGTAATTTATAATTGATTGGTATCATATTTCATATTTATAATCCTTTTTTATAAATTATTACCATTTTATAAAAAATACATAATAATTTACATTTATATTGGTCTTTTTGTAGATATTTGGTACATGAGTCGAAATGAACATATTTTAAGGTAAATTGTCTATATAGTCAAAATTTCATCATATCCAGAATATTATTCCTTATTTAAATATCATATATATCTAGAATGTATGTATTTATAATATCCATACTATTTTATGATAATAAATAAAATGCACTGTTCATGGAGATGGTAGGCCATACGTACCCATGAAAACTACATTCATTTTTTATCATATTAAAAGAATAATAATAAAATGATATAAATGTATATTATATTACCATTATTATATTAATGTCATATAAGTCTCATATTTTTATTAAAATCATCCATTATACATTCCATGTATAACCGAAACAAGTCACATCATTTTGAGGGGTGGTAGTCCACATTTTATCAAGCGAAATTGTCGTATTTACACAACATGGGAAGCATAATGGTATGTTATAGATAAAAAATAACGAACCATTGGGACAATATAAATATAATATATATCATATATAAATATAGTTCAATCATAATGTAAATAATGAGACGTGGTATGAGAAAATTGAACAATCATCATTTTGTGAGGTAGTAGTTTGTTGTACACATAAACAATATATTCTATACTCCCTAGATGGAGGTGTGTATATGTGTAGATAAAAACATTAACACGAACAAAATCATAGAATATTGAGGATAATTTTTATATAAAATAATTAAATAATGATAGGTGAGGGGTTGAAGAAAGAAAATAAATGAAAGGAGAATGAGAGAAGACACTACCTCTAAATCAGGTAACTCTTTTTGATTTGAGCTAAAAGGATTCCTTGAGTTTCATTATGACCAATGTAAGGATTATAGGAGGAAATAAGGGTTGTTTTGAGATTATTTTATCATATGTTGTATGAGACAAGGGGCTTTATTGGTGTGTATATGGGTAGAGGTGATTCTCTTTTATAACAGGGAGGAGGGACACATTAGAAAAGTGTTGAAATATTATTTTTTTATTAGTTTATTTTATAATCACAGTAGTTAAAAATTGAAAGTTTTCTTGTATTATATGAGTATGTGTTGAAATCTTCTTAAAAATAGGTTTTATACATGTTTAGGCCACAAATCTAACCTTATCTTATGTATTTAACCCTTGTCTAAATAAATGAATTATTACCATACCTTCTTGTATTTCTACATTATAAGTTTTGTAATTTCCCGGACATCTCCAGTCCATTCCATTGTGAAAATATGGTGTTTGTGGTGTTCCAGGATGTCAAGGTGACTTATCCCCAACACATTGACAATTTTACCTTTTTGTGAAAAGTTCCATCGGTGAACAGTTCCGATAGTATACAGTTGTGAACAATGCATCAGTAACCTTCTATTTACAGTAGCATCACTGAACCTAGGTGAATAGTTCCAACAATAGACAGTTGTGAACTGTGCATTGGTAAGCTTTTCTGAATAGTGCCAACGATGATGTCCAATGGTAACCTCTATTTTCCAAATTTCCAATTCTATGAATAGATCTATCCGTGCACAGTTTTATTGGTAACCTCTAACGATGACCTCTCTTTCCTTTTCCAAATTTCCAATTCTATGAATAGTTTCATCCGCGAAAAGATCTATTGGTTACCTCTAATGGTAACCTATCTTTCCTAGGCCAAATTTCCAATTATATGAATAGTTCCATCAGTGAACAGTTTTATCGGTAATCTCTAACGGTAACCTCTCTTTCCTTTTCCAAATTTCCAATTCTATGAATTGTTTCATCGGTTAACAGTTTTATAGGTAACCTATAACTGTAACCTCTCTTTCCTTTTCCAAATTTCTAATTTCATGAATATTGTTCTATTAGTGAGGTTCTAATGGTGTGGTTCATGAACAATGTTCTATCTGTGAGGTTCATGAACAATGTCCTATCGGTGAGGATCTAATGGTGAGGTTCATGAATAGTGTTCTATCAGTGAGGTTATAATAGTTAGTTTCATGAAAAGTGTTATATCTGTGAGGTTCATGAACAATGATCTATTAGTGAGGTTCAAACATTGAGGTTCATGAACAGTGATCTATCGGTGAGGTTCATGAACATTGTTCTATCAGTGAGGTTCATGAATAGTGTTTTTCCATTGCCAAATTTTCAGTTCATGAACAGTGTTTCCGATTTCCTACATTTTCTCCCCTTTGATGTTTCTATTGATGTAAAATGACTTTAATGATTTATTTTAATGAATCTAAGGCCGACTAAAAGGCCTTAACTCCTATATTAATTTATCCTAAGGCTCAGGATGTTTTTACTTGGTCAAACCATGTGGTTTAATGCGATCTTCTTTTAATGGGAAATCTTGTGTATCTTAAATTGCCTCTTCAATAAATCTTCTAAAGGCAAATGATATCTTCCTCTCATATTATTCCTCTTTTTTCATGGATATTAGACACTAGAACCTTTCAATCTACTCCGTAGGAGTTTCATAATCAAACATACTCCTAGGACTGGTTATCTCCGTTTTTGATGCATCCAAGCAGTATTGATCAATCTTCGATATAAGGTATGATCTATCATCATTATTTTGGGTTCATCTCCTTCTATTTATCATTGAATGTTTGTGGAATTATACATCCAAGTTCCTAATGGGATTTTATCATGTGTTGACCGGTGTGGTGGTGTCTTTGCATCCTCGGGTGGATGCAGTTACCACGAGGGGAGAAGATCAAAACATGTTGTGTGGCCCATCCTCATATAAAGAACGTCAAGAACTATTTCATGTAGGGGATTCATTGCATCTCTTTTCTTTTACATGCAACAATATTGTTATAATGTTTTGTCCCAATGGATGACAATGGAATTGACATAATAAATATTTGAACTGGATAAATAAATAGATATCGATCTTATGTTATTGCCACTTGTTTTTCTAGATAGTGTGATATCTATTCTTTATTTTTATAGTTGTTAGTTCCCAATACAAATCGGTAAAGAACATAAAGTATAATTAATTGATAATGGTTTGGATTAAGATAAATAGGCATGTAAATGAATCTGGTTCTTCTACTTGTAATGTTGATGTTAATCAAAATGGTGCTATAAGCATGTTTAATTTATTTGTGATATCATAATTTTTAGGTTTCCCAAATGTGGAACCTACATATAATACATCAGTTAATTAAAAAAGTAATATTTTTTGGATAATTACTTGAAGGGTTCTAAGTTACCATATTGCATGTTTAAGGGCTAAGAGCAAATTTTTAAGATGTTGGTCTTCCTGCAGCTTGTGTTGTGATGTGAGACTAGATGGATGTTGTGATATGTGGGGGCATGGAGGCCTTTTATTTGTGGTAGAAAATGATTCATGGGTGGTGATATTCATTACTTTATTCATGTGGGTGTTGGGGAGGACACCATGGATGATGGAATGGGATGGATGTGATTATTGGACTCTTGCTATTTCATTATAGTAGATTATCTATTTTATTTTTCCCCACTCCCTAAAGTAGCTGGTCTTGCTTACCCTTCTTCCAAAAGAGGCAAAGACATGTGAGGTATGCCACTTGCTTTTCGTGTCTAGCTTCTCAAGGAAATATGAGTCTACTCTCTTTCTATAGGTGGCTAAGACTCGACTGGTAGTACATCTATGTGCCGTGTTGAGATCCCATTGTTTAGTAGCATAAAATGTTTTTCTTATAATGCTTGGGAATGTGGAAATGTAATTCTGTAATGAATAATTGAATAAATGGTGCTAAATCATGGGGTTGGAGTTTGCTGGAACATAATGACGAGGTTGTAATTTTCAAGGGATAGTGGAATTTGAGTGTGACGCTAATGAAATTTAATGTGGAATTGTTTTAGTTAATTAATGTTTAAATAATTAACTAATGTCAAGTTAAACTAATAAAAATGTAAAGAATTATTTTAAGTAATCTCATTAAATGTTTTTCTGCTTATAGGATACCTAGTCTTAGAAGTGGCAGTCAGGAGTCAGAGAGATGTTAGCTATAGTTGTTTCTAATACTAGGTTATGGATATATTGTGGTTTTGAGTTGTAGTATATTGTGTACTTTTTGTGTTTCTATATGCTACTCCACCCTGTCTGTAAGGGAAACTGAAACCCCAAGGATTTTGAGCCCTGGGGGGTGTTTTCCCCAACATTCCGGTGGGAGGATGGATGGTTGACTACCCCCTTTGGCCCCGCTCTCTTCTCTTGGAAGTTACCTATATTAATAGGCACAATAGTTAGTTTTCCCCATATATGAGTGTAGAGGGTTGTAATAGCTTGTGGTTATTCACACACCTATATTTTGGATATAGTATCCTATGGACTACTATATGTGTAATGTGTATAGGTTGTGATGGCATGAGGATCCTTACTCGGTGCATGAGATCTAATGGCTTGAGGTATAATACCCGACGTATGATACACGTTATGTGAGTTATGGTGGCTCCCAGAAACTACTTGGTTACATTTTTTCGTGGACGTGGTGGTTTTGTTGCATGAGGTGCATATTGCGGTGCTTCACCCAGGTGTCCATGGGAAAGCCTTTAAAAGAGAGATGTGTAGGAAGTACGGTGTTGGGGAAAAGCGGTAAACCAGTGGGGAAGTAGTAGTGGGGTATCCTTGATATTCTGTATTTTATTATATACTCTTGTATGTGTTACATAGGGAGAGTAGCCATGGTGAGGTTGGGAAGATATTATACATGTTTAGGTGATGAGTTAGTTTCACTTGTTTTTCACTGTGTTTTAGCGTGCTTTCTTTACTTTTGAACAAGAGGCTCTGGGGAGGATCCTAATGAGTATAGTGTTACACTCAACCTATCTATATATAAACATTATTTCAAGTCACTTTGAGCAGGTTGGAGATCAAGCTAGTTTCTACTATCTTGGGGTTTCAAGAGCTGTTTGGGCTTGTGGTTGCTGCTGTTTTTACTTTCTTTTGGGAACTTTCAGTTTTCCCCTTCCAGTTTTAGTAGATTCTTATGACTTTAAATATTTTCACTTGGGTTTTATTTTATATTTTAGTTCTCAGTTTGAGTTGGTTGGTGTATATCTTATCACTCTCTTCTGCCTGTGTTCTCTTAGAGGGTGATGCCTCCCATTTGAGTGTTTATTATACCCTCGGTGCAAGTCCCCAACCCAGGGACAACTGGAGGCGGGACTCGTAATTCACTATCTCCCTTCTCCCATTGTCGCCCCAATAGGGGTTCACATTATGGGGAGGGGGTCATGACAGAGTTATATCAGATGTTTGGTTGAGTGATAGGATAGAGTTTGGGGTTAGGCAAAAGTGAGGTTGCATGGGTTTGTAGGGCGACGATGCCATTCATGTTTAGAAAGTGATGTAAATACTAGATACTGGCTGAGACATAGGCATTTAGGTCCCCCTATGATCTGATTTATGGATTTTTAAGTTTACAATGACCTGTAAATAAGGTGATAATAGTTGTAGGATAGAGACCAAGGAAAGGATCTTGCATCATTCTTCTTTGTGGCTGTGTTGGAATGGGTAGACCTTGGGATAGGCTAAGCTAAAATATATGAATGAAAAAACTTAATTAATTAATGTTGAGTCTTCCATATTACAGGTTTAGGATCCCTAATGTTTTTTAATTTATAGGTATGGATCTAGGTTGACATCCTCTTCAGGATTGCATAGAAGATGTCCAGCAGGATATGCCAGTAGATCGCCACGGGGTAGAGGTTGACAACGATGACACTTGGAAGAATACACTCTGAGAGTTTGAACTCCATAGTCTATATAAGTATGAGGGATCAATTTTAAATTCAGTCACATATGACTTGTTAGAGGTGTTCAAGATTAGTTTCGGTTCAATACGTACTAGGAAGGAGCACTGGGTGTCCGTGGATGTGACGATGCTACGTGGATCAACAAGGCAATGGTGGTTCTTGTTCCTTAGGGATCGCGAGGAGTCAGTAATCTCATGGGAGGAGTACTGAGAAAAATTTTGAGTTGAGTTTATTTCTTTTTCCATGAAGGGATCTAGTCGCCAGGAGCTTCTTACCCTTTGATAGGGGAGCTCCAGTGTGTGGGAGTTTGGAATCCATTTTAGGGACCTTTATAATATGGTTCAGACCTGTTGCAAGATGAGGAGGCCAGGGAGAGGCATTTCTAGGAGGCTTTGCGTCCAGAGATACAGCTCTAGGTCACCCCATTTTGGCTGAAGACATATCTTGAGGTGTTGGTGAGGGAAGATGTTGTCGAGAGGACTTTCGCTAGAACTATATCATCACGAGATGGGAGTCAATGTGATTCCCCGCGAAGAAGATCTGTGGTCTAGGGTTCTTGGTTCTCAAGGCAGAAGAGTTTGTGTTTAGCCGGGGTAGGTCCCATCCCTTCACATCTTGTTTATATGGAGGCAGTAAATCTCAGTCCTATGCCATATGATCGGACACTTGTTTTTCTTATGGTAGTTGAGGTCATTAGTAGCATGAGTGCCCGACCTTTTAGGGAAGTCATTATGCACTAGGTGCTCTGCTCCAGGTTCCTACATTGAGGTAGTTCTAATCGAGGAAACATTAGCAAGTTCCACCAGCTTTAGATCAGAAGAGGTTAGATAGGGAAGGTAGAGGAAAACCTCATGTTTCTCTCCTTCCTCGGAGAGCAGAGCGCGGCTGTGGTGGTGTTCATCATGAGGGTTAGAGAGTCTATGGAAGAGGTCATGGTCAGCTTCATGCTCTAGCGTCACCAGCTCCAGGAGATCCAGACGTCATTAGAGGTATCCTTTTCTTGTTTTTTTACCTTGGTGTATGCCTATTTGATTTAGGAGTGAAAACACCTTCATATCACATACCATTTTCTATGTTTTGGGACTTGAGTTAGAGAGGCTTCCAGTTCCCTTGGTGTTGACAATGCCATTTGGAGTTCGAGCTGACATGTTTGAAGTATGTAGAGACTGGGAGCTAGTGTTGGGGTAGCACTGATCTTGGGGATATTTCCTATGTTTACAAATCTAACCATATGAATTCATCCTCGAAATTGATTGGTTGTATTTTGTGACGGCTATCATGGATTGCTTCATGAATCCGATCATTTTATTTGGTGCGGATGGAGGGCCGATGGTGTTTTTTGGTGATAGAGAACCTCAGATGGGTCATAGGTGCATTCCATACTTATCATACATAATTTCTAAGGTGATTTTGAGTTCTTCAGAGGATCAGTAGTTGGTGTTTCCTAGGGTCGTATAAGAGTACCTTGATGTCTTTCCAGAAGAGGTTGTAGCATTACCCACTCAACATGAGATTGATTTTGGGATCAAGATACAACCATAAGCATCCCCCATATCTATTTATCCATATAGGATGGCCCCTTATGAGTTACGAGAGCTACGTATACAACATGATGGTATGTTACAGTGTTTTTTTGTTCGGACAAGTGTGTCACCATGGGGTGCACCAGTTTTGTTCATGAAGAAGGATGATGGTAGTTTGCAATTGTGTGTCGATTATCGTCGCTTAAAAAATGTGACAATAAAGAATTGCTATCCTATTCTGTGGATTGATGAATTATTCAATCAACTAAAGGGTGAATGTTGGTTCTCAAAGATCGACATGCGGTCAGGATATCATCAGATGCGTGTGAAGGATGAGGATATCCTGAAGACTACTTTCCTTTGTCATCGTGGGCATTATGAGTTCGTTGTAATGTCGTTCGACATGAAGAATGCTCCAGATGTGTTCATGGGATTAATGAATACTGTTTTCCATGAGTTCTCAAACATGTTCATGGTATTTTTTATAAACGAAATCCTAATGTACTCCACATCTGAGGAGGATCATGGAGAATATCTACATGTTGTTTTGGGAGTTCTTCGTCAACATCATCTATTTGGGAAGTTGCTGAAGTGTGTGTTTTGGGTTCAAGAAGTCTGTTATATGGGGAATGTTGTGTACCAGTATGGAGTAGTTGTGGATCCATAGAAGATAGAAGTAGTTTTGACATTGGAAGCCCCCAAGACTGTGTTAGAGGTGAGAAGTTTCCTTTGTCTTGATGGAAACTACAGGAGGTTCACAGCCGATTTCTCACGAGTTGTGACTCCCCTAATAGCTTTGACCAGGAAGGATCAGGCATTTATATGTACTGATCTATTTCAAGAAGCTATTAAGTATCTAATGGAAAAGTTATTAAGTGGTCCAGTTCTTTTTCTCCCAGCTAAGGGAGTTCAGTTTGATGTTTCCTGCGATGCTTCACATCTGGGGTTGGGTTATGTTCTAATGCAAAAAATATTAGTTGGGTCTTATGGGTCTCAGAATTTATGTCCCCATGAACGTAACTATGCCACTCAAGATATTGAGTTGGAATCCATGGTGTTTTCTCTGAGGATATCGAGACATTACCTCATTGGTGATCGCTTTGGTGTTTTCACCGATCATAAGAGATTGAGGTATGTTTTCTCATAGTGTGACTTGAACTTATGAAAAAGTCAGTGGATGGAGTTCTTATATGAATACGTCTTCGAAATATCATATACACCTGTAAAGGTGGATGTTTTATCTGATGCGCTGAGTCAAAAATCACGTAGTGATGTAGTGCATGAATCTGGCTACTCCTAGAGAGTAATGGAAGAACTGTCAGGATTATATCCTGATATGGGAGAATTTGGTAGCCGATGTTGTCTTTTTTAGATGATGGTGCAGTCATCACTCATGAAGCAAGTGGAAGATTCCCAGTTGGTTGATCTTGAGGAAGAGTTGTGGAATGACCGGGTTTTTTGTGGTGAGGCCCCTGATGGTTGGTCGAAGGATGAAAAACACAGTGTTGTATCACTGAAGTATTTTTGTTCCTTTGATAATGCGCAAGAGGTTTCTCAGAGAGTTCCATAGTTCACCTTTATCGGTGCATCCTAGCGTGACAAAGATGTTCCAAACCTTGAGGAGCCAATTTGGGTGGCATGGGCTAAAGCGTGTGATTGTGGAGTTTTTGTCTCGATGTTTGTTCTACCAGTAGGTGAAGGCCAAACATTTTTTCCTAGTGGTCTTCTCTATCCATTAGAGATTCCTCATTGGAAGTGGGAGGACATCTCAATGGACATTGTTACTGGTTTACCTCAAACTCCGGGATGAAATAATGTTATTTAGGTGTTAGTGGATCACTTTACAAAATCGGCACACTTTATAGTAATCCAGGAGTTGAGCTCAGTGGAAGTTTTGTTGAGGAAGTATCCGAAGGAGGTGGTGAGACATCATGGAGTCCCAAGGAAGATCATTTCCCAATGAGATCCTCGATTTACTTATAGGGTATGGAGATGTCTCCAGCATGATTTTGGATCATAGTTATACCTTAGCACTACTTTTCATTCTCAAATGGACGGTCAGATAGAGTGAACCATCTAGACTCGTGAAGACATGTTATGCTCTTGGGTCCTTGATTTTGGAGGTTCATGGAAGAGGCACTTATCCTTGGTGGAGTTTTATAACAACAATAGTTTTTTACACCACCATCAGTATGGTGAATTTTTAAGCCTTTTATGGCTGAACATGTGTTCTCCACTGTGCAGGACTGGGGTTAGAGAGTAGCAATTCTCAGACTGGAACTGGTGTAGAATAAAACAAAGATGGTCTAGGTGGTTCATGAGAGGATAAAAATAGTGCAAGATAATCAGAAATCATATGACCATAAAAGGATGAGGTCCTTATAATTTGATGTTGTGGACCATGTGTTTCTAAAGGTGACTCCCCTTCATGGGCAGTGAAGGTTTTCCCGTGGGAGTAATCTTTCTCCCCGCTTGGTTGGGACTTTCAAGGTGTTAGCTTGTGTTGGAGTTGTGGTGTTTCGAGTAACACTTTCCCCATAGATGAGTCGGATACATGATGCTTTCAATGTATCACAACTTCTTCATTATCTTCATGATGACTCTCACTTCATCTATTGGGGAGAGATCTATGTTGATGATGATGTGACCATTGATGAATGACCTATGGATATCCAAGATAGTCGAGTAGAAGGTGTTTTACATGTGTTTTATCCCCTTGGTTCGTGTCTTATGGCGACATAGTGGCTTGGAGGAGAGTACTTGGGAACGTGAGTCACAGATACACGCTCAGTACACAGAGTTGTTTGATGTGTAACTCTTTTCATGTATCGATTAGACATTTAGTTTATAATCCTTTCATGTTTATGAGATGGTTTCCTTTTATTGCTTTTGTGGCTTGTTCTCTTATGAGATGTTTCTCGATGTGTGGTTTTTTGGACTCTGTTTAATTTTCATTTTAGGTGAGATTTGAATTCTCAGAGATGAGAATGTTTTGAGAGGTATCTGATGTAATGGTCCGGACCTCTATAGTTAATTACATTGTGAATATATTCTGTTTGATGTCTTCAGGGAGGTCAAGGTGACTTATCCCCAACACTTTGCCAATTTTCCATTTTTTGAACACTTCCATTGGTGAGAAGTTCCAATAGTAGATAGTTGTGGACAATGCATCAGTAACCTTCTGTGAACAGTGGCATCAGTGACCCTCGATGAATAGTTCCAATGGTAGATAGTTCTCAAAAGTGCATCGGTAACCTTCTGTGAACAATTCCATTGGTGAGGTCGAAAGGTAACCTCTCTATCCATTCCCAAATTTCCAATTCTATGAATAGTTCCATCAGTGAACAGTTCTATTGGTAACCTCTAACGGTAACCTCTCTTTCATTTTCCAAATTTCCAATTCTATGAACAGTTCCATCAGTGAATAGTACTATCGATTACCTTTAACAGCAACCTCCCATTCCTTTTCAAAATTGAAAAATCTATGAACAGTTCCATCAGTGAATAGTTCTATCAGTAACCTCTAACCGTAACCTCTCGTTCCTTTTCAAAAATTTTGATTCTATGAACAGTTCCATCGGTGAACATTTCTATCGGTAACCTCTAATGGCAACCTTTTGTTCCTTTGCCAAATTTCTAATTTCATGAACAATGATCTATCGGTGAGGTTCTAATGGTGAAATTCATGAACAATGATCTATCGGTGAGGTTCATGAACAATGTTCTATCCGTGAGGTTCTAATGGTGAGGATCATGACCAGTGTTCTATGGGTGAGGTTCATGAGTACTGTTCTATCGGGGAGGTTCATGAAGAGTGTTCTATCGGTGAGGTTCTAATGGTGAGGTTCATTAATAGTGTTCTATCAGTGAGGTTCATGAACACTGTTCTATCAGTGAGGTTCTAACAGTGGATTGATGAACAATGATTTTCCTTTTCTAAATTTTGATTTCATGAATAATGTTTTCAAGTTTCTTACAGTTTCTCCCTTTTGATGTTTTCTTTGACGTCAAATGACTTTAAAGCCTTATTTTAATGATTCTAAGGCCGATTCAGAGACCATAACTCCAATATAAATTTATCTTATGGCTTAGGATGTTTTTTACTTGGTCAAACCACATGGTTTAATGTGATCTACTTTTAACGTGAAATCCAGTGTATCTTAAACTGCTACTCTGTTAAGTCTTCTAAAGGGACGAAATATATTGCCCCCCAATTCATTCTCTTTGTTCAAGGCTATCAGAAGCTATAATCTTTCATTATATTCCGTAGAAGTTTCAAAATCAAACATACTCTTAGGATTGTTTCCGCTCCATTTTTTATGCAACCAAGATGTATCAATCAATCTTTGATATAAGGTATGATCTATCGTCATTATTTTGGGTTCATCTCCTTCTTTTTCTCCTTCCCCATTGTCGATATTTACCCCCCATGTTCCTAATGGGGTTTTCTTGTGTGTTGACTGGTGTGCAGGTGCCTCTGCATCCTCGGGTGGATACAGTTTTCATCGGGGCATAAGATCATAACCTGTTGTGTGGCCCATTCTCGTATAAAAAACGCCAAGAACTGTTTGAGGTAGAGGATTCGTTGCTTCTCTTTTCTTGTACGTGCAACTGCATTGTTAGCATGTTTTATCCCAATGGATGACTAAATAATTGAAATAATAAATATTTGAAATGGATAAATAAATTGATATCGATCTTAGGTTATTGTCTCTTGGTTTGCTAGATATTGTGATATCTATTCTTTATTTGTATATTTGTTCGGTGGATGGAGCTCTTATAGGAATATGACTTCGAAATATCGTATACACCTAGAATGTGGAATGTTGTAGCTGATGCTCTAAGTCAAAATCCATATAGTGATGTAGTGCGTGAATTTGGTGACTCTTGGAGAGTAATGGAAGAACTGTCAGCATTACATCTTGATATGGGAAAAGATGGGGGTAGAGGTTGTCTTTTTCAGATGATGGTGCAGTCATATCTTGTGAATAAAGTGTAAGATTACCAATTGGGTGATCCCGAGGTGGAGTTGTGGAGAGACCGAGTTTTTTGTGGTGAGGCCCCTGGTGGTTGGTCGAAGGATGAAAAACACTGAGTATTGTAACACTGAAGGCTTTTTTGTTCCTTTTACAATAATGGTGAATGTTCATAGAGAGTTCAATAGATCACCATTAGTAGTGAATAATGGTGTGAAAAATATGTACCGAGCCTTGAGGAGTCAATTTTGGTGGCCTGGGATGAGGTGTGCAGTTGTGGAGTTTGTGTCACAATGATTAGTCTGCAAGTAGGTGAAGACCGAACACTGGGTTCCCAGTGGTCAGCTACAACCATTAGAGATTACATAGTGGAAGTAGGAGGACATATCAATGGTCTTTGTTACTGGTATACCTCGAGCTCTGGGAGGAAATGATGCTATTTGGGTGGTAGTAAATCACTTTAAAAAATCATCCAACTTTATAGCAATCAAGGAGTTGAGATCAGTTGAAATTTTGCCGAGGCTGTATCTGGAGGAGGTGGTGAGACTTCGTAGAGTACCAAGGATTATCATTTTTGACTGAGATCCTTGCTTTATATCTAAGGTGTGGAGATTTCTCTAACATGATTTTGGTTCTTAGATATTCCATAGCACTACTTTTCATCCTCAAATACATAGTCAGACAGAGCGAACCATCAAGACTCTTTATGACATGTTACTCTCTTGTGCCCTATATTTTGGATGTTCGTGGATGAGGCACTTACCCTTGGTGGAGTTTTCTTACAACAATAGTTTTCATCCCACCATCGGTATGGCACCTTTTGAATCCTTGTATGGCTGAACATGTCATTCTACGTTGTACTGGACTGGATTCAGAGATTCATTAATTCTTGGACCGGAACTGGTGCTGAATACAATAGACATGGTCAAGGTGATTCGTGAGAAGATGAAGATAGTGCTAGATCATCAGAAATCATATGACGATCAAAGGAGGAGGCCCTTAGAGTTTGATGTTAGGGATCACGTGTTTTTGAAGGCAACTCCCCTTCGTGCGCATCGAAGGTTTGGTTGTGGGAGTAAGTTTTCTCCCAGAATTGTTAGGAATTTTTAGGTGTTAGCTCGTGTTGGAGCTGTAGCATATCGAGTAGCACATCCCCCACGGATGAGTCAGATACATGATGTTTTCCATGTATCACAGCTCCTTCATTATCTTCATGATGACTCTCACATCATCGATTAGTGAGAGATAGATATCGATGAGGATGATGCAACCATTGAGGACCGACCTGTGGAGATCGAAGACCGCAAGGAGATGGTGTTGTGTGGTCAATCTATTCCCCAGGTTCGTGTCTTGTGGCAACATGGTTGCATGGAGGAGAGTACCTGGGAACGTGAGTCACAGATACGTGCTCAGTACCCATAGTTGTTTGATGTTTAACTCTTTTCATGTATCGATATATCCTTTGTGGTTATAAACATTTCATGTTTATGATATTTTTTCCTTTTGTTTATTTTGTTGTTTTCTCTCTTTTGAGAGGTATCTTGATGGGTGGTTGTTCGGACCCAGTTTAATTTTCACTTTCAGTGGGTTTTGAATTCTTGGGGAAGAGAATGTTTTGAGAGGTATTTGATGTAATTTCTTGGAGCACTTTGGTCCATTACTTTGTGAATGTATGATGTTTGAGGTGTTCTGGGAGGTCAAGGTGAATAATCCCCATCACTTTGCATATTTTCTATTTTTGTGAATATTTCCATCAGTGAATAGTTCCATTAGTATTCAGTTGTGAATAGTGCATCGGTAACCTTCTGTGAACAGTGGAATCAATGACCCTCGGTGAATAGTTCCAATGGTCGATAGTTGTGAACAGTGTATCAGTAACCTTCTGTGAACAGTGCCAATGGTGAGGCCAAATAGTAACCTCTCTTTCCTTTGACAAATATCTAATTCTATAAATAGTTCCATCGATGAACAGTTCTATCTGTAACCTCTAATGGTATCCTCTCTTTCCTTTACCAAATTTTTAATTCAATGAATAGTTCCATTGGTGAACAGTTCTATCGGTAACCTCTAACGGTAACCTCTAACAGTAACCTCTCTTTCCTTTTAGAATTTTCCAAATCTCTGACCAGTTCCATCAGTGAACTGTTCTATCGGTAACCTCTAACAGTAACCACTCTTTCCATTTCCAAATTCCCAATTATATGAACAATTCCATCAGTGAACAATTTTATCGGTAACCTCTAACAGTAACCTCACTTTCCCTTTCCAAATTTCCAATTTCATGAATAGTGTTCTATCGGTGAGGTTCTAACGGTGAGATTCATGAACAATGTTATAGAGGCGAGGTTCATGAACAGTGTTCAATCATTGAGGTTCTAATGGGGAGGTTCAAGAATAGTGTTCTATTGGTGAGGTTCATGAACAGTGTTCTAACGATGAGATATTGAATAGTGTTTTATCAGTGAGGTTCTAATGGTGAGGTTCATGAATATTGTTCTATATGAGAGGTTCATGAAAATTGTTCTATTAATGAGGTTGTAATGGTGAGGTTCATGAAAAATGTTCAATCAGTGAGGTTCATAAACAGTGTTCTATTGGTGAGGTTCTAATGGTGAGGTTCATGGACAATGTTTTTCCTTGGCAAATTTTGAGTTCATGAACCATATTTCCTGTTTCCTACAGTTTCGCTCCATTTATGTTTTCTTTGACATAAAATGCATTTAAAGCCTTATTTTATGGGATCTAAGGATGATTCGAAGGCCATAACTCCTATATTAATTCATCCTATGTCTCAGGATGTTTTTAAATGGTCAAACTGCATGGTTTAATGAAATTCACTTTTAATGGGAAATCTGGTGTATCTTAAACTGCCGCTCCATTAAATCTTTTAAAGAGACGAGATATATTCCTCCCTAAGTCTTTCTAACAGAGAAAATTTACATGAATTTTTTATCAAATAATGAGTATTTGTTACTTTTTTTCAACGATAAAACTCATATATTTCATTATTTTATAAAAATAATGGGTATGTTTAGTTTTAAAATGAAAAAGAGAAAAATTGTGAAAAATGACTAATTCTGGATTTTTAAAAGATTTTTTACGTCAAGACTATTTGGTAATTTACAAAAAAATAGACTTTCAAATTTTCTGATTAAATTTTTTTAGAATCCTTGTTTTATTTCCTTCATTTTTTTTCATGTACCAGGAGCATATTAGGCCATCTAGAGGGTCTAAAAATTCATTGAAGTTGGACATGTTTCCGGGAGGACATTATGGACCCCATCAATGTAACAGAACCCAAATGTGGCCTAAACACATCCAAATTAGGTGTTTCCACCTGGGATAGAACTAGGAAATATAGGAACGACGTTAAACAAAATTGAGTGGAGTTTGGAAGTCATTAAAGTGGCCATTTAATGACAATATTTTGGAGGAACCTTCTTGGAAGCTTCGTCTAGAAAAAAAACCTTCAATAAAAATTAATAAATCCTTCATCCGGGCTCCAAATGCACTGAAATTTGGAGGGTGAACGAAAAACACATTCATGAACAATATTTAGGAAGGTGTCCATGCGTGAATCGGACATTTATGGGTCCAACAATGCACAAGCGTTAGTGGTACATAAATCGGCCTATAAAAGGAGGCACTCTCCTCCTTCCAAAACATCAGTTCGACACCCAATGTCAAGGAGGGATCCCACCAGGGAACGGGCCGCTATGGATCCTCTCTTCCCCCATCATTTATTATTTTTATTTTATTTTCATTTTGTTGTTTTATTTTAGTTTTATTTTCATCTTTAATTTTAATTCTAGTTTAATCAATCCATGCCTTTGTGTTTCTCCACCCATTTTTAATCTTTTGATTCTCTCTCCCTATCTCAATCTCTCTATCTTCCTACACCCAATCCACAAAGTAATATCATACTCTAGGAAATGAGAGGCTAACTCGAGACTTGGATTGGGGGGAGTTCAAGGTGTTCTTTAATTTTCGTTAATTTTTATTTTATGTTTGTGGTAGATTTGAGTTGCATGCATTGGTGAGGCGAATGTCCCTGATTGGGTGACGACCCTGAATGAAATGTAACTTAAACTTTTTATATTTTGGAAAAGATTAGTGATTCAAACACGAGATTTCATGTTTGTATTATCAAACTAAAATAAAACACATAAAGGAAAAAAATGATTGAATCCTAGACTGAACCCCAAAACCAAGTTCTTTCTTCATTAACTCATTCTGTTTATAATTGCATGATAGTTTTTTTATTCATATCAAAAACACAAAAAATATTGTTATCACATTCATTTAAATAAAAAAATATCAAAAAGAGATATATTAGGTGAATTACATAAATTAAGTGAACCAAATTGAAAGGGTCCTCAATAGAAACAACCCTGGTCAGCCACTGTGCTGCATTAGGAAAAAAATAATTTTTTTGTCCATGCCCCATGACAAGAGTGCGTCAAAACTGGCATCGTTTCGGGGGAGCCAATAAATTTTTAATATATTTTTTTTTATTTTCACATCATAGTTAGATTTCTTTTAATTTTTTTTAAAAAAATTCTTTCCATCATGAATTCAAATGATTATTATACTACATGGACTGAAAATTACTCACAGGCGCATCAACAAGAAATATACTACACTAAGGAGGCCCTCCAAAGAAGAGCTGATGCACTTATGATAATGATAAAGTAGAAAGAAAAAGGCATAGAAACATGGATATCATCGTAATATTTGATGTCCATGGTCGATAAACTCGAAACCGACTTAAAAAGATTCGAGGCCAAGAAGGAAGTGCCACTGGTCTTCTCAGATTTCACTGAACACATCCATGTAGATGAGGACAAACTCAAAATGGAGGATCCTGACTACATACCTCCATCCTTTGATGATAAACTCCAAGAGGAACTTTCCATAAAAGAAGAGATTCGAGCTGAAACAACTCAGGGAGATAATATATTCTTGAACTCAAATTAATTTTATTTTATTGAATCTAATTTGAGTGTAACTCCCAATTTTTTTGTTTTTTTTAGAATTAGGTGATTCCTTTTATGCCTTGGAGGATGAAGAGACAAAAGAAGATACACCTTTTAAGGAACATTTAGAGTTCCCTGGAGATGTTGAACAATTACTAGAGTGAGCTCAAGAAGGGAAATTGAATGTTGCACAAGTAGAAACAAATAAGGAGGAGGTTCCATACTTCATCCAACCCCCACCATTCAAGATGTACCAAATTGAGAAGGGGGTGGATCTAGTGTACTCTATCCAAGGAGTCATCCTCAAAAAGAAAAAATAACTGGATGCTGAGAAAATCACATGTGGTGGTTCATGTCAAAGAAGCCCCAACCACCATCAAACTTTGGATAACAGTTGGTACTGCCCTCTGGAGGCAGTAAAAGAAGCCAGCGCCCACTTGGGGGATCGTACCATGATTTATCTTTACAAGATTTCTAGGAATTTAGATTTCAATTTATTATCTTTTCCTAGATGTAGTGCAGCATGCAGCCCCCTCCCTCCTATATTTTTGATCATAAAAGACATCATCCTTATGCTTAATTGTGTTATTTTATTTTATAGGATCATGATGGAAGAAGGATGCCCTAGAAAGTGAAGAGGAAATAAAGGACTAAGTTTCATAGAAAAAGGGAGTTAAATTTTAGTGTTTTATATTTTAAACTCTCCAAATTTTAGTCCACAATATGTTTTGAGATTTAAAGATAAAATTTCATGCCCAAACTTGAATTAATTTTTTAATTGACTTATCTAGGAGACATGAGTTTCATAGAACCTAGTGATGGTATGTTTTAGATATCAATGTTGATATGATTAAATGATTGAAATACAGATTTTAATTTTTAAATATGAAACTTATATATTGAAATGATAACTCATGATTTGAAGGAATTAATTAATTCATGTAAATGAAATTCTCAACCATCTTTCATGAATTGAATTTCCGAAATTTATGTGAATTGATTTATTTTTATTATTCATGCCATGAGTGATTATAAAATGTTATATTTCTCATTCCCGAAATGATTTTTATACCATGTGTTTCCTATTTATTCTTGAGCATATTTCTTGAGTGATCTTGGGACATGTAACCGACCAGAACTTTTATTGAAACCTGTCAAAGCTATGACTACGCAAAAACACATTTAAAATGATTAAGGTATACTTTGAAAAGCCACATTTCCTTAAAATACCACCTTTACATCAATCCTTAATTTAGCTCATAGAGACCATAAATGACCTTTATAGGGATGAGCCATGTATCGAGACATTTTTATCCATTCCTACCTAACTCTTGGTATTTTCATGATATTTTTAAGTTGAAGTGTGGGGGTAAAGGGAATCATGGTGGATGGGATGGTACACATTGTGAGGAAGAAGTGTAGAGGTGTTATTGTGGGAATTGTAAAAGGTTGTGAAATCATTCATTATAATCTATTGTTTTCCCCTCTTGAATTAAAAATAATAATAAATAAAAATGCCAAAAAAGAAAAAAAATAGAAAAATTGGTTTTGATTTTGGAGAACCAAAAATCACCATTTTCTAGACCGACGATCTTATGATCGTATGTGGTTAGGTGATAGATGTGAGGTTTGATATAATAATAACTTTTGAAAAAAAAGTACAAAATAAAAAAATCAAGAGGGTGCACAAATCATCCATTATGCTTACTTGATCATAACCTTTTCTTTGTGTTTTGGGAAGTGGGTGTTGCTATTTTGAAGGAGATAATTTCCATAGAGTTTTACTTTTAATATCATGCATTGTACTTCAGAGATTATCCTCCTCCTTGAGCTTTAATTTTTAAAGCATCAAATCCCACCAACCTTAACCCTCATAGTAATTTGAACATTTATTGCAAGTCCTCATGATTTTATGTGTCTTTTTTCTTTTCAAAGTGGAGAAAGTAGTTCATTTACAAGCCTATGGATAAGGAGCATGTTCTCATGATATGGGCATAACAACACTTGAATTGGTTCATGAGTGATGAGAGAAAAAAGTGAGGTAAATCATTACATGACATGTTTAATAATGATGAATCAAGGAGCTTGAAAGAATGGAAGGATAAGTTCAATCAATTTTCAAATAGGAAAAGTAAAATATGTGAATTATTTGTTTATTTGAAAAATGGGAACTTAAATTTCTATTTTATGAAGATTTTTGAATGTTCGATTTTATATTGATTTTTTTTATTTTATAGCATTGAAATTTGAATATTGGTAACATTGGTGTCCTCTGATTTCCATGTTGAGATTTAATGCTTGAGGACAAGCATGGTTTAAGTGTGGGGGTATTTGACAGAGAAAATTTACATGCATTTTTTTATCAGATAATGAGTATTTGTTAGTGTTTTTCAATGATAAAACCCATGTATTTCGTTGTATTATAAAAATAATAGGTAATTTTAATTTTAGAATGAAAAGGAGCAAAATTGTGAAAAATGGCTAATTCTGGATTTTTGTGAGATTTTTACGTCAAGGGTATTTTGGACATTTCCTGAAAAATATAATTCCAAATTTTTTATAATCCTTATTTTATTTCCTTCATTTTTTGTCTTCTGGACCAGGAGCTAATTCGGCCATCTATAGGGTCTCAAAATTCCTTGAGGTTGGACATTTTTTCGGGCGGACAACATGGACACCACCAATGTAACAGAACCCAAACGCAGCCTAAACACATCCAAATGAGGAGTTTCCACCTGGGATAGAACAAGGACATATAGTTCCGACACTAAACCATATTTTGTGGAGTTTTTGAAGTCATTAAGGTGTCCATTGAACGACATACCTTTGGAGGAACCTTCCTAGAAACTTCATCCAAAAAAAAAAGCCTTCAATGAAAAATTCATAACTCCTTCATCAGGGGTTCAAATGCGCTGAAATTTGGAGGGGGAACGGCCAACACATACTAAAACAAAATTGAATAAGGGGTCCATGCGTGAATCGTCCATTTATGGGTCCAACAATGTGCAATATTTTGGGGGAAGGAAATCAGCCTATAAAAGGAGGCTCTCTCCTCTTTCCAAAACATCAGTTCGGCACCCAAAGCCATGGAGGGATCCCACCGGGGTACGGGCTCCTCATTCTCCCCTCTTCCCCCCTCATTTTTTGATTTTATTTTATTTTCATTTTTCTATTTTATTTTAGTTTTATTTTCATTTGTAATTTAAATTCTAGTTTAATCAATCCTTGCCTTTGTGTTTCTCCACCCACTTTTCTTCTTCTTCTCTCTCTCTCTATAAATATCTATATCTTCCTACTGTCACGACCCATCCTCAAGACCCATGCCGTGACTACCCCAAGCCTGCCATCCGTAGGCCAGGGGCTAGCGACTAGCACCATGGCGTAAATCCTAACAAAAAGGGGAATGCATTTCCATTATAAAGTAAACAAACACCACAGAGTAAGCAAGCAGAAGTAAACACTAAGTAAAACTGGGTACAATAGTAAGTGTGGAAAAGTAAGTGGTCCAGAATACAAACCCAACTGACATAAAGTACAACAGAACAGAATGTACAGCAACTAAAAAGTGAAGTAGTAATGTCGAGCCGTCCACTGGAAATCCCACCAGAAGGGTGGGTACAGATAGCTTCCTCCTCAGCTCCTCGGGTCCAGCCGTCTGCTCTGTGTACGTCCCGTCCATTGGTCCACCTCTAGCTACCGACTTGCTCCACAATCCTCAAACATGATCAGTGTTGTCCGCCATCTACATCCAACACAACATAGAGCGGGCATAACCTCTGCAGGGGTGAGTATACGCTACTCAGTAGGGACCCCGAGACCCCCGAAGGTCTCCCAGAATCCACAGAGGATAATCCCCAAAGGAAATATACAATCACGAAGTAACAACCAACTCTACTTAGGTATATGCCCATACATATACCTAAGTCATGAATTCCAGTTTGGCTCCAACATCTGAGCCCAAGTTTGATCACGACCACACATGATAGTACAACCCAATCCACATAGGAAAGCACAACCCAATCCACATGGGAATGAACAACCCAATCCATAAAGGAAAGAAAGTCAATCATATCGAAGATAATTATTAAAAGTCAAGACTCATCTCACACAGGTATACTTCTTTGTAAGGTGATAGAGATGATCAGATGTAGCTACTGATTCATCTAAGCTGGGACCAACGTAGGATACTAGACCAGCTAAGCTGTCAGACCCACAAAGGATACAAAACCAGCTACTCTGTTGGAGCCACATAGGATACAAGTACAGAGTCAAATACTGCCGAACCCACATAGGATATAGGAACAGTAGTACTGCAGGACCCACGTAGGATACAAGAATAGTATTCATCGCCGTCGAAACCATGGAGGATTTCAGTACGGTCTTCATCGCTGCTGAACCCATGGAGGATTTCAGTGCAGTCGTCATCGTTGCCGAACCCCCGGAGGATTTCAGTGCAGTCGTCATCTTCGTCTCAGTCAAAGCTAGCTCTAGGGTTCCCGCACACAGTATGCTCATTTACGGGAGGGTCAGCTCCATGAGCCAAGGGGTTGATACATCAACTGACACATAGTCCGGAGTTGATATATCCCAAAGTTCTATCTCGTCGATAGGAACTCAACACGACAGACATCACGTCAATCGAACGCCCGGTCTGAGAGTTATTGGCATTTTCGTTCCAGGGGCTCGGTTGGTTAAAAGTCAAAAACCAACCCAACAATACTCCAATAGCATCCAAACCTCAAGTGTAGTAATCCAAAATGTCCGTTTCACTAATAAGAATCCAACAAAGTCGACGACACATTAATCGGATGTCTGGAGCTCAAGTTATGAGGGTTTCCGCTCTGAAGGCCCGATTGGTTTTGGGTTATAACCAACCCGTCCATACACAAAGTTCTCCAAAACCTTGAGTGTAATATACTGAAACGACCGTCTCGATCCAAGGATCTAATCGCAACCGACGGGGCATCAATCAGAGGCTCGTTGCCCGAGTTACATGCATTTAAACAAACCTATACAGTTTTAGGGGTTTTTTGGCCTGGACCGACCCAGCTTGAGACCAAATGGGTCGGTCCAAACCGGGTCGACCTGACCCCGGTCCTAGTCCGGACCCCAAGGGTGCGGCCCGGCCCGGCCTGGTGCAGCCGGTCTGGCACGACGCAAGCGTGGCCCGTGTGCCCAGCGGCTCGGCCATTTGGCCGAACGGGATGCGAAGGGGGGCGCTGCCCCCCTAGATTGAAGAAACGTCCCCCACAAGGGGGGCCCATCTCTTGGCCACCTGGGGATTACGACCCCCGGTTCTTCCAAAATGGCCGGCCCGGCTTGACCGGCAGGTGCTGCCACCATGAAACCCACCAGTCCCGCCCCTCCGAAGTGCCATAAGCCAGCGGTTCCGGCCGCCCCTCCTTGCACCGCCACGACCTGGTCCGACAAGAGCATTGCAATGGCGTTGTGCCCCTCCGCCGCGGTCCCGCTCCGGCCGCGACCCCCTTCGGCCTCAATGGCGCGACACGACGGTGCCACACTCATTTTCCGTGGTAAAAACTCCTCGTCCCCGCATGGTGCCGTTGCACTGCGCCGCCTTCGTCCCAAACCGCAACGAAGAACATCAATAAAGGGGGGAGGATGAACGACCATGTTCGTGCGGTCCAACCTGCTCCCATTAATTTGACAACAGGTGGCCGAAATAAATCAACATCGTCAAGTGAGTCCAAAATTAATCTATTAAATTTGGACTTAAATCCCCTACCTTGAAGAAGTCATCGGGCGAGGATCATTGCGGGAAAAGAACGTCGTGGAAGATGGCGTCGCGGAAGACGACGTCGCAGATCGAGGATCTATAAGCGTCGTCGGTGTTCGCCTGATGAAGGATGTGGTGCATTTTTGTTCTCAGAAGAAGGAATCTCTCACCAGATATGGATAGGGGAGGAGATTTCACGATGATTCCCTTGCGATGATAGAGTTTTTCGTTGTGGACTCGACAGTTTTCGCGAAGGAGATGAAGAAGAATATGTTCTTAATAGCACAAGAGTTCCCTTCTTTGTTCCACACAACGAATCTGCCAACAAAATAAGACCTTGTCTTATTTCATTCACAGACACACACATGCCAAAATTAATTTGAAAATAAAAAGATCTCATTCAATTAATTGACTTAATTGAGGAGCGTTTAATAATCAAATTAATTTTTAGGGTTGAATTGTCAGTAAATTTGGGGTGTGGGTGACTTACAAAATAATGGGGTGTTTCCCAACTTAATGGGAGGTTTGAGGAAATTAAAAAGGTGGGGCTTGTTTGGGCGCCACCCCAACTTCCTTGAATCTTCCTTTTCCACAACGCTTAACCATTGGTAAAGAAATAAAAATAAATTGTAAAACAATTTTATTTTTATTCCTCACATTTTTAACATCTCCTCCTGAGAAAACGCAACTCTAGGAAAAGTCTTCCTAAGAAATTACCAACGTTGAGATTCCATCGGTGCCCTCAAATTTTTATTTCAAGAACCGGTTCAAAAGTTAAGAAAACCCTCTCATTCGTTCACTGAACTTACCTGAGCTAAACATCGGAAATTGATTCCGGGCACACCGGGTCTCAGAATCAGGTGCCGTCAGAAACTGCGTACTTGTAAAATTCCAATGAAAATTAAGAAAAAAATTTCCTTGAAATTTACAGGTCTTTAAATTACTCCCACCTTAGGGATTTACGTCCCAGTAATGATACATCAAAAACTAGGGAAACAAATGAGGTTATTGAGCACGCATCTGAGCCTCCCGCTCCCAAGTGCTCTCCTGGAGGTTCCCGTGCTGCCATATGATGCGCACAAGAGGAATCGACCACCCATGTAGGAACCGCTCCTATCGATCCTTGATCTCCACTAGAACCTCCACAAAAGTCACCCCATCATCAATGCCCAGCTCCCCATGGTCGATGATATACGTCGGGTCCTGCACGTACCTCCTCAGCTAAGATATGTGGAAGATGTCGTGCACTCGGTGCAACTGAGTTGGTAGAGCGAGGCGATAAGCCACCTCGCTTATCCTACTGAGAACCTAGAATGGTCCGATGAAGTGTGGAGATAACTTGCCTCCCCAGCCAAATCTCTGTAATCCACGTCGAGGTGAGACCCGCAAGAAGACGTGGTCACCATCCTCGAACTCTAGTGGTCTCTGCCTCCGGTCATCATAAGACTTCTGTTGGCTCTGAGCTATCCTCATCCACTCATGGATGACCTGGACCTTCTCCGTCGTGGCCTGGACCATCTCTGGTCCCTCAAATGCAGACTCCCTAGGGTCTATCCAGCACAGAGGTAATCTGCAAGGTCTTCTATACAATGCCTCGTATGCTGCTATCTCGATGGTGGAGTGGTAGCTGTTATTGTACGCAAACTCCAAAAAAAGGTAGGTGATCCTCCTAGCTGCAACCAAAGTCGAGGAAACATGCATGGAGTATTTCCTCATGTGTCTGAATGGTTCTCTTCGTCTGACCATCTGTCTGAGGGTGGAAGGTGGTGCTCAGACGTAGCTGCATCCCGAATGCCTCCTGCAACCCCTTCCAAAGCTAGGAAGTAATGCGAGCATCTCGATCGGAGACGATGGTTGATGGAACACCATGAATCTGTACGATCTCCTAAATTTATAGGGGTCCCACGCCCTCCACTGAGCCCTTCACTTTGATGGGTAAAAAGTTAACTGACTTGGTGAGTCGGTCGATAATCACCCAAATGGAGTCATGACCTCTGGAAGTACATGGAAGTCCAATCACAAAATCCATAGATATGCCTTCCCACTTCCACTCTGGGACCTCCATGGGCTTTACCAAGACTACTGGTACCTGGTGCTCCGCCGTCACCTACTTATAGGTGAGGCATCGAGAAACGAACTCTTCCACATCCTTCTTCATACCCGGCCACCAGGGCTACCGTCTATGATCCTGGTACATCTTTGCCACTCCTGGATGTACCGCTAAAGGGAAGGTGTGGAACTCTCTCAGAACCACATCCTATAAAGCATCTAGTACCATGGTACATCCTCTAAAAAGGACGACGTTCTCTCCTCCCATAGAAAAACCATCAGGTGCATGTCCTGTGGAAATCTGTGCACATCGTGTCTCACAGTCAGCGTCCCCACGTTGTGCCTCTATAACCCACTGCAGTAGTGGAGGAGTGACTGTGAGTGACTAATGAAAGGCTGCTCCATCTCTATCCATGAAGGATATCTGCAAATAGGCAAGCTACTTTGTCACCTCCCAATGTATCTGAATACCCGTCCTCCTGCTGAGTGCATCAGCTACTACGTTTCCCTTTCTAGGAGTATAGACTATCTCAAAGTCATATTCCTGGAGGAACTCGTGCCATCGCCACTGTCTAAGGTTCAGGTCCTTCTGTGAGAAGATGTACCTGAGACTCTGGTGGTCAGAGTAGACTGTAAAGCACTCGCCCATCAAATATTGTCGCCACATCTTTAGAACGAAGACCTATGATACCAATTTTTAACGACTCGTCCTCGGGACCCGTGCCGTGACTACCCCAAGCCTGCCTTCCATAGGCCATGGGATGGAGACTATCACAAAGGCGTAAATACCAAAAAAAGGGGAATTCATTGACTTTATAATGTAAACAAACACCATAGAGTAAACAAGAAGAATTAAACACTAAGTAAAACTAGGTACAATAGTAATTGCGGAAAAGTAAGTGGGCCAGAATACAATCCCAACTAAAGTAAAGTACAACTGAACAGAAAGTACAAAAACTGAAAAGTAAAGCAGCAACGCTGATCCATCCACTAGAAATACCACCTGAATGGTGGGTACAAATAGCTTCCTCCTTAGCTCCTCTAAAGACTGGCTTTGCGCCATGTCCCCCACAATTCTGAGCCAGTGTCTTAAGGTCGTCCACTTGCTGGTCTGGTCCTCCTGGACCCCTATGACATCCGTCAACTGCTAGCTGCAGAAGACTCAGCTACGTGCCGCCATGTGGTAGGTCTCGCTGCTGGTGTAGGATCAACAAGAAATCTCTCTACGAGAAGGGCACACTCTAGTACTCCTGCCTACGTCAGAATGCTGAGGGAGATCATCGATGCCCTGATCTCATGCCTCATTCCCTGCTCGAATGTTTGGGCCCAGAAGAATGGGTCGTATACCATGTCCGTCGAAGAGCGCGAGAGATTGGAAAATCTCGCCAAGTACTAGGCTACCGTCATGTTGCCCTGCCGCAGGTATAGTAGCTCATGAATGCGCACTGCACGGAGGGTGGCTGGGACGAACTCTGAGCATAAGAGGCTCTCAATGTCCTTCCAGGGGAGAGATGCCTCTTCGTGCACCTAGAGAATCAAACTCCACCATCTTCATACAACCACGTGCAGGAGGCTCACTGCATGGATCACCATGTGGTCAGCTGGTGTCTCCACTAGCCTGAAAACTCGAACTACAGCCTCCAGCCAATCCTCGGCTGCCTGAGGGTCCGTCTCCCCATGGAACCTGGGCAGTCTCTGATGCTGAAACTCATGCAGTGTACTAAGGCGACATGAACTCCCAGCGGCTAGGGATGAGGGCATCGGTGGCTCGACGGGTATAGGTACAACCGGTGCCTCCGCTGTAAAAGGGCCCTGCACTGAGGCCTCATCGCTCGGTGGGCTGTTGTCTCGCACAAAGCTCAGAACCCTAGCTGGCTGCCATCGTGGGGCCATCCTGAAAAGTGACAGGTGCGACACGGTCAATACAATATACCTGGAGAGCTGACACAAAGTAATCACAAGAGAACATTTGAAACACACATGCAATCAATGTTTTCATGCACTGAGTTGGAAATCAGAAGTCCGGGTCCTGGTGTTTGGATACGTCGGCCACCTCACCAACACTGGACTCCCTGGACTGATAACCACACTCAATACTCTTAACACTACTGCTTCACACAGAAGAAATATTAGAGTCCTGAGTTCTGTGATAGAACTAAACTCTTCCGATACCAATTTATCATGACCCATCGTCAGGAAACGTGTCATGACTACCCCAAGCCAGCCTTCCAGAGGCCAGGGGCTGGCAACTAGCACCAAGGCATAAATCCCGAAAAAAGGGGAAGGAATTGACTTTATAATGTAAACAAACACCACATAGTAAACAAGATGAATTAAACACTATATAAAACTGGGTACAATAGTAAGTGCGGAAAAGTAAGTGGGGCAGAATAAAAACCCAATTGAAGTAAAGTACAACTGAACAGAATGTACAACAACTAAAAAGTAATGCAGCAATGCTGAGCCATTCACTAAAAATCCCACCTGATGGGTGGGTACAAATAGCTTCCTCCTCAGCTCCTCGGGACCAGCCGTCTGCTCCGTGTACGTCCCGCCCAGTGGTCCACCTCCAGGTACCGACTTTCTCCACAAGCCTCAACCACGATCAGCGATGTCCATCGTCTGCATCCAACATAATGTAGTGTGGGCATAACCGCTGTAGGGGTGAGTATACGCTACTCAGTAGGGAGCCAGAGACCCCCTATGGTCTCCCAGAATCCACAAAGGATAATCCACAAAGGAACGATGCAATCACGAAGTAACAACCAACTCTACTTTGGTATATTCCCATACATATACCTAAGTCATAAATTGCAGTTCGACTCCAACATCTAAGCCCAAGATCGATCACATCCACACAGGATAGTACAACCCAATCCACATAGGAAAGAACAACCCAATCCACAAAGGAAAGCAAGTCAATCATATCGAAGACAATGATTGAAAGTCAAGACTCAGCTCAAACAGGTATACTTCATCGTAAGGTGATAGAGATGATCATATGTAACCACTGATTCATTTAATATGGGACCCACGTAGGATACTAGACCAGCTAAGCTATCAGACCCACAAAGGATACAAGACCAGCTACTCTACCGGACCCACGTAGGACACAAGTACAGATTCAAATATTGCCGGACCCAAGTAGGATACAAGAACAATAGTACTGCCGATCCCATGTAGGATACAATAACAATAGTCATCACTGTAGAACCCGTGGAGGATTTCGGTGCGGTCATCATCGCTGCCGAAACCATGGAGGATTGCAGTTCAGTCGTCATCACTGCCGAACCCACATAGGATTTCAGTGTAGTCATCATCGTCGTCGTAGTCGCAACCAGCTCTAGGATTCCCGCACACAGCATGCTCGTTTCCGGGAGGGTCCGATCCATGAGCCAAGGGGTTGATACATCAATTGACATATAGTCCGGATTTGATGTATCCCAAAGTTCCTTCTTGTCGATAGGAACTCAACACGACAGACGGCGCGTCAATCGGATGCCCGGTCTGAGAGTTATTGGCCTTTTCGTTCTAGGGGCTCGATAGGTTTTTAAGTCAAAACCAAACCGACCATACTCCAACTGCGTCCAAACCTCGAGCCGAGTAATCCAAAAGGTCCGTCTCACTAAGAGGAGTCCAAAAAAGTCTATGACACGTCAATAGGACATTCGGAGCTCATGTTATGAGTGTTTCCTCTCCGAAGTCCCGGTTGGTTTCGGGTTCGATCCAACCCGGCCATACCCAAAGTTCTTCAAAACCTTGATTGTAATATACCGAAATGACCATATCAATCCAAGGATCGCATAACAATTGACGGTGTGTCGATCAATGGTACGTAGCCTATGTTACAAGCATATAAATGAACATGTCTGGTTTTATGGGGTTTTGGGCCCGGACTGAGCCCGCTCACGACCCCCTGGGTCGGCCCGAACCGGGTCGAACCGACCCGGATCTGGGACCGGCCCGCCCGGCATGGCCCGGCCTGGTGTGGCCGGTCCGGCATGATGCGAGTGCGGCCTGCGTGGCCAGCGGCTCGGCCGTTTGGCCGAGCGGGATGCGGAGGGGGGCGCTTTCCCCCATAGATTGAAGAAACAGCCCCCACGAGGGGGGAACGCCTCTTGGCCAGCCGGGGGTTATGACCGTCGGTTCTTCTGAAACGGTCAGCCCAGATTGGTCGGCCGGTACTGTCGCCACGGGATCGAGCGGCCCTGTCCCTCTGAAGTGCCGACAGCCGACGGTTCTGGCCGCTCCTCCTTGCACCGCCGCGGCTTTCAGCCACATCCTTGTCCGACCGGTGTGGTGTGATGGCGCCGCACCCCTCTGCCGCAGCCCTGCTCCATACACGGCCCCCTTCGACCTCAATGGCATAGAGCGAAGGCTCCGCACTCCTTTTCCGTGGTAAAAATTCCTCATCCCCTCGCGGTTTCGTTGCACCGTGCCGCCTTAGTCCCAAACCACAATGAAGAACATCAACAAAGGGGAGAGGAGGAATGGTCGTGTTCATGCTGTCCGACCTCCTCCCATTAATATGATAATAGGTGGATGAAATAAATCAACATCGTCAAGTGTGCACAAAATTAATCCATAAAATTTGGACTTAAAACCCCTACCTTGAAGAAGTCATCAGACGAGGATCGTTGCGGGAAAAGGACGTCGCGGAAGACGGCGTCACAGAAGACGGCATTGCGGATCGAGGCTCCGAAAGCATCGTCGGTGTTCACTCGATGAAGGATGTGGTGCGTCGTCATTCCCCGAATAAGGCATCTCTCACCGGCTGTGGAGAGGGGAGGAGATGGCACAACGATTCCCTTGCGTTTATGGAGTTCTTCATTGTAGACTCGGTGTTTAAGTGAAGGAGATGAATAAGAAGATGTTCTTCAGAGCACAAGAGTTCCCTTCTTTGTTCCACACAATGAATCCACCCACAAAATAAGACCTTGTCTTATATTCTTCACACACACACACATGCCAACATTAATTTGAAAATAAAAAGATCTCATTCAATTAATTGACTTAATTGAGTGTTGACTTGTTATTAAATTTGGGGTGTGGGTGAGTTACAAAATAATATGGGGTTTTCCAACTTAATGGGAGGTTTTATGAAGTTGAAAAGGGTGGGCTCATGTGGTCCCCACCCCCAACTTCCATGCATCTTCCTTTTCCACAACGCTTAACCATCAGTAAAGAAATAAAAATAAATTGTAAAACAGTTTTATTTTTATTCCTCACATTTTTAGCATCTCCTCCTAATCAAACACAACTCCAGGAAAAGTATTCCTAAGAAATTTTTGGTGTTGTGATTCCATTGGTGCCCTTGGATTTCTATTCCGAGCACCGGTTCAAAAGATAGGAAAACCCACTCATTCATTCACTGAACGTACCCGAGCTAAACTTTGGAAATTGTTTCTGGGCACACCGGGCCTCGGAATCAGGTGCCGTCAGAAACTGCGTACTCATAAAATTACAAATAAAATTAAGACAAAATTTACCTTGAAATTTACTAGTATTTACACCTAGACACAATCCACAAAGTAATCTCATACTCTTGGAAATGAGAGGCTAACTCGAGACTTGGATTGGGGGGAGGTCAAGGTGTTCTTGAATTTTATGTAAAGTTTATTTTATTTTTGTGGTAGATTTGAGTTGCATGCATTGGTGAGGTGAATGTCCCTGATTGGGTGACGTCCCCCAATGAAATGTAACTTAAAATATTTATATTCTGGAAATGAGTAGTGATTCAAACACGATCTTTCATGTTTGTATTATTAAACTAAAATCAAACACATAAAGGAAAATAATGATTGAATCCAAGACTGAACCCCAAAACCTATTTCTTTCTTCATTAGCTCATTCTATTTATAATTGAATTCTAGATTGTATTTTTCATATCAAAAACAAAAAAAAATTTGTTATCTCTTTCATTTAAATAACAAAATATCAAAAAGAGATAGATTAGGTGAATTAGATAATGTAAGTGAACCAAATTGAAAGTCTCCTCAAGAGAGATGAACCTAGTCAGCCACTGTGCTGCACTATGAAAAAAATATAATTGTTTTTGTCCATGCCCCGCGACAGGCGTGTGATTCTTGCTCAAATTTACCCAAGAGAAGAAGGTAGGATGGTCCTTGTAGTTTATCTTGGGTTGTCGAATCCTTAGAGACATGAGAAGTAACCTATAGACATGTACATTCTATGGACTGTTTTGGCTATGAAGTGGGCAACTTGGTTTGATTTTAGATGGGTGTAAAATAACTCTAAGAGACTGAAGTTAATTCAATTTAAAAGAATGATTTGATCCTAGGTTATCGCTCGGGGTGGATTGGACGTATTTCCTTTTCAATGATTTCAATTTCTTATATTTGAGATGGGTTCATTTAAGGAGGTAAAACAACATCATCACTTACTGGTTTAATGCCTACACCCTTTAATACTAATCACCTATACACATTAAGGATCAATGTTTTGAGCACTTCAAGTTAAATGTTTGTATTAGCACTTGAAGTGTGTGACCTTAAATTCAACAAGGATGATGTAGTTCAATAATCATAAAAAAATCTCAATTAAAGAAGTGATTATACATTAATGGGGTGACAAATAACAACTAATCCACCCCCTTGATACTTCTTTAGATCAACCAATAAGTGGGTTAGCCCTCCAATGATCCCATGGTTTCAATGGAAGCGGAAAGTAGACTCATGAGGGAGGAAATGGAGAAGTAAAGAAAACAACAAAAATAAAAAGGTCACTCCACCATTGTGTGAATAATTTCACAAGGATTGGTGTGAATAAATTCACACCTTGAGGCAACGGTATCAAAGTTAGATGTAGAACAACCGAATAAGAGGAGAAGAAGATCTTTTATTAAGACACTAAAGTGAATTGAACAACTTACAAATGTAAGTCAAACTTGAGACAACAAAATCGTAGCATAACATTACAATTGAACAAAGCATCCAAGATACTTCAATACTCCAACACCACTACCTTAAATAGGCATTTTTGAGCCCTTGGTTCGATCCTTCAATAGTCCACGTCACCTCAATTAATTTTGGTAGGCCATAGGTGGGTGGAAAGTAAGGGAGAGTTGATTTTTCTACCCTTGACCCGAGGTGGCAGCTAGCTTTCCTTCATCGAACAAACGCATTTGAAAAACCTTCTAGATGGATGAATAAGAGTGGGCCATAGAATATTCCAATGGGGCTCCGGATTTCTTATAACGTCCTGTAAAATTTGGGCCCATTTGGTGTTTTGGATTCCGAGATATGATCATATTAGTGGACTGTTTTTCTGGGCTGCATAATCTGGACCAGAATTGTATCTCTAACATTGGCTGCCTAAATGGATATGATGGAAGCAGATTAGTATTGGTACCTGATGTGGTATTTGTTCCAATAAATGTCTTCTAGAATCCCATGAAATTTGGGATTCATTGGGCCTGTATGTTGGGTCCCACATTCTCATCAGTGGGCTGGTGTCCAATCTGACTTATCGAGAATTGTTTCCTTTCATCACAAAATATATCCATCTTCTTACATGAATTCTCCATTGATCTTTGAATCAAACATGTTCATATTGAAGTGCAGATCAATTTCCAAAAATATCAAATTAAAATATGTATAACTATATTCCTTAAAATCATATGAATCATTGGGTACTTCAAATGATGTTAAAAAATGTACCACATAATAGTGCATTTTAAGAAGGTATTATAATCATAATGTGAAATGATGTTCAAAATGTAAAATGCACTAAAATGATGTTTATGAATAATAAAGAACATGAATATTATATATATTAACAATGAATATTAGTCCCATTTAGTGGCTCATCACACCCCCAACTTGAGTTTTACTAGTCCCGAGAAAAATATATCTCAACAATATGAAATTCGAATTCCCTTTCCCAAAAACATATTAATACACAATGATCACCAGAAACCCTTATACCATAAAATCAAAAAACCCATCAAAATATTTTAATACAAGATTGTTTCGTAAGAATATCCCAATCCCAAGCCCATTCCTTTGTTCAAATTCATTGTCATATTTCATCCAATATCAATTTAGTATGGGGATGTGTTGTGCATCACAATAGATATGGGGGTTCATCTTTATTCAATGGGGAAATGACGGAAGCGCTAGGTGGAATCACATTTCAATATTAAGATGAGTATTCAAGTTTTTTTTTGTATTAGTTTTTTTTCTGTTTTTTTTTGCAATTTTTCCATGGTAATTGAAATTACACTCAAAAGAGTCAACCCCTATACCGAGACATTTCTGATGACTCCCAGGCTCAATGACCTTAGGGCACCAAGTGAAGCCCACATACTCGAGCATCATCTCGAGTTAACTTGGTAAATAAAATTCAAATTACCAAAAATAGAGAAAAAAGTACTAACTCTGGGCCAGACAACTATGGAGTCAGGATCCGCAAGTGCTGAAAGCCACGCATTAGGTCATTTCATTGCTCTACATGCAATTTTTTTTAAATTTTTTTAAATACTCATATTAAACTAAAATGATCACCAAACCTATGGTATTTATAAAAGGGACCCCATGAACTCAAACTAATAATCCACTATCCAAAGGATGTGCAATGTGATATTTTTTTATTTGGATGAAAATATAAACAATGAAATATCACATTGGACAACCACACTTTCCAAAAACTATGCTCATGAAATTATATAAGGATTAAAATCAGAATCAGGGCATGCTAAATTATTTGATATTTAGTTTCAAAGTGTGCAATTTGTATTACCATGTTCAATGTTAAAATAATTTTTCTTTCCATTTACACATATTTTTTTTTCAAATCATTCATTTTTTTGACACAAAAGAATTTTTTTATTTTATCTCCCCCCCAACATAAAACAACACTATCCCCAATGTTTAAAGAAAAGAAAATTTTGAATTGAATAGAGGTAGAGAATGAAAGTTAAAAAAGGAAATTGAAAATGAGGATCATTGAATGAAGTCACCTGGTGGTTGATGATGAAATTCTTGCTGCTCCCTTTTAATCCTTTGATATCCATGTCACTTGTATAGTTCCCTAGTAGAAAAAGGAAAACAAAAAACAAAACAAAACAAAAATATATATAAATATATTTATATAATAAAGAATGTAAAATATACGTATATATATAAAAATTATAGAATAAGGAAGCACAAAAATCCATAGGTCAGTGGTAAGCGCGCACCCCTATCTCCCTTCTGTCTCAGGTTCGAATCCCCGCGGCTTCACCGGTTGTGACGAGGTTTGACCCACGACCCATGATGTGTCCCTTATTATTATTATTATATTATTATTTATTTTTTTTTTGTATTTTTATTTTAACCTACAAACACATTAAAATAAAACAAACTGATGATACATTGTCTTCTTTTTAAATTTCTTGGTAAGACATTACTCAAGGATCACACCACGTGAAATGGATGAATATGGTGCTCCACTTTCATACCCATCCATACTCAAAATAGAAGAACAGGTCAACAGTCTATTTTTTATTTATTTATCAAAATGATTCATTAATCCTATTTAAAAAAAAGATGATTTGCAAAGATGAAAACCACAGGTTTCCTCCCATGCAGCGCTTTGTTTAATGTCGTTAGCTCGACATGAACCCCCCAACATACCCAATACCAACATTAAACATTTTAAGGACCAAATGTTTCACCAATTCAAGTAGTTTGAGATCTATTATATGTTTAGAATTCGTTTCATTAAAAATCATATGTTCTAAAATGAGTTGGTAAATCCATGGAATATCAGAAATGGTGGATCTAGTTGCTCCTCTAGTCTTTCCTAATACATCATGGGACATTCCACTTTTATTTATATCAAGATAAGAAACAATGAAAACTTTATGGTTTTGGGAATCCTTAATGAAAAAAAACTTGGGGAAGGATCGAATGGACACATGTTCAAGTTGAGGCAGACTGACACTTTCAGAAATAGGTTGAAAATTTGGATCAATCTCAATTTTATTTTCAAAATTTATCAATATAATTGGTTCCCTTAGAATATAATAATCAACCACAAAATTAGAAATTTCAGTGTTAGCAATGGTTATGGACTCAAAGTTTGTGATTTCTCTTAATGGTTCTGTGATTGGTGTTTTAGAAAAATCATCAATGGAGTTATACTTAGGATACCCAATCCACAATGCCAAATTTCTCTCTTGTGAATACATGAAATCAATTTCTTCCTGATTTAAAGACCCATCAATAATTCCTTGATCCTCTTCATCTTCCCCATATCCAAAGGTTTTATCTTCAGTAAATTCATGAAAGTTTTGTGGGAAACTAGACACTTCACATAAGGTTATGGAAGGGACAGTTTGTGTAGGGATGGGTTCCTCACAATTTTTAATGATTTTTAGTTCTAACCTCAATGATGAAACCTCAAAATTAATTATCTCCATTTTTTGACACAAATTTTCAAGTAATGGTTGTGGATCATGATGGGAATGGGGTTGATAAAGATGGTCTATTCCTGGTGGGTAATTATGTTGTTGGAATTTCACAGGAGGGTGTTCAAATTAGCTTTGTGGGGATTGAAACTCATTATATGTTGGGATGTTTTGTTGATCATAGGAGTAAAAACATTGTGGTCCATTATGTTGTTGATGATCCCACAATTATAAATTAGGATGGTCATTTTACATCACACATGTGGTTGGGTGATCAAAGTACGGATATGATTCCCATGTTTGGAATTGTTCAAAATTGATTTCCATAGGAATGAGGGGGTGAGAAAAAAGAAGAGGGATGGAAACAAAAGATGATAGTTTATAATATAAAATACTTAGGTCCTCGGAAACTGTGCCAAAATTTGATTCTTTCTCAAATTTACCCAAGAGAAGAAGGTAGTACGGTCCTTGTAGTTTAGCTTGGGATGTCAAATCCTCAGAGACCTAAGAAGTAACCTATAGACCCGTACATTCTATGGACTATTTTTGGCTATGAAGTGGCCAAATTTGGTTGATTTTAGATGGGTGTAATGTAACTCTAAGATACATAAGTGAATTCAATTTAATGGAATGAGTTGATCCTAGGTTATTGCTCGAGGTGGATTGGACGTATTTCCTTTTCAATGATTTCAATTTCTTATATTTGAGATGGATTCATTTAAGGAGATAAAAAAATCATAACTTAATGGTTTAATTCCTACACCCTTTAATACTAATCACCTATACACTTGAAGGATCAATGTTTTGAGCACTTAAAGGTAAAGGTTCGTATTAGCACTTGAAGTGTGTGGCCTTAAATCAACAAGGATGACGGAGTTTAAAAATCATCAAATAAAAATCTCATCTAAATAAGTGATTATAAATTTATGGGGTGATAAATAACAACCTATCCATCCCCTTGATACTCCATTAGATCAACCCATATATGGGTTAGCCCTCCATTGATCACATGATTTCAATGGAAGCAGAATGTAGACTCATGAGGGAGGAAATGGAGAAGTAAAGAAAACAACAAAAATAAAATGATCACTCCACCGTTGTGTGAATAATTTCTCAAGGTTTGGTGTGAATAAATTCACACCTTGAGGAAATAGTATCAAAGTGAGATGTATAACAACAGAATAAGTGCAGGAGAAGTACTTTTATTAAGAAACTAAAGTGAATTGATCAACTTACAAATGTAAGACAAACTTGAGACAACAAAAGCGCAGTATAACATTACAATTGAACAAAGCATCCAAGATCCTTCAATACTCAAAAACCACTGCCTTAAATAGGAATTTTTGAGCCCTTGGGTCGATCCTTCAATATTCCAAGTCTCCTTAATTAATTTTTGTAGGCTATAGGTGGGTGGAAAGTAAGGGAGAGTTGATTTTTCTACCATTGACCCGAGGTGGCAGCCAGCTTTCCTTCACCGAACAGACACGCTTGGAAGACCTTCTAGATTCCAGAATCGGAGTGGTCCATAGAAGAAGACAATGGATATTCAGATGTTTTATAACCTCTTGTAAAATTTGGGCCCATTTGGAGGTGTTTATTCTGAGATATGATCATATTAGTGGACTGTTTGTCTGGGCCGCAGAATCTGGCCCAGAATTTTATCTCTAACTTGGGCCGCCTAAATGGATACCATGGCTGCTGAATTATCATTGGATCCTGAAGAATGATTTGTTCCTATAAATTTATTCTAGAATCCCAAGATATTTGGGATTCTTTGGGAATGTATGTTGGGCCCCACATTCTCATTAGGGGGCTGGTGTCCAATGTGACTTCTCCAGAATTGTTTCCTTTCATCACAAAATATCTCCATCTTATTCCATGAATTCTCCATTGATCCCTAAATCAAACATGTTCACATTTAATTGTAGATAAATTTCTAAAAATATCAAATGAAAATATGTATAATTATACTCCTTAAAATCATATGAATCATTGGGTACTTCAAATGATGTTAAAAAATGTACAACATAATAGTGCATTTTAAGAAGGTATTATAATAATAATGTGAAATGATGTTAAAATTGTAAAATGCACTAAAATGGTGTTTATGAATAATAAATAACATGAATATTATATATATTAACAATAAATATTAACCAAATTTAGTGGCTCATCAGTATGCGTCACGTACTCTTTGTTATTGGCTATGAGATGATAGAACCATTAATTATATTTCTTAGGAGTTTCATAACCATACTTACTCCAAGGATTGGTTCCAATCTGTTTTTTAAGCAACCAAGAAGTATCAATCAATATTCTATATAAGGTATGATCTATCTTTATTATTTCGGGTTCATATCCTTATATTTCTCCTTTCCATTTTATGGAATTTTACCCCAATGTTCCTAATGGTCTTTTCTTGTGTGTTGACCAGTGTGGTGGTGTCTCTGCATCCTCAAGTGGATACAATTGTCATGGGGGAGGTGATCATACCTGAATGTAAAGAACTGTTTAGGGTTGGGGATTCATTACTTCTCTTTTCTTTTATGTGCAATTGTATTGTTAGCATGTTTTATCCCACTGGATGAAAATGGAATTAGCATAATAAATATTTTACCTGGATAAATAAATTGATATCGATCATATGTTATTTCCTCTTGTTTTCATTGATAGTGTGATATCTATGCTTTCTTCGTATAACTGTTTGTTTGTAGTGGAGATTGTTAAAGAACGTACACCGGAATTAATTGATAATTGTTTGGCTAAAGATAAAGATGCATGAAAATGAATCTAGATCTTCTTGTTGTAATTTTGATGTTATTCAAAATGGTGCAATAAGCATGTTTAATTTATTTGTGATAGCTTACTATTAAGGATTCTTGAATGTGGAACCTACATATCAAAAAATGGTTAATTCAAAAAAGATTATTTGTTTGATAATTCCTTGAAGGGTTTCGAGTTACACTAGTGCTTGTTTAAGTGACAAGATCCAATTGTTAAGATGTTTTTTCCTACTAATTCTGTTGTGATGTGAGCCAGGATGGCTATTGTGATATGTGGAGGCATTGAGGCCTTTTGGTTATGGAAGAAAATGATACCAAGCGTGGCGAGATGCATCAGTTTATGCATGTGGGTGTTGGGGAGAACACCAGGGATGATGGAATGGGATCGATATGAATATTGGATGACTGTTGTTTCTTTTTGGTTGATTATCTATTTTACTTTTTTCCACTACCTAAGGCAGTTGGTCTTTCTTACACCTCTTCTGAAAGAGACGAAGATGCGTGGTGTATACCCCTATCATTCTGTGTTTAGATTCTCAAGGGAGGATGGGTATACGCTCTTGCTATAGGTGGAAAAGACTCGACGTGTAGTACATCTACTCATCGGGATGAGCCCCCTTGTGTTTCGTAGCACAAAATTTTATTCTAGAATTCTTGGAAATGTGGGAAAGTAATTCTATAATGAATAATTTAATAGATGTTGTGATCCCAAGGGGTTGGTGTTTGTTGGAACATAATGATGAGGTTGTAATTTTAAAGGGATAATGGAATTTGGGTGTGATGCTAATGAAATTTAATGTGGAATTGTTTTTGGTTAATTAGTGTTTAAATAATTAATTAACATAATGTGAAACTAAGAAAAAGGTAATTTTAGTAATGTAATTAAGATATTTAAAAGGTTGTGTGCTTATAGGATACCTAGTCTTAGAAGTGGCATCTAGGAGTCTGGGAGATGTTAGTTGCAGTTGTGTCTAAGACTTCGTTATGCCCATAGTGTGGTTGTGAGTTATAGTATATTCTGTAATTTTGGTGTTTCTATATGCTAATCCACCATGTTAGTAAGGGAAATTGACACCCCAAGGATTTTGAACCCTGGGGGGTGTTTTCCACAACATTCTGGTGAGAGGATGGATGGATGACTACCCCCTTTGGCCCCACTCTCTTCTCTTGGAAATTTCATGGGATGATAGCCACAGTGGTTAGTTTTCCCCGTATATATGTGTAGAGGGATGTAATGTCTTGTGGTTATTCATAGACATATATTCTTGATATAGTATCATATAGACTACTATATGTGTAACGTGAATAAGTTGTAATGGCTACAGGATTTTTACTCAGTGTATTTGCTGTAATGGATTGAGTTATAATACCCGACGTATGATACATGTCATGTGACCTGTGTTGGCTCCCAGAAACTGCTTCGTTACTCTCTTGTATGAACATTGGGGTTTTGTTGCACAAGGTGCATATTGTGTTGCTTCGACCAGGTGTCTGCGGGAATTCCTTTTGGAGAGAGATGCTTCAGATGTACAACAATGGGGGAAAAGCGGAAAACCAGTGGGGAAGTAGTAGAGTGGTACCATTGATATTTTGTATTATATTATATACTCTCATATGCATTACGTGGTGAGAGTAGCCATAGTGAGGTTGGGAACATAGTATACCTATTTAGGTGATGAGTTTGTTTAACTTGTTGTTCACTGTGGTTTAGCTTGCTTTCTTTACATTTGCATGAGGGGCTCCGGGGAGGATCCTGCTGAGTATACTATTATAATCACCCGATGTATATATAATCATTTTTTTCTTGTAACTTGGAGAAGGATGGAGATCAAGTTGGTTTCTACTAGTTTGGTGTTGCAGCAGCTATTCAGTCTTGTGGTTGTTGCTGTTTTTACTTGCTTTTGGGTACTTTCAGTTTTCCCCTTCCAGTTATAGTAGTTTGTGATGACATTACAAATGTGCACTTGGGTTTTCTTTAATATTTCAGTTATGAGTTGGATTTGGTTCCTTTCTATCATATCTCTCTCTTTCGCATGTGTTCTATTAGAGGGTAATGGATCCCATTTGTTTTTTTACTATCACCTCTGTGCTAGTCACCTACCCAGGGCCTATTGGAGGCGGGACTCAGGGTTCATTATCTCCCTTCTCACATTGCTGGCCCAGGAGTAGTGCACTTTGTAGGGAGGGGTTGTGACATGATTAAAATGGCCACTATAAAATTCCAATAGAACCTCAAGTGGATCATTAATCACATTTTTAGAATTATCTATGTCATTTGGCCAAATCTACAAATTGTATGACAATTATATCATTAAATAATATATTATTTCTTTAAATTCATTTATTTCCATTTTGACGCTATTTAGTATTTAATTTTTGTTAAAGTCATATAAACAAGATTCATTTGAAAGAACTACATTAAATCAAATATAACATGCAATAATAATCCATAAAATTAGTGAATGGCATTAAAATGTTAAAATTAAATTTATTTTAATATTTATAATATTATTTATTTGAATATTTCATTTATAAGGTAATCACTGCATCATAATTTTTTGATAAATAAATTTATTTATTTAATGTCAAAAAATTATAAATAAAATACCATGATGTATTTAATATGTTTAGCTTACAAATTACTATTTATAGTAAAATAGATCATTTATATAAACCCACCTTAAAATCATTTTAATAAAAAGTTATATTTATAATTACATTAAATTAATTGTTATAACATGTCATTATCATATCCAAGTGGCTCCATGGGGTCCTAAAATCGACCCAAGAATACCCTCGGTCAGACATATATCATACAATTGGACTGTGATAGGTTTTCAGGTAGTTTTAAATTATTATAATATTATTTCATACCCTTATTTACTTGATTTACCCACTAACAATGCTAAATATAAATAATATCTGATGTTACTATTCATATAGTTTAAAAATAAAAGGTGCATATTTAAACAATTTAGACCTTATAATTCAAAATATGGAACTTATTTTCCCAAATTCAAGACACAGAAATAGTAGAAATTAATTTAAAATTAGTTCATGTTTTTCAAATGGTAAGGAACATGAACAGTGTTCTATTGGTGAGGTTCTAAAGGTGAGGTTCATGAACAATGTTCTATCGGTGAGGTTCTTGAACAACCATTTTCCTTTTTGAAATTTTGAGTTCATGAACAGTGTTTCTAGTTTCCTATAGGTTCTCCCCTTTGATGTTCCTTTGATGTAAAATGCATTTAAATCCTTGTTTTAATGATTCTAAGGCCGATTCAAAGGCCATAACTCCTATATTAATTTATCCTAAGTCTTGGGATGTTTTTACATAGTCAAACTGTGTGGTTTCATGCCATCTGCTTTTAATGGGAAATCTGGTGTATCTTAAACTACCTCTTCGTTAAATCTTCTAAAGGGACGGGGTATCTACCTCTCAAATTATTCCGATTTTTTCCTAAATATGAGATGCTAGAACCATTAATTCTATTATGTTGGAGTTTCATAATCAAACATACTCTTAGGATTGGTTCTGCTCCGTTTTTTATGAAACCAAGAAGTATTGATCAACATTCGATACGTGGTATGATCTATCATCATTCTTTTTGGTTCATCTCTTTCTTTTTCTCCTATCCCTTTTATGATATTTTACCACCATGTTACTAATAGGATTTTCTTGTGTGTCGAATAGTGTGGTGGTGTCTCTACATCCTCGGGTGGATACAATTGACACGGGGGGATAAGATCACAACCTGTTGTATGGCCCATTCTTGTGTAAGAACATCAAGAACTGTTTGAGGTAGGGGATTCATTACTTATCTTTTCTTTTACGTGAAACTGTATTTTTAGCATGTTTTATCCCAATGGATGAAAATAGAATTGACATAATAAACATTTTAACCAGACAAATAAATTGATATCAATATTAGGTTATTGCCTCTTTTTTTGCTAGATAGTGTGATATCTATGAATTCTTTGTATAGTTGTTCATTCCTGATGGAAATTTCTAAAGAACGTAAAAAGATTGAATAAATGGTTCTAACCCATGGGGATGTAGTTTCATAATTGAATAGAATGTTTTTAATAGCATAAAATGTTTTTCTAGAATGCCTTGGAATGTGGGAAAGTAATTCTGTAATGAATATTTGAATAAATGGTGCTAACCCATGGGGTTGGAGTTTGCTGGAACATAATGACGAGGTTGTAATTTTAATGTGATAATGGAATTTGGGTATGATGCTAATGAAATTTAAGGTAGAATTGTTTTTGGTTACTTAGTATTTAAATAATTAATTAATGTAAAGTGGAACTAATAAAAAGGTAATGTAGTAATGTAATTAAGCTCCTTAAATGGTTGTGTGCTTATAGGATACATTGTCCTAGAAGTGGCAGATAGGAGTTTGAGAATGTTAAATATAGTTGTTTCTATGACTAGGGTATGCCCATAGTGTGGTTGTGAGTTATAGTATATTCTCAAATTTTTTTCTATACGCTACTCCACACTGTCAGTAAGGGAAATTGATACACTGAGGATTATAAGCCCTAGGGGGTGTTGTCCACAACATTTCAGTGGTAGGTTGGATGGATGACTACCCCCTTTAGCTCTGCTCTCTCCTCTTGGAAGAAACTTGTGCAGATAGGAACAATGGTTAGTTTTCCTAATATATGTGTGTAGAGGGATGTAATGGCTTGTGGTTATTCACAAACATATATTCTGGATAGAGTATCACATGGACTACTATATGTGTAATGTGTATATGTTGTGGTGTCTTGAGGATACTTACTCGGTGTATGGGATGTAATGGCTTGATGTATAATACTTGATATATGATACACTTTATGCGAGTTGTGGTGGCTCCCAGAAACTACATGGTTACTTTCTTGCTTCGACGTGGAGGTTTTGCTGCACGAGGTGCATATTGTGGTGTTTCGCCCAGGTGTCTGTAGGTAAGCCTTTTAGAGATAGAATCTTAGGATGTATGACGTTGGCGCAAAGAGGAAAACTAGTGGGGAAGTAGTAGTAGGGTACCCTTGATATTCTACATTATATTATATACTCTTGTATTCGTTATATGGTGAGAGTCTCCATGGTGAGGATGGGAACTTAGTATACCTATTTTGGTGACGAGTTAGTTTCACTTGTTGTTCACTGTGCTTTAGCATGATTTCTTTACTTCTGCTTGAGAGGCTCCCGGGAGGATCCTACTGAGTATATTGTTATACTCAGCCTATGTATATATAAACTGTTCTTCCATGTCACTTGAAGCAGGTTGGTGATCAAGCTAGTTTCTATTATCTTGGGGTTTCAAGAGCTGTTCGTGATTGTGGTTGCTGCAAGTTTTACTTTCTTTGGGTACATTCAGATTTCCCCTTCCAGTTGTAGTATTTTTCATGAGATTACATATGTGCACTTGGGGTTTCTTTTATATTTTAGTTCTGAGTTGTATTTGGTTGGTGTCTATCTTATCTATCTCTTTCGCATGTGTTATCTTAGAGGTTAATTCCTCTCATTTGTGTGATTACTGTACCCTTGGCGCTAGTCGCCAACCAGGGGCCTACTCGAGGCTGGAATCGGGGGGTCATTATCTCCCTTCTCACATTTTCGGACCCAGTGGGGTGCACTTTTTGGGGAGGGGTCATGACAGAGTGGTATCTGAGGTTTTGTTGAGGGATATAATGGAGTTTGGAGTTAGGCACAGGTGAGGTTGCATGGGTTGGTAGGGAAACGATTTCATTCATGTTCAGAAATTGATGTAAACACTGGAGACTGGATGAGACATAGGAATTTAGGACCCCCTATGATCTGATGTACGGAACTTTATGTTTACAATGGATACTAAACAAGGTGATACTAGTTACAGGGTAGAGACCCTGGAAAGGATCATGAACCATTCATCTTTGTTCCTATGTTTGAATGGGGTATACCTGGGGATAGGTTAACCTAAAATCAATAAAAGAAAACAATTAATTAATTAATATTGATTCATCTATATTTCAGGTTTAGGAGCCCTATTTATTTTTCATTTTATAGGTATGGATCTAGGTCGACGTCCTCTTCATGATTGCATAGATGATGTCCAGCAGGTTGTGCCAGCAGATCACCACTAATTATAGGTTGAAGACGATGAAACTTGGAGGAAGACACTTTTGGAGTTTCAGTGCCAGATTCTATATTAGTATGAGGGCTCCGTTTTATATGCAGTCACAGATGACTGGTTAGAGGAGGTGGTGTAACACCCGAGACTTTTATGTTATAAATTATCAAAGGAATATTTTTCTACACAACACTTGCTTGACTTGCTTTACACGCAATCGCGACCTTCCTCGATAGCTTGCGTCGTACGCAATACCGAGTTTCACTAAACAACAATATGCTATTAAAACTAGCCGTTATAAATAGTAATAACCACTTTTTGAAATTTTATAAATTTTATTTTTCAAAATGGACTTCATTTTTGGACTCAGAATATCGAAATTAGCCTAGGGTGAAATTTTGGTATTTTTCTGAAAACTTTCAATTTTTGATGAATAGTGAAACCACTAAGTGGTAGGTTAAAAAACTGAATTTTGCATAAAACTTAATTTTACCACTTCTGTGAATGGAATTTCGAAAATCCGAGAGACACGGTTAATATGAAGGACTAAAATGTGGTTCAATGAGATAAAAATAATTTTTGGTGAATAGTAACTTTTTACTTTTTTTACCGCGGTTAATAGTAAATAGGGTAACTAAGGGTAAATATGATATTAATATTACCCTAACACATGTCCTAATTCTATTGGACAAGTGTAATTCGACCAAAAACAAACTTAGGAATAAAATATGACCATTTAGGCCCACTTGGATTAGATTAGGACATTTATTATTAATTTATTTAAAGAAGGGTTAAAATAGTTAAAATCAAAGTTTAATAAGTAAATCATTTTTAATATGGGGTTATACATAAGATAAATTCGATTTTAAATATTCATTAGAAAGCTAAAAAGATTTCCTACATTTTGGTATTTTATTTGTAATTTTTAGACATCAAATAATTTAATTTATTTATGACACAACAATGATGCAGTAATTATCTTATTAATGAAATATTGACATAATTGATGTTATAAACACAAAAATAAATGTAATTTGAGACTTTTTATGAATTACACTAATTTTCTAGGTTAATATGACATATTAGTGTTGATTTAATCAACTTGGTTCGAACATTTAATTCTGTTATGACTTTCACAAAAATCATATATCAAATAGTGTCAAAATTGACACAAAATAGTTTTTAAATCAAATATTATATTATTAATTGTTATTTTATTCCTAAAAATCTAAGGTTCGGCCAAATGACTTAGATAAGGATATATATATTAATAATAAACAATTTGGGGTTCGTTTGGCATGTTATAGTAAGTGTATTAACCATATAGTGAAAGAAAACAAAAAAGACATGGTAAAAGTTAAATTATTTAACTTAATGTTAAATCTAAATGATAAGGTTAAAATAGGAACCTAAACTTGTCTAAATTCTATTGGATGAGAGGATTTCGACCCTTCCCCACATTAGCTTCGAAATAAGACCCTTTGGAACCATTATAAACCGATTTTGACTTTAATATAAAATAATATTTTGAGATATTCCTAAGGTGCCCCTCTCCTCCCTTATAAAAGGGCACCTCCTCCCCCTCCTCCTCACACCAAATTGAGCACTCAAGCTCGGCCAACCCCTGCCATTTTCTCCTCTCCACTTCCCTAGAATAATCCTAGAGGTCCTGGTCTTCTCCAAAGACCAATCTTATTTCCTTAAGTGGAGGATTCAAAGAGGCGTTCCAAAGAAGAGGTAATATCAATTACCGATCTTTTCAATTTCTTTCTTCTTCAACTTTTTCTTCTTTAGTTGTTTCATGATAAAGTAATAACATCAGTATTACATACATACTGGTATGTTATTATAAATATGAAACAACCCTAATTCACCTTCTATCCATCCTACGGAAAAATGAAATCACCACGCGTGCGTACGTACGGAATACCGTCTCCACGCCGTGGTGTAATCTATTTTCCACCATCACCTTACAAGGATGGTTATAATGGTGTAATGAGTAACTAAATATGATTATTATGAATTAATATTGATACTGAAATAATATATATATACTCCAATACAATTCCACGATCATAGGAATGATATCATCACTCGTGCGTACGTACGGAATACCGTCTCCACGATGTGATGCGACTCGTTCTACATGATCTTCATTTCATAATGATTATATAAATGAATTGAATGAATGAATATGGTATATAATACACTAATACCATTCTTTAAATGAATTATCTATAACCTAAAGATAAGAATAAGAATTTATTCGACAAAACACGCATAAGAACAAAAAGTTATAAAGACCCGAGTAACAAGTAACAATGAAATATTACTAACAAGAAGCTAATAATATGACCATATATGATATCATATAAATATGTATGATTCTGGAATAAGTCAATAACATTATTTAAACCATTATACAGGAGCTTCGGACACGTACAAAGCTAATCAGACCTAAGGTAAGGTAAATATCACAATCTCATTTTTATCCGAGATTGTTTATTCGTAAGTATTTACTGGGGTGTATTTTATCATCCACATCCATGTTCCCTCAATATGTAATATTGTTTCCATCCACTTGCAATAGTTTAAATCCAATTTTACCCTTAGGTGAGTTTTTAGTAAAGAATATGAAAGGAATCTTTTGTCGTTTTTCCGTACGAGGTACTTTTTGACTTTTCCGACAAAAGTACGAAGAATGTTTTTTTTAACTTATACGGCATGAATGGATTTTTAAAACATTACTTCAAAGAAGCTTCCTTTACAAGTTTTCAAGTTTATTTTTAATCAACTTCTTTTATTTTAAAGTTGTATGACATGTTATGAAAGGAAAAATGTTTTTGAAGAAGAAAGGATATTTTCCTCAAGAATTCAATTCAAGTGTTTTATCAAAATTATTTTCCATCTAAGATAATAAAGGGTTCTGTTTCTATCCATATTTTTACATTGGTTTGACTATGTTGTGATGGAATTATGTTTATGAATTCCTTTATCTTATATGAATTGATTTATGATGTTTCAAGAATCCCATTTTTGTTTCATGTGTTATGCGATGATGTATGTTTTATGATTATGTGGCACACATAAGAAAGGATTCATTATAAGATGGGTGGGACCTATATCTCCCTCCAATGCATTGGGTAAAGATTTTATATCTCATGAGATAGACATGGCTGGAACGGAAGGTTATTTCGGTTCAGTGAAACAGGACTGAAACGAGGATTACTCGATTCAGAAAGGGACTTTGTCCACTAAGATAGTCTTGGCAATGAGTCATGACTAACAAGAAATGATTTTCCATGATTATGTGTGCATGCCACAAAGTTTCAAGTTTTATGTTATGATTATGGGGATCTCATTTTCACTTCTATGATTTATTCCATGTTAAGATATTATGATCTCTTTTGCAGGTTTTGATTTTCAAAAAGATATGATATGATTTTTATTTCCTTTATTTGCCCTTGCTGAGCATTTGAGCTCACCCTTTTATGTTTTCTTTTCCCCAGGTCAGGAAGATGGATATTAAGTAGAATATGCTAAAAGGGACCCTAGATATGATGAAATAAATGGGAGACACTGTAGAAGATTTATGAACCAGTTGTTTATGTTTCCCAGTTTCTAAAGACACTATACCTATACGGTCCTTTGTGGTTTTGTCATATGTTGTAATAAGTGTGCTTCAATATTGAAGTATTAACAATGTATGTAAAGTATGGGTCGTTAGAGTTGGTATCAGAGGAAAGGTATAGTCAACCTTTGGAAACTAGGATGTGAAAGCCTTAGTAAGAACCCTAAGGATAAGCCTAAGCATAGAAGACAATCTTAGTGTTTTAGAAATGGACTTGAATAACCTAGGATAAGACCATAAGCATGAAAATTTTATTCTTGAATTATGTGGTTTCTTATTATAATTAGTGTTGCTCACACTATTCTTCTTGGTTTTAGTCAATGGCTGGAACCCGAAGGAACCGTGTTAATACGGAATGCGATGGGCAATGCAATGATTGTCCCCCTGAGCAACCAAACGATATGGGAGCTAGAATGCAAAATCTTGTAGCCATGCTCACACAACTTTCTCAAGCTATGAATCATGCAGGATTTCCAAACGAGCAAAGGAGGGAGCAACATTCTGTTGAATCCTTCATGAGGCAGCGTCCACCTTCTTTCAGCGGGTCTACTGATCCATTAGTTGCTGAACAATGGATTAGTACTATTGAAAAGATATTTTCAGTTCTTCAATGTTCTGAGCATGATAAATTCATCCTAGCAGTGTACCGTTTGGAAGGAGATGCTGATCAATGGTGGAATCTTGTTAAGAATACGAGGCAAAGGGATGAAATTGAGTCTATGGAATGGGACGAGTTCAAGAACTTATTTTTCAATAAGTACTTCCCTCGTATTCTCCGAACAAAGATGGAGAAAGAGTTTCTTGAACTGAAGCAAAGGGATGATGAATCTGTTGGTACCTATGAAGCAAATTTTACAAGACTTGCAAGGTATGCTTCTGGTATTATTATCCAACCTGAGAGTAAGATTGATCGATTCTTTAGTGGCTTAAAACCAAGTCTTCGAAGGGCGTTAGCCATAAGGGACTTCAATAGCTACGAGGAAATCGTTCGATGTGCTCTCAAAGTCGAGATGGAGATTGGAGTAACCCATCAGTCACATGGGTTTGATAAGAAGAGGAAGATGGAATTCAAAGGAAACTCTAAAGAGCACACTGAAAAGAAGATGAACTTTCCATTATGCTCAAAGTGTGGAAAGAAACATGGAGGGAGTTGTCTTAAAGGGACAAGTAAATGTTTTAAATGTGGAAAGGAAGGCCATCGGGCATTTGAATGCCATGATAATGGGAAGAAGATGTCTAATGATTCAAACAAAGGAAGGGATACACAGAATGATCCTACTACACTTCAATGTTTCAAGTGCAAGGAGATGGGGCATTATGCCAATCAATGCCCAAATCCAAGGGTTGATGATGATGGTCGACGTCAACAAAATCTCAAGGCTAAAGACAAAGGAAAGTCACATGCAATTTCTATCAGCGATGTGGAGTACGATAACGAAGTGGTGAAAGGTACACTTACCGTCCACTCTAAAGTAGCAAATGTTTTATTTGATTCTGGATCCACCCACTCTTTTATTTCTAAAGAATTTTCTAAGGGTATCACCGTATTACCTCAACAATTAGATGTTGAGTTATCTGTGACAACACCTAATGGCACATCAGTCGCATCAAAAGTTTATAATTCTTCTCCGATCGAAGTTTGTGGGAAAGTGCTTCCTGCAAATCTTGTGATCCTTCCTTTAGTGGAATTTGATGTGATTCTTGGCATGGATTGGCTTTCTCTACATGGAGCTCATATCAATTGCCAAAGAAGGGAAGTCACATTTCATATTCCAGATCAATCTACGATCGTCTATCAATGCAAGGATGAACATAACCTTCCAGTGGAAATTTCTTCCATCTTATGGGTATTGATTCCACTAAATGAAGGTTTTTTATCTCAAATGGTTGGTGAGAAACTCACGATTAAGAATATGCCCATTGTACGGGAGTTTGATGATGTCTTTCCGGAGGAATTGCCCGGTCTTCCACCAAATCGTGAAGTTGAGTTTTCAATAGAACTCGTACCGGGTGCTTTACCTATTTCAAAGACACCTTATAGAATGGCCCCAATTGAGTTGCAGGAATTGAAGAAGCAACTCCAAGAGAATCTTGATAAGGGATTCATACGCCCTAGTGCGTCACCTTGGGGAGCACCTATTCTTTTTGTTAAGAAGAAAGATGGATCAATGAGACTCTGCATTGATTATCGAGAACTTAACAAGATCACTATCGAGAACAAATATCCTCTCCCACGCATTGATGACTTATTTGACCAACTACGCGGAGCTCAATACTTTTCCAAGATTGATCTTCGTTCAGGGTATCATCAATTAAGGGTCAAAAGGGAGGATATACCAAAGACGGCTTTCCGTACAAGGTATGGACACTATGAATTTATAGTGATGCCATTTGGTCTTACTAATGCCCCTGTTATCTTCATGGATCTAATGAATAGAGTCTTTAGAGACTATCTTGATCAATTTGTGGTAGTCTTTATAGACGATATTCTTGTCTATTCAAAGAGCAAGGAAGAGCATGAAGATCACTTGAGAATTATATTGAAGACCCTGAGAAAGGAGAAGCTTTATGCCAAATTTACCAAGTGTGCATTTTGGCTTAAAAAAGTTGCATTTTTGGGTCATATAATCTCAAAAGAGGGGATATCTGTGGATCCAGCAAAAACAGAGGTTATCGAAAGATGGTCGAGACCAACAACAGTAACTGAGATCCGAAGTTTTCTTGGTTTGGCTGGATATAATCGACGTTTTGTAAAAGATTTTTCAAGATTATCTAATCCACTCACCAAGTTGACTCGTAAAGGAGTTAAGTTTGTCTGGACAGAGGAATGTGAAGAGAATTTCAAGGATTTGAAAAGAAGGTTATCCAGTGCACCTGTGCTCACACTGCCTTGTAGTGGAGAAAGGTTTGTGATCTACAGTGATGCATCCAAGAAGGGATTGGGGTGTGTTCTTATGCAAAATGATATGGTGATAGCTTATGCCTCACGACAGTTGAAAATCCATGAGCAAAATTACCCAACACATGATTTGGAGTTGGCTGCGGAAATCTTTGCATTAAAGATTTGGAGGCATTACCTTTATGGTGAAAGGTGTGATATTTATACTGATCATAAAAGTTTAAAGTATATTTTCACACAAAAGGAGTTGAACATGCGTCAAAGAAGATGGTTGGAGCTGATTAAGGATTACGACTGCTCAATCCATTACCACCCTGGGAAAGCAAACAAGGTGGCAGATGCATTAAGTCGACAAGACCATGCTAGTTTATCCATGATGAGGATCACAAAAGATCCAATATTTATGGATTTACAAAGGATGGATCTTGGAATTATAATGGAAGGGGAAAAATCTTATCTTTCTCAAATGAATGTTCAACCATCTATAAATGTGAAGATTAAAGAGGCACAGAAAGAAGATGTCGAGTTACAAAAGAAGGTGAGAAATGTTCCTGAATTCAACCTTGATTGTGATGGGATAATAAAGTTCAGGAATCGGGTTTGCGTTCCTCCCATCCCTGAATTAAAGAAGGAGCTGCTGGATGAGGCTCATAGTTCGTCATTCTCTATTCATCCTGGAAGCACGAAGATGTATAGGGACCTGAAAGAATACTTCTGGTGGGATGGCATGAAAAGAGATGTTGCTGAATATGTCTCTCGATGCCTGGTTTGTCAACAAGTTAAAGCTGAGAGACAAAAGTCTAAGGGGATGTTACAACCATTACCCATACCCGAATGGAAATGGGAAAACATCACTATGGACTTTGTCAGAGGACTTCCTAAAACATCCAAAGGCAATAATGCTATCTGGGTCATAGTTGATCGTCTTACAAAGTCTGCACACTTCATTGCTATTAGAGAGGATTTCTCTCTAGATCAGCTTGCCAGGATATATGTAAAGGAAGTGGTAAGATTGCATGGAGTACCACTTTCTATTATATCTGATCGGGATCCGAGATTTACCTCGAAGTTCTGGCGAAGTCTTCAGCATACTCTGGATACAGAGTTGAGTTTCAGCACTGCTTATCATCCCCAGACAGACGGTCAATCTGAGAGAACAATTCAAACCCTTGAAGACATGTTGAGAGCTTGCTCTATGGATTTCAAAGGAGGTTGGGATCAACACCTACCTTTGGTAGAATTTTCTTATAATAATAGCTTTCACTCCAGTATTCAGATGGCTCCTTATGAAGCTCTCTATGGAAAGAAATGCAGGACTCCAACTTGCTGGGATGAAGTTGGGGAAAGAAAGCTATTAGGACCTGATCTCGTTGATGAAATGGCAGAAAAGGTCAGATCTATTCAACAACACATAAGAGCAGCTCAGAGTCGACAGAAAAGCTATGCCGACAACGGAAGAAAAGACCTAGAGTTTGAAGTGGGTGATAAAGTGTTCTTACGAATATCTCCCTGGAAGAGGGTTATGAGATTTGGAAAGAAGGGGAAGTTGAGCCCTAGATATATCGGTCCTTTCGAAATACTGGATCGTGTTGGGAAGGTAGCTTACCGATTGGCGCTTCCACCGAATCTCTCTCAAGTTGACGATGTGTTCCATGTATCTCTCCTGAGAAAGTACATACCAGATCCTTCACATGTACTCAGCTCAGAAGTTGTACCGCTGGAGCAAGATCTTTCTTATGAAGAACAACCGATAGAGATTCTGGATCGTAGCGAAAAAGTCCTACGAAACAAGACCACTCGCTTGGTGAAAGTTTTATGGAGGAACCACCAACTTGAAGAAGCTACATGGGAGCTTGAGGAAATGATGAGGGAGAAGTATCCTCATCTGTTTGTTACAAAGTGACGAATTTCGAGGGCGAAATTCTTTTTAAGGGGGGTAGAATGTAACACCCGAGACTTTTATGTTATAAATTATCAAAGGAATCTTTTTCTACACAACACTTGCTTGACTTGCTTTACACGCAATCACGACCTTCCTCGATAGCTTGCGTCGTACGCAATACCGAGTTTCACTAAACAACAATATGCTATTAAAACTAGCCGTTATGAATAGTAATAACCACTTTTTGAAATTTTATAAATTTTATTTTTCAAAATGGACTTCATTTTTGGACTCAGAATATCGAAATTAGCCTAGGGTGAAATTTTGGTATTTTTCTGAAAACTTTCAATTTTTGATGAATAGTGAAACCACTAAGTTGTAGGTTAAAAAACTGAATTTTGCATAAAACTTAATTTTACCGCTTCTGTGAATGGAATTTCGAAAATCCGAGAGACACGGTTAATATCAAGGACTAAAATGTGGTTCAATGAGATAAAAATAATTTTTGGTGAATAGTAACTTTTTACTTTTTTTACCGCGGTTAATAGTAAATAGGGTAACTAAGGGTAAATATGATATTAATATTACCCTAACACATGTCCTAATTCTATTGGACAAGTGTAATTCGACCAAAAACAAACTTAGGAATAAAATATGACCATTTAGGCCCACTTGGATTAGATTAGGACATTTATTATTAATTTATTTAAAGAAGGGTTAAAATAGTTAAAATCAAAGTTTAATAAGTAAATCATTTTTAATATGGGGTTATACATAAGATAAATTCGATTGTAAATATTCCTTAGAAAGCTAAAAAGATTTCCTACATTTTGGTATTTTATTTGTAATTTTTAGACATCTAATAATTTAATTTATTTATGACACAACGATGATGCAGTAATTATCTTATTAATGAAATATTGACATAATTGATGTTATAAACACCAAAATAAATGTAATTTGAGACTTTTTATGAATTACACTAATTTTCTAGGTTAATATGACATATTAGTGTTGATTTAATCAACTTGGTTCGAACATTTAATTCTGTTATGACTTTCACAAAAATCATATATCAAATAGTGTCAAAATTGACACAAAATAGTTTTTAAATCAAATATTATATTATTAATTGTTATTTTATTCCTAAAAATCTAAGGTTCTGCCAAATGACTTAGATAAGGATATATATATTAATAATAAACAATTTTGGGTTCGTTTGGCATGTTATAGTAAGTGTATTAACCATATAGTGAAAGAAAACAAAAAAGACATGGTAAAAGTTAAATTATTTAACTTAATGTTAAATCTAAATGATAAGGTTAAAATAGGAACCTAAACTTGTCTAAATTCTATTGGATGAGAGGATTTCGACCCTTCCCCACCTTAGCTTCGAAATAAGACCCTTTGGAACCATTATAAACCGATTTTGACTTTAATATAAAATAATATTTTGAGATATTCCTAAGGTGCCCCTCTCCTCCCTTATAAAAGGGCACCTCCTCCCCCTCCTCCTCACACCAAATTGAGCACTCAAGCTCGGCCAACCCCTGCCATTTTCTCCTCTCCACTTCCCTAGAATAAACCTAGAGGTCCTGGTCTTCTCCAAAGACCAATCTTATTTCCTTAAGTGGAGGATTCAAAGAGGCGTTCCAAAGAAGAGGTAATATCCATTACCGATCTTTTCAATTTCTTTCTTCTTCAACTTTTTCTTCTTTAGTTGTTTCATGATAAAGTAATAACATCAGTATTACATACATACTGGTATGTTATTATAAATATGAAACAACCCTAATTCACCTTCTATCCATCCTACGGAAAAATGAAATCACCACGCGTGCGTACGTACGGAATACCGTCTCCACGCCGTGGTGTAATCTATTTTCCACCATCACCTTACAAGGATGGTTATAATGGTGTAATGAGTAACTAAATATGATTATTATGAATTAATATTGATACTGAAATAATATATATATACTCCAATACAATTCCACGATCATAGGAATGATATCATCACTCGTGCGTACGTACGGAATACCGTCTCCACGATGTGATGCGACTTGTTCTACATGATCTTCATTTCATAATGATTATATAAATGAATTGAATGAATGAATATGGTATATAATACACTAATACCATTCTGGAAATGAATTATCTATAACCTAAACATAAGAATAAGAATTTATTCGACAAAACACGCATAAGAACAAAAAGTTATAAAGACCCGAGTAACAAGTAACAATGAAATATTACTAACAAGAAGCTAATAATATGACCATATATGATATCATATAAATATGTATGATTCTGTAATAAGTCAATAACATTATTTAAACCATTATACAGGAGCTTCGGACACGTACAAAGCTAATCGGACCTAAGGTAAGGGAAATATCACAATCTCATTTTTATCCGAGATTGTTTATTCGTAAGTATTTACTGGGGTGTATTTTATCATCCACATCCATGTTCCCTCAATATGTAATATTGTTTCCATCCACTTGCAATAGTTTAAATCCAATTTTACCCTTAGGTGAGTTTTTAGTAAAGAATATGAAAGGAATCTTTTGTCGTTTTTCCATACGAGGTACTTTTTGACTTTTCCGACAAAAGTACGAAGAATGTTTTTTTTAACTTATACGGCATGAATGGATTTTTAAAACATTACTTCAAAGAAGCTTCCTTTAAAAGTTTTCAAGTTTATTTTTAATCAACTTCTTTTATTTTAAAGTTGTATGACATGTTATGAAAGGAAAAATGTTTTTGAAGAAGAAAGGATATTTTCCTCAAGAATTCAATTCAAGTGTTTTATCAAAATTATTTTCCATCTAAGATAATAAAGGGTTCTGTTTCTATCCATATTTTTACATTGGTTTGACTATGTTGTGATGGAATTATGTTTATGAATTCCTTTACCTTATATGAATTGATTTATGATGTTTCAAGAATCCCATTTTTGTTTCATGTGTTATGCGATGATGTATGTTTTATGATTATGTGGCACACATAAGAAAGGATTCATTATAAGATGGGTGGGACCTATATCTCCCTCCAATGCATTGGGTAAAGATTTTATATCTCATGAGATAGACATGGCTGGAACGGAAGGTTATTTCGGTTCAGTGAAACAGGACTGAAACGAGGATTACTCGATTCAGAAAGGGACTTTGTCCACTAAGATAGTCTTGGCAATGAGTAATGACTAACAAGAAATGATTTTCCATGATTATGTGTGCATGCCACAAAGTTTCAAGTTTTATGTTATGATTATGGGGATCTCATTTTCACTTCTATGATTTATTCCATGTTAAGATATTATGATCTCTTTTGCAGGTTTTGATTTTCAAAAAGATATGATATGATTTTTATTTCCTTTATTTGCCCTTGCTGAGCATTTGAGCTCACCCTTTTATGTTTTCTTTTCCCCAGGTCAGGAAGATGGATATTAAGTAGAATATGCTAAAAGGGACCCTAGATATGATGAAATAAATGGGAGACACTGTAGAAGATTTATGAACCAGTTGTTTATGTTTCCCAGTTTCTAAAGACACTATACCTATACGGTCCTTTGTGGTTTTGTCATATGTTGTAATAAGTGTGCTTCAATATTGAAGTATTAACAATGTATGTAAAGTATGGGTCGTTAGAGGTGGAGATCGAATTCAGTTTGATCCATGCTCAGAAGGAGCAATGTGTGTCCTTGGTTGTGACAATGCTGCGTGGAGTAGCAAGGTAGTGATGGTTCTTCTTCCTCGGGGATCATGAGGAGTCAGCGATCTCATGGGAGGAGTTCTGAGGCATGTTTTGAGTTGAGTTTCTTTCTTTCACCATAAAGGCATCCAGTCAGGAGGAGCTTTTTACCCTTCTATAGGGGAGCTCCAGTGTGAGAGATTTTGGAATCCCTTTCCGGAACCTTTTATAAAATGATTCAGGACTGTTGCCAGATGAAGAGGCCATAGCAAGGCATTTTGAGGAGGTTTTACATCCATAGATCCAATGCTAGGTCACCCCATTTATGCTAAAGACATATCTTGAGGTGCTGGAAAGGTAAAAGGTTATCGAGAGGGCTTTTTCCAGAACCAGATCATCACGAGAGGGGAGTCATCATGATTCATCACAAAGCAGAGCTATGGTCTGGGGTTCCCAGTTTTCATAGGCGAAGAGTTTCTGTTTAGCCGGGGGTAGGTCCCATCCCTTCACATCTCGTTTCTCTAGAAGAAGCAACTCTCAGGCCTATTCCAAGGGATCATGTAATTTTTATTCTTGTGTAGTTTGAGGTCATCAGTAGTGGGAGTTCCCAACCATTCAGAGCAGTCATCGTGCACCATGTGCTACGCTCTAGGTTCCTCCATTGAGGCAGTTCCAGCCGAGGCAGCAGTAGCAGGTTCCACCAGCATTAGATCAGAATAGGGTAGATGGGGAAGGTATAGGACAACCCCATGATGCTCCCCATCATCAGAGATAAGAGTGTGGCCATGGTGGTGTTCTTCATCAAGGTCAGAGAGGTCGTGGAAGAGGTCGTGGTTAGCTTCTTTCTATAGCGTTGCAAGCTCCAGGTGAGCCAGATGTCGTTCGAGATACCCTTTTCTATTTTTCTAACTTGTTTTATGTATTGTATGATTCAGTAGTGACACAATTTTTCATATCACCTACCCATGTCCATTCTTTGGGACTTGAGGTACAGAGGCTTCCAGTTCCCTTGGTGTTGACTATTCCATTTGGAGGTTGAGCTGACTTGTTTGAAGTATGTGGAAACATTGAGCTATTATTGGGGCAGCACAGCTCTTGGGGAGATTTCTTATGTTTACGAATAGAACTAAATGATGTCATCCTCAACAAAAATTTGTTATATTTGGTGTATTATATCGTGGATTTCTTCAAGAAGTAGGTCATTTTATTAGGTTAGGATGGAGATCCTGTGGTGTTTGTTGGTGAGCGAGGTCCCCAGATGGGTCATAGGAATGTTCCATTCTTATCATCCATAATTGGTGAGATGATGTTCAGTTCTTCATAGGTGAAGCAGTTGAAATTTCCTATGGCCATAGAAGAGTACCCTGATGTCATTCCATAAGAGGTTGTAGTATTACCCCCTCGATGAAAGATCGAGTTTTGGATCGAGCTACAACCAGAAGAATCTCCCATCTCTATGTATCCATATAAGATGGGACATTTTGAGTTATTATAGCAACATATACAACTAGATGGTCTGTTACAACATGGTTTTCTTCGGCCAAGTGTGTCACCGTGGGGTGCAACCATTTTGTTCGTGAAAAAGGCTGATGACAATTCGCGGTTGTGTTTAGATTATCGTCACTTAAACCAATGACAATAAAGAATCACAATCCTCTTCCATGGATTGATGATTTATTCTATCAAATAAATGGTGAATGTTGGTTATCAAATATTGACATGTGGTCAGGGTATCATCAGATGTTTGTGAAGGATGAATATATCCCAATGACTTGTTTCAGTTTTCTTCATGTGAATTATGACTTCATTGTAACTCCATTCAGCATGACGAATGCTCTAGCCGTGTTCATGGGATTAATAAATGGTGTGTTCTGTGAGTTCCTGGACATGTTAATGGTAGTTTTCATCACTGAAATCCTTGTGTACACTACGTATGAGGAGGTGAATTCAGAACATCTACACGTTGTTTTGGCAGTTCTTCGTCAAAATTTAACATTTCAGAAGTTTCTAATGTGAGATTTTTGGGTTTGATAAGTCCATTACATGGGGCATGTTGTGTCCCAATAGGGTGTAGTTGTGGAACCATTGAAGATAGAAGTAGTTGTGTCTTGGGAAGCCCCCAAGACTGTGTCGGAGGTGAAATGTTTCCTTGGTCTCGCAGACTACTACCGGAGGTTCGTAGCCGATTTCTCATGAGTTATGACTCCCCTGATAGCTTAGACCAAGAAGGATTAGGAATTCATATGGACTGATCAGTTTCAGGTGGCTTTCAAGTATCTAAAATAGAAGTTAGTAAGTTCTCCAGTTCTCTATCTCCCTGTCGAGGGAGTTAAGTTTGATGTTTTCTACAATGCTCAGCATCTAGGGTTGGGATATGTTCTGAGGTAGAAAATTTTAGTTGTTTCTTATGGGTCTTGGTTGTTATGTCCCCATGAACGTAACTATGCCACTCAATATCTTGAGTTGTCATCCGTGGTTTTTTCTCTGAAGTTGTGAAGACATTACCTCATTGGTGAGCACTTTTGGTTTTTCCCCGATCAAAAGTGTTTGAGGTATGTTTTCTCCCCCCGTGACTTGAAATTACAACAACATCGGTGAATGGTGTTCTTATATGAATAAGACTTATAAATATCATATACAATTGGAAAGGGTAATGTTGTATCTGATTCGCTGAGTCGGATGTCATGTAGTGATGCAGTGCGTGAATCTAATAACTCGTGGAGAGTAATGGAAGAACTGTCATCATTACATCTTAATATGGGAGAATTTGGGGGCCGATGTTGTCTTTTTTTGATGATGCTGCAGTCATCTCAAATGATGCAAGTGGAAGATTCCCAGTTGGGTGGTCTTGAGGGGGATTTGTGGAGAGGTCGGGTTGTTGGGGGGGTGAGGCCCCTGATGGTTGGTCGAAGGATGAACAACACTGAGTGTTGTATCACTGAAGGATTTTTGTTACTTTGACAATGTGCGAGAAGGTTCTCAGAGAGTTCCATAGTTCACATTTATTGGTGCATCTTGGTGTTACAAATATGTACCGAGCCTTGAGGAGCCAATTTTGGTGGCCTAGGCTAAAGAGTGCATTTTTAGAGCTTTTGTCTCAATGTTTGGTCTGCCAGTAGGTGAAGGCTGAACATTGTGTCCCTAGTGGTCTTCTCCAGCCATTAGAGATTCCTCATTGGAAGTGGGAGGACATCTCAATGTAATTTGTTACTATTTTACCTCGAGATCCAGGAGTACATGATGTTATTTGGGTGTTAGTGGATCACATTACAAAATTGACCCACTTTATAGAAATGAATGATTCGTGCTCAATGGAAGTTTTTTCGAGGCAGTATCTCGATGAGGTGTTGAAACATCATAGAGTCCCAAGGATGATCATTTCTGACTAAGATCCACTATTTACTTCTAGGGTGTGAATATGTATCCTGCATGATTTTGGTTCGCAACTATGCCTTATCACTGCTTTTCATCCTCAAATGGATGGTCATACAGAGCGAACCATCTAGACTCTTGAAGACATGTTATGCTCCTGTGTCCTAGATTTTGGAGGTTTGTGGATAAGGCAATTACCCTTGTTGGAGTTTTCTTACAATAATAGTTTTCACACCACCATAGGTATGGAACCATTTGATGCCTTGTATGGATGACCATGCCATTCTCCATTATGCTGGACTGGGTTTAGAGAGTTAGTAATTCTCGGAACTGAACTGGGGTAGAATACAATGGATATGGTCCAGGTGATTTGTGAGAGGATGAAGATAGAGAATGATCATCAGAATTCATATGACAATCAAAGGAGGAGGCCCTTATATTTTGATGTTGTGGATCAAGTGTTTCTAAAGGTGACTCTCCATTGTGGGAAGCAATGGTTTGGTTGTGGGAGTAATATTTCTCCCAGATTTGTTGTGCCTTTTGAGGTGTTAGCTTGTTTTATATCTATGGTGTATCGAGTAGCACTTCCCCCATAGATGAGTCAGATACATGATGTTTTCCATGTATCACAGCTTCTTCGTTATCTTCATGATGACTTTCACGTCATAAATTGGGGAGAGGTCGATGTTGATGATGATTATTCAAACTTTGAGGAGTGACTTGTGGAGATCCATGACCGAAATGAGAAGGTGTTTGGTGGGTGTTCAACCCCCTTGGTTCATGTATTATGGTGACACAGTGACATGGAGGAGAGTACATGGGAACATGAGTCACAAATACATGCTCACTACCCTGAGTTGTCTGATGTTTAACTCTTTTCATGTATCGATTTAACCTTTGTGGTTATAAACTATTCATGTTTATGAGGTGGTTTCCTTATGTTTCTTTTGTGGATTACTCTCTTTTGAGATCTATCTCAATGGGTGGTTGTTTGGACCCCGTTTCATTTTCACTTTAGGGGGGTTTTGAATTCTCGGGTATGAGAATGTTTTGAGAGTTATTAGATGTAATGACATGGACCTCTCTGGTCCACTCCATTGTGAAAATATAGTGTTTGAGGTAATCTAGGAGGTCACGGTGACTTATCCCCAACACTTTCCCAATTTTCCATTTTTTTGAACAGTTCCATCTGTGAACTATTCCAATAGTAGACAGTTGTGAACAGTGCATCAGTAACCTTCTGTGAATAGTGGCGTCAGTGACCATCGGTGAATAGTTCCAATGGTAGACAGTTGTGAATAGTGCATCGGTAACCTTCTATGAACATAGCCAATGGTGAGGTCCAATAGTAACCTCTCTTTCCATTTCCAAAATTCCAATTCTATGAACATTTCCATTAGTTAATTGTTCTATTCGTAACCTCTAACCGTATCCTCTCTTTCCTTTTCCAAATTTGGAATACTATGAATAGTTCCATTGGTGAACAGTTCTATTGGTAACCTCTAATGGTAACCTCTCTTTCCTTATCTATATTTCCAAATCTATGAACAGTTCCATCGGTGAACAGTTCTATCGGGATCCTCTAATGGTAACCTCTCTTTCCTTTGCCAAATTTCCAATTCTATGAACAGTACAATCAGTGAACATTTCAATCGGTAACCTCTTACAGAAACCTCTCTTTCCTTTTCCAAATTTCCAATTTCATGAACAGTGATCTATCGGTGAGGTTCTAACGGTGACATTCATGAATAGTGTTCTATCGATGAGGTTCATGAACAATTTTCTATCAATGAGGTTCTAATGGTGAGGATCATGAACAATTTTCTATCAGTGAGGTTCTAACGGTGAGGTTCATTAACAGTGTTCTATCGGCGAAGTTCATGAATAGTGTTCTATTGGTGAGGTTCATGAGAAGTTTTTTTCCTTTTCTAAATTTTCATTTTATGAATAATGTTTCTAGTTTCCTACAGTTTCTCCCCTTTGACATTTCTTTTGACGTAAAATGCTTTTAACGACTTATTTTAAGGACTCTATAGCTGATTCAAAGGCCATAACTACTATATTAATTGATCCTAAGGCTCTGGATGTTTTTAATTTGTCGAACCACATGGTTTTATGTGATCCACTTTTAATGGGAAATCTGGTGTATCTTAAACTGCCACTTCATTAAGTCTTCTAACGGGACGGGATATCTTACTCCCCAATTATTCCTCCTTATTCAAGGCTATGAGACACTAGAACCTTTCATTTTATTCTGTAAGAGTTTCATAATAAAACTTACTTTTAGGATTGGTTCCGCTCTTTTTTTGATGTAACCAAGCAGTATTGATCAATCTTCGATATAAGGTATGATCTATCATCATTCTATTGGGTTCATCTCCTTCTGTTTCTCCTCACCCTTTTGTGTAATTTTACCCCCATGTTACTAACGGTATTTTCTTGTGTGTTGGCTGGTGTGATGGTGTCTCTGCATCCTCAGGTGGACACAGTTGTCACGAGGGGAGAAGATCATAACTTGTTGTGTGGCCCATTCTCATATAAATAACATCAAAAACTGTTTGAGGTAGGGGATTCGTTTCTTCTCTTTTCATTTACATACCACTATATTGTTATCATGTTTTATCCCAATGGATTACAATAGAATTTACATAATAAATATTTGAACCGTATAAATAAATTGATATTTATCATATTTTATTCCATCCTGTTTTTCTATATAGATATATCTATGCTTGCATTGTATAGCTATTCATTCTTGATGTGAATTGGTAAAGAACATAAACCAGAATTAATTGATAGTTGTATTGATAAAGATAAAGAGGCATGTAAATGAATCAGGTTCTTCTTTTTGTAATTTTGATGTTAATAAAAAATGGTGCAGTAAGCATGTTTAATTTATTCGTGATAGCATACTATTTTGGTTTCCCGAATGGAGAACCTACGTATAATAAATAGGTTAATTAAAAATGTATTATTTGTGTGATAATTTCTTGAATGGTTCTGAGTTACCCTCTTTCTTGTTTAAGGTCCAAGATCCAATTGTTAAAATGTTTGTTTTCCTGTATCTTGTGTTGTGATGTGAGCCAGGATGGTTGTTGTGATATGTGGGGGCCTGGAGGCCTTTTGGTCGTTGAAGAAAATGATTCATAGAGTGGAGAGATGCATCAGTTTATGTATGCGGTTGTCAGGGAGGATAGAAGTGATGATGGAATGGGATGGAAGTGACTGTTGGATGATTGCTTTTTCATTTTGGTTGATTATCTGTTTTACTTTTCCCCACTACCTAAGGCAGATGGTCTTTCTTATACCTCTTTTGAAAGAGGAAAAGATGTGTGGGGTATGACACTTGCTTTACTTTTTTACCTTCTACAGGGCAGATGGGTATACGCTCTATCTATATGCGGAAAGGACTTGATGGGTAGTACATCTACTCACTGTGTTGAGCCCCCATGTGTTTAGTAGCATAGAATGTTTTTATAGAATGCCTGGTATTGTGGGAAGGTAATTCTGTAATGAATAATTGAATAAATGGTGATAACCCATGGGGTTAATGTTTGCTGGAACATAATGATGAGGTTGTAATTTTAAAGGGACAATAGGCTTTGGGTTCGATGCTAATGAAATTTAATGTAGAATTGTTTTTGGTTAATTACTGTTTAAATAATTAATTAATGTATAGTGAAACTGATAAAAAGGTAATGAGGTAATGTAATTATTCTCTTTAAATTGTTGTGTGCTTATAGGATACCTAGTCTTAGAAGTGGTAGTTGAGAGTCTAAGAGATGTTAGCTGCAGTTGTTTCTATGACTAGGTTATGCCCATAGTGTGGTAGTGAGTTATATAATATTATCTACTCTTGTGTTTCTATATGCTACTCCACCCTGTCAGTAAGAGAAACTGACACCCAGAGGATTCTGAGCCCTGGGGGGTGTTTTCCCCGACATTCTGGTGGGAGGATGGATGTATGACTACCCCCTTTGTCCCCACTCTCTTCTCTTGGTTCTTACTTGGGCTGATAGGCACAATGGTTAGTTTTCCTAATATATGTGTGTAAAGGGCTGTAATCCACACACTTATATTCTAGATATAGAATCCTAATGACTACTATATATGTACCATTTATTGGCTGTAATGGATTGAGGATCCTTACTTAGTGTATGGGATGTAATGTCATGAGGTATAATACTTGATGTATGATACACTTTATGAGAGCTATGGTGGATCTTAGAAACTACCTGGTTACTTTCTTGTGTGGACCTGGAGATTTTTCTGCACGAGGTGAATATTGTGGTGCTTCGCCCATGTGTCTGCAGGCATGCCTTTTAGAGAGAGTTTCTTAGGAAGTATGACATTGGTGAAAATTGGAAAACTAGTGGGGAAGTAGTATCAGGGTACCTTTGATATTCTATATTATATTATATACTCTTGTATGCATTATGTGGTGATAGTCGCAATGGCGAGGATGTGAACTTTGTATACCTAGTTAGGTGATGAGTTAGTTTCACTTGTTGTTCTGACTGAAAAGTACATTTTTAATTATCTTCAAGGAAATGCCTTGTATATAAATTATAAAGGACCCCAAAGAGGGATGAAATAATGTAATCCAAGTTGATATTTCTACTCAAATACCTCAAACTCCCTTGAAAGGGACCTCAAACCATAAAAAACAATAACTCCCTCACCTTGGTGACTGGGGATTGCAAGTGCGTCTCCAACAAAATTGGTCTCCCTCGAGTTATGGTGGATGATGTTTCCAGAATCAATTCCTTGAACACACCTTCTAATAATGTAAATCATGTCCCATGGAACCTCATGCGTTCCTTGAACCATATTCACCAAATTTTCAGAGTCTGACTCAATTTTAGCCACCATGAGACCACGCTGCCTACAAACATAGAGACTTGTAATTAAAGCCCGGGCCTCCGCCCCCAGAGAGGAAACAGGGCCATAGAAGGAGATGAAAGCCACAATAATAGAACCACATTCATCACGTAGGACCCCTCCACCTATCATGGCTCCTTTTTTAAAAGAACCATCCATGTAGAGCTTCAGTCCACAAGAAGGTGGATGCCAACCGACCCATCTGCATGAGAGTCTCTAGGGAGGATCCTACTGAGAATATTTGTATACTCACCCTATGTATAAATAAACTATTTTTTCAGTCACTTGGATCAGGTTGGAGATCATGCTGGTTTCTACTAGCTTAGGGTTACAGGAGCTCTTTGGGCATGTGGTTGCTTCTATTTTTTTACTTTCCTTTGGGTACTTTCAGTTCTGAATTGGAGTTAGTTGGTGTATATATTATCTCTCACTTCTGCATGTGTTCTCTTAAGGGAAATTCCCCCCATTTGTGTGTTTACTATACCCTAGGTGCTAGTCACCAACCAGGGGCCTACTAAAGGTGGGACTCCAGGGTCATTATCTGCCTTCTCACACTGCCGGCCCCAGAGGGGTGCAGTTTGTGGGGAGGGGGTCGTGACAGAGTGGTGTATGAGGTTTGGTCGAGGGATATAATGGAGTTTAGAGTTAGGCATAGGCGGGGTTTAACGGGTTTGTAGGGAAATTATTTCATTCATGCTTAGTAAGTGATCTAAACACTGGAGACCCGCTGAGACATAGGAGTTTAGACCCCCCTATGATCTGATGAATGAACCATTATGTTTACAATGGATACTAAATAAGGTGGTACTAGTTGTAGGGTAGAGACATAGGAAGGGATCATGAATAATTCTTCTTTTTTCCTGTGTTTGAATGGGTAGACCTTGGGATAGGTTAACCTAAAATCGATGAAAGAAAACAATTAATTAATTAATGGTGAGTCTTCCATATTCTAGTTTTAGGAGCCTTAACTATTTTTTATTTTATAGGTATTGCTCCAGGTCAATGTCCTCATTAGGATCGTAGAGAAGATGTCCAGTAGGCTGTGCCAGAAGATCGAAGCTGGGTAGAGGTTGATGATGACGATACTTGGAGGAAGACACTCTAAGAGTTTCAGTGCCAGAGACTACATAAGTACGAGGGATTCATTTCAGATGGAGTCATGGAAGAATAGTTAGTGGAGGTCGAGATCCAATTCAGTTCGATCTATGCTCGGTAGGTGTACTGGGTGTCCTTTTTTGTGACGAAGCTTTGTGGAGCAGCGAAGTAGTGGTTGTTCCAGTAATTCAGGGATCGCGAGGAGTCAACGATCTCATTATTGGAGTTCCGAGATAAGTTTTGAGTCACATTTCTTTCTTCTACCTTCAAGGTGTCCAGTAACCAGGAGCTTCTTACACTTCGACAGGGGAGCTCAACTGTGGGAGAGTTTGGAATCCATTTTAGGAACCTTTTACGATATGAGTTAGACCTATTTCCAGATGACGAGGCCAAGGTGATGCATTTCCAGGAGGCTTTACATCCACAGATCCTACGCCGGGTCACCCCATTTATACTAAAGACGTATCTTGAGGTGCTGGAGAGGGAAGAGGTTCTCGGGAGGATATTGGCTAGAACTAGATCATCACAAGAGGGGATTCATCTGGATTCATCAAGAACTAGAGTTGTGGTATGGGGTTCCCGATTTTCAGGGCCGAAGAGTTTATGTTCAACTAGGGGTAGGTCCTAGCCCTTCACATCTCATTTATCTGGAGGCATAAAATCTCAGGCCTATTCCAAGGGATCAGGCACTTGTTTTTCTTGTCGTGGTTGAGGTCATCAGCAGTGGGAGTGCCCAATATTTCAGAAGAGTCATCATGCACCAGGTGCTCCTCTCCAGGTTCCTCTGTTGTGGCAGTTCCTGCTGAGGAAGAAACAACAGGTTTCACTAGCTTTAGATCAGTAGAGGGTAGATGGGGATGGCAGAGGATAGCCCCGTGACACTCCCTATCATCAGAGAGCAGAGTGCGGCCATGGTGGTGTTATTCATTTGGTCTAGAGAGACCATGGAGGAGGTTGTGGTTAGCTTAATGCTATAGAATTTATAGCTCCAAGCAAACCAGATGTCGTTTAAGGCACCCTTTACTTGTTTTCTAACTTGGTGTATGCCTTGTTTGATTCAGGAGAGACACACTCCTTCATATCACCTACCCTTGTCCATGCATTGGGACTTGAGGTAGAGAGGCTTCCAGTGCCCGTAGTGTTGACTACGCCAGTTGGTGGTCGAGCTGACTTGTTTGAAGTATGTGGAAATTTTGAGCTACTGTTGGGGTAGCACCACTCTTGGGGAGATTTCCTATGTTAAAAAATACAACCATATGATGTCATATTTAGCACAGATTTGTTGTATTTGATGCATCCTATCATGGATTTCTTCAATAATTTGGTCATTTTCTTGGGTATGGATGGAGATCTGGTTGTGTTTGTTGGTGAGTGAGATCCTTGGATGGTTCATAGGCACGTTTCATCCTTATCATCCATAATAGATGAGATGATGTTGAGTTATTCATAGGTTCAGCAGTTGACGTTTCCTAGGGTTGTAGAAGAGTACCCTAATGTCTTCCCGGAAGAGGTTGTAGAATTACCCCCTCGATGAATGATTGATTTTGGGATCAAGCTACAACCAGAAGCGTCTCCCATCTCTATGTCTCCATATAGGGTGGGCCTTTCTGAGTTAAGAGAGCTACGTAAATTGCTTGATGTTCGGTTATAGTGTGGTTTTGTTCTGCTAAGTGTGTCACCATGGGGTACACCGATTTTGTTCATGAAGAAGGATGACGACAGTTTGTGGTTCTGTATAGATTATCATCACTAAAAAAAGTGACAATAAATATTCACTATCCTCTTCTATGTATTTAGGATTTATTCGATCGACTGAAGGGTGCAAGTTGGTTCTCAAAGAACAACTTGCGGTCAATATATAATCAGATGCTTGTGAAGGATGAGGATATCCCAAAGATGCCTTTTGGTTTTCGTCATGGGAATGATGAGTTCGTTGTAATTCCATTCATCATGAGGAATGATCCATCTGTGATCAAGAGATTGTTGAATTATATATTCCATGAGTTCTTGGACAAGTTCATGGTATTTTTCATAGACGAAATCCTTTTGTACTCAATGTCTGAGGAGGAGAATGTAGAACATATACACACTACTTTTCTAGTTCATCATCAACATCAGATATTTGGGAAGTTTCCGAAGTGTGAGTTTTGGGTTTGAGAAGTCCGTTACATGGTGCATGTTGTGTCCCAACATGGAGTATCTATGGATCCATCAAAGATAGAATAAGTTGTTTCTTGGGAATCCCCCAAGACTGTGTCAGAGGTGCGATGTTTCCATGGTCTCATAGGATAATACTAGAGGTTCGAAGAAGATTTCTCATGATTTGAGACACCCCTAACATCTTTGACCAGGAAGGATCAGACATTCATATGGACTGATCTGTGTCATGCAGCTTTCAATTATCTAGAGGAGAAGTTATTAATTTCTCTAGTTATTTGTCTTTCAGCTAAGAGAGTTTAGTTTGTTGATTTATGTGCTTCCTCACATCTGGGGTTGGGTTGTGTTCTGATGTAAAAACGATCAGTTGTTTCTTATGGGTCTCGGAAGTTATGTCCCCATGAATGTAGCTATACCACTCACGATCTTGAGTTGGAATCCGTGGTGTTTTCTCTAAAGTTATGGAGACATTACATCATTGGTGAGCACTTTGGTGTTTTCACCAATCATATGAGTTTGAGGTATGTTTTCTCCCTATGTGACTTGAACTTACAACAATGTCGATGGATGGAGTTCTTACAATAATTCGACTTCGAAATATCATATGCACCTGGAAAGTGGAATGTTGTAGCTGATGTGCTGAGTCGGAAGTCACATAGTGATCCATTACATGAATCTGGTGACTCCTGGAGTGTAATGGAATAACCCTATGCATTACATGTTGATATAGGAAAAGTTGGGGGTATAGGTTGTCTTTTTTAAATGGTGGTGCAGTCATCTCTCATGAAGCAAGTGGAATATTACCAGTTGGGTGATCTAGAGGTGGAGTTTTGGAGAGACTGGGTTGTTTGTGGTGAGGCCACCGATGGATGGTCGATGGATGAACAACACCAAGTGTTGTATCATAGAAGGATTTTTGTTCCTCTGACAATGCGCGAAAAGGTTCTCAGAGAGTCCAATAGTTCACCTTTAGCGGTGTATCCTAGTGTGACAAAGATGTACCGAGCCTTGAGGAGACAATTTTGGTGGCTTGGGATGAAGCATGTGGTTATGGAGTTTGTGTCTCAATGTTTGGCCTGTCAGTAGGTGAAGGATGAACACTCTATTCCTGGTGGTTTTTTGAAGCCATTAGTGATTCCTTAGTGGATGTGGAAGGACATAACAATGGGATTTGTTACTGGTTTACCTCGATTTTCGGGAGGACATGATGTTATTTGGGTGGTAGTGGATCACTTTACAAAATTGTCCCACTTTATAGCAATCAAGTAGTAAATATCAATGGAGGTTTGGTCGAGGCAGTATCTGGAGGAGGTGGTGATACTTCATGGAGCCCCAAGGATGATCATTTCTGACTCAGATCCTCGCATTACTTCTAAGGCGTGGAGATGTCTCCAGCATGATTTTGGTTCTTAGATATGCCTTATCCCTACTTTTCTTCCTCAAATGGATGGACAGACAAAGAAAACCAACCCCACTATTTAAGGCATGTTACACTCTTGTGTCCTATATTTTGGAGGTTCATGGATGAGGAACTAAACATTAGTGATGTTTTTTTTAAAAAAATAGTTTTCACTCCACCATTGGTATGGTGCCTTTTGAAGCCTTTTATGGCCAACAATTATGTTCTCCGTTGTGCTGGACTGGGGTTAGAGAGTTAGCATTTCTCAGACAAGAACTTGTGCAGAATACAGTAGAGATGGTCTAAGTGATTTGTGAGTGGATGAAGACAAAACAAGATCATCTGAAATCATATGATGATAAAAGGATGAGGCCCTTAGAATTTGATGTTAGGGATCATGTTTTTATGAAGATGGCTCCCCATAATGGGCAGTGAAGGTCTGGTTTTGGGAGTAAGCTTTCTACCATCTTTGTTGGACCTTTCAATGTGTTAGCTCATCTTGGAGTTGTGGCGTATCGATTATCACTTCCCCCCCAGGTGATTCAGATACATGATGTTTTACATGTATCACAGCTCTGTTGTTATCTTCATGATGACTCTCACATCATTTATTGGGGAAAGATCGATGTTGATGATGATGATGAAACCTTTGAGGAGTGACCTGTGGAGATCCAAGACTGTAAGAAGGTGTTTCACAGGCGTTCTATCCCCTTGGATCGTATCTTGTGGAGACATGGTGGTATGGAGGAGAGTACCTGGAAAAGTGAGTCACAGATACACGCTCAGTACCCAGAGTTGTTTGATGCTTAACTCTTTTCATGAATTGATGTATCCTTCATGGTTATAAACTGTTCATGTTTATGATATGATTTACTCTTTTTGATTTTGTGTCTTGCTCTATTTTGGGTGGTATCTCAATAGGTGGTTGTTCAGACCCCGTTTTGTTTTCAAATTAGGTGGGTTTTGAATTCATAAGGATGAGAATGTTTTGTGAAGTATCTGATGTAATGACCTGGATTGCTATGTTTTATTACTTTGTAAAAATATGGTGTTTGATGTGTTCTAGAAGGTCAAGGTGACTAATCCCCAACACATTTCCAATTTACCATTTTTGTGAATAGTTCCATTGGTGAACTATTCTAACAGTAGACAGTTGTGAACAGTGCATCGGTAACCTTCTGTGAATAGTTCCAATGGTAAGGTCCAATGGTAACCTCTCTCTCCTTTGACAAATTTCTATTTATATGGATTGTACCATCATTGAAAAGTTCTATCAGTAACCTCTAACGGTAACCTCTCTTTCTATTTTCAAATTTCCAATTCTATGAACAGTTCCATCAGTGAATAGTTCTATTGGTAACCTCTCTTTCCTTTTCCAAAATTCCAAATCTATGGATAGTTCCATCGGTGAATAGTTCTATCCGTAACCTCTAATGGTAACCTCTCTTTCCTTTGGCAAATGTCTAATTCTATGAATAGTTCCATCAATGAATAGTTCTATCGGTCACCTATAACAGTGTCCTCTCATTCCTTTTCCAAATTTCCAATTTCATGAACAATGTTCTATTGGTGAGGTTATAATGGTGAAAATCATGAACAGTGTTCTATCGGTGAGGTTCACTAATAGGGTTCTATAAGTGAGGTTCGAACGGTGAGGCTCATGAATAGAGTTCTATCGGTGAGGTTCATGAACATTGTTCTAAAGGTGAGGTTCATGAACAATGTTATATTGGTGAGGTTCATGAATAGTGTTCTATTGGTGAGGTTCTAATTGTGAGGTTCATGAATAGTCTTATATCAGTGAGGTTCATGAACAGTGTTCTATCGACGAGGTTCATGAATAGTTTTCTATTAGTGAGGTTCATGAACAATATTCTATCGATGAGGTTCTAATGGTAAGGTTCATGAACAGTGTTTTTCCTTTTCCAAATTTTGAGTTCATGAATAGTGTTTCCTATTTCCTACAGTTTCACCCCTTTGACGTTTCCTTTGACGTAAAATTTGTTTAAAGCCTTATTTTATGGACTCTAAGGCTGATTCAAAACCCATAACTCCTATATTAATTTATCCTATGTCTCAGGATGTTTTTACGTGGACAATCAGTGTGGTTTAATTCGATCTGCTTTTAATGGGAAATCCAATGTATCTTATACTACTTCTACATTAAATTTTCTAAAGAGATGGGGTATCTTCCTCCCTAACTCTTCCTCTTTATTCTTGGTTATGAGGTGCTAGAACCATTAATTATACTCCGTAGGAGTTTCATAATCAAACATACTCCTAAGATTGGTTCCACTCTTTTTTTGATGCAACCAAGAAGTATCAAACAATCTTCGATATAAGGTATGATATATCATCATTGTTTAGGTTTCATCCTATTCTATTTCTCCTCACCCTTTTATGGAAATTCACCCCCATGCTCCTAATGGTATTTTCTTGTGTGTTGACCGGTGTGGTGGTGTCTCTACATCCTTGGGTGTATACAGTTTTCATTGGGGGAGGTGATCATAACCAGTTGTGTGGCCTATTCTCATATAATGGGCATTAAGAACTGTTTGAGGTAGGAGATTAATTGATTCTATTTTATATTACACGCAACTGTATTGTTATCATGTTTTATCCAACTGGATGAAAATGGAATTAACATAATAAATATTTGAACCAGATAAATAAACTGATATCGATTGTATGTTATTACCTCTTGTTTTCCTAGATAGTGTGACATCTTTTTTTTCTTCATATAGCTGTTCATTCGTAATATAAATTGAGAATGAACGTAAACCGAAATTAATAGATAATTGTTTGGATAAAGATAAGGAGGCATGAAAATGAATTTGGTTCTTCTAGTTGTAATTTTGATATCAATACAAATGGTTCAATAACCATGTTTAATTTATTTATGATAGCTTATCATTTAAGATTCCTAAATGTGGAAACTACATATAATAAATTGGTTAATTCAAAATGGATTATTTTTTTGATAATTCCATGAAGAGTTCCGAGTTACCCTCTAGCTCGTTTAAGGGCTGACAGCCAATTATTAAGATGTTTGTTTTCCTACTCCTTGTGTTGTGATGTGATCCTGGAAGGATATTGGGATATGTGGGGGGCATGGAGGCTTTTTTGTTGTGGTATAAAATGACACCTAGGGTGGACAGATGAATCTGTTTATGCATGTGGGTTTTGGAGAGGACACCAGGGATAATGGAATGGGATGGATGTGATTATTGGATGATTGCTGTTTTTTTGGTTGATTATCAATTTTACATCTCCCCACTGCCTAAGGCAGCTGGTATTGCTTAACCTTCTTCCGAAAGAGAAGAAGATGTGTGGGGTATGCCACATTCTTTCTGTGTTTAGATTCTCAAGGGAGGATAAGTATATACTCATGCTATAGGCAGGAATGACTCGACGAGTAGTACATTTACTCACCGTGTTGAGCCCCCTAGTATTTAGTAGCAAATAATGTTATTCTAGAATTCATGGGAATGTGGGAATGTAATTATATAATGAATAATTGAATAAACGGTGTTATCCCATGGGGTTGGAGTTTGTTGGAACATAATGATGAGGTTGTAATTTTAAAGGGACAATAGACTTTGGGTGTGATGCTAATGAAATTTAATGTGGAATTGTTTTTGGTTGGTTAATGTTTAAAGAATTAATTAACGTAATGGGAAAATAATAATAAGGTGGTTAAGTAATGTAATTAATCTCTTTAAATGGTTGTGTTCTTATAGGATACCCAGTCTTAGAAGTGGCATCCGGGAGTCTGAGAGACGTTAGATGTAGTCGTGTCTAAGACTAGGTTATTCCCATAGTGTGGTTGTGAGTTATAGTATATTCGGTAATTCTTGTGTTTCTATATGCTACTCCACCCAGTTAGTAAGGGAAACTAACACTACAAGGATTTTGAGCCCTGGGGGTGTTTTCCCCAACATGCCGATGGGAGGATTGATGGCTGACTAACCCCTTTGGCCCCACTCTCTTCTCATGGCAGTTACATTTGATGATAGGAACAACTATTAGTTTTACCCATATATGTGTGTAGAGGGATATAATGGCTTGTGGTTATTCACACACATATATTCTGGATAGAATATCAAATGGTCTACTATAGGTGTAACGTTTATAGGCTGTGATGGCGTGAGGATACTTACTCGGTGTATTGGTTGTAATGGCTTGAGTTATAATACCTGAAATATGATATACGTTATGTGAGCTATGGTGGCTCCAAGAAACTATTTGCTTACATTCTTTCATGGACTTGATGGTTTTTTTTGCACGAGGTGAATATTGTGGTGCTTCACCCAGGTGTTTGTGGGAAAGCCTTCTGGATAGAGATGCCTAGGACGTACGATGTTGGGGAAAAGCGGCAAAACTTTGGGGAGGTAATAGAGGAGTACCCTTGATGTTCTGTATTAAATTATATACTCTAGTATGCATTACATGGTGAGAGTAGCCATGGTGAGGTTGGGAACACAGTATACCTGTTTAGTTGATGAGTTTGTTTCACTCATTTTTCACTATGGATTTGTATTCTTTCTTTACTTTTTCATGAGAGGCTCTCGGGAGGATCCTAATGAGTATATTGTTATGCTCACCCAATGTACATATAAACTTTTTTTCAGGTAACTTGGAGAAGGTTGGAGATCAAGCTGCTTTCTACTAGCTTGGGGTTGCAGTAGCTGTTCGAGCTTGTGGTTGCTACTATTTTTACTTTCTTTTGGGTACTTTTAGTTTCCCCTTCTAGTTGTATTAGTTATTCATGACATTACATATGTGTACTTTTTTTCTTTCATATTTCAGTTCTATGTTGGAGTTGGTTGGTGTCTATCTTATCTCTCCCTTCCGCACGTGTTCTCTTAGAGGGTAATGCCTACCATTTGGTTTTATACTATACCCTCAGAACTAGTCACCAATTCGGGGCCTATTAGAGGCGGTACTCGGAAGTCATTATCTCCCTTCTCACATTGCCGGCCCAGGATTGGAGCACTTTTTGGGGAGGGGGTCATGAAATGGTTAAAATGGTCAATAAAAAATCCCAATAGAACCTCAAGTGGATCATTAATCACATTTTTATAATTATATGTGTCATTTGTCCAAATCTACTATTTGTATGACTATTATATCATTTAATAAAATATTATTTCTTTAAAACTCATTTATGTCCATCTTAGCACTATCAAGTATATAATTTTTTTTAAAGTCATATAAACAAGATTCATTTGAAAGAACCATATTAAATAAATGATAACATGAAATAATAATCCATAAAATTAGTGGATAGGATTAAAATGTTAAAATAACATTTATTTTAACATTTATAATATCATTTATTTGAATATTTCATTAATAAGGTAATCAATACATCATAATTTTTCTATAAATAAATTTATTCATTTAATATAAAAAAAATTATAAATAAAATACCATGATATAGTAAATATGTTTAGCCCAAAAATTACTATTTTTAGTAAAATAGGTCATTTATATAACCCCACTTTAAATTCATTTTAATAAAAAGTTATATTTATTTTTACATTAAATTAATTGTTATAAAATGTCATAACCACATCCATGTGGCTCCATAGGGTCTTAAAATCGACCAAAGCATACCCATGGTCAGACATATATCATTAAATTGAACTTTTATATGTTTTTGGGTAGTTTTATATTATTATAATATTATTTCTTACCCTTATATACTTCATTTACCCATTAACGATGCTAAATATAAATACTAACTGAAGTTACTATTCACATAGTTAAAAAATTAAAGGTACATATTTAAACAATTTAGACCTTATGAATATTGAATCTATTTTTCTAAATTCAAAACACAGAATTTATAGAAAATAATTTAAAATCAGTTCCTGTTTTCAAAACATGAAAGTGGGTTTTTAAGAATTAAAATTTTCAAAATATTGAAATGTGTTTATTTTCAATTTAAATGTGGAATTACTTATAATAACCAAAATTGGATTAAATAATAAAAACATAATAAAATTACACTTTAAAACCAATTAAAAGGACAATCTAACTATATAAATATATTATATGAACAAGTATTTTTGAATTAAAATGAAGTATTTTTCTCTATTCATCAATAAATGGATTTTATGAGAATAATACAAAAAATTTAAACTAATGTGTAATTGGATATCACACATCTAATGAATAATTTTATTTTTCTAAATATAACATATAAAAGAAATAAAAAATATATTTAAAAAGGGTTCACCATAAAAAATAAGTAAAATAACCTTTTAAAAGAATTAGAGTATTTTTTGCTTAAAATTGGAATCATTAAAAATTTAATCCTCTAAAATTTATTGACTAAATGTTAAAACATTTAAAAAAATGTATAATTGTATTATAGTTAATTCTATTCATTCCTAAAATATGGATATTTGTTTTCTACCATTTAAAATAATTAATAATATAATATTGTATTATTTTTCAGCATAACAAAATATTGTGTGCAACGTAAGAATTCAGAGAAACCCATTGTTGTGTGTTGAGTACACTATCGAAGGAATTAATCTCTTTAATTTAAAATTAATACCTTATTCATTAATGTTAATAGATATGAAAATTTATTATTCAATAAACACCTAAGATGTTTCATCCCTCCCCCTTATTGTAAATTTTTCCTTTGTAATTTTATTTATTATCAAATAATTGGGGTTATTTATCCTCATAGAATTTTTAGATTCCTATGTTTCCTCTTCAACCATGTGGGTTTTTTGAAAAGAAATTTAACTGATGAATCACCTTATTCTGTAACACTTCCTCTCTTTGATCCATAATTTTTACCAGCAGTTCCTCATAAGAAAGATTCTCTTCCAACTAAACTAACTCTAGACTCAAAACATGAGATCAATCTAGCATATACATTCATAACATTGAACCATGAAAAATATTGTGTACCTAGGATAAACATGGAGGTAAATCCATAGAATAGTAAAATGATCCAAATTTCTCTTAGATTTCATAGGGTCCAATGATCCTCAGACTCATCTTTCACTTCATACCAAAACACATCACACTTTTCCATGGTAAAACCTAGAGAATGGCATGATCACCTACATCAAAATAATGACCTTTCCTCTAGTAATCTTCCTAACTTTTCTTCCAACTCTGATCTATCCTCATGTTATTCTAAATCACCTAATCTTTTTATCCCATATCATCTACCAATTCTTGACCCATCAACCTCATTTCACCTACTTCATCCCAAATAATATGGAGCTCAACATCGCTTTCCATAAATTACTTGAAATGGTTCTATCTGTATACAGGATTGAAAATTGTTATTATAAAAAAACTCAACCAAAGAATGATGTTGATCATAAATTCCCTAGTAATCCACTGAACAAGCACATAGAATATCTTCTAAGGTATATATTTTTCCTTATGAATACCAATATAATAGAAGATGAGAAGTTAAAATAAAATTTAATTCAGTTCCCAAGGACTTATGAATGCCATTCAAAAGTTAGATGTGAACAGAAGATCACTATTACATAAAATAGAGAGGGTAAGAACATGTAACATGACTATATCATTTATATAAAGTTGAAAATATAGATTTTGAGATAGAGTATAATGAATAGAAAAAAATTCGATGATTTAGTCAATCAATAAATAATAAACCAGATCACATTATTACCTCAAGAAATATTTAGTAATCCCACTTTGAAATACATAGGTATATTTTCACATTTCCACTATGTCATTGGAAATTAATGATGCCTCCCTTTTTGTAACATCCATTATACTTTAACCTATTGATATGTCAAACACATCATATTAATGTTAGCAATGTCTCTTTTCATTCTATCACACTGGTAATACTCCCAAAGATATATGTACATCTGAGTACTTCCATGATAAACTAAAAATGTAGAACTACGAGCTTCACATAACAACTGTTTCTTTAAATTGGAATAACAAGGCACACATAATTTTTTTCCCAACCTCCAAACACAATCTTTATCAATGTTAAATTATGATAACATACCCTTATGAATTAATTCTAATGCTTCATACAACTCAATGTCTTATTTCTACGCTTGCTTAATTTTGTTTGATAAAGATGATTTCACTACCACCATGAAACAAAATAGAGTAATTCCCAGCTCCAACGACATCTAATAAAAACTTCATCATATCAAAAACCAAAGGATCTCATTTCAAACATAGAATGGTTAATGTAGAATTACAATTTCAAATTAAGGCATCAACCACTTTATTTTCCATTCATAGATGGTAATTAATTATAAAATCATAATCCTTTATTAATTATAGAAATATATTTTATCTAATTTTTAATTCATTATATGTTAATTTATAATTCAAATTTTGTGATCAGTATATATTTAACACATTACGCCATTTGAATGATTCCTCCATATTTTTAATTAACAAACTACAATAGAAAATTACAAATTATTTTAAGGTTATTTAAATCATGAGGTTTCAACTTATGTGAATCATAATGAATTACCTGGTCATTCTGCATTATGACACAACCATGTCCTTCCAATATTGAATCACTGTAGATAACAAATTCACTATTCCTGGAAGGCAGGGCAAAAACTGGAGCATTTATAAATCTTCTTTTCAATTCAAGAAAAAATCACCACATTCATCTATCCAAATTATTGTAACTACCTTACATGTTAGCATTGTTAGTTATCTAAATAATTAATATTTCTTTCCAAAAAAAAAACTATTGTAAAACCCTGCTAATCGATGAAAACTATGAATCACTATGATATTGGTAGGTTTTTCCCCACTTCAACAACATTTATTTTAGAAGGGTCAATATTTATGCCATCTTCAAAAAAATATTACCATGGAATTATATTTTTGAAAACATATTTTACTTTTACTAAAAATTCCATATAGTTTCTTTTCTTTTAGGGTTTGATAAACAGTCCTTATGTGAAATTTATTTCCCATTTGACTTTTAGAATATACAAAAATTCCATTTAAAAAATAAAAACAAAAATTGATCTAGAAACTGATGAAATACACCATTCATGTGATTCATTAATACATCTGGTGCATTAGATATCCCAAATGGAATATATAAAAACATATAATGCTCATATCTCATTTGGAAATTTTTCATTGGAATTTCATCCTCATTCACCTTTACCTGATGTTACCCAAACCTCAAATCAATATTCGAAAAATACAGAGCTCCCTGGAGATGATCAAAAAAATAATCTATATAAGGAAATAGATAATTTTTCTTAATAGGTTTGTTATTCATGTCTCTTTAATCAATATATAGTCTCTTAGACCCATCTATCATTTTCATAAATAAAACAGGATCTCCCCATGATGATGTTATTGGATTAATGAAACCTTTACAAATTAATTATTGTAACTATTTTTTATTTAATTCCACTAGTTTAAATTGAGCCACTTGATAAAGTGGTTTAGAAATTGGATTTTTATTAGGCACTAAATAAATAGTAAATTGAACCTCCTGATTGGGAACAGTACCATGAAATTCATCATGAAAAAATAAGTTAATTGATTCAGTACTATAATGTCATTAATCAGCACTATATCTTTCTTTTCAACAACATAACGCAGTTAATATTCACTAACATCTTTAATCAATATTTCATCTTCTTAGTATGTTATCAAAGGTATGAAATATTTTAATAAAAAATTCATGTCTCTACAATAGAAGTTAGCATGATAAAATGAATACTAATCCATACCTAAAATCATATCAAATTCGACTATGGGTAGTTCAATAAATTTTGAAGGAAAGACCATACCAGTGATGATAATATAAATATTCCTATAAAACTTCGTTTATTTAATACTTCAACTTGGAGTCTTTGACAAAAGTTTTATATCATCTTAATGTGTTATTATTCCCAATTTACTAGAAAATCTCTAGGAAATTAATGAATGTAATGATCTTGAAAAAAATAGAGCGTTGGAATATTTTGAAGATACCTATAACATACTTATCACCACTTCATTTGATGATCCAACATCAACTCTAGTAATAGTAAATTATTTTTTCATACCTTTATTCTTTCGATCTTGATGGTTTCCACCCTGGGTAATCAACATTGGACACACACTGGCGTAATATCACATATCATTGGAACTAAAACGTCATAACACTGGTTTTTCATTGCATGAATGATCATCTTTATTACGATTATGAGAAATATGACCAGTCTTACAAAATTGGAAGCACATACAGTCATTGAGAGGAATTCCCGAGGATTTTTTTACCACACTTCTCATAAGTTGAAAATTTTGTTTTCATACCACTCAGATTCGTTGATGAATTAAATTTCAATTCATGTCAATTTGATCACATACTTTGTTTTATATCATGGAACACATTCTAATCTGAAAAATACATTTCTACATTCACAACACATCAGAAATGTTTCTAAAGATTTTGAACTCATGAAAATCTAACACCCTATTATATTTCGGCATGAATCCTATGTAAAACTGATATATCTTACTATCAATATCCATGATAAATTTTGGGATGTAACTTGAAAAACGAGTGAAATTTTCTTCATATTCAACAACCTAATCTTCCTTATTTGGTTTCAATTCCAGGAATAACTTTTCCATCCTAAGTCAAATATCCTTAGGAAAATATATCTCAGTTAATATATTATTAAATTCATCTAATTCCATATATTCAATCTCTTCACTTCCTCTGATATGTCTAATCATTAACTACCACTGATTGGATTCACCTTCAAAAAGATAAACAACAAGACTATAATTTTGATTGTCTAAACACTCCATTACATTAAAAAATTTTCAATTTATCTAATCCACTCTTCATATTTCACAGGGTAAGATGATCCTCTGAATTAAGGGTGACATTACCTCATGAAATTCCCCTTATAGACATATTACTCTGCGATTGTTCTGGTTGATCTCGTGCATGGTCACCACCACCATTTATCCCATGAGTCAACTGATGAATCACTGTAAAAAACTATTTAGTTCTTATTCAGACCATATGAGGTTGTTGATTTGGAATGTTATTTCCCTCTGTATTCTTTCCCTATACACATGCCTTGTTTCCACTATGGAAAACCATTTTGAAAAAACATAACATAGACGAAGCACTACAGTAATCTTAAAATTCTATATAATTTTGACCATAAATTGAAAATATTTTATTGATATACTACTAACAATATTCTAAAACCTATTTTTTTATAAACCAACCTCTGATACCATCTATAAAGTACCATACATAGGGGTTACATAATCTTGAGTTTAGTCGATAATTTGACAATAATTCACTTCAAGGATCCTTTTAGGTTTAGATATTGAGATAATTAATCCATAACTAATATTTATCATCTTGATTATTACAAATTAGACACTTCTACTCTCTATCCAATTTCTTTTATAAAACAAATATATTTTTAAAAAGAAACATGGTTCATTCCATGTTTAAATAGAATGAATTTTCCTTGATCCCATCCATGACTATATACTTCATTAATCCATGTGAAAATTATTTCAATACTAGGGATGAGAATAATAATCTCAGTAAGGGATACAAATGAAAAAATAACTATTAGTCTTCGTATAACATGAAAACTATGAATACTTTATCACAAAGTAATAATTTTCACCTTTAAGAAGAAGTAAATTTACTTCAATGAATATAACCTCATTTCATACCATTTTTAACCCAAAGATTACCATAAACCCATAGAAAGCAACGTATATCATATACAATGTAACATAGAACATAATCATAGATATATGGAATAACCGTAAGGTAAACATCAACAAATCTTTCTTACAAATAAAATTATTATATGACCAAATTCCATACCCATTGCATTAGAGATCATAATGTAATAACCCATCCATGGTATATCATAGAACCCACCATAAGTGGTTTATCTTGTAACCACTCATCTTTTTTTATCACGTAAACTCCCTTCAAATGTATAAGTATCATTATATTATGAAAACACATAAATATTTCAATTATCAAAATTTTACTCTTAACATTTCATTTTCAATCAAAAGAAAACATTTGAAGATAATAAAATTGTAAATCCAAATTCAAAACCATTTTCAATACCAAAGCCCCCAAAAAGGTTATAATGAATTTCTTTTCATTTTAAAAAATTATGGCTTATAGAGGAATCCAAATAAGAAATAACGGTCCTGGATGATGATAAGTCATTTTCACCACGTACGTTAAAAACAAAAGTTTTTGTCATTTAGTAAAACTATTTGTATAAAATGATTCATTTTGAAATAAATTAAAAGGAAAAGTTGTTTGTTATACACTGTATAAAGAAGGTCATATATACATTAAAATATGCCTCAATAAAAGGAGGTGAAGACAAAGTCCTTTACCTTGAGTTTGACACCTCACATACAATTTTTATGTTCCTAAAAAATAAACCTAGGTTAATTTATACTTTCTTGATAACCTATTTCACAATTATTATCCCTTTTATATAACTTATTACCATGTCATAAAAATTACATAATTATTTAAGTTCCTATTGGTAATTTTGTAGATACTCGGTATAAGAGTTGAAATGAACTTCTTTTGATATAAATTTTCCATGTAGGAAAAATTCCATCATCTCCAAAATATTATTCCTGATCTAAATATCATAAATATTCCATATATATGTATCTATTATATCCATAATATTTTTAGTTAAGAAATTAAAATCACCATTCATAGAGTTTCTAGTCTGTACGTACGCATGAACACTACTTTCATTTCATTATCATATTAAAATAATAATATTCTAATGATATAAATGTATGATATAATACAATAATTATATCAATTTCGTGTATGTAACTTATTTTTAATAAAACCATCGTTTATACATTCCATGTATAGCGGGAACGAGTCACATCACATTGAGGGTGTGGTAGTCCACACTTACTCAAACGAAATTATCATATTTACACCACATGGAAAGCATAAATATTTTTCTAAATAAAACATAAATAAGAATAAGGACAATATAAATATAATATATATAATATATAAATATTGTTCTATCTTAATTTTTACATTGATAGGTTTTAGGAGAAAATTGAACAATCATATTTTTGTGAGGTAGTAGTTTTTCTTACACAGAAACAATATGTTCGATATCTATTAGATAGAGGTGTGTCTAAGTATAGGTAGAAACTATAAAATAAAAAATTTCTAGTATATTTAGGATATTACTATTATTATTAAATTATTTAATAAAAATATATTAGGGGGTCAGAGAAGGAAAACAAATGAAATGATCTTTAGAGATAACATTACCTCTAAATCAGGTAACTCCTTTTGTTTTGATACAAAAGGATTACTCGAGATAAATTATTCCCAAATTAAGGATTATAAAAGGAATGGAGGGATGTTGGAAGCTTATTTGATAAAATGTTGGAGTATCCTAGGGGTTTCGAGGTGTGAGTAAGTGGGTAGAGGTAGCAGCCTTTTATAAGAGGTAGGAGGGGAAATTTAGAATAGTGTATAAATATTTTTTTCATAAATTAATTTTTTAATTATAATAGTTCCAATGCGATTAAATTATATTATAACATAATTATGGTTTGAAATCCTCACAAAAAATAGGTTTAATACAAGTTTAGGTCACTAATGTAACCTTATATTTTCCCATTAACCCTTAGTTAAATAAATTATCTCCTACCATGGCTTCTTGTATTTTTGCACTATATGGTTAATATAGTTACTCTAAAATTACTAGAGAACCCCAAGTAGATCATTAATTATTTTTTAGAATTATCTATGTTAGTTGGAAGAATGTAATATTTTTATGACTATTATATCATTTTATAAAATAGTATTTGTTTTAAAACACATTTATGTAAATTTTTACACTATTTAGTAATTGATTTTTATTAAAGTCATAAAAATTATGTTCATTAGAAAAAATTATATTAACTAAAATATAACATGTCATAATCATCTGTAAAATTAATTTATGACATCAAAATGTTCAAATTAAATTTATTTTAATATTTATAATAGTGTTTATTTGAATCTTTCATTAATATGATAATCACTGCCTCATCTTTGTGTCATAAATGAAATTATTTATTTAATATATAAAAATTATAAATAAAATACCATTATGTAGGTAATATTTTTATCTTTATAATTACTATTTATAGAAAAAGTTATCAATTATATCACCACACCTAAAAATCATTTTTATAAAAATATAAATCTATATAATATATTTACCTATAAATTAAATAAATTATTATAATAGTTCATTATCTCATCCAAGTGGCTCCATGAGGGCCTATAATCAACCAAAATATTCCCACGTTCTGCCATATCACAGAAAATTGTACTAGGACACATGTTCTAGTTGATTTATATTCTTATAATATTATCTTTAACCCTTGTTTACCTTATTTATCTTTTAACCTTGGTAAATAAAAATAACAACTAAAGTCACTATTCATAATGTACAAAAATAATAGGAACCTATTTAAAAAATAGGGGAGAAAGGAATAAAAATATGGAATCAAATTTTCCAAATTAAAAACACAGAAATTGACGTAATTAATTTAAAACTAATTCTTGTTGTTAAATCCCAAAAGTGGGGTTTTATGATGTTAAAACTATCCAAAGATTTACTTATGTTTATGTACAATGTAATGATAAAATTACTTCTAATGACCAAAATTGGATTAAATGATAAAAAATAATTTAATTACAGTTTTAAACCAAATAAAAAAATCTTACTATATGAATAAATTAGATGAAAAGGCAGTTTTAAATTAAAATGCTATATTTTTTACACTTCATTAAAATATGGATTATGTTTGAAAAATACCAAAATTTTATCCAAAATAAATTTTGAAATCCAGATTCTAAAGAATAATTTTATTTTTTGAAATAGATAATATAATAGTGAAAAATACAATATTTAAAAATGGTTCTCAATCAAAAGGTTGTAAACTGTATTTTAAAAAAATATTAGAGTATTTTATGCATAAAATTGAATTTTTTATCATTTTAAACCACTAAAATTTATTTGATAACTATAACAAAATTTAACATACATGTATAATAATATTTTAGTTAGTTCTTCTTATACACACCAACACAATGACTAGTCTTTAACTAGCACTTAAAATAATAATAAAAATGTTATTGTACTATTTTTTGGTATAACTCATTGTTGTGTGCAACATGAGATTTCGATGAAACCCGATTTTACGTGTTGAGTACACCATCAAAAAAAGCATCCCCATTTACATAAAATTAATATATTATTAATAAATATTAATAGATATGAAAATGTATTATTCTATAAATGCATGAGATGTTACATTTAATGTGATCATAATAATGTTGAGGGATGTTTTTTCTTTTGATATTTGGGCATAGACACGAGAGAGGAATTTGAGATTGGGGAACCCATGCTGGCTGTCTATTTTATTGTATAGAACAGGGGACCGCAACATGGTACCCTAGAACATTAAATTGATCTTAGAGAGGGTAAATGTAACGATTAGTTGGTTTCAATTATAATTTTCACCTTAAAACCCGAATCAATGGTGTTTGTGTTATATAGATACAATGACATGATATTTATTTCAATTAAGAGGAAAATCATTGTCATATTATATGGGTTAGGTGGGTGGTCAAACCATGTTATTTTTATTCAAGGTACTATCAGGTAAATGTTGGCCCCAAATATGTAATTAGGAATTTCATCAAGATCTTCTATTATTTAAATTTCATAACTATATAGAATTTATGGGTTTTTACCCTAAATTTTATAGTCATTCTTATATGGAAGGTCTATAGTGTGATTTGGTATTCAAATTCTAGGGATAATTAGAATTAATTCATTAAAATCCAAGGTTATAACTATTGATCTTGATAAAATGTAATACCTAGTATATCACGTAGTATTTACATATTTCATATATGTGATGCCTAGGATACTTCCCAAGATCTACAGATTTGACTTCAAATTTTTGATTACTAGGTTACACCTATCATATGGAAAATTATATATATGAGCTGGATTCGTCGGATACTCCCTAGGATTTTACATTAAAACTAGCTACTACATGTAATTAATTTAATGTTATCTAGTATTCATAGTTTATACCAATATGGACTTCCAAGATTGTTATTTAAGATTTTGTGAGTTTTCCAATATAGAATGTCAAGGATGTTACCTAGGATTTATTATTATTAATATTCATGATTCCTAGAATTTTTCATTGGATCCCTAATTTCAACCTAATATTATATATCATAGTTTGTCACATGATTAGATATATTCCACACTTGATGAAGTAGGTGAAGTATATCCAATGTTAGAAATCCTAAAGGATTGAGGTTGTATTTTTTGAATATTTATTTGATGACCCAGAAGAACATTGGTCATGGTTAACAACCAATATTTTTTTTGGAATCTAAATGAAGTATGTTTCATTTTTATATAATAAAATTATTTGGAAAATATGATGAGTTAATGTTGAACATGAACAAAGTGTTGAATTATTACCTCGTAGATTGATAGTTTCTAAAGTGATTGGTGAAGGTATAGTACAGAAAAGTTGATTTTTTACAATATAAATTTAATTATTTTGAATTATGGAATTATATATGCTATAGGAAATAGTATGTGATGATTTAATTTATTTTTTAAGGGTAAGTTATGATTTGAAAACCCTTTGTAATGGATAATGAGTACTGAAGGTGGGATAAAGGTACATGAAAAGTATATAATCATGCATAGGGTAACTCTTATTATACCTTGGATAAGGGTTGAAATCCCAATGCATAAAGGTAACATGAGTAAAATATGATCTTTACATAAGGGTAACTAGTTCTGATGTAAATGTAAATTGGTCTGGAATTGAGGTTGTGCAAAGGTAAAATGAGATGTGATGTGTTTTTGTAAGTCGAGATGCACGACATAAAGGTAAATTGAGATGCACTACATAAATTAAAGATGATATTATTTAAGGGTAATATAATAGTCACACAAGGGCAACCTGTATGTTATAATGGTAGGTGAGGGTTGTTAACATCTTCAGTATGGGTAATATGTGGTTCCTTAGGCTGTATAAGGGTGGTGGCCATCACGCGTAAAGGTAATCCTAAAATATTAATGTTTATGTAAGGGTACACTGTACTTTTCGAAACCAATTTAAAGGTAAACATTTTCCTAAGGGTATAACCCATGTATGATCACACCACCATACAAATCCCATGGATAACAAGATGTCCACAGGACAGCTTCAACATGCTTTGTGGATCGTCCAAATTTAACAATGTCATGGAATTTATTGTACAATAGGAATATATTGTATGATATTTTACCATAATAAACCAAGGAATAATATTTTACAACATAGAATAACATTCCAAAAAAATTTCTTTGTGATTTCAATATTTCGAGAAATTCCGCGTTCCATAGAGACACTCCATGCACTGTGGAAGATGATTGGAAATGTGTTTATAAAGGGCATTGCATTTTATAAATTATGAATATTCAATTAAGGTAACATTAGAACATATTTTTATTACTACATTTAAGATATTTCCAAACAATATAGAAGAATAAAATAAATATTAATAGGCATTTCTCTAGATTTAGAGGTTGCAACATCGTGCAATGGAACCTATGACATAGTGGTATTATCACTTAAACCAGAAAACTATTTGATGTATTGTGGAGGTATTGAACACACCATAGTATACATGAATGAGTACATGAGAATATTCTGGGGGTCTTTTAAATTTCTATAAATTTATTGAATGTGTGCAGTTATTTATTATTAATGGTTCAACAACATATGAAGAATGCTTCATGATAATGGGATATAAAGAGTTAAAAGATGAACACCATGATCAACAAGGGGAATGTTATGATTTTTGTATTTATTGATATAAAATAACAAGATGTTCAAATGATGATATAATCAAATGGATATATTGTATACACATGAAATTATTCCATTCATTTAAGTTCATATATACAAGAATGAGGTACACAGAGAATTTAAGAGTCATTTAAGAATATCAAAATGAAATTCATAATGAATTTGATAATAAATAAATAATACTAGATGAAATGTATCACATGAGATATATATCTTACTAGGAGAGAATTATAGGAGTTACTAATTTTAGCAAACCTTAAATAGAGAGAATATTAAAGATTTGATTTTCAATGTAAGAATAAGGTATTGTTCCTCATAAGGGGTTATAATCTTGAAGAAATGGAATCACTGAATATCTTACCAATATAAATGAAGGGTTTGGATATAAATTTAATAAAGTGAAGTTATTGTATATGTGTTTTTAAAACAATAACATTATGTGTAAAGGTTTTTTTGCAAGAGGTGATAATATACACCAACTTGACTTTAGTTGAAAATCTATCCATACGTGAAGATACAATCCAAGTAAGTGTGGCTTGAGAAAGGACCTACATTTCTATATGTTATGAAGGTGATTATTTACACCAATAGTCTTCAAATAAATGAATATTTTAGTGAGTAATCCTTGGTAAGTAGTGATCTATCCTTAAACCATGTAATGAAATGATATTGGTCATGGGAGTGACTAAGACAAAACCATTGTAAGTATTTATGTTAAAAATAAATTTTGATTCATGAAACAACATCAATGCATTCTCCTTTAATGTATCCCAGTGAGGGTAAACCAAGTAAATTATAATTTCCTTCTTTACTTTATACATTCATGCTAAATTTGAATAATAAACCTAATGTACAAAATTTTAGAGAGAAATCCATGTGAACATGAAGGTCCTTATGTAATGATATTATAGTGAAACTAAGATGGTTAAAGTAGAAAGAGTTTTAATTGTCAATTATAGTAAATACCCTAACTCACCACCCCTATTAGGGTAATATCAATCTATAACCCTTATTTATGTCTAATAAGTGGTATCAAAGGAAGGTTCATAATTTGAGATATAATTGGTCTGTCTTAATCTAAATATGGGTTAATGTTTTCATTTTTGTCGAAGGATCCTTTATTTGATAGAGATAATTTAATATCATGGAAAATGGATTTCATATAAATCATGGATGTGTCTCTTGGGGATTCTCAAGAAATGGTGTAGTATGGAATTTTTTTGTTGAGAAGACAAGAAGTTGTATTTAATATAAATCAAAGAAAAACAATAATTTATTATTTGTTCTTAGAATAATTTAATAAGGCTTTAAAGGATGACTTGAATAAAAAATATAAATCATTAAAATTTCTACAAATATATATTGATTAAATTTAATGTGGTTTTTTATTATGAAAGGGTAAGTGAGACATGACTTATGAGAAAACCAAAGAAGATGAAATGAATGGAGTAATCCCATAATTTGTATTCACCAGTAAACGTAAAATATATTCAGGATGGTATTTATGATTCAGAACCCTATTTTGATAAAGGATTTGAAATTTCAGACTCTCTCTTAGATATGAAAATAATTGGTGATTATGGTAAGGAGATAGAAAAATCACCTAGTAGTTATTCCAAGGAATGATCATTAGAAGATGATCAAGGTCAATGGATTATAATTCATAGAGGGTAAATTTTAATGAATAAATATTTATCTTATGAAGACAAAAGTTTAATAATCGAATCAGATTCCTTTAATATTATCATAAAGAAATGGGAACTAGGATGTTAGAGAAAATTTGTATGATTGAAGATATTTCCCAAGATATTTTTAATGCAACCTGTGATGGAGAAATAATTAAAGTCTAGCATCACACCTCTCAAAACCTAATGTGAATATCGGATAAAATCATATATTGATTTCCGTTTAATTATAAAATTTTTATATACCCAGTCAAAAGAGAGAAATAAAAAAATTAAAGGACATTTGTATAGGATTAAAAAATCAGTTAATAAGATTAATATACATCTAAAAGCAACATCATATTCTGTAGAAATAAAAGGTAATCTATATTTGATATGTACATATAATGTTCATTTCCATGAAAAAACATGAAATATGGTTCTAAAAATGATTAATACACTAAATTGATTTTATTTAGGGAGTTTTTGGGACACGATGAGTTTATGTTTTCAAGAAAACAAGCCCATAGATGTTAGAATAACTCTAAAAGTGAAAACATCCCAATCAATAAGAAACTAAATGAAGAATTATTCATGTGGAAAATGTTTTATTTTTTATTACCTCGATAATATAAAAATATATTGAAACTAGAAATATATATGTAAGGGTAACTAATCCATACTGAGACACTCCACTCTTATAACTTATAAGGATAATGATTATCTAAGAAAATGAAAATTAATCTAGAAAATAAAATTTGTGTTATGGTGAATAAAAATGAGCCTCACCAATGTGTTTTTCAAGAAAAAAAATATAAGTACTCATAAAAACACTTTTATAGGAAAATAAGGAAAATATAGAAGAAAAATCAAGAGTTTGTTCCAAATATGAAGAAGGTGGAAGAGATTGTTAAGATAAATCCACAAATGAATATGTGTAACAATATAAAAATATTTCATATCAAGGAACTATTTTTTAATGGGGTACTACACAAAACAAAAAGAGGAAGAATAAAGAGATATAATGGAGAAGAATTTCATTGGCGAGTTCATGTAGTGATGCAACCATATAGGCTACATGTTCTTGTTTGATCAATTTGATAATTTTAGAAACGACCGAGACATGGAATTATGATAATGTTCAAATCCATGAAAATTAATTGTGTGATAATTATGAAACAAATGATTTACATTGATAAGAGGTTATATATTTCAGCTATAATTAATGATGAAGAACATGAAGTTTTTATTTCATTCATTTCATGGAATTTGAAAAAATGGATAAGGAAAGAAGGAAGGCGATGATATGGTTTATATTGACCATCTCAATTCATAAACATGTGGAACATCAAGGTTCCCCTCTCCCTATATGTTGTATTGTGTATAAATATTTGTGAAGACATGAATAAATAAGGATGATATATAATATATTTTCTAATTGTTCTTGATGTTTACATGAATGATTATTCTAGATAAAAATAAGTATATAAAGCCTATTGAATATCTTTTTATACTAAATATGTGTCCCCATTTTTCCACATAAAATGATACCCAAAATTGTGTTAATAGACAAATTCCAAGGGGTAGATTTATTGGATATCAATTTAAATGAATCCTTGTGAATATATTCTAATTTCTATGATGAACTAAAAGGCTATGAGTTAAAATGTTATCAGTTGTTTAAATAGAACCAACCTTCTAAAAAATGATTTCTAGTGATTATCATTATGTACCAATTACTTCATCATGTTTTTTTTTCTCATAACTAAGTACATAAATGTTATATACTAATGATTTAGGGTGGAGTTTTGGATATCACATGTTTTCCTTTTAATTTATATATTCATTTTTTTGGGTTTCTTAATAATCATGGCTGACATGGAAAAAAAATTTATTGACCATAAAATATATTATTTCATACATTATGGTATATATTAGTGTTCATAGAGTATTTATTGACATCTGATGTTGAATGTGTTAAATTCACTCAATTAATCTCTTGAGAATGATACATCAAGAATGGATATTGAGTTTTATAACTTATAGTTTCAAAGAATTTTTCTAATGAACATGTTGTTGATTCCATAGAATGAATTATTTTTTGAAACTAGGGGATATTATCCTTATGTAGAGATGATATACCCAAGGGGGAGTTAAAATTTCTTGGAATATTTTCCCACATTAAGGGGAGATTATGTGAATATGTTTCTACCTCTAATAATAAGGAGATATTAAAAACTTGAATCCCGAAATTTGTAGAAGGATGTTTGGAAAGTCACTTTTCATTTGAAAAGAGGTATTATTTGACTTATAATAAGGAGGATAAGAAGGTATCATGAGATATAGAATATATTGTTAATCTAGATAATATGCTTCTATTGATGCATTGAATATGAGGGAGTGGAATTTTTTTGTTTTGCCCACAAAATCCAAGGTGTGATATTTTTAGAAATCCAAAAGGATTGATGCTTTTTGTTTTTTAAAAATGGATTTGATGGAAAATAAAAATGAGGGTCAAAGTTGACAACCCAGATTCTGATAAAAGTATCTAGGAATAATGTTTATTTTAAAAGAAATAAAATTGTTAAAAACATATATTGAACTCATTTTGAATATTACTAATGTTTTATGTGTTACTCAGGAGACAGATAGTTCCCAAAGCGACTGGATAGATAATATTGGTGAAATTTGGTTTTCTAGACAATATGAGTTTTGTTTGGTGGAATTATGAAATTATATATAATAGAGGACATTTTATTTGTTGATTTCCGTATGTTTTGTTTGGGTGATCTATAGTTTTCAAGACCTACATAATGATAATATGAATATTGAAGGCTCTTTAATGGTACATGTAGTTTATAGAATATTGTATAAAGGTAAATGATATCTTGAATAGAATAAAGGTATAATTTCCAAGGAGTAAAATTAACTTATGTAAAATATGAGATTTCTATAATTGTAAGTGGGTGTAGTGTAAATTTAACCCAGTTTGATTTTGATGTTGAATAAGGAGAAGTAGAGATATGTTTTTAAAAGGATAGATAGGATTTCCAAAACCAACATAATATAAATATGATAGCTACTTAAGGGTTACCCACTAGTTCTAAATGCAATATAGGTTTAGCTCCCTTCTTATATAAGGGTGATCTATAGATCCTTAGATCACATAACATTAGAGTCCTACTCAAATAAGGGAAATATGTGAATCCAAAGGTTCAGCTAAGGCTATCCTTTTTTTTAAGACCACCATAAAGTTATCCAATTGCATATGGGTATACAATAGTGATGATTACCTCACTATTAAAGTCCCATGGATAATGAGAGGCCAAATATATAACTTTCCCTTCTACCATGGATGGTATAAACTTTCTAGAGGTTTTAAATTTGAGTTATAGTGGGGATATTCAATAGCATATGTTATTAACCAAAATAAACTAAGGAAGAAAAATATATGATTTAGTAGAACATTTCACACTATAGTCCGTGTGAAGAAGAAATTCTGAGAGTTTATAAACACCACAGAGACTGTAATGACCCATTTTTATCATGTAATTTATTTAATTATATGGAATTACTATAAGCCTGAAAAAATCGAAAGCACATGATTCCACGATAAGTGTGTCTGGAATGAATTTCTGAACATTTTTTATAATACGTTCAGTAAACGCGTGGTGAGAGTATTGTATCTTTTGAACTGGGGCTTAGATTAAAAATGTGAGGATACTGTTGAATCCACAGTGTTAGGATTCTCTTAAGGGAGGAATCACTTTGACCACAGTATGCGGGGAAAAAAATTTAGATTTTCGATTTTTAGAGGAATAATAAAATAACAATGTTATTTTATTTATCTCTTTTTCTTTTATTCCAACGGACAATCAGGGGTGGCGGGACCAACGACAGGTCAAGAAAATAAATGGTTTGACTTCCCTTTATTCTTGTAACCACACCATTAGGATTAGGAATGTTATTTAATTAAATTAACCCCATTAATTCTACGTGATTTACTATCCCTCCCCCTCTCCTATTTATATGGTTCTTGGGGAGGGCTGTTGGAAGAGCTTTGCCAAATGATAATGTTCTAGAAATGTACCCCGACACCAACCCCATGGAGGACTGAACTGGTACCAGCAAGTGGTGAAGAGATCCACCGAATCATTAACTGATGAACATCGACTCCTCCTACAACACAGACTTTCTTCAATGAATCATGAGGTAGGGATTTATCATGTTTTAATTTCAAGAAATTGTGGAATAATATTATTCTTTCATGTTATCAATCTAAGTAGAAGGGTGCAAGCCAAACGAACAACGTCCATACCCTCTACTACTTTGTTAATATATGCGTTATTAATGGATGTTTTACTCAGGTTGGATGGAACCTATAACAGAGGATCGAGAAGCGAAGAGGGCATCCCAGGGAGGCCGTTGGTACCACTAGACTGAAAAACAGGCCACCAGAGCTAACCCAGTGACCCGTAGAAGATAGTCAACATGGAATCAGCAAGGATGCACCAGCGACCGGCGTCGCTAAGTGACGACACTGGCCTTTGAGTGATGGCGGTTGCCTGTAATGGCCGGTCGTAGAAGATATGGAGGCGCACCATCGTGTGCTCTCGGTAGAGAAGGCCACAACCGTAACCGTAGTGGACAGCAGTAGCCGGCACAGGCCAGTTGTGGTCGGATACGGAGCTTAATGTTGTCATATGCCTTTAGAGATGTCCATGAATCGATGCCGCGATGGAGGAGGAGGAACCCACCCCTATGGGTCCCCCGACAACCCGGCGGTGCCACGTGGCTTCGCTGCTTCTATTCCGAATAGCTGTACCGTTCAAAAACTAGTGGGGAGACCCCTCACCCCCAAGCGCTAGCTAGGTTGGGCCCCAGCTGGAGATATTTATGTTTCCAACAGGTCACGCCCTCTACAAGATGGGATGCACGAGGCATGTGGGCCACACCCCTTCATGTGCTGGGACGTGCAAGCCCAGTATGTCTAGCACATCCGTGAGTTTGGCCGCGCCGCCCGAAAAGGCTGAGACGGTCCGCAGCCTAGAAAACCTGGGACAGCCTAGGCCGGTCCGGACAGGGAAAGGTCCAACCGGGGCTGGGTCAGCCCAGACCGGGTCGGGCCAACCAGGTCAATTTGATGTGGTCGGTTCAGACCTAGACCCTTCCTGGACCAGTTTCCCTAAAGGAGCCACAACATGTGAACTGGTTATCTGTTTCACGAACTGTCGGTGGTGCTGCTATGCATGGAGTGGGATGGTCATTTTGGTATACTCCCCTTGAGATTTGTAGAAATTTGGAGTATGTCCAGGTTTTATTGAACCTGAATCCAACTAGGCCCTTAGTACTAAAATGCTTATAAGCCACAGACCATGCATCTTATTGATGCACCTTTTGTCGTGTTGGAACCCTTATGTCATGATTTTCCTTTGGGATAATTCATCATGGAACATCATGGTAGTTTAGGTACGACTGATGTATTGATAAGTGGATCCTCCCGAAATCATGTATGCATAGTGTGGGAATCTCGTGGCTAGATTTAATGTGATGAAAGAATATGAATCTTATGTGGGTAAGCATCTATCTATCTTGTATGGGTCAGTAGAAGAGCCTCTCAACAGAATAAGATGATCTAGTTTTACGACTAATCATCTATACATCTATACTTAAGTTATATACCAGGTGTGGGAAGTGTATTTTACCTTCGTGGTATTTCCTTTGGTGTGTTACCTTTGTGGTACTTTTACCTTCACAGAGTTAACTTCATGGTGTTACCTTTGTGGAAATTTTACCTTCGTGGTGTTACCTTCGTGGTGTTACCTTCATGGTGTAAACTTTGTGATAATTTTACATTGATGGTGATACCTTTGTGGTTTTACCTATTTTGTATTATCCCCTCATGGATCAATTTTGAAAATTAATTAAAAGTTGGATCCTTATAATTCCTCATGTTTGAGAGGATTATATGTAGATAACATAGGTATATGTATTGGCATATAACTATATAGAGTTAATGACTGCTTCATGCATTTTTTTGTGCTCTTTTCCTTGTGGTTTATCCTTTTTGGATATCTGGGTGACCTTCAGGGGTCTCGAGGTCCCTAATAAATTTTGTTATACTCACCCTAACATGGGCTATACTCGCACCTTATTGTGTCTTGTGCAGACAATGAAAAACATTGATCGATGCTGAGGGAGGCAGGACTTGATAGTTCTGAGAGGTGGACCACTTGACGAACGTGATACAGTGACTTTTGATCGTGATCTGTACCTACCCATCTGGTAGGATCCTTAGTGGATGATCCATGTGTTGTTTTCCCTTTTTAGTTGAACTTTTCCATTCCATTTTGGCTTTTACTTCGAACCCTTTTCTTTTAGTACAATTTTTTACTGTAGGAGTTTACTTCATGGTGGATTATTTTTCTGTTCATGGATTGTGTGATTGTACTTGTTTAAAGGCATTGCCTTCCTATTTTTGGGACATGCCTTTCTGGTTCTAGTATCCATCCATTGGCCAATTGAAGGCAGGCTTGGTGTAGTCACATTATGGTCCTCGATGGATGGGTCGTGACAAAGTGATATTAGAGGAGTTAATTTTACCGAAGAACTAGTACTCTAATTTTTCCAATAGAGTAATAGTGTTAAGTGATTCGAGTGTGGTTTTCAGTTCGGGGAGTGAAATATTGGCACGGTGGCAGACGTATCCATAAACCAGGACCCTGAATTCTGATTTCTGACTAGGTGCACGAAAACACCTACTACGTGTGTTTTGGATGTGTTTTTAATTTGATCTATTTGAGTTAGCTCATCATGTATAAATTTTTGACAGTGGAACACCTATTTCCTTTCAGGATATCGCCACGTAGCAAACCAGAAAGGATTCCTATGAGAGTACATGATGTCGTCCCACTAAGGGATGAGACTTCGGTACAAAGACCTCTTATAGTGATAATACCATCAGGTGGTGCACCAATAGAACCACTACCCATTGGGTAGAAGACACCACCAGCCCCACCAGCAAAGGGTGCACGTCGAATGAGTTTATTTCATGAGTTTCAGTAGTAGAGGCCTTCAGGGGTCTAAGGTGAGATGGATATGAAAGCGATTGGGGACCGGATGAAGGTTTTGGCCATATTTTTTCCCTTAGTTGGGACACCAGCTGATCTGATGGTGATCATAGCTGCTAGTATCTTCTAGAGAGTAATTGGAAGATGGTGGATTCTGACAATATAGTCACACAATGAGGCAAACCTCACATGAGTGGAAATCAATGGCCTTTTAATGGAAGAATTATTCCCAGTGACCCTACACTCAATGCGTGTATAGAAGCTGCTGCACTTACAGTAGGGCAACATGACAGTGGCCCAGCACTCAGTGAGGTTCAATGATGTATTCTGAAACTTCATAGATAAGGTAGAAGAACCTTTCTTCTAGGCTTGGACATTTGAGAAGGGTGTCTGATGGGAGATCATAGCATTGTGGATATCACTCAACATTCTGTTGCAGGATGGGGTGCTAGAAAGAGTACTTTTGGTAGAGAGCTTACTAGACAAGTAAGCACCAACCGCGAGAGCTACCACCAGATATCATGTAGTAGATTAATCTTCAACAGGAAGTAGATGAATGATGCAGGGGTCCGAGTGGAATAGAACTTCTGGTGGAAGACCACATGATACATGGTCGGTGGTGAGGGGTTTATGAGACAGAGGTTGACTGATGAGGAGAAAGTCGTGCAACACGTGCAGCAGGCAGGGCCACAAGGCTTGTGGCTGCATGACCTGCCATACGGACAACTAGCAGATGATCGAGGGATCTCCAAGGAAGACATAGAGGTTTGATCAAGGAGGTACATCGGGATCAGGAGAATGTGGATAAAGAGATGGCCTTATATTAGGTAGTGGGAGGCTATTTGAGGTTCTACCACCACCACCACTAGGTGGTCCACCACGACTAAATGGAGCTGGTGGACTAGGATGATATCTGCTCTAAGAAGTTGAGGCCTATGAACACGACACTGTGGAGATTATTATAGTTTTGTTTTGTGTCTACTTCACCCTAGATGCAGTACTTATAGACAATTTACTAGTCACTCATTTGTTTCCATGACCCTCGTTCGGAGCTCATAGATTTCTAAGGAGCCATTGGCTCTACTCTTGCAATGAGAGACTCCTATGAGATAATATTTTACAATATTCCACTGGTTCCAATAGTATGAGATTACTATAGGGGATAGAGATTTTTCTAGGATCTTATAGTATCGATGTTGAGGTTTTAAGACTTCATATGGGGTATGGATTGGTTATCCACATTCCATGCTTAGATAGACTATATTAGGAATAATGTGCAATGTGTCCATGAGGATGGGACTATGTCTTCTTTCACCAGTGAGAATGGAACCTTTGTAGCATAAGATATACTAACCTAGAGAATGATTTAGCCGGCTGCACATCAGTTGGATAGCCTTACCCTCGAAGCAGTTGATGTTGAGAGTCTTAGACATCCCGTAGTGGTCGACCAATATGTTGATGTCTTCCATAATGATGTTTGGGGACTACCTCCTCACAGAGTGGTGGAATTTTACATTGACCTGTACCAAGGAATGTCACCATTATCAACACCATCATATATGATGGTTCCTATGGAGCTTCATGAGTTATGGGTATAGTTGGAGGACTTATAGGGGAATGGGTTCATAAGGCCTAATGTTTCTCTATGGGTAGCCACAATTTTTTTTCCAAGAAGGAATATTGGAGTTCGAGACTCTATGTTGAATATCAGTGCTTGAACCAAGTGACTGTGAAGAAAATGTATCCACTTTCGGGGATTGATGATATCTTTGATCAGTTGAAGGGTGAATGATGGTTTTTGAAGATAGGAATCAGATCAGTCTATCATCGGCTCAAGGTACGAGATGAGGATGTGAAGAAGATGGCCTTAAGATATTTGTATGGACACTTTGAGTTCTTTTTTATGCCATTCAGAATGACCAATGCCCCTGCATTGTTACTGGGACTCATGAACAAGATCATTTATCCATACCTCGAACACTTTGTGATGGTCTTCATTGACGACATCTTGGTGAACTCAGCGACGGAGGTGGAGCATGACTATCATCTACAGATAGTTCTGGATACATTTATAGAGCACCAGATTTATTGTAAGCTCTCGATGATACAAATCTAGATATAGGAGGTCCACTTTATAGGACATGTTATCTTGGAGGCTGGAGTTGCAGTTGATCTGAAAATGATATAGGTTGTGCTTTCTTGGGAGGAACCTAGCAGTGTGACCGAGGTGCAGAGTTTCTTGGGGTTTCCTGGGTACTACGGTAGATTCATACCTAACTTTTCCAAATTTGATACACCCTTGTTAGTGTTTAAGAATAAGGGAATTCCCATCATGTGGATGGAGAGATATCAGCATAGTTTTGAGGATCCGATGCAGAGACTGATGAGTACGACCATTTTGAGGCTACCAGAAGAGGGAATTTGGTACATATTCTAATGCGACACATCAAGGAATAGACTTGGATGTGTCCTAATTTTGGACTGAGATGTTATGGATTATGGTTCACGATAGTGGAGAAAACATCAAAATAACTCATCTACCCATGAATTGGAGTTGGTAGTAGTGTTCTTCTCCTTAAAAATGTGGTGACACCACTAGATTGGTGATCGTTTTACAGTATCCTCTGATCACAAGAGTCTCAAGTATACCTTCTCCCTAAAGGACCTAAACCTATGACAATGAAGATGTCTAGAGTTCCTCCAGGACTATGACTATGAGATAGTCTATTCTCTTGGGATGGGGAACATAGTTGCAGACGCACTCAGTAGGAGGACTAGTTTATAGCTTCTGAGTGAGGCGACAGAGCATCTATCCGCATTGTAGATATGCTTTGTAGATAGATATGGAGTAGCTTACCTCTAGTCTATGACTGTCACTCCCCACGTCATTAGCGAGTTCGAGAGGCATAGCTTGGGTACATTGACTGCAAGGCTCGACATGCTCATATATACTCAGTACAGGCACATGATATATTTTCTGATGTTAGGAAGCACATCATCCTCTTCATAGGACGCACCATGGTTCCAGTGGTTCTATGGGAGGAGGTGTTTAGGGAGTTCCATACATCCCCTCTGGTGGTACATACTGGGGTGGTGAAGATGTAGCTAGACCACCGACGTCAGAATAGGTGGTTAGGGATGATAAAAGTAGTGGCATAGTTTGTTTCATGATGCCTTACCATTCAGCAATTGAAGGCCGTCATCAGGTTCTAGTAGGCTTAGCGCAACCATTAGAGGTACCAAAGTGGAAGTGGTATAGTATCTCCATGTACTTTGTGATAGGGAATCGATGTACATTCAGGGAACATGATTCCGTATGGGTGATCATTGACTGACTCACCATTTGGCCCACTTCCTACCAATCCAAGAGTAGGGATCAGTAGAGGTCTTGAGATAACTCTATGTACAAGATATTGTATGGCTTTATAGGGTTCCATCAATGATAATCTCTGACCGTGACAAATAGTTTACATCCCAGTTGTGGAATAGATTACAAGAGGTGTTCAATATTCAACTATGTTTGAGAACTACCTTTCATCCACATATGGATGGTCTAATAGAGTGGACCATTCAGACACTAGAGGATATGCTTCATGCATGCATCCTAGATTTTGGCCATAGTTGGGAGGATCAATTTCCCTTGGGGGATTTAACATAAAACAAAATATATCACTCCACCTTCGGTATCGAACTATTTTAGGCATTTTACGGATGACCTTGAAGGTCACCTATATACTAGAATGACCCATGGGAGTCATCACCTATGGGAACAGAGCTTGTAGGAGCTACCACTGAGTAGGTGCAGATCATCCAGGAGAGGAAGAAGACTGCATGGAGCAAACAAAAGTCTTATACTGGCTGGATATGAAGACCTTTGTAGTTTGAGGATGGAGACCATATCTTCCTATGGGTATCACCTCGATGAGGTTTGTGGACATTTGGACAGAGAGGAAAGTTATCTCTGATGTTTATCGGACTTTTTTGGTTCTCAGTAGAGTTGGCGAGGTGGCGTATCGTCTGGCTATTCCCCCAAAGATGCACTAGTTGCATGATGTTTTCGACGTGTTGCCGCTTAGGAGGTAAGTTAATGATCCAACATCTATAATGGACATGGGAAATCTAGAAATCAATGATGGGGTGACATTTATGGAGGTTCTAATAGATATTGAGGATTGAAGGGGGTGATTCGTTCATGGACGATCAGTCCCTCAGGTGTGCATTTTTTTACATCAGGAGAACCTCTAGGAGAGAACATGGGAGTGGGAGGCTCAGATCCTTGCTCAAAACCCCCACTTATTTCATTAGTCTATATTGTGGCTTTCTGTGGTGAAAATCCTTATGTTAGGGAGAATGTAAAGACCCGATTCTTTCCATGTATTTTATTAATTATATGGAATTACTATGTGTCTATGAAAATTGACGGCGCCTAATTTCAAGGCCTAGTCTACCCAAAATAAATTTCTGAACTTTTTTTAATGTATGTTTAGAAAACACTCGGGTGGAATTTTATATCTTTTGAACCAGTTCAAAGATTAAAAATATAAGGTCACCATTGAATCTACAACACCTGGATTAACTTAATTGAGGCTTAACATTGAACACAGTAGGTCATGAGAAAAAGATAGATTTTTTACTTTTAGTAGAATAATAGAATAAAAATGTTGTTTTATTTCTATCTTATTATTTTCCTCCAATGGACAAGTGTTAGTGGTGTGGCCAATGACATGTCAAGCCATTAAATGGCTAGGCTGCCCTTTATTCTTGTAACTGCACAGTTAGATTTAAGACAGTTCATTAATTAAATGAACCCCATTAATTCCAAATATGTTATTCACCCTCCCACTATATTATTTAGATGGATATTGTGGAGAGGAGTTTGTATGGATTCACCAAGCAATGAAGCTCTGGAAAAGTACTGAGAAGACAACCACTTGGAAGACCAGACAAGTTCCCACAATCAGTGATGAGTTCCACTGAATCAAAAACTAACAAACACCACCTCCTCCTCAAGTGTGGACGTTCTTAAAAAAATCTTGAGGTAGGGATTTATCTTATTTTAATTTTAATAGATTGTTGAATCCTATTCTTCCTTCATGTTATCAAGCTAACGTGGAGGGAGCGGGCCAAACAAACATGGCTCTGACCCTCTGCTACTTTGTTTATCTAGGAATTATTCGTGGACTTTTTACATTGGAGGGAAGAAACCCCACACAGAGGGACAAGAAGTGAAGAGGGTGTCCTGAGAAGGTAGTTAGTTCATTCGAATGAAAAAATGGGCCACCAGAGCTCACCCGATGACCTGCGGTAAACCACCAGTGCTGCAGCGACACAACATCACTGGTGACCGAAATCAGTGGGTGATGGAAGTGGTCGAAAATGGTTGGCCACAAAAAAGATGGGGGAGCTCCATTGCGTTCCATAAGCAGAGAAGTCTGCTATCGGAGCTTCAGAAAATAGTGGTAGCTGACACCAACCGGTCGTGGGTGGAGGCGGGGGGGGGGGGGGGGGTATACCAGAGCACACCACTAGAGATTGTCACAGCTCAAAGCCGTGACGAAGGAGGAGGGACCCAGCCCTGAGGGTCCCATGAAAACCTGGTGGCACCACATGGCACATCCACTTTTATTCTGAATGGCTGTGCCGTTCAGAAACCAGGGGAAACACCTCCCCCCCAGTACCAACTAAGGAGGGCCCCAACTAGCGGGGCCTGCCCTGCTGCTGGCCGGACCACATGTACCCTGTATGTTGTGCCCTTCGCTAGCTGGGACATGTGAGCCTAGTGGGACATGTTCATCTTGTGGGCTGGGCCATGTGAGCACAATGTTTTTGGCCCCTACGTGGGTCAGGCCGCCCCGCCCAGGCAGGCCGGGCCTGTCTGCAGCCTAGCGTAAGTGAACTGTTCCAGGTCGATTTGGGATAGGCCAGGTTGGTTGACCTAAAATGGTTTATGCTGGGTCGGACTGCACTCGGACCCTTCCAAGACATGTTTTTCTAAAAGATCCATACCCTATGAACTGAGCGTCAGTTAGATGAACCATCTATGGAGCTAGGATCCTTGGAGTGAGATGTGCCTTTTGTTATACTCCAGATCAGTTTTGGAGAATGTTGGAGTACATTTGAGTTGGATTGAACCCGAATCAAACTGGGCCCTTGGTACTAAAATTATTATAATTAATAGACCAAGCATTCGAACGATGTGCCATCTATCGTTTTGGTACCCTTACGACATGGTAGTCCTTTGAGATACTTATTCATCAACCTTCGTGTTAGTTATGGTATGACAAATGTCTTGAGGAGTGAATCTTCCCACAATCAAGCGTTCTTAGTGCGAGAATCTCATGGATGGCTGTAATGTGATGAAAAAACATCGATCCAATTTGGGCCTTCATCTACTAATCTGGTGTGGGTCATCGATTATAAATCCCTTGTGGGTTAGTATCTATGAATCATGTGTGGGTCAGCACCTAGTGATTTTGTGTTGGTCAATATCTATCGATCTTGTTTGCGTCAATATCATTTCCTCTCTACAAATTATGATGATAAAGTTTTATGACTAATCATTTGTACTTATGAAAATAAGTTATATACCTCGTGTGCGAAGAGACTTTTACCATTGTGGTGTTACCTTTGTGGTGTTACCTTTGTGGCACTTTGAACTTTGTGGTTTTACCTTCATGGTGTTACCTAAGTGGTGTTACCACTGTGGTATTATTCCATTGTGGATCAGTTGGGAAAATGGCTTAAAAGTTGGAGCCTTATGATTCTCATGTCTGAGATGAGTATATTTTGACAATGTAGGTATATGTATGGGAATATACCTAATTAGAGTTTATGACTTATTCGTGAGTTGTGTTTGAGTTCTTGATTTGTGGTTTATCCTTTGTGGAACTATGGGAGACCTTCAGGGGACACAAGGTCCCTAGTGAGTATTGTTATACTCACCCTACACAACATAAACCCGCACCATGCTGTGTCTTGTGTAAATTATAGATATCATTGATCAAGGATAAGAGATCTATGACTGGATGATTCTTAGAGGTGGATCATTTGATGCGATGTGCTATAGTGACTATTTATCATGAGTTGTACCTACCCTTTAAGTAGGATCCCTAGTAAAGGATCCATGTGCTGTTTTCTCTCTTTAGTTGTAATTGTACTTTCCATTTGATCATTATTCCAACCCTTTTACATTGATTACACATTTTACTAAATCAGTTTACTTCATGGTTGCTTCATGTTGTGTTCTTGTATTGTGTGACTATACATGTATAACGGAAATGCCTCCCAATTTTAAGGATACACCTTTCTGGTGCTAGTCGTTTTCCCCTAGCCTATGAAAGGAATGCTTCGGGTAGTCATGGAATGGTCCCTAGGGGAGGGTTGTGATATAGACCTCAATTACACCATGGAGGATGTTTCGTAATACGTTTATGGAGGGAATTTTTCCATAGAGAATTAGGATTTACGACAATGGTAATTGGGTAATATATTTTGTATTCTATCATTTAAGAGATGTCCACACTATAGAGATGGATCTATGTAGTAGTAGTATGTTGTCTTCGAGATTTAGAGGTTGCTCCAGCATGTAGGACAAAGTGAACTATGGTCATATTATTTCACACACCATTGAACTATTGGATGCACCATAGTTGAAATCACTATGATGTAATAGTCATTTGTGAATACATAATAAGATTTCATGAGACTCATAACTAACCTCAAATATAGTGAACTTCTGTTGTTATTCTTATATAAAGGTTCAACTACATTTGATGAAGGCCTTGTGATCATTTGTAATAAAGAGCTAAAATATGAATACCATGATATCCATCAAGTTATATTGGGATTTAAATATTTATAGACATGAAAATATATTGTATAAAGTTGGAGATATTCCCAGGATGTTATATATGACTGATATGAAAATATCACATGTTATTATGTTCATAGAAAACCTATTGAGAGACGTGGGGAATTTAAGAGACATTAATGACTCCTAAAATGGTAGTTACAACACTTGTGATAATGAATACGTAAAATTAGAAGATCCATAGCACATAATATATATATATATATCTTGGTAGAAGGGAAACAAAAGAGATATTTCTTTGAGAGATCCATAAATGGTGAGCATGTTAATTATATGTTTTTTCGAGGAAGATGGTGGTGTTATTAAATACTCAGGGCTCTAATCTTGGGGAATTAAAGTTTTTGATGATATATCCAAAATAGAATATGGTTCGAGATATGAATGTAGAAATGTGTTGTTTTTAAAAAGGTGTTCTAGAAGGGAGAATGTGATGCATCAAGGTGTTTTCAGAAAAGTTAAATAAGTATCCTAATTGGACATCAACAGAGTATATAGCCATATATGAAGAAGAAATTCATACTAGCAATGAATGAGAAGAGACCTATACGTACATAAACTATAAAGTGGATTATTTCCACTAAAATTGATCCAATGTAGGGATAATAAAGGGAGTGACCCTTGGGAAATAGTTATTTTTTTATAAACCTCTAAAGGAAGTGATCCTAGGAATATGAGTAACATATCTTAAACCTTTGTTATCAGTGAGATTCATAGTGATTTTGGTTCACTATACATTGTGAATGAATTATACTTGGATGATGTCTAGTTAGGGTGAATCAAGTGATTACTGGTGTCCATATTTATGTTAGACACACACACACACACACCTTGTCAGATAAAACAACATAAAGTACATCCGATAAAAGATTAATCCATGTGATCCCCAATGATGAGTAGTTAATATCCTATTAAATAAAATGCATATATAAAGAATATTTTTTTTTAATTTTCATATATAGTGCATACTCTGATTCACCCCCCTCTCAAGGTAATATCTTTGTAAGTCCCACGTATAAGTCTAAAATCCCAGGGGTGACCATAGATCTAACGAATTGATTCTTGTTAAATTATTTATTAATTTTAATTGAATTTACATATTCAGTTGAGTATATCACAGGTTTATACACATCTATACATTTAATGTTAGGGACCCAATTAGTGATACCCTAATAAGTTTCAATCACACCATGAACAGGTGGCCATGAATCTTTGGTATTTAACCTAACTCCATTTATCATAGATTATGGTATTTGCTGTATATAGTGTTTCTTAATTTAATGATATGGATTAAATGGAGTCTTGAGATATAGATTATATGAGGATTGGAGAGGTTAGTAGAGAATCTAATTTATACTAATTATTTATTTTACTATATTATTTTACATATAAAAAACTATGTGGGTGACTTGGTTATGTTTTATGACTATATTTTTTCTTATTTCATTTGATATAACATTGTTTTCTTTTATTTAACATTCATACTCTGATTATTTGTGATGTATGTAATTTGGATATTTCTTTTGTTCCTTACTCTGATATATGGGTATAATCTCCCCAAGATATCATATTAGATAGTTACTAATTGTAGATAATATTTCAAATAATTGGAGGTATACTTGAGGCCATGCTCGACCACTAGATGAGAGAAAAATTAATGGTCTTTATATAAGGGATGTCAAAACCATTATTTCATTAATATACATTACTAGTTTTTAAAATATTATTTTCAGTATGTTACAAGGGTTTATATTTCCAAAAATGATAAAAGTAAATCATTGTTATCAATTCAGAAAATGTTATGATAAAAGGATTATTTTATCAAGGAAATTTTAATGGTGATAAATAGAATACATTGTCAATATTTTTTCACACTAATAAAATATATCATTTATTTATACTAATTTCTAGTGCTAATAAAAAATCATAAAATATTTTAAAATACTTTTAGGGACCACCACCACCCCTATGGCAATCTTGACCCCCAAACCTCCATCTCCATAGGTAACATATAACCACCTTTATTATAATTTAATTAAATAATGATGAAATTTTAACCTCCTCTAAACACTTTTTAAATAACCCTTACCACTAGTACATGTGGGTTTTCTTGTAATATAGTGATATATTGATATATTTGTGCATGTATATATATTTTTATGAAAATAAAAGTTTTTATTTTTAATATGTATTTTAAAAAACATATAAAATAACTAGGAAATTGATTTAATTTGACTTATTATTAATATAGTGAAATTTAGATATGTTTTTTATGTGAAGTACAAATCACACCACAACACATATAACATTATGATAAAAAAGTGTTGTATATATATTTGGAGTTAGTTGTATTATTATAAAATTGATGGGAATTATATCATGTTCACACTGTAGAGATAATTTTTTAATGAATTATATATTATGATCAAGGTGTTAGAAAAAAATCTAAGTTATTGTTAATTCATGTGAAATTTTTCTATATTAGAGATGATGTAATGAAAATTTAGTGTGTAATTAGAATTAGTCAAAACCTCATGATAATGAAAATTTTTCTCAAATGTCATGGTCTTCTCTTAAAGGGGTAGTTAGTTTTTTTGAGAGAAGAGAGTAGCGAGTTTTCAAATATTTATTGAGAGTTGCATACATATATGGAAAATGATTCTCTGGAAAATTATACACATATTTATTGCATTTTTAATGTATTTTGGTTCACTATCACACTGTTAAATATTTCATCCTTTTACATAGTCATGTGTGTATAAAACATGTAATATTTATTGTATCCTCTTTGAGTTTCATTAATTTCATTCCCAATTAGAGAGAGTTTAGTTTTGAATAAACATGAAACACTAATATTAAAAAGGGACATTTTAATTGTTTATACCAATATTCATACCCCTATTAGGGTATATTTCATTACGTGTGATAAAAAACATGGATCAATGATGATGCTTTTGTTTTAAAGAGTTTTTTCTATTTAGAATCCATGAAATATTACAAAAATCAAAAAGGTTTTCTGATATTTTATCTAAAAAATATTCAAAAATAGAAAAATTAGATTAACTAATATTCTAGTCACTAGGTATGTATGCATACATGACTCTGTTTTGTCGATTATTATCAACATAGAAAGTGTAAACCTGTAAAAATATAAAATAAGATATTAGATGTTGATGTTAAATGCATCAATGTTTTAATGATATGTATTTATGTCCTAATAAAAATGATTTTATTTGATGAAAATCCTAAAATTACATATAGGTTATGTTTATTAACAACTATGTATGTGAGAAAAAGTTACATAAAAATTATAAGCTTGATTGGAGAATGTTTGATTATTTTAAGACACACCAAAATGTATCCTTTGATGCATCATTTGACTTAGTTGATGTTGTTGTAGAAAAAATTCATGGACTCAATGAAACCACGTGTGATATCAAAATTGTAAATAATATCTTGATAATATTTACTCCTCGCTTTAATACAATTGTTATGGTGATGAAAAAATGTGTCATGACTATGTTCCATGGAATAATATTACTAAACTTCCTATTTCATATGAGATTATCGATGATGTGGATGATCTAGTGTAAGAGGATACATTTCAAGAACTAAGGATCATGGTCGTAAACAATATTCCAAATCAATATGACATTGACTAAAATGTGGTTGATAACATAATGGGATTCCTTTCCTAAAATCTATAATAAGGAATGTTAATATTTATAATGTAACTTCCACATTAATGGTTTTAATATTGAATGTTATTTAACTTTTATACTATGTTTCCAAATAATATTTAAGATATAAAGGATGAAAATTACCCATGGTGAAACCATTAAATATGTGAAATGAAATGGGAAAAATTATGTAACATCTATTTAGGATGAAAAAACTTCCTTCACAAGAGGATGATAGATTATAATTAATTGATGTGAGGGAAATTTAGTATTTTAATGACCTTAAAAAATTACTTATTTATGTCACAGGAGAACTAAAGAATTTGGGGTAATGTAGTGGTGCTGATGAAGCATTTTGGTTGTTTTAGGACATAAGGTGGTTTATAGGTATCTCTTGAATATTTATATGTTTATATAGATAAACTAATGAAAAATAATATTGTTTTATTTGATTCATAGATCCAAATGAAATATATTAATGTTAAAAAAGACGAGTTGAAGGATTAAACAAAAAAAATTAAATCTAAAACTATAGATAATTCATATATATTTGATAACATAAAGCTTAATATTGAGGTATAGACCTTGATAATCAATGTTATTATTTTCTTAGAGAATGATAAGGTCAAACATGTTTAGGAGTTTTAAGGTATTTTCATTGAGGTATAATAAAATCTTGAGGATCATAAAACATTTATATAATGTGGCATGATATTGAGAATATGGATCACGCGAGCTATAAATAATGTCTATAAGATACATGGAGAACTAAAAAATATGATCGAGGATTTCGTATAAAATAAATTTTGTCATAGGCTTGTAAAATAAGCCATAGGGATTTATCATAAAAAACTAATATCATCATGGTGGATACAAATCCTTAAGTGTTAGAATAACTCATTTGGAATATCATTTGGTTCTCTTTTTTGGAGACTCTTGTGTGGTGAGCCTTTTAAATAAGGATCAATAATTAAAATCATGGAATTTTATAAAAATAAAGATATTTCTATATTATATTTATTATTTAAGAAATAATTCATTCCACAATATCATATCCCACACCATAGTTCATCTCATATCAGCTCATAATTATATGGCTTGTTGAATTGGTGTACCATGTTAATAGATACTACACCATTATGAAGTTATATCAGGTGTATATTAGCTATATATGAATAAATCTGGGAAATAAAAAAAGTGCATTCTGATGTTTCATGTGGTTAAGCAGTAGATCACCAAAATATTGACCTATGATATAATAATTTATTTTCATAGTGTTTTTTGGGAATGATTCACACTGTGAAAGTGGCCATAAGAATATTAGGGATTGATATATTTAATGCTAATTGATTTTTCATTCTATATAAGATGGTGTCACATCACAATGTTTTTGTCATGATATTAAGTTAGAGGCATATAATAATGATTTAATAGTAAAAAAATTTTAATAAGACCCTGGACTGTGTGGTTGTTCTAGGATGCATAATGATATTATGTCATGGAAGACATCTCTTTTCATGGTCATCCGATTAGAAAAAACATTGATTTTCCCCCATGATGAGTTTTTCAGAGTCTATGTTATGAAATTAATAAGTCTTAAAATAAATGTTGCAATTGAAGGTGTCAAAACATGGAGGTACCTGAGAAGGAAGGAGTTTGGGATTTAGGTTCCAAGGTAGAATGAGGATCACATCATGATGTCTATACTAAAACTCTACTAAAGTCAGGGTAAGATACTTCTACATATAATGTTCTCAACCCTCAAGAATCTTATTGTATATTTTCAAGGTGATGTATGAATCAAATTTAATGGATTAATTAGATGTATTATTCCATATTATGTAAGGTGAACTAATGTTCAGTTTAAAGAGAAACATAGATATTTTCATATGAATGGTGTTATACAATTCTCTATAAAAAGAAAATGACAGATATTTAATAAAAAAATAGAGGAAATTATGATATATATTAAAATTTTATAGAGAAAAAATAAGAGATATCCACTAGTATATATAACTATAGGTTTTTATATTTTTCTATATGTGTGATGTTTAAAATGGTTAATACACTATTGATTATATAACATCATTCTTGGATCATAGAGATGAATATGATTTCACTTGAAGGATCAATGAAATTTTTGACTGATTAAGTGTTGTGAGTGATTTTATATATGAGGTTTGTAAATATATATTTTCAGTATATATGACTCATATTATAATAAAAATTTATTTCAAAAAGTGATTATGGTACATCATTACATCATAATTTTGTACTCATTTTAGTGAACTATGTAAAACCTCATTCTTTTTTTCACTGTCCCATAATATATTTTATGAGGGAGAGGTTTGTTCCAACCAATATTAGAAAATTATTGTTGGTGAGGTAAATATGAATATATTTACATACCTTGATTCTCTCTTTTTACTCTATGAGTTTTTTACTTTGTTTGGTACCACCTTGTGGTTTTAGATTTTATGGTTCTTATATTGAGTATACTATTTTTAATAAATTGTATCAATCATCAAAATAAAATAAAATTTTAATTTTCAATTGTAATAATTTATAAATATGGAAAAATTAGATGAAATATTTCTTATAATCATTTGTAATAGATGTCTACTATGGAATCCCAACTTTTTATTACAGAACGTTTCATTACATTGTGAAAAATGATAATAATTTCATGCTTAGTTTCTTGGAAATAAGATTCATAATACATGATAGAATAACACCAAAATTTAATAGACTTGAATGGAATCTTCATTGGGTCAACTGATTTAAAATTACAATATCTCAAAACCAGAGAACATAAAACAATGTAAGGGAGAGAAAAAGAGATAGTAAGGGAAAACAAGCGTACCCACTTACATTTTATTTTGAGGAATATCAATAAGAACATGAGTCATAATGATAAGGCATAAGAAAGAGGCATATAAGAATAATAATAATAATAATAATAATAATAATAACAATAATAACATGAATCATAACATGGAAATGTGGATACAACATTCAATAAAGTCATTCATAAATATATCACGATGTTTGATCACTTAGTTGACATTAATATTACTAAAGATATTCACTGAGATATCACAAAACATGTCATCTCTAGAGATTGAATTTTTCACAAAATATATTAAAGTTCTATGAGGGTACACCTTTCATATGTATTAATTAATTTTATACACATATATCACAATAAAACATTTCAAAAATAACATATACAGAATAAATGAAAGAGGTTTTAGATCAAAATCGTGATGTTTTAAAAAAGTGCTTTAGGGAAATATCTTTACATCATTATTAACAAATGAAAAAGTAAGGAGGGTTTCATGTCTATTAATACCATAATAAAATAAATCATTTTTACATATTTGTGAATACCCTTAGAAAATAAAGTGGTTTGGAAATTGAAAAAAAAAACGTAAGAAAATTTCTAGAGAAAACATGAGATATTTTGAGAAGAAAATGTGATATCATAACAGGTAGGAAACATGGTTGTAGAAAACATTAAAAGGAGAGGGGAAAAGAGTCTCTAATTCATATATTAATCTTAATAAATTAAATGTATATAATAAAATTGATATAATAATATTGAATAGAAATTTTAATGACATACAACATAAAAATGAAACTTGAAAGGAAAAGAGAAATTCAGATTTCCATTACCTTGAATGGTGTTCATAAAACATGAGGATCAGGACCTTGGAATCTTGAGTAAACCTTGGGAGGAATAATTGAGAGGTAAAAATATCATATATTCACAAAGGATTAATTTTAAGTAAAATTAATTAGATAAATGGTTTGGTATATATAGAAAAAGAGGAAGATTTGTCTATAATTTTTCATGGACACATTGGTAATGATAAGTGAAAATTATTGGATTCTCCATGGTATTGGAAAATTGGATTATATTTTATGTAATTCTGTCCCAAAATAGTCCATCATAATTTTATTTTACTTATTTTTTCAATGAAAAGTAATGTTTCCACAAAATAACATTGTTTATGTTAATGTTTTCATTTTAAAATTTAAAAATTATATTATATATTTGGAAATTGATTAAAATATATTAAAATACATTATATTAATAAAATATAATAATTTTTGTTGTTGGTTATGTTAATAAAATTATTACATCATTATGACAAAATTATGATGTCATTAAACTTACAGATGAATTCAATATATATTTTTTATTATTCATCAATTTATGATATTTTAGAAAAATATCATAAATTCACTATAACAAAATTTCGACATGATGATTCAAAAATGGTATTTATTTTATCATAATAATTATATAAATATGATAATTTTAACATTTAAATACAGAACCCATTATTTATTAAAAATAATAGCTGAAAGAAAACACAATGTGAAATTGTATAGTGAAATTTATAACACCTGTGAATAGAAACTTATTTTATTATTTATAATTAAATAGATATGATTTAACCATAATATTTAATTAAAATAAGAATTATTCATAATATATTATTTTATTATAATATTTATATCACTTTTTTTTAAAAAGAAAAATTTCTGTTTGGAAAATCAATTTATCAATTTGAAACTTATTTTTAGCAAGAAAAACTATTTTTAAAATGGAATTGATGGGAAAAAAATGTATTTATAAAATTTCATTACACTTTAAGTAATTGTGGGTTTGGAAATTAACCACTTATAACAGAAAAATATAACCTAAGGTAATAGTGTGTGATGGTGATATATTGTTGGGTAGGCTCATATAACGTCACAAATGTGGTAATATCTACTATAATGAACATCTCCCCTTGGTGATATCAATCAAGATTATAATGATTAATCTCAACTTGGGATTAGATATGCGTGAAGCCTAGTGACGCTACCTTCCACCAAAACTCGGAAAAATGGTCTTCATATTACATGATTCTACTTGTTGTGGCCATTTTTTCTCCTTTCTATATTAGTTAACCATTATAATTTCTATTTATAAAATAAATTATAATCTTAAAATGATTATTTAGGGTATAGTTTCCAATAGTCATATTGACTAACGGTCATATAATGGTGTAAAACCAATGGTCACATTTCAATTTGTACTAAAATCCTTATTAAGGATATATAATTTTGTAGAGAATAATATAACACACATATTCAAGAAACAATTATTATTCAAAAATCCTAGGTCATTACATTCTTCCCCCTAGAAAACTTTATCCCTGAACTTTCATTTCATTCTTATGGTTGAAAAAAGGCTAGGGTACTTCTACCTCATTATTTTCTATAGTTCCCACATTGATTTTTCAAATTTATGGTTTATCCAAACTAGATTAATGAGGTGGGTAGTATTGTTGCATAGAACCTTGTCCCTACAGTCCAGGATCTCCATTGGATTCTCCTCATATGATAGGTTATGGTCTAGTTGTACCACCATAGGATTTAGTACATGTAAAGGGTCAAGCGTGTACATCCTCAAAATATATATGTAGAATACATCATGAAATTGAGAATGGTTAAACAGATTTTTCAAGATGATAAGACACTTCTCTTATGTGATCAATAATTTTATAGGATCCAATACAATATGAAAGATATTTCCTTTCTCCCCAAACACATACGTCTCCATGCCAAGGAGAAATTTTAAGGAATTTTATTTGGCCAACATCAAACTCTATGTACCTTCAACGATTTTCAACATATAGGTTTTATTTTCTCTCAGATGCCGTTATGTGTTTTTGGATAAAATAATCCTTTTTTATCTCTTGCATAAGATCAGGTACATGAATTATTCCCTCACCAGAATTTTTTACACCAAGTAGGAGTTATAGATGGTTTCCAAAAAAAAAATTCATATGGGTTCCATTTGAATACTTCAATTAAAGATGTTATTGTATGAGAACTCAATTACAAGGAGATGTTGATTCCAGCATCTGTTAAATTACATTGAGCATGTCCACAACATTCCCTCAAGTGTTTGAATAGTCCATTAATATTGGATATTATAATGGGGGTGATAGGCTATAATGGAATTCAATTTAGTTGATAATGTTAAAGAATTCTCCAAAACATTTATGTGAAACATGGAACATGATTGGAAATGATAGAAATTGACTCCCCCTTAAAGATCCCCACTTCCTTAAAAAAATCATTTCAACATGGTCATGTGATAAATCATCCAAATAGAGATGAAATGGGTAGTATTGGTTGGACAGTCCTCTATAACACATATTTAATCATTTACATTGGCTATTTTAGGGAGACCATTGAAAATTACCATTGTGATATTATCCCACTTCCATGCTGGTATGCGTAGTGGTTGTAATACCCCTTTAATAAAATTTCTCTCTCTAAATTCACTTGTTGACACACTAGGAAACTTTTAGTGTAGTTAATTATCTCCTTTTCCATGTTATCCCACGAAAAATGCTAAAAAATGTCCTTGTATATTTTAGTGATCCTTGGATGTATATAGTAAGTTTAACTATGAGATTTATCTATAATAACCTTCTATATTTTCAGAATATATGGATCATATAGCCTTGTATGAAGTACGCATTCTTTTTCCACATTAAAGTCGTGAAGCTTTCCATGATTCAGAGCCTCTAACTTCCTCTGTAATAAAATATCATCTCTTTGATATTTCATGATCTTCTCTAGTGATGATGGATGAGAAATCATTTGGGATAGAGTTAATATTTTCCATTACCTTATGATACCAATATCCTTTTTTACTAGGACTTTTATCAAAGATCTCCTTTAATCCTCATCATTTCCAACACAATAGTGTCTTTAATTCTTAATGCATTAATGACTTTGTTTGTGCTTTCTTGATGATAATGAATTGAATAATGATAGTATTTAAAAATATACAACCATATCTTATGTCTCATTTTTAAATTCCTTTTTCATGATAATATACTTCAATCATTTGTTGTTTGTGTACCCCTATTAAGACAGTTACCCTATATCTTTATAGGAAGAACCCACAGCTAGCTCCGTGTCAAGAATTAGATAGTTCCTCTCATAAGGATTCAACTACCATGTTTCATAAGAAAACACCATTTATTTTTTGATAAGGATAACGTGATACCTTATATATATCCATAAATAAAAATAATGAATCATTCTCTAATAGAGGGTAGAGTTAACATGGGTGCAGTAATCCTTCTCTATCAAGATGAATAAGAAAAAATTGTTTCTTCACACCACACTGTGCATAATAACTTGAACCCTTTTCATGTAAACATTATTAGTGTATTAGAGAGTTGTTGAATGTTTTTCACAAACGTCATATAGTATTCCACTAATTTATGAAAACTGTGAATCTCTGTTAATGTTGTATAATGAGTCCACTCATCCACGACCATTATCTTGGAAGCATTAAATGAGATTCCTTATTTGGTTACCGTATCCCCCAATAATGAAACTTGTTTTAACATAAATTCACAATTTTTAAAATTCCAAATAGCTAATCCTTCCTAAAATATTTAAATATAATGGTGTAATGATCCTCATACTCCTATAGGCCTTTATAATGTATCATAATATCATCAATAAAAGCTACCTCAAAGTAATAAAGTTAGTCCTTAAAGACTATAGTCATAAAATACATAAAAATAGAATGATAATTAGTTAAGATTAAGGGAATAACAAAAAACTCATAATGAACATATCTTTATCATAATAAGGTATTTATAATATTTTTCTTCTTTACCCTGAATTGATTTAAACTGGATTAAAGATCATTCTTGGAGAAATATTGAACCCCTTCAAGTTGGTCAATTAAATCATCAATCCTTAGAAGAGGGTACATTTTATTTATTATGATCTCATTATGATCTCTATAATCAATGGATAACCATATTTATCCATCATTCTTCTCAAATAGAATATGTTCTCCTCAAAAAGTAACACTTGGTCAGATAAACCTCTCATCCAAATGATCTTGGAATTTCTTATTTATTTCCTCTAGCATCACAATTTCAATTATATATGGGTATTTTAAATCGGCATGGATCTATGAATGAGTTCAATGGAGAACATTGCCACCCTTTCTAGTCGCGGTCCCGGTAACTGCTCACAAAATATGTTAATGTATTCTAGAATGATGGGTAATTTTTTATTCATGTACTTTCATTTCATTATTCATTCTCACTGATTCATTTAAAAAATAAAGCTATGGGAGGTTCTTATTGTCAAATCTTGAGTCATGATATCTCTCGTTTGAAAACAACTATAGGTTTTCCATTCAATTCTACTAATATTTCCATACTTATATTGTTGATATTAAAACTATACATTGAGATCTAGTCCATCTTTAGTATAATATCAAATTCTAGAATAAGAACAACAATTCGAATCGTGATTAGATTGTTCTCACCAATGTGAATACTAATTATTATAAACACTATTTAATCTTGGAAAATCCCTCCAGGAGTCTTGGTAGAAAAACCTACTTATATATATTCAAGTATTGATTCTATGTTATTTATAAACATGAAGGATGTAATGGAATGCATAAAAACAGAATCAGACTAAGTACTTACAAGATTTAAGAGAAAAACAAGAGTACCTGCCACCACATAATTTAGAGATTCAACTTTAGATATAATGATGTCAAAAGAGAGAAATTTATCCCTTTTCCTATACTGAGGAGGATGGGGATTTACCTCCATTAATTTCTAATTTGGATAGTGATTACAAGACTAACCAAGTTGTGCACACTTAATGAAGTGTACATCAGGCTGGGCAGTCACAATCATTCCTTTCTCATTATTGCTGAGATGTTGAGGCTTAACCCCACTATGACAGTTTTGAGAAATATGTCCATATCTTCTAAACATATATCATTTCCAACTCCTAATAATGTAGTTCCCTGAATTGTAATGACTGTTTTGGGAAGTTTCACTTTATTTCCTCTTATGCCTTGATCAATGCTCCTCCCTATATTTGGATCCAATGATCTATTATATTCATTTAATATAAGTGGAAACTGCATCTCTCTAAAGTTTATTTAAGCTATTATATAAATCCTAATTATATCCTCATAGTTTTCCTAATCCTGGTTGGCTAGATTATTCTAAATATAGGGTATTAGTGCACCAAAGAGTGTATCAACCTTCATAGTACGATCTCTAAAAATGATAGAGTTGTAATTGGAAATTATTTTGGAGTTTATCTTATAGCTTCTCACATATTCATTTTTCTTATACCTAATCTCTATAAATTCCTTCACCATTTTTTGTTCGCAATGAATGGGGGAAATATTTGTGCAAAAAATTTCCCTTGAACTCTTCCAACTCCGTTTCATCAACATCCCCACTTGGCTTAATGTTTTTAAATAGTTTCCACTACTTATCACCTTCTACCTCTAGGTGGTGCATATCCATGGAGACATTCTCTTATTCTGATCAATGAAATATAGAATAAATATTTTCCATTGTGATTATCCACTATTCAGCAATCAATGGGTTAGTAGATCCACTAAAACAAGGTGTTCATTAATGCATAAACGACACAGAAAAATGTTTTTATGATCAAGTTGGATCCGGTCTCTCAGATTGATCCATGTTATTTATCATAACTCAATTTAGTTGATTCATCATTATCATGAAGTTTTACATTCCTACGTCCATTAGAAGGCCATCGATGTTTGTTCCATTGTGCTCACCATTTACAGGGTCTCTCCTATTACCTTCTATTTTATAATATATGGAAAACATAGTGAGAAATATTTCTCATTTAATAACCTTATAAACCTAGAGGAACCTAATTTCTAAAAACACCATGATTAAATGTTTTATTCTTTAACAATAATTAAATTATCTATGAATCATTCATAAAGGTTTATATAAATGTTTTTATTAACCCAACATATCCCATAGGAGTGTAAAACTAGGTTCATAATAAGGCTCATGTTCATGTACCTTGTTACAGTGAGTCAGGCCTAAAAAACTTTTTTCGAAGTTATTACCCCTATATACCTATGTTCCAGATCCATTTCCAACTATTTGTATAAGGACATGGATTTCTTTTCTCGGAAACCACTTATATAATACTTAACCAGAATAATAATATGTTTTACTCTAATCAAAATTTTCCTTAGGGTTTTTCCATAATTTCGTCAAATCCAAATTCCTAAAAATAAATAAATATTCCGCTCATACAAATAATGTAATCCTATATTTTTAATATAAAATTTTCTATTGATAGTAAAAAAAAGCGGATCTTTTAAATTTTTTTTCTTAGAAATTAGGAATATAATACATAAAAACATTACATAATAATTTAATCCACATTAATGGATTATTAAATGGTTCATCCTATCTAAAATTATTTCATCTTCTGACCATAGTATATATATCAAAAGAAATGGTGAGAAAAAGGCCCTATAAGGGAAAAACAAAGGAAACATTTTACTTGGGATCTCAAGGAATATCAATAGGAACAAGGTTTGTAATTATTAGGCATGAGAATTATTCATATCATAACAATAAAAATACGAATAATAATGTGTAAATTTGGATAAAACATTTAATTGAGTCATTCATAATCATATCACCATGTTTTATCTCCATGGTTCCAAAACCATTTCCAAGGTATGCATAAGGATATCAAAAAACATTTAATCTATAGAGATTAAACTCTTTACCCAATATATTGGAAAACGTTCAGGGTAGACCCTTCATATGTTTTAATTAATGTGATATAAATTTATTATAATAAAATATTTCATAAATAGCCCACAGATAATTAAAGAAACAAGTTTCATATCACAATCATGATGCTTTTAAAAAAAGTTCTTAATGAAAATATCATTTCCTAATTAATAACCCAGGAAAACGGAAAATGGGTTTATTTATATTAATACAAGAATAAAATAATAATCTTGATATCTAGCTGTATACCCCTAGATAATAAATATTTTAAGTTATTCACAACAAAAAATAATAGAATTTACAGAGAAAAATATAGAAACATTACTATGAAAATCCGTCTACAAAAAGGTTATGAAACATGGTTTTTGAAAAAACATAAAAGAGAAGGTACAAGGGTATAAAAATAATAAAATAATATTAATACAATATAGTGGTAGAATAAAATGGATTTAATAACATTGAATATTAATTTAAAAGACATGCTACATAAAAAGGATGCTTGAAAGCAAGAGAGTAGTTTAGATTTCCCTTACCTTGAAAAGTGTTCCTAAAATATGAGGATATGGACCATGGGATCATGGGGACATCTTGTAATGACACATTGAGAGTAAAAACTTCCATATCATATGGATTGTAAATAATAAGTGAATGAAATTTTGGAAATGGTTGGGTATTTATAGAAAAAAAGATGATGATTTTTTATTAATTTACTTGGACACCAAGAAGATGTAAATGAAAAACCATGGAATTTACTGTGGTATTTGAAATTTTTTTAACAATTTGAACATATTTAAGGTAATTTTAACCAAAAATTGTCATCCATATTTTTATATTACTACTTTTGGTAAGGGGGATTAATGTTTCCACACAAAAAACATTTTATTAATTTAAAGATTCCATTTTAAAAATTAGAAAGAAAATTACATATTTTGAAGTTGATTAAACTATATTAAAATACATGATATTAAAAAAATTATCTAATTTTAGTTGTGGATTGTGTTTAACAAATTATTAAATCATTATGACATAATTATTATGTCAATAAACTTATCAAAAAACTGCTTGTATATTTACAATTTGCTAAAAAACAATCAATTTTATAAAATTATCAAAAATTAAAAAATAATATAATTTAGACATGATGATTTAAATAATGATATTTATTTTATTATAATAAATATTTAAATATTATAATTTTCAATTTTAGATATAAAAAGACATATTTATTAAAAATAACAGTGGATAGAAAATGCATAGTGGAAATGCATTTTAAAATTTCTCATACTTGATAAAAATAAATTATTTTATCATTTATATATAAAAAAAAATGTTTTAACCATACTATTTCTTTAAAATCAGTATTATTCATAATTTATTTTTTTACTATTATATTTATATAAATTTTAAAAAGTACAATCTCTATCCAAGAAATCAATTTATCAACTTCCAACTAAATTTTATTAAGAAAAACTAATATTAAAATGGAATTGATGAAACACAAATTTTATTTATATAATTTCTTAAATAATTACATATCCAGTGTCTCAAAACATATCCCCTTATGACATATTTATATTAACTATGGTTATGGTGTGCGATGTGATTGATTCTTGGGGAGGCTCGGATAACAGCACTTGAGTGGTAACTTCCACTAACATTAAATTCACTTGTTGGATATTTTGTTCAAGATTATTGAGTTCTATAATAGATTAGTCAAGGTAAATAGTAAATCCCAATGATTCTACAACTCACACTAAATCCATGAAATGGTCTTCGTGTGATACCACTCTGCTGGTTGAGGAAATATTTACTCATTTATGTATTAGTTAAAAATTATAATTTCTATTTATAGCACTAAGTATAACATTAAAATTATTACTAAGAGTATTTTTTACAAATTTTATATTGAGAAAAAGTTATATAATGATTAAAACCCGATGGTCACATTTCAATTTATAAACACATCATTATTAAGGAGAAAAAATATTGTTGATTAAAATATAGTCAACATTTTCAAGAAATAAATATAATTGAATATTTTTGGGTTGTTACATCCACAAGCCTTCCATATATGTAATTCTGATCATCATTAAGAGTGGTGTATTAACATAGAAAGTATAAAATTTTCTTTATTACAATTAAAAATAAGTATATGTATTAAGATAATTTGTTTCCAATGCAATGTAAATGAAGGCGATGTCATTTAAATTATCATATCAAATGTGGGAAAAACATCTCATAATATTTGAAGGTGATTCAAAGGTATGAAAAGATAAATTTTATGTAATATAGAACATGTATGTGTATTTATGAATGAATATGAATGATTTAATTTTTCAATTCTTTGATCGGGAGAACAATTTATAGAGGATATACATGGACTCAAAAAAAACAAGTGTTAATATCAAAACTATGATGAGGATACTAAAATAGTCACCACTACATTTCAATATGATGGTCTTGGTGCTCAAAGAAAAATATCCAATAGAGGTGACATTGTATTATCTTCATAAGATTATCATTACATATGATATGAATAATAACTATAATGAGTCCTTATTAAAGGAGAATAATAAAGAAGTGGTATTTAAGGAAATGAAGAAAATAAAGTGGGATGATGATATCAAAGATATGGATATTGATGAGGTGATTAATTTCATTTACTTATTCCTAAAATTGAGGAATTTAAATTCAATGTAAAGATTCCAATTTCATGATTTCATCATAGAAAATATAATTATATCATTAAAAATTGTACAAATAAATTCTGATGTGATGATGAATATGAATTTCATTAGAAGAAATTATCAAAACATATACAATTAAATTTAACTTCATAGTATATATTATATAAAATAATAAAATTTATTTTGCTATAATATATTAAAATTGATGAAATAATTGTGTAAAAAATAGAGGGCATTAAATTCATCATTAAATTAGGCCTTACACCTATCGTATAGAAACCATAACTAGAGGAAAATCATGATGAATGTTGAAGACATGAGGGAATATCTAGCCTCAATGTTAAAAAAATATTTCTCTATAACAAATCAATGATTAAAGGATAAAAAAACAAATAATTAAAATGGATTGGTATGTGATTCAAATTATTTTTATAGTACCACGAAGAGGGAAAATATTAGTTATATTCTGAAATTGAGTGAATAAAAAATTGAGATCCAGAATACTTTGAAATGTAAATTGTTTACAAGATTAAAATCAAAAAATAATTACTCAATTATCTATTTTTAGATGTATTCTATGAATGATCATATCAAGTGGATTGATTATCAAAAAATAAATGTCATTAAAAAATGATGAATTATCAATGAAAAATAGTGACATATATCTCCATAAAATACTTTTTGAAGTTATAGTGTATGATCTAATAACTATGAAGAGGAATATGGAATGTAAAAATATTAGTTATAGAATTTCCCACATGTTCAAAAAAATAAAAATTAATGGAAAATCAATTGTGTAATTTTTACCACATTAAAAAATCAATTGTGGTTAATATGTCATCAAAAGAATTGACTACCTTACATAAGGTTGATATTAGTGACTAAAAAATATCGAAAAATGATACAACTAGAGTGTAATAAAAATGTTACAATAAAACATGTCTTTTATTCTGTATTTTATAGAAATATGGGGTACTCGTTGTATATGATTATAAAAAATAGGAACATCAAGGAACAAAAGTTAAAAATATAGAAAAGAATATATATTCATCGTGTTTTTATAGAAAATGTTTCTATTTTAAAGGTAATGGACCCAATAAATGAATTTCTTATCATGTGTAAAAATTTAAGTGTCAAATGAGATCCACAATGGGAGATATTAACAATTTTTTTCTTCAAAAAATAGGATACAATGTATATTTATTTTTTACCCATGCTAGATGTGGATGTTTTAAAGGTGAACAATGTGGAATATTTTCATTCACATCTAATAAAAGTGAAGTAGTGAACATGGATGAAGAAATAAAAGGCTTGAAAGGAAAATTTTAGGCAAATTGTTTTTATTGTATTGAACCAAGATGGGGTCACAATATTGGATAGTGGATACATTTATCATATAACATGAAAATAATATTTTCAAGAGAATTATTTATAATAAATAAGGTGTAGTTCACTTTTTAGATGATGATGGTTTAATGATAAATAACTTTTGAAATTACAATATTAAAGGAAATGTTTTGAGGTGAATAGATGTCTTGATGGATTAATGAAATTTTAATAATTTTCTATATGTTGGACAATTATATTACTAAATTATTATAATCAATTTATTCTATAAATATTTCATTGTCAATGTAAGAGATAATAAAATTGATATATATGGATATCTTAGAATGGACATTGTTTACCTCATTAGTGGAGGGGAAAACATCTGTTTTTTATCCAATGAATAAGAGACCAGGTTGTAGAACCAAATGATTAGGCACATGAGACTGAACTACTTAGAATATTGTTTCTTGAATAATGAAGGAGCTCATTATATATATAAAATTTCATGTGATATCACCCATATGTGTTACACTTATCAAATTGGGATAATTACCCTTAGGAAAAACAAGATTAAGTATAAAAAATGAATGAGGCATCTTTAGTGGGTTAACATTGATGTGTAAGGTAAAATAATATCTTAATACTTGGATTAAAAAATTTAATAAGTTTTTCCAATTGATGATTATTGTATAATTTCATAGTTGATGTTCATCTCTAATAAATTCTAAGTGTTTATGTTTATTACATGTATTTGAATATCAGTGGGGAATATGATTTTACTGAATATATAGAAACCCAGATTAATATTTTCACATAATATACAAATAATCATTTGAAATAATATCTTGAGATTCATAAGAAAAAAATCCCACTTTTAACTGCGAGTAACCAGTAATAAAATGGTGTCATTGAGAATAAAAATTATATAATAAAAAACATGTCTTATTTGATGCTCATTGATAAAAATTTATCCTATATTCATTGGAAGGAATTAATTCTAAAATTACTCTATATAACCAATAGGTCATTTTTGTGTTTGTATAAAGAGAAAATAACCAGCAAGATATGTTATTAGAAGAAGAAGAAAATGAGATGTGTTCTAAATATTAAAAATTAGCCATTTTATTCCCAATAAAGAGAAGGACTAAAATTTTGATCCACATGGGGATAAAGGTATTTTTCTTAGATATTATTCTAGAATATAGCTTTTAAAATCCTACAACAAAAGGATTTAAAAAATCATTGAATATCAAGACCTCTAAGTTGTGTAGAATCTGTATAATTCACATTATGGGGAATATTTTTCCCAGAAGAAAAGTATTGAAATTATTGGGTAATGTGAGGATAATTTAAACCTTTATTGGGGAGAAAATGGGGATTACATAAATTCATAAGAACAAAATAATGATGCGTAAATCAAATAAGGTTGAATAGACACAAATATGGTATAAAAATTTGATGAAATCAATAAAAAAATATCATCGATTATCAGATAAAATTGATGAAAAAATATATGATGAATAATTTATAAGAAAAAAACATAATGTATTATGTAATTCCAAAGACTATTAAGAAGGATTATAATTAGGAAAATTATGTTATAGTTATTAAAAAATAGATTAACCAAATTGAGATGTAAAAAACCTTAGAAAATAATCTAACGTTAGAAGACAAAAATGACATTCAAAACAAGTGTATGTTTTGTAACATACTTAATATATATGACAATGATTTTAAGAAAATGAAAGGATATTGGGAATGGGATATTAAAAAATCAAATGTATTTATTTAGATGATAAATTATCCCATGTAGTTGGGAATAAAACATTTTGACTACTTTTAGAGAAAATGGTGAAAGTAGGACTCATGTTGTACCAAATGGATTTAAAATAATTATTATGTAGTGTACTATATAAAGAAGATCTATACATCATGAAACCAAATATAATTATTATAGAAAAAAATATGAGATAAAACTATTGAAGTTGATAAATGAATCGTATTGGATAAATAAACCCCACAAGCAAGGTATTCAAGTATTCATCAATACTTATTAAAAAATCAATCTCATTGATTCTAATTTGATCACAATACGTATATCATGAAATATATTTATCAAAAGATGTTGGTTTTATTTTTTTGTAGATGTTATAATTTGTATAATATTTGATGATTAAAAATTAAACATAGTTTAATAATTAATTATTTCTTTGTTTGATAAGTCCTTAAATGGTGAATTAACATTTTACAATAGTTTAAAGGTTAATCGATGTAGGAACAAGTCATTTAATTCTAAATAAAATTATTCTTAAGAGATAATTGAGTGGGTTTTAATGTTATATTCCAAGGATAAGTAAATACAGATAGATACGTAAATGAAAATTTTGAGGGTTGATGATAGAAAAATAACAAAGTTATTGAATATAGATAATTCATTTGATTCCTAATGTACCTAACAAGGACATTATCCATCATTTTGTTTTTAAAATGTTAATATGAAAACATAATTTATCTATCCAAAGTATAGAAACATTTTTTAATAAAGACAATTTTTTTATCAAATGTATAATGGATTGTAGACTGTTTTATCATGAAACAACATAATTTGAGTTTTTGGGATTGTAGATGTGGACATGGAAATTTCATTATATGATTTCACGCAAAAATTAGGTAGTGAATTATAACATGGTGATTTGGGTATTTCTTGGTGAAGTAAGAAACATGATTATATATATCCAAGAAATCCAGAAGTAAAGTATATCGTAGAAACTGAATTATGTACTCAATTTCTATGAATAAAGTAACAACATGATGATATATTAGTTAACATGAACCATTCAATTTAAATCACATTTAATAACTATATTTCAATCAATCTCCCTGAAAATATAGACCATCTCTCAAGGACATGAAATATCATGATAAAGTATTTCTTTATGAACGATAAATCTGAAAATGTATTGGTAATGTTAGAGAAAATGTCAAAGTATGATCAGTTAATAGACATCATTAATATAGAACCACCTAAGGATGATTTTGTGAGAAACATATTGGATATTGGAGACCAACCATATCAATTCTAATAGATAGTTTGGAGAAGGAACCCTTCTTCAATATGGAAAATTATATTTAAAACAATTCATTGTGATTCTCTAAAATTAATTTCTTGTATTTTGATTCCTCTCTTGTAAAAAATTAGAAATTTTTAAATCTTTTTCTTAATACAAGTGAATAATATTTCCCTAATTCTCTTGGGAGATATTGTGCATGACTAAAGATGATGATGGATATGAGGGTTATTTCTTATTTATAAAGGGATGTAATCCCATTAAAAATAATTAAAAAGGGATAATGTATTTGAATTTCTATTTTGGTAGAGAGGTTTATTTTTCATGTGAGGGAGAGTTTAATGATCATGTATTTTGATTCACGGGGGAAATATAATTTAAATATTGTTTCCCAAAATGATATTGAATCACATGGTATTATATTTGATTATTTGTAAATTTTCAATACACAATTTGAAGTCAATAGGTTTTAAATTGTGTTTTCAGTCAATTATGATGTTTTATAGATGAATATGTTTTGAATTATTTTTTAATCATTTTTAATGAACCCAAATTGGGGTATTTGCTGGAAAATTATTTTAAGGTATTTTTGTGTTTTTTGGTTGACAATTGTAGTGTGATGAGGCTTCTAGAGAAAGACCTAGAATTTATACCATTGAGTTTTGGAAGAAAATGGAATTAGATATTGTAGTGTATTAAGTGCGGTAATTTAATTCAATAACATACTATGTCTTTCCATAATTCATTGTGTGTCATATTAAAATTCCAGGGATGAGGGAATGGTCATTCCATATTGATAGAGACCATGACATGATGGAGTTATGTCATGTTAATATGAAGATAGAATTTAATAACTCATGGATGTGGAAGAATTTTTTATTTATGTATCACACTATGAAGGTTTCTATCACCATATAATTCATCCATGTAAGGATAATTTTTTTTTCAGGATGGGTATTGCATGGGATGATACTTATTGTAACACTCTGAAATTATAAAGTATGAACCATATATTTGATAGTGTGAATGATGCAAGATACCAAGAATATAAGGGAATATAAAACTAGTATATATTATAATATATTCACTATATTAAAATGATTCGATATAATCTATATATTGTAATTCAAGAAACACTAAGTTAGCGTGTGATGGATTGTGTTTCATGGGATACCGGGTATTAAAAAATAAAACTATATATTATTAAAATTTTATTATTTAATATAATAAGATATAAACTATATTTTATGAATAATATTAAATAACTAATAAAAATATATATTTTACACAACAAAAAAATTTGTAACAAATTAATTTTAAATGAGTATGAGAACTAATAAAACATAAAGGGAATGTTTTTATAGAAAACTATATTTTCTAAAAAATCTATTTTAACCTAACAAATTAAATCAATTAAAATTATTGAGTGATATTAATGGGATATGTATTATATCTTAAATTAAATATTTTTATATTCATACAATATATTTGATAGGATTAATATAAAAACTAACCCAACCTTAAGAATATGATTTTATTTGTTTATTATGAGCTTTTTAACACCTTTTAGTGTAGAACCCAATTTAAATATTTTTTTGGGACTTTTATTATATTTATCATATCAATATAAACTTCTTAATTGACATAAAAATAAAAATAAAAAATAGGATTGGTGAATTTCTGGTTGTTTTCAGTGATGAATCATTTTTTTGATGAATAGTTAAAAATACTAAATTTTAACTCAAAGATATTTTTTCCAGTAATTTTTTATTAGGATAAATTATGTTTTATTTTGGTTTTAATGTACAATTGGATATAAATTTTATCAGTTAATATAATATAGGTAATTGTAATTAGTTTCACATTAAAATTGAATGTAAAAAAATAGAAATATTTCGATCATTTTTAATTATGAATCCCACATTATCAACACATCTATAGGAATAAATTTAAATTAATTTATAACCATTATTTGATTTAATTAAAAGAAAATTGATTCCATAATTGGAATCAAAATAATATATATTATGTCTAATAATTTCAAGTTATTTTTTGAAAAAATATTACTGAACATAATAAAAATTAATTACAATGATTAAGGTAAAATTAATCTTAATAAGTGGTTAAACCTTAATATTAATGGCCCACATGACCTATAAACTTGTCCAAGAGCCATTTTATGTCCATATTTTGACCCTATACCCACTTGGATATTACTTGTTCCATTATTGGAGTATCTTTTAATGTGTAAAATGTGTATGGAATTCCATTTTCAAAATATTACAAGAGTTCCACTCCCCAAGAAATATATTAAAAAATAACTTGTTAATATCCCTGAATTAATCCTAGAAACCTCTCTTTATTAATAAACAAATCCAATTAATCCCTTTGGTGTAACCCAAAATGAGTTTCCGAATTAAGAGGTTATAAACTTCCTTAATATTTTTAGTTTTATTTCCATTGTAAAATATATAAAATCTTTTTATTTTATTATTTTTTTACAAAACTAGTATCATAAATATACTATTATGTTTTCGGGATAAGGATTTTAGTTACACATATATGTATACAATCATATAATGGGTAACGAACATACTTTTTCTATGTACGGTGAACTATTGCCTCAGGAAACGACGATTGTTCATTTTTCTAATGCCACCTATCCTGGTGTATATTATGATAGAAACTATGTTTATATATATTATATATAATATTTATTATGCATTTGTTCTTATTTAATTATTTTATAACACAAAACCTTATACTTTCCATTTTTCATAAATATGAAAACATTGTTTGTGAATGTGAGGACTATCAACTCCTCAAAATTATATGAATCATTCATTCTATACATGAAATTAATTAAGGTTTATAATTTAATTTTAACTATTTTAATTTGACAATGAAATGATAGTTGTGTTCATGTGTACCTACAACCTACAGTTTCTATGAACAATGCATTTCATTTATTTTATCCAAACATAATAGGATATTATAAATAAATATTTTCTGGATATATATGATAATAAATTATTTTTTTACATTATAGAGATGACTAAATCATTATCTTACTACATTAACGACAAATTAAAAGTAAAAACATACTTGATAAAACTAGGTAATTAACACCCAAAGTAGGGAAAATAATGAAATAGCATTAAAAAACGAGTAATTATATATTATAAGAATATATGATATTTTAAACATTAGTTTGGTTATAATAGAATTTATAATTTTATTTTAAACCACTAAACATGAGGATAAATACCATATAATAGAAAGAATTGTTATGTTTAGGGATTTCATCTCAATTTACATTCCATAGAGACTTATTTGTTGTTATATACCTAGTTTCTTTTATATTGTATATATACTATTATTTGATATTTCATATCCTGAAAATATTACTTCCCATGATTTTCTAGGTTTTATTTTATTTTATTCCTTCGTGGAGATTATGATTCAAATTCTTCAAAGTGGCATGGGACACTTTCGAATGTTTAAAAATTATTCTCCTCAAGAACATTCTTAATGATTATCTATGAAATCTCACTTCCTTTTGGGATTGTTATCTTTATATTGAAACAATAATTTAATTATAATAATATTTCCATAAAAATTTTCATTTAATATCCATAATTTCTTATGAATTATATTGTTATTTCTTAATGTTTATATCATTTTACATACAGTGTTTACTTTGACATTTATTTTATTAAATAGAAAATAATTGATTAATTTGTATACTTTATTGAATACTAATATGTGTTATGAAAAATATTATATATTATATAATTTTGTTATTATATAAGATGAAATATTTTTAAAGATATTAAAAGTATGGGGCTTGGCTATACATTTCCCCTCGATGCATCGGTAGACTCATGTGATGAAATAGTTGGCCAAAATAGATGGGGTTTTATACAATAGCTAAACTGTCTTGTGAAATGTTATGATGGTAATGGTTCCTTGTACCTACGAAACATGGTGTCCCGTAATTAATGGTTTATATCACTTATTTTTAGTTATTATTCATACATGGGATTTTTGGTTGACATATCTATGGAAGCATTTACGTTTTATTTAATTAATTAAATGGAAAGTGTATCAATTTAATACATTGCCATATCAAATTCTCCTTATCTAGTTATTTTAAAGGCATGTGTAATTATATATTTACATTTAAATGTTGATTTATTCTCATTTATTAATTATTTACTCATATTTACATACCCTTACGGTGCATTTGAGCTCACCCTTATTATGATTCATTTCCCTAGGTTATGCAGAAGAAATATTTGAGTAACCATTCAATGATGCAGTTTATTTCCTCATTTTTATATATCATTTTTTAATTTTATATTTAAAATTTTTTATAGATATAATGTATGTAATTTATCTTTATAAGACTTTTAAAATGATAATTATTTTTGGATTTTATTCGTTTTAATCATGGAAATGAAATAAAATAATGTACCAGCTTCTAGTTACTGGGGTCTGGGTGAAAAGGTAGTTGTTAGAGGAAGTTTAGCTGCAACCTTGTAAAGTAGATTTATAACACATAGATTAATGGACACAACCCAAAGAAATACTTTGAGTATATGTATTAAAGAGCATGTTGAAATTTTTTTAAGGTATAAATTATGTAGTTAATTACTAACAATACTTCCTTGTCTTGATACTACAAGTGGATGTGGTTCTAGAATAGAAGTACCTAATATTAACAACTCCGACAAGATGATCCAGGCCTGAGTAAATATAACTTAGTAAATGAAAACATAACATATTGTGCACCTAGTTTTACAATCCCAAGGGATTCACATTGGATAGTTTATATTTTATTTACATACCATTATGATGAATTTGAAAGTAAAGATTTCCCCAAAGTAGCCAAAGTTTATGATTCTAAGATGCATAATTCATAAATTTATGTTATGTGGTATATTATATTAAGAAATATATAATTATCATAACATTATGATCTAATCTAGTATATTACATTGTTTATAAATAGCTCTTATATAGACCAATGGTGTTAATACTCATGGAAATTATAGTGATTATCCTACTGAGAAAACCAATACATCTCGTATTAGAATACCGAAAATAATGGGAATATTAGGGAAATATAAAATGGTTATAAAAAAATAACCTTTCCTAATTGGGAAAACCAGTTTAATAGTGATAATATCCTTAATTGGGTCAATTTATCTAATATAATTACCTATCATTTAGGGGGACTATACAAATCCAATTGTAGCTAAGTAATTGATTATTTTGTTGTAGAAAATATTATTGTACATATAATGCAGGGAAAAGGAAAAGGATACAGTAGTACTGTATTCATTAAATGGTGATGTTGATCAATGGTGGTCCTTGATCCCAGATACTATGGTGGAAGAATAAATAGAACTCTTGGAATAGATAAATTGTAAGGATTCATTCTTCGGTAAATAATTCCCTCATGATAAAAAAATAGATAAGAATTAGAACTTCTATAACATAAAGAAAAATAAAGAAGAGTGTGTTGTATATTATGAATCTACCTTACAAGGTTATCTAGGAATTCTATAGATTATATATGTGTCATTGTGTGCAAGGTATACCACTTATTTTTAGTGAATAATCTAAATCTCTAAAGGTCACTAGTTTCTCATAATTTTATATCGTACAAACAAATAGTTTTATGTTCTATAAAGTTGGAGAGAGAATTATCAATATCACATGAATTTAAATGATATAACGAGAATAAGATGTGTTTTAAACACCATTAAAAAGGGAATAAATCAATTAAGAAGAAAAAGACTGACCAATATCTAATGTGTAAGAAATATGGAAGGAATCCCCTGGTAAATGATTAAAAGGAATTATAGATTGTTATATGTGTAGAGAAAAGGGTCACCAAGAAATGGAATGAAAAGTATGGAATAAAAAATATACTATTCAGTGTTATAAATGAAATTAGGAGGTTTACTATGAAAATGAATTCCACAAACATTAAGAGAATATACCTACATAGAAGTTATGGGATGAAAGTCAGTCATTTGTTATTAACACAATACATGTGGAATGATTATGGAACTTATTCATTTGGATCTAATAAATAATTGTAAATGTATCTTTTTTCTGATTTTCTCATCATATTATAGATGAAATATGTAATGGTTGTACTACAATACCTTTTCATTAAGTAATTGAGATCACATAATGAATGTTATTAATACAATTTATTTAAAAGAAAGTTAAAATTTTCATAAAACACGTGATTTATCGATGGAAAATCATTTGTATGTTCATGATGTTGATAAAAAAATGCCGAAATAGTTGATTTGGATATTTAATTACATCCTTAGAAATAATTAACAAATTATATTAAAAATGGTTTCTGCTATCATTGATTGTGTTTAAAAAAATTTTAATTTAGGGAATATATCCAATAACATGTATTTTCTTAAATAATAAGGAAGAATAAATGTTCCAAATACTGTTTTATGATATTTCATATAATTACCATATTGCATGATAATACAACATATAAGTGTTCACGTATTCAGAATGTGTTAATTTAGTGCCTCTTCATGTTGGTTAAAGTATAATGATAAGTTCATTTCTAAAAATTTAGTGATCTTCAATATAATGTTTTGGATCATAATATTTTGAAAAAGTTAACCACTTTTAAAATAGTGCATCATTAGATGAGATTTTCGACGTTAAATTATTACTTCACCATATTATGCATCATGTTCGATGATATTATATAAAAATCATTCAAGGATAAAGGGAGGTATATTTACATATAGTCAAATAGAGTGAATGAATTCCGTAACAGGGTTTTGAAACCAAATTGTTTTCATAATACCTTAATTTTCATTGAAATTAATGTCTTTTATATCATCACTGAGTTATATAATTGATTCCCTCAAGTTTTTATTATTAAATCACTTATTTGAGATTGATGACCTCAACCACTCCCTCTAAATATTTATGATTTTTCCTTTATGTACGTATATCTACTTTCCACTAATGTTCTAATTCTTAGAGACATAGTTATATATTAGTGTTTGAAACATTTTAACTTTACAATCACTATTTTTTAGAGAATGGTTTATAAGACATTCTAATGATGTGAGATTTCATGATAGAAAATATCAAACAATTGATTACCATGATCATTTTTAAATTGCAAGGATGCAATTAAATTAAAGTGGGAAGAATGTCACATCCTGGAATTCTAACATAAGAAAATTATAATCAACAGCATGCATGAAATGTGACACAAAGTGCCTAAAGGAATATAATACCCTGATATTTTAAAATATATTTACTATTTTAAATTTATTTGATATATTCTATATACAGTATTGCATACAACGTATAGTTAATGTCTGATTTCTTGCATTGCACGCAAGAACGATTTTCACCAAAAAATAATATAATTTAAAATATTAATATTTAATATAATAAGATATAAACATGTACTTATGAATAATATAAACTGAATAATAAAAATATATATTCTACACAAAAAATTAATTGGTAAAAAATTAATTAGAAATGAGTATAAGAACCAATTGAATATAAAGGGTATATTTTTATAGAAAAAAACATTTATGCTCACAAATATGTTTTAATCTAATAAATTAAAATAATTACAATTATTTAATCATATTTATGGGTAATATATAATATATATTTAATAAAATACTTTTTATATTCATCCAATATATTTGATAGTATTAAGAAAAAAAACAAACCCAATTTTATGAATAAAGTAATATAATTTTATTACGTCATTATCAACACCTTTCAGTGGAAAGCCCGCTATAAATCCATTATTCATCTGTTTACAAATTTTATATACAAAAATAAACTTCATATTTTAAATTGAAAAATAAAAATTGTGTTTTGGAAAAATTTTGGATGTTTTTTATAAAGTTTTATTTTATGAGCAGTAAAACATACTGAAATTTAACATAAAAATATTTTTTCGTGTTAATTTATTTATGGGGTTAAATTATGTTTTGGATAGTGTTTAATGTTTAATTTAATCATAATTTTTCAATTAATAAAATTAGTTTAATTTTAATGAATTTAACTTTGAAATTTACTACAATTAAATTGGATGCTTTCGAGCATTTGTTTCTTAAAAACATGCATTATCATCCCATATACGAGATTTAATTTAAATTAATTTCTTCCACTTATGTGATAGGAATTTGGAAAATTTTATTACATATTTTGAATCATAATAATTTATAATTTAAAATAATGTGAGGTTATTTTTTGACCAAAAATATTAGTGAAAGTAATTAAAATTAATTATATAGATTAATGTAAAGTTACGATTAATACGGGACTAAACCTTAATCTTAAGGGACCAAAATGACCAATATATTTGTCAAAGGGCCATATTATTTATATATATAGACCCTATAAAAAAATTTAACTAAAATGGATCATTATTGGATCCACACTCAATGTAAAAAAACAAGTTTGTAATACTTTTGTAGAAATATTACAAAAGTGCCACTTCTCATCCATTGTAAGAAGGCCTCCTCTCCTCCCACTTCCCTAAAACTCCCAAGTCACTTTTTCTACCCAATTATCCAACCAAATAGCTCTTAAAAACTACTCTCTAGATCTTGGATTAACACCATTAGTATGAAATCTGTCCCAAGAAAACCTTTGGTGAAAAGAAAAACGAGTTACCCAATTAAGAGGTAACAAACATCCTTATGCCTTTTCTTTTTGTTTCCTTTGTCGAATCCATGAAATATTCTAATTTTATAATTGTATGAAATATTCATCCAATATATACTATTATTTTGAAATGGTATGTTTTTAAACTCCATTTAAACACTCATACCTCAAATAGGCAATGAGAATAAAATTTTCATGTCAGTAGAACTATTATCTCATAAAATGATGATTGTTCATTTTTCCATTACCGCCTCTCTAGATGGTCGTTATAATGGAAAATATGTTTATATATTTTATTTATGATATTTATTTTTTTGTTATACTTATGTAAAGACCTGTAAAATTCAAGGAAATTTTTTTCTTAATTTTCTTGTGAATTTTACAAGAACGCAGTTTCTGACTGCCCCTGATTCCGAGGCCCGGTGTGCCCGAAATCATTTTCCAAAGTTTGGATCGGGTACGTTCAGTGAACGAACGAGCGGGCTTTTGTAACTTCTGAACCGATTCTCAGAATCGAATTCCGAGGGCACCGATAGAATCACAACGCCAGTATTTGCTTAGAAATTCCTTTTCCAGAGTTGCGTTTTCTCAGGTGTGGTTTTTTTAATTTTTTTGGGGTTATGTTAAGAAATAAAACCAACGTGGTGCAAAACGTTATTCTATTCCACTTAAAGACACATAATCTAGGTTAAGCGGATAAGGGGGAACCCATAATATCCTACCCATTCGTAGGATATTTGTGAGGTGGGCCCCACACAATCCCCACGGTTTCATTCCCTCTAAGTAACGCACCTTCACACCCTTTTTAATTAAAGTCAACCGTGTGTTTATTTGGGTTAAGAAATGCCTCATTAATTGGGTGGTTAATTCGTTGCAATTAATTCATTGAATTAATTTTTCATTTCTTATCTTTGAATTTCAAATTGTTGGCATGGGGAATAAAATAAGACCAACACTAGTTTTGTCGAGGGGATGCTTGTTGAGAGTATTTGGAGAAACACTATATCTTGAAGATCTTCATCCTCCATCACTGAAGAACGTGAAGAATGCGAAGAAAGCCGACCTCCGACGAAGTGTGATGAAGGATTCCGAACTGTCGGAGATCGATGACGCGACGCCGTGTACCGTGACGCTGACGATCCTTCTTCTACGACGCTTCTTCTGCGACGTTCCTTCCCCCGCCACAATCTTCGATCAACAACGGATTGAGTGAAGCCCCTTCTGCGACGTGAAGATCCTCTTCTTCCACGACGGTTGATACCGCGACCAAATCACGTTCGACGATAACATTGAGGTAGGGGTTTGATTCATTTAAATCTTTGTGATTTATACCCACGGCGTATGATTCAACACTTGTTGGAAGTCTTTTAAAACCGCTAAAGCGGTGGGTGCGGACCAAAGAACAATTCCAAACCCAACACCCTTTCGTTCTTGGTGTGTGGAACAGATGATAACGATGAAGCAGGCCGCACGGGCGATGTGTGGTCCTCGTAGTGAAGGACGGGCCCCGGGAGGGCCATTGGCGAAGACGACACACAATTCCGACCACCGGAACTCATCCATTGGTCCGCGGAGTAGCCCGCCGGCGCACCTTACTGGGAGGAGCCACCGCGGCTGTAGCAGGGGCGGCAGGGCGTGGTCCCGCGACCGCGTGGGACCAGAGGCGATGAGACGCGGCAGCCGGCCATGTCTGCTGACAAGGGCGGCCCCACGCGGGGCCGCGGTCTCTCCACGCGGGGGCAGCGTGCGCCCCGCTTTGCTCGGCCGTAACGGCTGAGCCAAACCACTGGCCACCCGGCCATTGCCAGCTGGGTCGCACCCAGGCCTGGCCGGCCGGGCCGGGGCGGGTCGCGCCCAGCCGGGTCGGTCCGGGCCCAGACCCCCCCTTTTTGGACCCCTTTCAGTATTTTTCCCATATCATGGCCTACAGATCTCCGATCGACGCACTGTCAGCGGTGATGCGATCCTTGGACCCAGATGGTTGTTTCGTTATATTATACTCAAGGTTTAGGAGTAATTTGGGTTCGGCTGGGTTGGTTCGTACACGAAACCAACCGGGCCCTCAGAGCGGAAACGCTCATAACTTGAGCTCCGGACGTCCGATTGACGTACCGTCGACTTTGCTAGATTCCTCTTAGTGAGACGGATCTTTTGACTTACTCCACCCGAGGTTTGGATGCTGGTGGGTTAGGGTCGGGTTGGTTTTGACTTAAAAACCAACCGGGCCCCTAGGACAAAGAAGCCAACAACTCTCAGACCGGGCGTCCGATTGACGCGCCGTCTGTGACGTTGAGTTCCTGTTGACGATATAGAAATTTTGGATACATCAACTCCGGACTATGTGTCAGTTGATTTATCAGCCCCTCAGCTCATGGAGCAGACCCTCCTGAATGAGCTTGATGTGTGCGAGAACCCTAGAGCTGGCAGCGTCTACGACGACAGTGAAGACAGTACGAGAATCCTCCGTTGGTTCGGTTGTCACCACTACTGTATTTTTTTGGGATACATCAACTCCGGACTAAATGTTAGTTGATGCATCGACCTCTTGGCTTGTGGAGTGGACCCTCCCAAAATAAGCATGCTGTGTGCGGAAACCCTAGACCCAGTTGAGACTTGACCACTGCTGATCGAACGACTCAGTGTGTTACAGATAGCACTGTGGGAAGCTCCTGGTTGTAGTAGCAGACCCACGGCAGAGGAGCGCTTGTTTATAGCGACAGACCCATGGTACTCAACAGAAGGAGTAACTCTGGAGTCTATGAGGGGGAGTGCTTGGTTGTATTGGCAGACCCACAACGGAGGAGAGTTTGGTTGTAGCGGCAGACCCACAGAAGAAGAGCGCTTGGTTGTAGCGGCAGACCCATGGTACTGAATAGAAGGAGTACCTCAAGAGGCTATGAGGGGGAGCACTTGGTTGTAGTGGAAGAACCATGTTGGGAAGCGTTTGGTTGTAGCAGCAGGCCCACAGTACTCGATAGGTATAGTACTACATCAGTCCAAGGTTAGAGGGAAGTGCGTGGTTGTAGAGGCATACCCACTGTACTTGATAGAGAAGGAGTTTCCCAATATCTATGGTTTCAACTTCATGATCGATCCTATGTGGGTCATTGCCGGGTTTAGTACGTACTGATCCATTGTGGGTCCGACGGCTTAGATGAATCAGTGGTTACATATGATCATCTCTATCGTCTTAAGAAGTAGTATACCTCTGTGAGATGAATCCTGTTTGTTTTCCTTTGTGGATTATGTTGTGCTTTCCTGTATGGACTGGGTTGTGATTTCCTGTGTGGACTGGGTTGTACTTGGGCTCGAAGGTTGGAGTGGACTGGAATTGGTGACTTAGGTATATGTATGGGAATATACCTAAGCAGTGTCGGATGTTACATCGTGATTGTATCTTTTCTTTTTGGATTATCCTTTGTGAATTCTTGGAGACCTTCGGGGGTCTCGGGGTCCTTAATGAGTAGATTATACTCACCCCTGCATGGGCTATGACCGAACTACATTGTGTTGGTTGCAGATGACGGATAACACTGATCGTGGTTGAGGCTTGTGGAGCAGGATGGTACCTATAGGTGGACCACTGGGCGAGACGTACTCAGAGCGGACGACTGGACCCGAGGTGCTATGGAGGCTATCTGTACGCACCCTTCAAGAGGGACTTCTAGTGGGCGGCTCGACTTTGCGGCTTTACTTTCAGTTGTTGTTTTCCCTTTCGAGTAGTACTTTACTTACAGTTTTGGTTTGTATTCTAACCCACTTACTTTTTTGCACTTACTGTTGTACCCAGTTTTTACGTAGTGTTTACTTCTACTGCTTTCTTGCTTTGTGTTGTTTGTTTACTTTACAAATCCAATGCCTTCCCTTTTTACCAGTAATTACGCCTTGGTGCTAGTCTCCAGCCCCTGGCCTATGGAAGGCGGGCTTGGGGTAGTCAGGGAATGGGCCCCGAGGATGGGTCGTGACAACATATCTAATTATTTTATAACATATAGCCTTATACTGTCCATTTTTTATAAATATGACAACATCGTTTGTGGAAGTATGAACTACCGCCATCTCAAAGCGATGCGACTCATTCATGCTATACATAGAACACATTAAGGATAAATTTAAGAAAGATATGTAACATATATAAAATATATATGATAATAGAATTATAATACATGTTTATATTATTTTTCTTTCATTATTTTAATATGACAATGAAATGAATGTCACATTCATGTGTACATATGACCTATCATCTCCATGAACGATGTATTTCATTTCTTATCTCTAAATATTATATATTTTTATAAATAAATATTTAAGGAATATATATGATAATTAAGTCATGGTTAAAATTATCTAAATGTCAAAATATTGATCAAATTATTAGGAAGAAAAAAATACAAGTCAGAACATACATGAGAAAACAAGGCAATTAACACCTATTGTTGTGAAAATAATGAAATAGTGTCGACAAACAGGTGAAAAAATATTTTAAGATGTTAATATATGATATTATGAACATGATTATGGAACTATTAGATGTTATTAACATATTTTAAACCACTTTAAAAGAGGATAAATACCAAAAAAACATAATATAATATTAAATTAAGGGATTTCGCCTCAATTTATATTCCATTGAGAATTATTTTTTTTATGCACCATTTTTTTATATGAGGTATATAATACTATTTAAAATATCATATAATGAATGTATTTGTTCAAATGATATTATAGGTTACATTAAATGTAATTCCTTCACAGATATTAGAAGAAAAATGATTCAAAGTGTTATGGAACACTTTTCAATGTTTAATTATTATTCCCCATAAGAATGTTCATAATGATTATCTTTACAATATCACTTTTTTTTATTTTTAACATTATATTGAAGTTAATAATTTATTGTAAACATTTTTCTCTATAAATTTAGTTTCATATAAATATTTTTATATTATGGATATTTTTATTTCCCAATCCAAATATTATTTTACAAACAATGTTTAGTTTGAAAATTATTTGATTAGTCCATCAATAATTGACAAATATGTATCCTTCATTCAATACATATGTTTGATATAGAATATTTTTTTATAATTACAATTGATTATTATATTTTAGGAATGTTTTGGATTTCTATTACAAGGGTTGGCCTCTTCTTTAGATAGCCCAAATATGAGTAGGTTGTCCTATGAGTTGAAATAGTTGGCCAAAATATATTAGTTTTTACCCGATAGCTAAACCATATCCTGAATAGTCTAGACGGTAATGGTTCCATGTACCTAGAAATCATGGCATCCAATAATTAAGTATTTACCCTATTTAGTTTTAGTTATTATTTATCCATGATATTTTGTGTCAACATATCTATTGATATATTTAATTTTCAGTTCATCAATGAAATGGAATGTGATATAGTTTATTACCCTTTCATATCTAATTTTCTTTATCTAGTTACTTAAAAGGAATGTGTCATTAGACATTTACCTATCTATATTAATTTATTACAATTTATTTATTTTTTATTTTAATTTACTTACACTTAATTAGAATTTTAGTTGATCCGTATTAAGTATACTTTCCCCAAATTATAAAGAATAAATATTTGAATAAGCGTTCAAGAATAAATATTTGAATAAGCGTTCAAGGACCAATTTGTATTTTTGTTTGGTCTATTTCAAGATGATTGATTGGTTTAACCATGAATGGTTATTTCAAAACACATTTTTTCTATGATGTGATTATGTTATATATATGAATTAATGGTTTATTAATTCTCCATGGTTTATCAGACCATAATCATTGTGGTTTCACCATGGAGTGAATGGGTACTTCTACCTAGAAGGATTCTGACATCATGGTGATCTAATAAAAATAAAACATTGTGCATTACTTTATAATTTTTTTGTGGTATCCAATCTCTAAAATTTAATGGTTTGTGACTGTATATCATAAAGAATAGTGTCACTCCATTGAGGTACCCATGAAGATATGAATTTCGGTTTGACGTATCAAATGGTAATGAGGGAAAAAGTGACTTAAATTATAACATAAGGAATAAGTTGAGTCAATAAAACTATATATTTAAAGTGTGTTTCTTTTTCAAATATTATAGATTGTGTTCAAGGTGAGTTTAAATAATATTATAATGAATAAATGAATGGAATTTCCCATCATATTTAAACTGGATTAAAGTCAAATTGAATGAACAATTTGGAGATTCTCTCAAGAATAAAGACATATCTTCCTCAGTAAATATGATATAGAAGAACATATATAAAAATAGTATCCATTCTATATATGTACTAGAATGTTAGAAAAAAAGGAGGAATATATTAGATTCAATATTTATTTTTGTTCATGGGTTCTATCAAATAGATAATGATATATATAATTGACACATTAATGATCAATAAATATCATTATTTATTTATGGAGACCATGGTGGTTCCTGTTAGAGAAAAATGGATAATTCTAAGTGATTGGGAATAGTGAGTTTTTTATTTTTTGAGGGTTATAATCCTTTAGTGTTGAAAATATAGATTGTTAGGAACATGAAGTGTGCTTAATGATTCCATCATACTTAAACAGACCATTTTATTCTCCTAATATTAGTGTAGTTTAGTTGAATTAACAAAAAATAATTTTTTTCCATCATTGGTGCCTTTATCACATTGTATTTAAAATGGGGGAGATAAGAATTATTAATTATAGTGGAAGATTATTATTAGATAAGGTTAATTAATGAGCTTAAAATACCATAATTTGTGCCCCATGTCTTGGAAATTTACCATTCTTATTGTCAACTACTAAAATTGGATCTTAGGAGGTTGATTGATTTTATTGTGACCGAGAAGAGAACATGAGAAATTGTGATATAAATACCTCAAAATATATGAGAAGATAACCCTATTTAATTATAGTCATTTTTTTTTCTTGAAATATGATTTAAAAGGGATATAATAGTGTTTTAGGAAGAGTGATGCAACTATCATGGGTTATTCTGGACTGAAATTTAGAAAATAAGAAGTTTAGTCAAAAATGTGTGACTAATCCTATCTCAAATTGAGGATCTATTTTCCAATTATTAATGTGTGTGAGAGTCCAAATAAATATGATTTAAAAATAGTTACCACAAAAGAGTTTGAGTGACTAGAAGTAACTTTAATAAGAAATTAATAAAACTAGAGGGATGCAGTAGATATTGATCAATTATTATTAAATCCTTCTCACATTATCATAATTCCAATAAATGAATAAATAATTCAATTTAGAACTAAATAGAAAAAACATTATCCTCTCACTCCCCCCTAATAGTACTAAAAACTGGGATTATTGAACACTAGGGATTTATAAGTGCCAGCTAATTTTTTTTAAATACCAACATTTTCATTGCTAAAAAAGCACTATTAAAGGGGGTACTTAATAATGCTAAAAATTTATAGCTAAAGAGGGACCCTTATTAGTTCTTTTTTATAATCACTTCTAAATGAGGTCTTCTATCACCACCTTTTTGCAAGTGATGAAAAAAGTACACTTCAAATAAATTACATTTCATTAAAAATAATATATTAATATATAAATACATATATATTGATAAAATTTTAATATAAAGTTTTAAGATAAGTTTTAGATAAGGTAAATGGGCCTTCAGACAGAATATATAATATATTTAGTGAAAATGACGTATATAATAACAAAAATATAATTTAAATTAATAAAAAGATTATTATTACTGAGTAATAGTCATATAATATCAATTTGAAGAAAGAAAATAAATAAAAAAATTAAATAAATAAAATATATAATATATGATGTAAGCGCAACTCAAACTTCAAATATCAATAAATTTTGATATATTTATCTGTTTGGGCTTTACAACATATCAAATCAATGTCTGTGTTGAGATCCACGCCATTTTTGATAGATGTTAACCTATGTTACATATCTTGAGGCCAAACGATTCCCACAAGGCCTCTAAAAAGGATTTTTTAGTCGGGTACCCTGATATTTTTACATTAAATATATTTTCAACCTTTTTTAAGGGGTAATTTTTTATATTTTTCAGTAAGGAATGAAATTATTATCATGTATTAAATTTATATTGATATTAAGGTTTTTAAATTTTATAATTCATTCACCACATAATTTCATTTATAATTTTATATATTCATATTATCTTATATTTACTTATAATGAATCACTCATATAAATAAATATGTCCACATATTTATGTAAAAATGAATATTCTAATATATATAATTAAATACATATTAAAAAAAATTATTTAAAACAATATCTAAAAATTTATATAATTACCAAAAATATATTAATAATATTTATATATACATATATGTGTGTACTAATAAACAGATATATATTAATATTATACTCTTGTATATGTAAATGAATATATTATTTAATATATTTAAATAAATATATGTATATATATATATCACACACACATATATATTGTATAAATGTATTTAAAAAAATTATATATCTACATATAATTGTATAAGTATATGTATACATGAATAGAAGTATTATTAAACAGAGAGAAAAACAATATGTTGTAGTGGTAGAGGTGTTCCCGCATCGAATGATATGAGTAGGGTTTGAATCTAGGCATGCACACATGAGGATAGAAATTCACAAAGTGCTGATAAAAGGGGTGGTGTGGTGATAAGTGTTGATTCGGGGGGGGGGGGGGGGTGGAGTGCTTTTAAAAGGGTCTTGGATGCACTTATAAAGGGGTTTTTGCTGAAGGAAATGTTGAAATCATTTATTCCCTTTATCAGTTCTACTTTTATTAATGCAAAAAAGTGATGTTAAAGGGTATTTTAACAGCGCTATTAAATGTTTAGGGATTTTAATCATGCTGCTATTATTTGGGAATTTTTAGAGATGATAAAGGCCTATTTTAGCACTGTTAAAGGAATTTTTTCTAGTATTGTAGTATTTTTGGATCAATATGGAACATCCAATAACGAATTATTGTATAACATTAACCATTCCAAAGATATTGACAACCATTGATCACTCATGAAATAACCTCATGACACTTTACTAAAGAAGATATCAAGAAGTTAAAGGGGATATTTATAAACTAGATCATGGAATAACAATGAGAAGATACAAGAAAATAATATAAATCACCCACTACATCATGCATTAAAATAAAAAATCATTCTTTTAAAAAAATATATAATTGATAATGTATATTCAAATGAATTTAAAAGTTAGTGATTGTGGAATAATCTTTGGATTTTCAATATGGGATGACAAATTCATCACTACATAATGATTTATATTTTTAATGAAAAAATTAAAATGAAAAATGTCTGAAACCTAACATGATATATTCCATTCACTTTTATAGGTACAATGTGACTATTATGGAAGGAATCCTGATTCTCAGATTAAATTATCATATGGGTAAAAGAATGAGTTGAAAACATAAGTAAAACCTTGAAATGACATATCCCACATACTATTGGATCTGGATAACGTACATCCCATGATCCATAGATGAGTTTGATACTCACGATGTAGGAATATCACTCCTAATTTACCTGACACGGCTAAACTATGAGGAGGCAGAACAAATCTTATTCCATAGAACCTATATGTCAAAATGTTTATGTGGATCACATAAGTAACTTAAAATAATTTTCATGTGCTTTATTTGGTTTTATAAAAATGATCCTAATGTCTTTTACAGATTAATACATTAAATGTAATTATTTCATTATTTTTACTTTCAGATATATGATCATAGAATAGTGGTGACACACCTATTTCTTCAATCTTTTATTAACATAGTAATATTCTACCTGAGTAAATCTGATATGGGTTAGGTGAGAAGACAATATTTTTATATATTTTATCTTCTATTTTAATTTTAATAATCAAACTATTTTATCATATTATGGTTAATTATAACATATTTTGAATATAGTTTCATTTAAGATTTAATTGTAAAAAAAATAAGAATATTAATTTTTTTATTTGATCTTCAAAAAATTGTTAGAATTAAGGCTTAATTTTAGATTGAATTTACTAAAAAATATTTAATTCGATTGATATTATTTATTAGGGAAATTATTTTTATAATTTTATTATTATGGGAATTTTCGAATTCTTATCGGCTAAAACATAAGTAAAGTGTCCAACGTGAGAATTTCCCAGATAGTTGTAATGCTTTAGAGTTGAGATTCATGTTGTAGTCCTGATCATATATCTTCAATGATAATCCTAAGTATTTTGTGATGATCTAAAAAATTATTTTCCTTATCATAAATCTTTATTATCCATCATAATTCATTGAAGATAAATCTTTATGACCATTAACTTTTATTCTATTATAGGGATTCATGATTTTGTGAAAAATCATCTTATGAATGATCCAAGAAAGACATCAGGGGATTCACATAGGAAATAAATTTTACCTTCATACCCCCACATTATCCCCTAGGAAACCATTTATAATCTATAACATGTATTAGAACAATTCCAAATATTTCAATCAGAAAACTAAAAAATAGAAGATGTTTATTTTTAAGGAGAAAGAATGACATAAATAATATAATCGTTGAAAAAAAATTAAACAGTCAAATATTTTCAAAAAGATTAAGATATCAAGTGATTCATGGAATAAAACACTTTCTTCCCTATGTTAATCCTGTTTCAATAATAAGATTTAAGTATTCATTATCTATCTCTATTGAATTTCATTTTTAATTATGTCAATTTCTATATCCTTGGTCAGTGATCCATTTTCTCACTCAAAATTGTTTAGTCTATATGTGGTATAACAAGATATAGATATGTGTGCATGTTCCTGGCATTTATCAACATGAGATGTAGTTTTATAGGGAATAGTTGGTTTTAAAAAAATAAAAATACATGATTGGGATTTTTATATGTCCACATAGAGGACCCTATACCACACTTTTAGGAATATTAAGGAGGGTAGAACCACCTTAGATATTAGTTAATCATATTCTCTACATCACCATCTATTCAAGGGAGAGAGAAGAAGTAATATGGAAATCATTATCTTATAAGCCTAGAAGAAGAATATTGGATAATTTTGGGAAACAAAACAACATTATAATGATTTTATCCAAATTAGTGTTAATAAACATCTAAAAAACATATTTTCAAACAAATTTTTAAATTTGTTTCATCATTTTCAAATAATAAATGTAAATAAAAATGCCTTAATATAACTGATCTAAAAATTAAAACTAATTTTTGTGTGAACTCTTCTCTTTGATACTACATTGGGTTCTATTATTACTATATTTAACATAGAAAATAAGTTTTTTTCCCAAACTCATGAAATGAATGAATAAAAAATGAATCAGTTTTGTAGGATGAGGTTCCACAAAAACCATAATTTTTACCTTTCATGACATGATCATCTACCAATCCATTAATTCATTTAGATCATGAAATTTATGTAACGTTAAATGTAAAAATAAACATTACCTTATAAAGATAGAATGAGATTTAGTTATCATATACCTGAGTGAATCCATTAGTTCTCAATCTGAGTATTAGTAAATGGTTAGTAATCCCAACTTTCCCCTCTAAAATAAGTATGCACTGTATTTTTCTAATCCACAGACATAACTTTCTACACAAGAATAAAAAAATGTCTTCAAATTATAATTGTTCATAATACAAATTCATCCGGTGTTTTTGGGACTTATAGTAGATGAAACCTACTGAAAAATAGTTTAATTAAATCATTTTTCCTCAACGATGAACCCTCAAAAATTAGGTAATTAAAAAGTAATGTTGATAGCCTTAACATTCTCACTTGAAGAAGATACCAATGTATGGTTGTTCAACCTAAAAAAAGGTAAATTACACAATTTAAATGATATTAAAAGGTGATTTATGTAATAATTTTTCGCACCTCAAATGTAAAATGCCATATAAATGATTTATTCAATCAAATAGGAATCTAGACACACTCTATATGAATACTGGGATATTTTCAATAAGACGTGTTCCAGCTATCCTCATCATGTGGTTAAAGGGAAATATTTATTTGTTTTATTATACCAAGGACTTATCAAAAATGATATAAAAGTAATATATTTTTAGTTAGGATTATCCTTGATAGAGAAGTCACTAGAAGAGGGAAATGGAATTATTAAAAATATTTCACTGGACACACAAATAATTTTCAATATTTAGAACTGTAATAAGAGTTATTCATGAGGTAATAACATTTAATTCATTGAATTTACTTGAAACTAAACTTGAAGATAATAATATTTCGGTATGATTGGTATCTATAAGTCTTTTAAATTAACAATAAATGCCTTTGGTATATGGTTTATTCTTATCTTCTTATCATTAAATTGACATGTGTGATTTTGTATAGGACTTGGGAAGGTGTGTGGATACACTTAATACATGTAACATCTAAAAGAAATATTTATGGCGATATCCTAGCAATCTATAGAATAAATATTAAAATCATCATAACTGGGACATAACCCTTATCAAAACAATTACTTAAACTAGTATCAATTCCAAAAAACAATCAAATAGTTTGAAAACCCCTTATAATAATTTTTTAAAAATACTTTCCATACATCCCACTAGAAACCACATTTTAATCAAAGGAAAACCCTTAGGAATACATCCAATAGTTCATAACCCATGATTCAACAACATAGAAGTATAAATAAAGAAGAAATTAGTACTAAAATTAAAGAGGTATAAATAGTATTGGAAACAATAACCCATTTATTATGAAAAAATACCACAAATAAATACCCACATTTTGTAAATTTTGAATATGATAAAAATAATAAGTTGAATTTACTCCCATAAACCAAAACACATGAACAAGAACCTATCCAACCAATGTTGATAGAGCTTGTGGTTAGAAAATGAAAAACAACAAGGTGGAATTTAGAAAAATATAGCGAAAAATAAAGACAAAATGAAAATGGATAGAATGATAAAATCTAAAACAATAAAAATGAAATGAAACTAAAAAAGGATTAAAGGAAGAAGAAATATTTTCACTTAATATTTTTTTCATAAATGATTCAATCAAATTAGATTATGGAGGAAGCACCTCAATGAGAAATTCAACACACATTTTAGAAAGTAGAAATAAATATATAACTTCTTGAAGACCAAAATTAGATACATAGAATTACTATGTTTTCTATGTATATTTGAACCCTGGAGAGGAGGCTTCAAGGCATAAAAGTAATAAGATTAGAAGGAATACTCTAAACTGTGATTACACTTTAGTTACCCACCATATTTTAATATCAAAATATATTTTATATTCCCTAAAACAATCAATCTGTAAATACTTCTAAAACATTGTGTGGTCTTGTTGAACGAATAAATGTTATCATTCATGCTATATTTTCTTCATTATATATAGTATTTTCTAAGCCCACAATATTTTTAGAATACCTTAAAAACCAATCAAAATTTCTTCAAATATGTGGGTGGGAATATGTGCTTGTAATGTTGAAGAATATTTATTTCCAGCTAACATTTATAAACTCAATAGAGAGTATGATAGAGAACTAGGACACTCAATCATCATATTGGGGATACAATTCTTGAAGATGATTATGACCATCATTAATGTCCATAAATGGACACCCACTGGGGACTTTAGAGAATAAATGTTACACTTCAATATCTACAAATCTATAAGGCACACTTAAGAAAACTATTTACTTTCTACACTACCTTTTCTTAATGAAACTGAAAAAATTAAAGAACTATTAATGTTACATGAATTTTCCATCGTATAATAATTTTTTTATTCAAAAATTCATGAAAACCAATATCAAAAATTCTAAAAAATCATGTAATCCTGTTCTCATATTGGAAGAAGATGTAACCTCTCTACTTTCATATGAATCGAATGATTAATTTCATAAAAAGAATATAATACATTTTCTTGCATGTATAATATTAATGAAATAATAATAAGGAACCCCAATTTAATTTTATATCTTTAATAAGCCCTGAATCATGAATTAAAATTAATTCCCACTGATTTAGATTATTTATATCTCATAGAAGGAGAAATACTGTCAGTAATCATTAATAATATCTTACTCTCTATAATGAACAAAAATTGGTTTGATCTTTTAAAATAATATATCCAATATATAGGTATGTGATTAGGTTACATCCCATGATTAAGCCCAAATATGTTTTTCCATAAAATTCTACTTGAAAGAGATTATCATCCTATTTGGAATCCTAAAATGAAGTTTAATCCCATCCTGATAAAGGTAGTGAAGAAGGAAATATGGAATCAAATAGAACTATGGATCATCAATTCCTTTTCAATATCTAATGTGGTCACCCTCATCAATATAGTTCCCAATAAAATCATCCTAACCATTGTATATAAATAAAATAATGACTTGATATATGTGAGAATTTAAAATATTTAGACAGTGGGTATTGATTACAAAAAGGTAAATTAGGTCACTAGAAAATATCACATTCCCATTCCATTTATCAACCAAATTCTTGAATGCTTGGTTGGAAGATGAACATACTATATCTAAAATGATTTTCTAGTTATTACATAGACCCATTATACACTAGAATAAAGATATAAAACAACATTAAAATGTCCTTTTGTAACATTTTTTAATAATTCGATGCATTACAATATTTGTAATGACTTTTGTAAATTTTATAGGTGCATGGTAAATATCATTTTAGATAAAAATAAAATACCGAAAGAAATTATTAGATGACCACACTATTTATAGGGAATTATTTTATCACTATTTAATATTTATGTAGAATATTTCACAACATGTATGGAGAAAAATCAGGTTTTGAATTTTATAAAGTTTTATTTCATGGTTAAAGAGGAAATGTATTTTGGAATATTATTTCACCAAAATGAATTGATGAATATAAATATAAAATTGAAGTAATAAATTAATTGTACTATCCAACATCAGTGAAATATTTTAGATATTTATTTTCTCATTAAGTTTTATAAAGATGATACAGAAATTTTTTTAGAAATATTTATCACTACTTTTTCTTGGTTACTTTTAAAAAAAGAAAATTTTGATTGTAATGTGGAGTGTGTGTTATAAATTTATGAATTGAAGAGGAGATTGTCAACCCCACCAATGATAGAAACACCAATTAGGGATAAACCATTGTAGATTGGTTATTCTCCCAATTTAGTAGTTGGAGTATTTCTCTTAAATTTTTTGAAAAGTTTAGTAGTCTTGGTAAACTAAATATATTTTCGAATCACAAATTACAATTAAAAATAATAGATAAAAAATATTATTTGAAATTATTATATAATTATTATTATTCTGACTCAATATATTGAATCCATTTTCAAACATTCTATTCATATAAATGAATGAGTTTTATTTAAAATTAAACCTACAAACACTTAAAAAAGGTTATTTCAAAATAAAACATTCAAAACTGTAAAAATTTTATATATTATAATTAAGTATGAAATTAATTAAAAGGACATAAATTAGATTAATTTTATTATAATTTAACTATTTTTAAAATAAAACCACTTTAAGATATTGTTTTATGTTTTTAGGAAATTTAATGAAAAATTTAGTATTCAATAAAAATTAATAATTTCACAATTCAGAAATAAAAATATTATTTATAGAAAATTCTCAAAAACTCACCAAAAGATAATTTTTAAATTTATATTATAAAAATAAATTTTATTTTTTCAAATAAATTATCTAAAAGAGGTAAAAATAAATTTGAAATTTTGTGTGCAAAGTGTGACTTACAACCTTTTATAAAAATATGGGTTTTTAGAAAACATTTCATTTTCTTATAAATTGATCTTATTTTATTTATAATAAATATATTACCATATAATTTAGTTTGAAAATGTGTCAACCATATAATTTAGTAATTTATATATTTCTATTCTTACATGCTAACTTAATAACTAGGTTATAAGAGTCATTTTAAAATATTATTTTAAAAGAGTATCACATATCATTTAAACCCATCACTTCATGTGTCATAAGTTATAGAAGGGATTGAATTTATATAAAAAATAAAGAGATAATAATTTTCTAGGGTTTTACATTCTATTCTAATATTTATGTGGGATATCATATATTCTATCCAATATGGAGTTCCTCTTTTAAATTACCAAGTTGTTACATTTTACCTAACTTAAATAAATTGAATCCTCATAATTTAATCTTGATATAGGTAATGAATGGTTTGAAAAATGAAAATAACTTTTTGTATACCCACATTGAAAAGGTTTAGTAAAACATCATCTTCATAATATATAATGTGATGTGAAATGGTCATCTAGAATAACACATTCTAGGTTTCCATATTGGAAAATATTTGGGAGAAGTGAAATTATGGACATAGATGAGAATTTAAAATTGTTATGTGGAGTGATAGAGATCATTGATTAGAAGAAATTGAATAAACTATAATGTTTTATTACAATATGTTCATAAATATGCAAATATGTAAAGGAAAAATGATTCCCCATAAATAAAGGTACTAAGATAACATTTTTTGTTTTATGATCATTTTTTAAGTGTTGAGGAATTCTTTCACCATATAGATTATTAACGTAAAGAAATATAATAACATGAAAATTATAATTTCATTATTTTATTATACATACATACATTTACACATAATTTATTATTCAAATAACTGAAAATTCAAGATGATTATTTTTATTCATGAAACACTAACATTACCTTTTAATGTATCATTAGATCTAAAAAACTAATACAATCCATTCCTCATGTCTTTAATAAAGTGATGATCATTATAAAAACTCATCCATTATAATAAATTAATCTTTAATAACTCAATATTAACTCTAAAAATTCAACATAATATATGGTCAACTATAATGGTCATCCAAAATAGGTTTAACCAAATTGAAAGTCCAAAAATTTAAAAACAAGGTCACTAAATCAACATTATATTACAAGAATAAATAAGGTGGATCTTAATGTAAAATTCTAAATATATGAATACCTATATTACCATAAAACCTTAGTGAAAAATTTCATATTCTAGAAGACAATTCTCTGCTCTTTTAATATAATATGTAACATTAAAAATTCCATAAACTCCAGAAAAATAACATAAACTATCAAATCACTAAATGATTTAATGTTCATAAAGATATCTTATAAAAACAACTTTATCAAAATTGTATCAACCTACATAATTTATTAAAGGTTTTCTTTCCTAGGACATCTAATTTCTGGGAAGTTAAACATTCTCTTGAATCAATTTTTGGGGTCCTCTTTACAATTCGTCATATGCTCTCTAATCTATAAAGAAAATAAAATGTGGTAAAATACATATACATTTCATAACTATTATAACCAGAATATATTTGATAAAATAATACTATGAAATAATTCATTAATCCAAACATAATTGCATTAATCAGTACACATGATCTATATTAAAATAATAGGCATGTCCTTGACCATTAGATTTTATTGATGTATATTCCATTTACATCTAAGTAATTCATTTGTGGTGTGTCCCATCTCCACATTGATGAAACATTTAAAATAGGTTGATTATTTTTATCCCTCATTATCATGATCATATTGGAATTTATCTCCACATTTGTATAAAACACCCATCCCATTCAAGAAATCACCAGAGTGTTTCTTCCCTCAGTTATAACATGGGGTAAATCATTTATTCCCTTATCCACTTTATCCATTTATCCTCAATCCTCTTCTTCTAACTATTCACTTTAGATCCATACAACATGTATAAATTTTCATTTTTATTGATAACATATGATATAATGTTTTTAAATGATGGGATGGTTTGGGACCCTAGTGACTTTTGAAGAAATGGATTTAACCCATCAAAGAAACTGTCAATGATTCTCTTTGGACTATGAATTTAGTTTGTTCCATGTTTGTATAATATTATAAAGTAGGCCTCATACCTAGTAAAACATTCATCTTCCTTTTGAATTATATTCAATATTTTTCTCTCTATATATGCACGTTTATCACAAGGAAAATAATTTTCCAATAAGAGTACCTTAAAATAATTCCGTTATATTTTTACGATTTATTCTTCATCCTTAGTGTTTTGAAAGAACAACCACAATTAAAACTAATATCCTGGTATATGATAATATGTCATCAAAACATTATCCCCTTCAATTATTTCTATGGAAATAAATTAATTAATTTAGGAAATTATACATTGATCAGCTACAAATGCATCAGTAGTCCAATTGAATGATGGAGGTCACTAACACATAATGTGGTAAAAAAATGTTACACTACATAGTGGATCACCATGATGCTCTATACAAGCATGTTTATTTCTCATATCATATTTAAATTACCCTAATTTGGTTATAATTTGATTAAATACAACTATAGATTACTCTCTATATTCATTATCATTCATATTAAAGAAATACCTATATGGGGAATTCTTATGGATATGATTTCCATCCATTATTATAGGATCCATATCAAAACAATGGAATACATTAGATTAGATAATAACATTATGAAACATAAATTATAATCCCATAACTTGTGGAACACAAGAAATAATATTTTATAAGGTGTTCTTAGTAATACGATTTCTCCCATTCTTCCATGTTGGGAGAATTATGATCAACATGGTTTTGCGAAAGGTAGATCTGTCTAAAGGGTCGTCGCCTTAGTCTAGGAATAGATTATTGACATCAATTTTAAGGACTTTGGTATCAATGTGGATGTAAAAATGGACATGAGAAAATCATATGACAGAGTTGAATGGAGATTTCTTATAGAGGTTCTTCAAAGAATAGGATTTTAAATGTGGGACATTTATATAGTTTTTCATGGTTTTAGTTCTCCTGGGGTGCATACCAATTTTTTTGGTAGATAATTTGTTTCATCAAATATGTCACAGGATTTAGTAAGGGAGATCCACTCCCCACTCATTTTTTATCATTGCTCAGGACCCCGTTATAATATTCTTTAATCATTATATTGATATTGGCAGGGTTCACCCCTTTCGTAATAACTATAGAAATGGGGGTGTTTCTCACCTCATGTTCATGGATGAAACTATTATCTTTGACAATGGTAGCTGATGATCAACTCTTGGTTTTAATTAAGTGACTGAGGTTTATTGTTTTTGGAGTAGTCATGTTTTTAACCCTAAAAAACAACTTCTTTATTTCTGATAGATATTCAGAGAGGAGACTAATATGGTGGAATCATGTCTTGGAATGAAAAAAGGATCCCTTCCTATGAAATACTTCGGTTACAAATTATCTCAAGTGGGTCTTATTATTAATAAATTTTATGTGGTTATTCATCAAATTATGAGGAATAATCTCAATTAGAAAAATAGGAGCCTTTACTTTGGAGGGAGGATCACTCTGATCAATTTCTTCCTCTCTTCCATTCCGAAGCAAATCGTATCAACCATCCATGTTCTGAAAAAGGTGATGTACAGAATGTTGAAAGCATTGAAATATTTCTTATGGTATAGTCATCTTGATTTTATATTACATTGGGCATCTTGTACCAAGCATTCTAAACTACTTTTGGAAAAAGGTATCATCATTGGGAACATTTCAAGTACCATGACTAGCCTGCATACCAAATTAGTCTGGGATATTTTTGATGGTAAATATTTTTGGGGTAAATATATGCATAATACCAATGGTTTAGATGGATTTATTTCTAGATTCATGTCTTCTAGGGTTCATAAATTGATCCAACTATATTTCCCTATCATTAATCATCATTATTTGTGGATTATTGGCAATATATGTGAGATACGAGCATCAAAATTGGCCTGGGTCAGTTCTGGGCTTCCCATACTTTCCTTCTCCATTTATTAGTTTTATAAAAACTAGTTTTCACCCTATCCTCATCAAATACACCTGGGATGTTAATAATTGGAAGACTTTTGATAGAATCACATTGAATACTGACCAAGAATGCAGTTTTATCACATGATCAAATATAGGTACATTTAATATTACTAACTTTCTCAACATTCATTCTGCACCTTCTCTTTAGGATCCATGGGGAGATTTTCTATAGTGAAATAATCATCCTTTTAAGTTCTTCATAATTTTGTGGTCTATCTGAAACAATTATTTTCAAACTGAGGAGAACATACATTAGCAAGATATTAGTCTAGAACTAATATATAACTATTTTAGGGAGTCAAGATGTGAGTCCATGACTCCTTGTTTTTTGAAAGTGATTGGTAGAAGGTGTTTTTGGGGAAACATTGAATGATCTGTGGGAACCCTCTTGGTGTGAATTCACCTAAGTAATTTCATCTCAGTTGGTTCCAGTCAGTGTAGAGACTAGGTTTTTAATGGAAATACAAGGCACCCATCTTTACTTAAGGGTGTCGGGTACTTTGGGCATCCAAAAAGTCAGTGTGACCCCATTCCTTACTTATTTACACATCATTATTCCTATTTAAAATTTGATCATTAACACTATAATTTAGTAGGATCAACAAGGATTTGAACAATAGTTTTTCCTTATTTTCTCTTAGGCCCTCGGTTCCATAACAATTAGTAATCATTCTGCCTAGGGGGCATTAGGTCAAGTGTAATCCACCCTGCTATGGGTCCAAGATTAATACTGAAGGCTCATAAATCATGGGATAAATGTGTATAGGAGGTGTTTTTTAATATCCAATTGGGTCATTGGTGATGTATTTCTTTGCTTGGTTTTGTATTGGGGATTCCATTCAAGCGAAATCCCCATCCATTATTACTAGTTTTCTACTATGCCATCAGATGAATATTCTTATATAGGAGGTTGAGGATGATTTTTTTATCATTTTATAAGATCTATCTAGAAAATGTCTTACTTCATGGTTGATTGAATATTCTATCAGATTGTGCAAGAGGCTTTTGGATAGTCACAATTCTACCATTCATACCTAGACCAAGAGAAATATGGTGGCTGATTTCCTTTCTTCTAAAGTGCCTCAAAAAGAATGTCTATTTGTTTTTTAATACTGGGTCATTTCCATCATATGGATCTAACTTTTTCTAATCTAATGCACTTTGACATAAATTTTTCAGACCCCCCAAATTGATCCTTTATAGTCTCTTCATCCGCTTTCATTTAATAAACAAAAGGGCATTGTGTGTGATAAACATTGTTTCATTGGGGATGTTTTGAAATCATATAAAACAGTTCAAATCATTTATAATGATTTGTAATGAAAATGTAAATTAACCCAAGAATTTCCCCCAGCAGTGTCAAATCGGGACCTTAGTAAGGCCCTTTTCAATGTACTAGTTAATGGTCGAATCATGCATGATGCACGTTTTCTCAGATTTATTACTTCTAGGTACATTTGTTCTTGATCCATGTCCCCATGTAGTATCCATATAAGTATTAGTTTTTGGAAAACCATAAAATATTTAACATACCAAAACATTAGGATATTATTATATATTTATCCTCAAGGTATATCATATGGTTATGTTCTTTAATCTATTTTTTCCTAAATATACTTCCCATCATTTCTAATAAAATATTTCTAAAACAAAATAAAAAGCCCCAGACCCTAATAGCCTATAGTCAGTTGATACATTATTACATTATCATTAGATACAATAAGTCACATCCAAATTAAAAAATTGTTTAATTGTATTGTTAAATAGGATACATAATTTATTTTCATATTACAATTGAAAAAATAAAATTCAAAGATTCCTTTCTTCAGGTATGTAATTATTTCATCTTATAATGTCCCCGCATATCAATTATAAATCACTTCCTAGTATCCTTGAAAAAATAAAACATAAAAAATATGTGAGAAAAAATTCTTAGTAAGGGTATGCATATAAGAATATATCAAAAATAAATACGAATAGTCAATATGGAAAGCTAAATAACTAAAACATATTCTATTTAAACAATATCTTAAGCATAATATAGCTAATAAAAGTGATGATCAAAAATTAAATTTGAATAATAACCTGATCTTGATCCATAGTCATGTATATTATAATTTAATATAATAATTACATGGACTTCAATGAATAATGTCATAATGAGGGAATGAATAAATCTATACAGTATAACAACTTCTTCAAGTATTAATTCTATGATATAGTACATAAATGGGTAAGTGCTTGGAAAAAAACCCAATTATGTTTGTCTCATGATAACCACCAATGTGTGGAGGGGATATTGTGGGCCCCAGCCAACACTTACTATATCCATTGAATTCCATATATGAAATGAATGAAACCTAATCCATATAAATATTTATATTAGAGAAAATATCATATGTAATGAAAATAGTTTCTTCTATTTATAAAATTAATCATAAACCATTCATAGTGATACAGTTAATGGTATTACAATAGTACATCCCATTAAACTGATCGTAAATCATCTAGAAAATAATAAGGATGGTATTATTACAACATATTACTAATGGTTTATAATGTAAAATGATGGTTTTTTGTCATAAATGAATATAAATACAATAAATATTCAATTATATTTTTTTGGAGAAATTATACTTTTCATTTTGAAAATCACATTTTAAATATAAAATACTATAACTTTTTTGTAAAATATATTATTTAAAATGATAATGTAAAATTTTATGAAAATATTTAGAAACTGTGTTTTTATAATGGTAGGATATTCTATACACTTTGTATATATAAGAAAATACTTCCACGTTTTTTATTAAAGAAAAACATGGATTGTTTAGAAAATTATATGAAGATTACTTTCAAAAAATATTGTAAAAATAAAAAACGGTTAAAAATTTATTCAATAAATCATTTTGATCATTTGAAAAATATTTTAGAAACCACTTTTAGAAAACATTTTTTGGGGGCGGTGATGCGGGCAGAGACGCATGGATGATGCAGGAAGAAAATGTTGCATGCTTGATGTAGACATATTTTTCTTCGGCCTAATAGCTATGTAATGAGTTTCCATATACACATATTTATATAGTACTCTTATTTAATAATAAAAATATTAATCAACCCTAACATTATTAAAAAAATAAACAACCCTAATAAACGATGAGATTATACCATAAAACCATTACAACTTAAGTAAAATTAAATGATAAGACCCATGAAAGAATAACATTAAATAAAACAAAATTTATCATGATAATAAACAAAATCATTATATTTATGTGATTTATATACACCATATAGAAAAATATAGGTTCATAACTTGACATATGTCTCAAAGAAGGCAAATTGAGGAAACAATCCCATACCCTTGGGGCAAATTTTATTTTATGTATGTGAAACACATTTATAATAAATATAGGTTTCTTATAAATCTAATAAAAAATAATATTAATATATCTGACATAATATATGATTTAATTATGTTCTTTTATTTCTTTTTTAATAATATTCCTTTTGTTAATATCACTAATTCGAGTAATCTCAACATTGTTTTTACTGTATGTTTTAATCTGATATTTTGGATCCTTTAATATGTATCATTCTTCCATATTATACATAATTTAAACAATGATTTTAATATCATATATATTAGTTATATTTTTATTCATATTAATCTCTAAAATCTAGATTTTGTAAATGGATAACACTATTCATGGAGACAGTAGGCTATATATACTCATGAATGATGTTCTAATTTATTCAATGGATAGAAGAAATAAAAAATAAATATTAATTAAAAATTATAGAATAATTATAATTTTATATATAAAATTTATATTAAAAAAATTATTCGTTGTTATTTTCCAAGTAAAAATAAAATGAAAATAATTTTACATTGCTACATGGATGCCGTTGTCCACACGTACAAATGAGCTACATTATTATTTTCCAATGGATTGGAAGGTGAGAAGTTAGATTTGATATATTATTTTCATAAATATAGTTTGGTAAAAAATAACACATATATTCAGTAAATTTATCCTTACTACCTTCCATTTAAAGTATAAGTGAAAGATGGATCATATCACTTTGTGAGACGATAGTCCACTATATACACAAGAGACAATGTTGTTTCCCTTACAGAATGGATAGAAATGAGGTATATGTTATATAATAATTAACTATATATAACAATGTCTTAGTTATAATTTAGAATTTTCAAATCTATCATTATATGCATCATTGAAAGGTGGTTATGGAGAATAAATTATATAGATTCACAAGGTAGTAATCCTCCCTACACCCGATCGAATGTTTCATTTCCTAGTTGATGGAAGAGGCTATTAAAAGAGGTAATTAACATATCTTAATAATATCTCACTTTATGGTAGATAAAATTTTTATTTTATTATCATAGATGATTTATATTATAAGGATTTAGAAGTATAATTAAAATTAAAATGCATAGTTAAGAATATAGCCCTAAAATTACCAATTTTTTAAATAAAAATATTATTTTAAATTAATATAAATATATCAGCCAAAGATAATTTAGATATATAGATTATAAAAAAAATTATTCTTTCAAATTAATTATCTAAAATTGGTAAAAAAATAATTTTAAATTGTATGCACAAAACGCAACTAAACTGCCTTTTAGAAAAATATCGTTTCTCCCAAAACATATCATTTTCATTCCAATTGTTTTTATTTTTATATAAAAAATTAATTACAATTAAATTTACATGTGTAAGCCATATAATTTTGAAAATTTATTTATCCCTGATCATGCCCATCTACTTAATGTCTAGTTTACAATAGTCATGTTTAAATAATATTGTAATAGATTATTGGGTTTTCTTTAAACTAGACATTGTGTACATCAAAGGATATAAAATAGATTGAATTTATTTCAAAATAAATATACTTTAAAGTGCCAGGGGGTTAAATTATAATTTATTCTTGGTTTTTTGTGTGTGTCATATATGCATAATACTATGATTATACACTTTTAAAATATTGGTGTGTAATAAAGGGGTTGTCACAATTTCAATATCATTTGACAATATTGAGTACTCTATCAATATCACCCTCTATTATGATAATGTGTAAGAAGATACCCTTTCTCAATTCATTTTGTTAGTATTGATTAGCTGTGATGATTTACATTTGGTGAGGTATATTTGTAGATTCCTCCAATAACCCCCTTTATCCTCTTTCTTGGATAGTGTGAGGAGTAATATTCCCTTATCACTCAATTAGGATAGTGTAATATTTATGATTTTTTTATATTTCTTCATAGATAGTAGTTATATAGGATTTATGTAATGGAATCTTGGGTAACCTTATTTTTTGTTGTTCTATGTTATCCCTCCTTAAATTACCATGGAACTAATCAAATACAAATCATTTTCTTGGTGTTTGGTCATTGTTTATTGGTGAAATTCCTTATTTTGTGAAAAATTAATGATTTTTTAAATATTGAGTACAATTCATATTATATGTATAAAGTAATGATAGACATGAATCTGATTAAGATTATTATTATTAATATATTAACCATATATTGTAAATTTTTAATAGAATTATAAAATCTCTTTAGTTTATTTGAGAAATAAAAAATTTATATTTAAGCAATAATAAAAAAATTATGTAAAGTAACCTATTTTTAACATTGGTTAAAAAATATCAAATGATAGTAGCTTAACATTACCATGTGTGTAGTTAGATATTTTATAATCTATGTGAAAATTAATTATTAAAATATCTAAGATTCTAATATCGGTCCTCGTTTTCACCCCTTCTTCTATCATAAACCATTACCCAATCCCCATATCTATGTTTATATATATTGAATATTAACTTAAAAAACGCCAATTTTTAACTATTATATTAAATTTTTGAGGACTTTGTGTTATGATTTTAATATATTTTTGAAGATATAATGATTTAATTTAGTCCAATTTTTCAATATTTCATGTTGATCCAACTTCTACTGAAATAACACCGATTTAAATTACCATTAAAAGTTCTAAAAATGGGTTGTTTTTTTACATTAATTGTTTTTACATTTCCATAAATGATAAAAAAACATTATTTCTTAACAGTGCTAAAATAGTGTAGATAAAAAGTGAAATTTATAAATTCTATGTTATTATTGAATGAGGCTAGAATATATTAATACTTTTCATAGAACTAATAAATGGTATCCATGATCAACACCAATGTATTATGTTTAAAAGGATGCTTGAAATATTTAAAAAAAAACATGTATTGAAAACCATTTATCTAGGGGATGGATTGAGTCCACTACAAACCTATGTCGTGGAGAGTTAAACATAAACCCCTATATAAACAAATATATATAGAAGTAAGACATTAGAACCATTACCTAGAACATTTTGAAGGACTCTTCCCACAACCCATTCTATGTTTTGTAATTATATAATGGCATATTTAAAAATTTATATGTTTGTCTGTACTCATGATTACATAAAAACAACATACATACATGCATACATGCATACATGCATTCATTCATTCAAACATGATTCCATATATACATACATACATACATAAATACATACATACAAACAAACATACATTCATACATGAATACATAAATTCATTCATACATACATACATACATACAAACATACATTCGTATATACATACATACACACTATCACAAACCAAATATGGTCTATATAAAAACCATCACAAAACCTAGCCTATGACAAAAGTTTGAAGGGTGTTATTGATCCCGACGAGAAGGAAATTGTTCCCAGGTATCATAAAATGTAAATTTTGAACGATTACATGATTTTATCAACATACAATGAAAAACAAGTCTAATAAAACGAATTTGGATTTTTCAAACAAAACCATTTTTTAAACAAGTTATGAAATGAATTACATGGTTTTAAACAATTCTCCGAGACTGTAACAAATTAATAAAACAAAAATGGACAGCCCATGAACCTCCACATGGAGATAGGAGCCACCCTCAAGCCATATCCACATCACTGCATCACGATGGACCCATAAAACCAAACCGCTTGCAAAAATGTTGTACCCAAACCTACAGAAAAAATAACCATGTCTGCATACACACAAAGGTGTATATAGGGTGTAATCCAAAGACCATTTGGTTACCACAACTATAATATTACATGTGAAAAACATTCACAGACAAGAATCATGCATGTATTAAAGACATAAAATGCTAGAAACAATTTCTAAAAGATACAACTTAAATTAAAGTAGTTTTCAAATGGATATTTTAAAGAATCGACACTTTTTAAAATATTTTCAGTGCTATTAAATTTTCCATCCATCCATTCAATATTCCAAAGATGATCAAAAATAAACAAATGACCTCTTAATATGGTAATGTAACCTCTAGGAACAAGCTCGATGTGGGTCCGAGGTACCTCGTATCTCAGTGAGAGTAACCATCAAAATATTCGTACTCATGCCCACCAGCCACTAGTAGAGAGCATACCCATAACATAGTGGTCCCCCATTATCATCATCATCATCATCATAATTTTGATAGTGTATTAAGAATCAAACATGCTACGGGAAAGTGAGGCCAAACCCCACGGGACCACTAGCATTCTAGTACACGTCCACCTACCTTGATACCTAGGTTTCCCTCTTGTGCTCAAACAAGTACAACAAGTCAGGAAATATACTATATACATTAAAATACCACTTCCACATCATAAATTCACCAAAAATCCTAAATTTATATCACTCAAGTCGTATTAACCACTTTTTCATTCAAACACATTTTGAAATCATACTCACACAAAAATATTTCACAACAATTTTCACATTTCTTTAACACTTAAAAAATCCATTAAAATTTTTATAAAAAAATTACAAGATAGTCCAACTCACAAAGCAGCCCATACACACATCACATGATACTTATTTCATCAACAAAATTCATTTATCACATCACAATCTCTCAAAAACATTCCACAAACATGTTTCACCCCTCTATTTCCATTTGATTAAACATTTCAGCAATTTATAAAACATTCTGAAAAATGTTTGACTTATTAAGTCATCAATTTACCATTAAATAATCTATATTAGGTGAACACACTCACCCAAAGAGTATATACAAACCATTTTCCTCCTTGGTTTAACCAAATAAAACATTTAAAATTTTCACGAAACAATCCCAAAGGGTATAACTACGTCTTGCACAAAAAATTCAATTCAAAACCCCATTTCAAGTCCAAAATCACCCCAGGACCCTACTAGAGAAGAATTGGAAACCCTTGCAACATTTATTAATCCATTATCTTTTACTAAAAAATCTACTCAAAATATACCATGCAAGATACACATGGAAAACACAAATTTTCATAAAACACCATCAAGGAGTGGAACAAGTTTTTACAAAAAAAAACAATTAAAAACAACTTTTAAACAACAAATAACACTAATAACATACCATATAAGAATTATAAACCCAAAAATTATCTTATAGACAACTTGAATATGTTATAACTTCAACCCAAATATCACCACATGTTTTACAAATGGAAAACACCGAATTTGAAACAATGTGAAACTATAAAATTAACCACATAGAAAACTCAATATAAAATGTTTTTAGCACAGGGAAAAACATTTCATTGAAAATTAAAATAATTAAAATAGGCATTATATCTCATAAAAAAAATTATTACACCACAAATCACCTACTTTTTGAATCAAAACCCCAAATCATGGTGCCAAACATCAACCACACCACCGCCACACCTCAAGGAAGGGAAATCCCACCTATAACCCAAATAGTTGACAAAAAAGACACCAAATCAAACCCTATATTTGAACCCTAACTTTTGTATTTTTTTAGAACATCATGAACGATAGAAGAAATCCTAAGGAGAAAGAAGAAAATGAAGAGAGAAACACTTACTAGATTAAATCTGGAAAATTCATTCCAAAACCACCAATAGTGGAATCTTGAAGTAACCAAAACTGGTAGGGAGGATCGATGTAGTCATATTAGGTCATGGGGGGACTGAATATGGGGTAAAAGAGTGAATATTGAAGGATTTATGAAAGAAAATTTTTACCTATTCAAATCTGGCTGATTTGAGAATGATTAAGAAAGATCGCCTTAATACCCAGTGGATATGAGCTCTAAACAGGGGGAGGAGAGCATGAGAGCGTGCCTTGTGTAAGTGGTGTTAGGTGAGAGTATAAATCACCAAAAAACCATAAAAATTGAATGAGTTTTTAAAGAATTTAAAAGATATTTTAATGTAGAAAATGGGATTTTGGGCCAGCCTAATGCCTTAATTATAATCCCAAATCAATCATTATTATGGATTATTATGGGGTCCAATTTGCTATGGTGGTTTTAGTATACTATGGAATTCCAATTGGGTAGTGGAATGGGTATAAAAGTTGAAAAATAAAGGACTCATAAAAGAAAAAATATTTATTTTTAAATATACAAATGGGTTCAGAGTTTGGCCCAAATTTTGAAAACCCACCATTTCTACCGAAATGAATTGGAAACCCCTAAAAAATAAAGAATAGAAATTAAATGAAAAATGCCTTTAAAATAAGTCGTGGATATGAGAATTATTCCCACTATAAAACTTCTCACCCTTGGAAATCCACAGCAACGCCAAACAAAAAAACCAAAACCAACTAAAAGGCCCAATTGACTCCTTTTCCATGTTTCACCAACACCCGAAAGGCCAAAACACTTCAAATTGATCAATCAAGGAAATAATACTGTCACCAACCAAAACATACACTGCATCCTGAAATGATCAAGTATATTCTGATTTTATCCCAAAATAATTCTCCCCAAACACTATATGAAAAAAGATTCCAACAATTTACTCAAATGAACAACAAAAACTATCATTGTTAAATTTACCATTCTTTAAACAAACCTTTGGGAATTCTCCACTCCCAATGTTTACCCAAGGAATATGTATGTTGTAAGATAAATCTGAACAAGACTACCTATTGCCAAGCCAAGACCATAGACCAATCTGAGTTATTAGTACAGGGAGACACAAATAGGGTCCCCACCGAAGAGACATCTCAAATTTCCTTAAGACATGATCAGGACAATAATAGGGGGAGGCCCGACCAGAATCCCCAGTATAATGGGTAGAACTCCAGTTGAAATTTCCAAAGGAACATTAATGAGAATCCTAGTGGGTATCCCCACCATAAAAGCCAACCATATTAACCATGTAGCAAGGGTCAGCCCAGAAAGAATCCAAATTTAAAGAGTTGGGATAGTCGCACAGTTAAGATGCACAGTTTGAGAAAATATGCACTAACCATGATGTTCATTCTATTTGAAAGGTTTTCTATGAAATGGTTGCTAATAACCATGTGAAAACCATGCACTAAACCCATATTTCCAAATTCCTAACCATACTGAAAAAACACATTGGAAACCATAGGGGAAAAGAGAGACATTTGGTAATAACATGGGCACAAGGCCACCCCCTCTTTCCACCAATTGGGAACAAGAGTGGAAAGATGATGGCACCAGGGGTTTAAAATATTCCAATATTTCTTACTAAAGATAAGACATTCTAAAAGATTTTGAATGGCCATAGGACTTCCCCTAACTATTCACCAGCTTCACTATGGGGCCTACGGCTGGGGCCCTAAATATTGAAGGATCTTTTGGCTCGAAGTGTGTTTTTGGAAACCCCTCTATATAACATCTTCTTTCTGTGCCACAAACAACTACACCAAAACCCCAGACAAGTTTAGAAAGACATAACACACCCCAAACTCATCTTTCCTTAACCCTACATTTCACTGAAACAAAGGGGATTGAAGATGCACACACATCCCCCTTGGTTCTTTGATTGAGATACAGAAAGATGAAAGGTTAAATAGAAACACCTTCCTCTTAACAAAGGATATTTAGATTTCTCGAAAAGAGTCACACTTATGAAAAATCAAAAACCCATAAAATATCGTAAATCATCAACTTCAAATTCAAACAACAATACGACATCACAATGTGTCACCAACCATGACTAATTTAATTTATAGAAACAATACATTGATGGGGGACCTTATACAATGTCCCCAAACATCATACTATTCCATAAAATTGGCACAACAGCCTCTCATTACCAAATTTCCTTCACTGGTGATTTAACGCAAACCCCTGCTTCAAAGAGACTATGAGGGTACCATACGCCCTCTTAGATACCATCCAGATACTCATCCCCATGAACAACCCCAAACTACTTACACCTTCAACGAATCAGGTATCTTATGAAATCATGTTCTCTTTCAACCATCCATAATCACTCTCCTGCTACAAGAGGATCCTCAAAACCAAAAAAGGAAAGTGTGTTGACTCATTCTATAACTCTCGAGGAAATATTCCTTATATTTATCAACTTGAAGAATTTTTCAACAGTAAAACAATCCGGGTTTCACATCAGTAGTACAGTAACCCTTAATGGTGGAGTACTTTATCCTATGGGAAAACCCAAGGACCCAACCAACATGGTCCATTGGTCAAGAAGAACTAATAACTTGATCAAAACACAAGAATGTAACCACCATAAAGGTTTCTTGAAACATTTCTCATATGATACCACTAATTTTCCCTTTTACCCAGCTTACCAACCAAAAACAAACCCAAAAACATGGTTCAAACCAGAGGGGTTCTTGGACTCAAAACACTCCACAACATCAAAATTTTCAGAAAACACATAATACGTACAATTCAAAACCATTCATGAAGACATTAAGTTTTCCATTAAAAATATTTCATTGAAAACAAATGGCTAGAAAGTTATCATATCCGCCAGTGGTACCCATGGGCCTCACAAAAGCATGTTTCTAAGCCAAATCGGGAATGCTCCTCATATCCCTCCAGGAAGTCATCTAGTTGTTCCATTAAATATTCATCCTCCCATATAACCCCATGTATGTGGTCTCCCACTAAAATACCAATGTTTAAAATAAAAATTCATTCCACTTTTCAAAACCTAAACAATCATCCAATACTTCATTTTTTTATGGACCAGTTACCATGAAATCAAAATCCCAATCTTCAAAAAGAATAATCACTTTCAATTCATTTAAATAAACATTAAAAAAAATCATCCCATTAAAAAACCATTTAATAGATTAGAAAAATCTATTGGGAACACTTTTTCCAAACCAACTTTAACATAATTTCTTGCTTTCAAAAAAGGTGTAAAGAAACCAATTTCTATTTCGAAACAATTCTATAAATTTAGTTCCACAATTTTACAAAGTCAAACATTCCCTCTTTATTAAAAAATCATTTCACAAAAACGTTAGGCTTCTTAAAAATAGGTAATTTTATTTTATTAAAACCAAACATCCAAGATTTCAAAAATAAAGAACACAATAAAATGTGAGAAGAAACTAGTTACAGTGGGTGACTTGGACATATGGTTGGCAGGCATACTCTAATAACAAGACCATCATGGAGAGTGCTCTAGGAAAATATCCCCAGCTCTACATGGCTTTCCATGCCCGGCGAGCTCATTGAGAACACTAACCATACTCTATTTTTATTTCCACTAATCTACATCAAACCAAAAAAAAAAGACTCAGACAAATCATGACATCCCCTATCGACTTGAATCTAGTTATGCAGTGTGCAGGCTAGGCACACTACCCATAACTAGAATGCCAGGTCCCAATAGCCCAAACTCTAGACTATCCTAACTATTCCCTATATATCATCACCCAAAAGGGTGAACCTCCTTTGATACCATTTTTTTCACTAACCGAATCTGGTCGCCATAAAAATCGGTAGCAAAACCAGCCTATGACAAGGCCTGAAGGGTGTTGTGATCCCCACTGGATAGAACAAGTGCCCAGGTGTAACACCCCGAGATTTTATGAAAAATATTATTTTAAATTTAATTGATGTCTTGTGTTGTAAGCTACACCAAAAGTAGCTTTCACTACACACATCCCTGACTTGGATTGCATTACACGCAATCTCAACCTTCCACGATAGCGTGTGTTGTACGCAATACTGTGTTTCACTAAAAAACGATATGTTATTAAAATATTTTTAAAACTAGCCGTTATGAATAGTAATACCTACTTTTTAATTTTTTTTAAATTTTATCGTTCAAAATGGACTTAATTTTTGGATTCGGATTATCGAAATTAGCCTAGGTTGACATTTTTGTATTTTTCTGAAAACATTCAATTTTTGATGAATAGTGAAAACACAGGTTTACTATTTAAAAACCGACTTTTTATTTAAGTAATTATTTATTTTATTTAAATTTATTTTAGGTCAAAATTGATAAATAACTCTTATAAAGGTTCAATGTAATTCATTGGAGTCATTTTATAATAATTTTAGATATATAAAAATTTTATTGAACTTTTTTCACCGTCTTTTACCTACCTCCGAGGAGAATTTGAAAATTCACATAAAAGATAATTTTACCTCTTCTGTGAGTGGAATTTAGAAAATACAAGAGACACAGTTAATATCATGGACTAAAATGTGGTTCAATGAGATGAAAATATTTTTTTTGTGAATAGTAACTTTTTACTTTTATTTACCACGGTTAAAAGTAAATGGGGCAATTAAGGGTAAAAATGATATTATTATTACCCTAACACATGTCCTAATTCTATCGGATATGTGTAATTCAACAGAAAAAAAAACATATAAATAAAATATTACCATTTAGGTCCTCTTGGATTAGATCAGGACATTTATTATTAATTTATTTAAAGAAGGGTTAAAATAATTAAAATCAAAGTTTAATAACTAATTCATTTTTTATATAGGGTTATTCATAAGATAAATTCAACTATAAATATTAATTAGAAAGATAAAAATATTTCCTACCTAATGGTATTTTATTTATTATTTTTAAACATTATATAATTTAAGGTATTTATGACATAATTGTGATGCAGTAATTACCTAAATAATGAAATATTGAAATAATTGATATTATAAATACCCAAATAAATATAATTTTAGACTTTTTCTGAATTTCAATAATTTTAAAGGTTAATATGACATTATAGTATTGATTTAATTAACTGTTTTTGAACTAATCATGCTATTATGATTTTCAAAAAAATTAATTACCAAATAGTTTCAAAATTGACGTAAAATAGTTTTTAAAACAAATATTATATTATTAATTGTAATTTTGTCCCTAAAAATATAAGGTTCGGCCAAATAACTTAGATAATGATATATATATTAATAATGAATCACTTGGGGTTCGTTTGGCTTGTTATAGTATCTTTACTAACCATATAGTATAAGAAAAACAAGAAGATGTAGTAAAAGTTAAATTATTTAACTTAGAGTTAAATCTAAATTATAAGGTTAAAATTGAAACCTAAACTTGTCTAAAATCTATTGGATGAGAGGATTTAGACCCATACAAACTTTATATTCTAAATAAATCAATTTGGAGCTATTATAAACCGAATATGACTTTATTATAAAAGAATATTTTAACTTTTTCCAAAGGTGCCCCTCTACTCCCTTAAAAAATGGGCACCCCTTCCCTCTTTGCTTCACACCCTTTTTAGCCTTGAAGCTCGGCAAAACCCTGGCCATTTCTCTAATCCACTTCCCTATAAACATTTTGGAGGTTCTAATCTTCTCAAAAGACCAACTCTACTTCTATAAGAGGATGCTTAAAGGAGTTGCGTCGAAGAAGAGGTAATCTCTTCTTCGGATTCTTTCAAGTTTATTTATTATTCTACTAATTATTCTTTAGTTGTGTCATTATCAAGTAATAAAATCATTATTAATTATATACTGATATGTTATTATAAATGTGAAACTACCCTAATACACCTTCTATCCATCCTACGGAAAACGAAGTCACCGTGCTTGCGTTTGTACGGAATACCGTCTCCACACTGTGGTGTAATCTATTTTTCCATCACCACCTTACTTGGATGGGTATAATGGTGTAAATAAATAATGATATATTATTATTGTAATTTGATATTGATTCTGAAATATTATACATACACTTCAATACAATTCCACGATCTTGGGAATGGTATCATCACTCGTGCGTATGTACGGACTACCATCTCCACGACGCGATGAGATTCATTCTCCATGTTAACCATTCATGAATGATTATAAAGTATGTATAATAAGTAATAATGAATTTTATGACATAATAATGACAATTTATTTATGTATATATCTATTTATTTCATCTACTTAATTCCATTCAATTCAATAAGGAAACGAAAACAACGTTCATGCGTACGTACGACCTACCGTCTCCATGAACGGTGTATTTCATTCCATTTATCGATATATCATATATATATATGTATATACTGAATATATATTATATATAAATGATTTTTTACATTCTGGATTTAAGTAAATCAGGATATAAGTAATAATATCAAGAACAACATGTCCAAACACGTACGATAAATAAAACGATTTTACCCAACATGCTGCTTTAACATGGAATTTACAAAAGAATGGGTAATATAAAGTCATAAGTGAACCATTTATGAGATCATAAAAATGAATATGATTCTATAATAAGTCAATGAAATTAGTTAAATCATTATATATGATGTTCAGATATGTACGAAGCATATCGGACCTAAGGTAAGGGATAATTTTGTAAATCTCATTTTTATCCGAGATTGCTTATACTTAAGTATTTACTGGGGTTATTGTTATCAACCATGTCACTTTTTTATAAAAGTGTTTTTATGTATGTTTAATTTCCTTTTTACCCATTTTTACTTTTACTACATGGAATGTAAGGAATATTTCTTTTGTTTATGTTATGAGGTACTTTTTGACTTTTCCGAAAAAAGTACGAGCTGAATGTTTTTTTTACTTATACATCACGAAAGGATTTTTACGGTTTTATAAAGCCTTATTTTCATGAATATTCCTACAAAATATTTCATGAATATTTTAAACAAAATCTTTTTATTTTAAAATTTCATGATGTTTTGTGAAAAGAAATTGATTTTGAAGAGGAAAGGATATTTTCCTCAAGAATTCATTTCAAGTGTTTTATCAAAACCATTTTCCATCTAAGATGACATTATTTCATATGTGTATGTTTAAATTATAATGTCTCTACGATTTACATGTTTTTATTCTTCTTATTATGAAATGATATCCATTTCTTTTATATGTATTATGTGATGATGGGATGATGTTTATGAAACCCATTTAATTCGTTGGGTTATTATGAATGATGTATGTTTATTTTGTGGCACAAGTAAGAATGATTTAATTATTAGATGGGTGGGACCTATATCCCCCTCCAATTCATTGGGTAAAGATTTATATCTCATGATATAGACATGACTGGAATAGTAAGTTAATCCAGTTTAGTGATACAGGACTGGAATGAGGAGTGAACTCGATTCAAAAATGGAATTTGTCCACTAAGATGGTCTTGGCAGTAATGTCTTGGATACTATGGAAATCATAACAAGTGCTGAATGGTTTCCACAATGAAATTATTTATTCCCATTCTATTTTATCATGATTTATTTTCCTTTATGATATATTCTGTATGTACATCCAAGATTTATGTCTTTGCTCAATATTTTGATGTTTAGATTTTATGATTAAGCTCTTGCATTCAAATGTTTATGGATTGTTTTATGTACTCTATACATACCCTTACTGAGCATTTGAGCTCACCCTTTTTATGTTTTCTTTTCCCCAAGATATAAATAAAGGTTTTAGGTAAGAAAAAATGGGAATATCTTTATGGGTGAAGTTTAAGATCTTTCACCACGATTAGAAGATTAAATTCCGAGTTTCCAAAGACACTAAACTAATACGGTCCTTGAGTGTTGGTTTTCGTAATGTATTAAGTATTCTGAAAAAGTAATTTATTTTCCATGTACGTCAAGATTTGGGTATCTACAGTAGGTATCAGAGGAAAAGGAGGAAGGAATGAATCCAATCCTCGGGAACTCTCACATGTGAGAGTTGGACGAACCTTGGCTCTCCGCCCAAGGGCTTCATGAGGAAATGGTTGCCACTGGGGATGTTGGTGTGTTCCGCCCATGGGGTGTAGCCGCCCATGGAGTGCCTTGATAGGTATCAGTTATAGTCCACTAGAAGTAATTCCAGACCGTTATAGTTGGTATCAAAGGAAAGGTTTAGTCAACCTTTGGAAACTAGGATGCGAGAACTTTAGTGAGATCCCTAGAGATATTTCTAATGTATGTCTAGGTATGTCCCTAAGGTTAAGTATACATATATGTTAGAGTCCTAGAATTATGTTTCCGATCATGAATAACCTTGGATGAACCTAAGGTGTCATGGATTAAATATTTTTTGATAAGATATACATCCCATAAGTGACTTTTTATGATTATGTGGTTCCTCATTATTTTAACTATTTCTTACACTATGGTTTCTGGTCTTAGTAAATGGAGGGAATGAGAAAGAATTCAATTAACATTGGTTCCAATAGACAAATTTCTGACTAAGATCAACAAAATTATGTAACACATGGACAGAAAGATATCGTGATATTTCTGAATCAGTCATCTTGATATATGATTAACAATGTGAACTTTAGTTGTATTCCTAAGTCATCAAATAAGAGGAAGATGGAATTTTATGCATGTTCGCATGGTGAGGAGAATAGACAAAGGAATATTAAGATTTATAAAGATGGGATTAATAACATTGATGAATACCTAAAATGTAGGGGAAGATGTTATCTATGTAGAAAAAAGGGTCATAGAGTGACAGACTGTTATGGAGTCCAATGTCTTATCTCCGGAGAACATGGGAATTACCCAAATCAATGCCCTGACCTAAGGAGTTACTTCTAAATCAAGGACTTATTTCATGAAAATCATTAAAGAGGATGTATTGATGTGTTTTTGTATTGGTATTGATGAATAATTTTGTTGAGGTACTTTTATGATATATTGGAATATCTATGTATTGGTCCATTGTGGTTTTCCATAAGAATATGGCATCGGTAACCATGAAAAGTGATTGATTTTTTTTTTGGAATGTAGATGATATGCATAATAAAGAGAAAATGAAATGTTTGATAGTATTCATGAGCTCATGACTGATATAAGGACTAAGTGATATCATGGTTTGAGTATATAAAATTTTGGGGGTTTTGGTATGTGTAAAGAGTAAATTTTTAACCGCATTCATGTTTTCACTAAGGATGAATGTGTATTAATTTTTCAAGAGAATATATGATTAAGGAATTCACATGTTTGGAATGTGACCAACAAGATATATCGTATGATAAATTATGGTATTCACGTTCTTGTTATGTGACCTTTCTAGTAATCATTTTCTTTATACTATAAGATTGGACAAAAGTATTTTCGTTAAGCTTAATGGTTGGAATGGATTATGTTGGACATCAGATAGAATTGTTTAAGGCTAGAAATTTTTTCGATATTATTTATAAAATGTTATAATAATTTAGTTTTAGAAAAAAGACAACCTACAGGATGAGCAACAACCCATCGCGTCGGACAAGGCTCGGGGAATCGAACCCACAACCGAAGTGTGACATGCCTTTTTTGCGTACCACTGGTATAAAGCCGCAACCTTAAACATTACTTAATCTTGAGTTACTTCAAGAATACACATTGAGGATCTTTTCAGGTTTAGAGTTTTAGAGAATTAGATCATAAAACATGCATTACATTCCACATTTAAACAAAGTTGTTACATAAAACATAGTATTCATTTTTTCTAAAAACATATTTAAAATAAAACGTGGATTCTTTCCTGAAAATTCCTTGACACGATCATCATATCTTGTACCATTCCCTTGAACTATGAAAAAAATTTCAAAAACATGGGATGAGCATAAAAATCTCAGTAAGGGATATAAAAATATGGAAGGGAAACATGAGTACATGTATACATAAGAATCAATGAAATCATACTTTACCCATAAAACATAATCACTTTAACATACCTCATCAAATCATAAATAAATCATATAAATCATAAGACAGAAAGGTAACTTGATGCATTCATAACATTCTTACGTAAGGAGTAACCCTCTTAGTTACGTTTGGAATACCCATCACAGTATATTCCCTAAATCTCTTCGGAGAAACCTTAACGTTTAAGTCATTTTTATTACCCAATGCATTAGAGAGATATATCGGGGTCACCCACCCTAATTTTATCCCGGAACCGCCCTTCTTCATAACAATTCCCAAGAACCATAACATAATCGTATCACAAAAAACATGCATAAAGGAAACATCACATTTCCACATTTTGATCAGAAGATATCAATAAAACATATTGATATAATAAAAACATTATGAAAACCATTTTCAATACAAAAATAAAAGAAAAGTAAAACATGGTATTTATTTTTCATTTAAAAAAAGGTATGGCTTGTAGAGGAAGCCGAAACTCAAATAATGGTCACGGCGGCGGAGAAGTCGTTGTCGCCGCATACGTACGACAAAATCATTCCCTTTTGTCGTTTAGTAAAACAATTCGTTTAAAAACGATTCCTTTTGGATAAACATAAAATTAAAATGGGTTTATACACTGTATAAAAGAAGGTTGTGTATAAAACAAAATATGCCACAATGAAAGGATATTGAGACGAAGTCCCATACCTCGAGTCCGACTTGACTCGATCGTTCTTTAAACTCCCGAATAATAAACTTCAGTTAATTTATACTTGATTAAGAACCTTTTTCAAGTTCATTATTCCTTTTATATCACTTATTACCATGTTATGAACACTATGTAATAAATTAAGTTAAAAACTGTCGTTTTGTCGATATTTGGTACTTGAGTCAAAAGTGAACTTCTTATATTTACATGTTGTTCACGTAGTCAAGTATCCATTATATCAAGAATGATATTCATGATGTATATGCCATATATATCATATATATCCAGTATATACATTCATTTTTAATATTACATAATCATTTAGAGGTAAGAAATGAAATGCACCGTTCATGGAGACGGTAAGCCGTACGTATGCATGAACGCGACTTTCATTTCTATGTCATGTTAATGGAATTAAAACTAAATATAAGATATGTATATTTTAATTCCAGAATTATATTCATCATTTAGATGTAACATATATCATATATATCCATTATATATATGTACTAATAATAGTATATTACATTTGGGGATAAGAAATGAAATTCACCGTTCATGGAGACGGTAAGCCGTACGTACGCACGAACGCTACTTTCATTTCTATCTCATACTTTAATGGAATGAAATAATAATTATATAAAAGTATATTATAATTCTAGTATAATATCATATATAATATCATTAAATCTATCCTTTATACATACCACATATGGTATTAACGAATCAATTCACTTTGAGGTGGCGGTAGTCCGCACTTTCTAAAATGAAGATATCGTGTTTACCCATAATGGAAACCATAAAGATATGCCATAAATGAAAAATACAGAAGCTTAAGTAAAACATAAACATATGATCTATCATATATAAATATAGTGACATCTTAAAGGCCACCTGAAGGTGTTATATGAGTGTTGAACAATCATCATTTCGCGAGGTAGAAATTCGCCATCCACAGAAACAATATGTTCTTTAACTATTGGATGTAGGTGTGTGTAAGTGTAGCTCGAATAATTCTTATTAAAACAATCTAGTATATTGAAGATACTGGAGTTTTTAGAAAATAAATTAATAAAAAGAGTTTAGGGGGTTGTATAAGCAAAATAAAACAAAAGAACAAAATTGAAGACATTGCCTTAAAATCGGGAAACTCCCTTTGGTTTGAACCAAAAGGGTTTCTTGAAGAGCTTCCTGCATAAGGTAAGGATTCTTGGATGAGGAGAGGGATGTGGAGAGAAAAATTGATCAGAGCTCGGCCGAGCCAAAGGCTTCAGAGGTGTGGGTAAGGAGGTAGAGGTGGGGCCATTTTATATGAGGAGAGGAGGGGCACTCTTGGAAAGGTATAAAATGTTAATTTATTTTCAAATGCGTTTCGGATTTTAAAGGTCCCAAATTGATGTATTTCTAGGATAAGGTGATAAGGGTTCTACATATACTCATCCAATAGGTTTTTGACATGTTTATGTCATATATTTTACATTATCTTTTCATTTTATTTAATTCGTTAAATAACGAGGTAATCGCTGCATCATCATGATGTCATAAATAATATAAATTATTTAATGTCTAAAAATTATAAACAAAATACAATGATGTATGAGATTTTTTTATCTTTCCAATGAATATATATAGTAAAACATCTGACTTGTATAACCCCATGTAGAAATTGTTTTAGTAAAACAATACATGTTTGTGTCATTTTTACTGTTACTTTAAATAAAAGACATTAATGTCATTATCTTAGCCAAGTGGCTCCATGGGGTCCCACAAATACACCCATGGGTTGTATCGGACGGCCATGACACATAAAATAATGTCAGGATGTGTGTCAAGGTCATTTCATATTATTAAAATATTATTTTTACCTTAAACTACACTAATTACCTCTAATCGCGATTAAAAACATAAAAGTTACTATTCACCAAAAATATCATTTTAATCCCATTTAACCACATTTTACTTCCAAATGAAAACCATGGATGTTATATTTTTGAAATTCAAAACACATAAGTGGTAAAATTTCATTTAAACAAAAAATTTGTTTTTTAAGTACCACTTAGTGGTTTCACTATTAATCAAAAATTGGAGTTTTTTAGAAAAATACCAAAACTTCACCCAAAGATATATTTGATATTCCAAATTCAAAAATGATGTCTATTTTACAAAATTAAAAACATATAAGTACAATAATTAATTTAATAATTAATTCCCACTGTTAGAACAGATAGCGTGTTTTTAAGAAACAATACCTATCAAAAGATTGACACTCGTTTATGTCCAATCTCAAAGTGATATTAATTCCAATGGATACCATTGGATTAAATGGTAAAAATATATTCTAATTTCACTTTAAAACAAATTAAAAAGATAATCTAACTATATAAATAAATTAGATTAAAAAGATGTTTTGAATTAAAATACAACACTTTTCACTATTCATTAAAGAATGAACATTATCAGAAAAATACCATAAATTTATCCAAAGTAAATTTAAATGTCCCAATAATAAAGAATAAGTTTATTTTGACAAATATAGCCTATAAAATTGTCAAAATATCGATTTAAAAAATGTTATCCATCAAAAGGCTGTAAAACAATCTTTTAAAAATATTAGAGTATTTCATGCTTAAGGTTGGATTTAATCTCATTTTAAGCCTCTAAAACACTATATAATTCATAAATAGACATAGATAATAATTTCATATTATTCATTACTTACTTGGGATGTTACATCCTTCCCCCTTTAGAAAATTGCCTACCCGCAATTTAATTACTTATTGAATGAGTGGGGGTACTTATCCCTCATTTCATTTTCAGACTCCCATGTTGCCTCTTCAATCATGTGGTTTTTCCACAAAACCTTTACTTGATGAATCACCTTATTTCGCAACACTTTCTCTTTGTGGTCAAGAATCTGGACTAGTTGTTTCTCAAAATTTAGATTCTCTTCCAACTGAACTACCTCTGGGCTCAAAACATGAGATGGATCTGGCATGTACTTCTTTAAGATTGAAACATGAAAAACATTATGTACATGAGATAAACTAGGAGATAAAGCCACTCGGTAAACAACTGATCCAATTATATACAGAATTTCATTTGGTCCAATGAAACTTGGGCTCATCTTTCCTTTCTTACCAAATCACATCACACTTTTCCCTGGTGAGACTTTTAGAAAAACATGATCACCTACCTCAAATGATAGATCCTTCATCCGGTTATCTGCACAACTCTTCTACCTCCTCTGAGCTGTTCTCATGTGTTTCAGAATCAACTGAACTTTTTCTGCCATCTCTTCTACCAGTTTTGGTCCCAACAACTTCCTTTTACACACTGCATCCCAGAAAGCTGGAGTTCGACACCGCTTCCCGTATAACGCCTCAAATGGTTCCATCTGTATACTAGAATGAAAACTGTTATTATATGAAAATTCAACCAAAGAAAGATGTTGGTCCCAACTTCTCTGATAATCCATCGAACAAGCATGTAGCATATCCTCCAATGTCTGGATTGTTCGTTCTGACTTCCCATCTGATTGAGGATGAAAAGCTGTACTAAAATTTAATTCAGTACCCAACGACTTCTGAAGGCCTTTCCAAAAGTTAGAAGTAAACCTGGGGTCACGATCAGATACAATGGAGAGAGGAACTCCATGTAACCTAACTATCTCTTTATGATAAAAATAGGAAAGTTGATCTAGAGGGAAAGTATCTCAAATAGGAAGGAAATGAGCAGATTTAGTCAAGCGATCAACAATAACCCAGATTGCATTATTACCTCGAGATGTCTTCGACAATACCACAATGAAGTCCATGGATATATTCTCCCATTTCCACTCTGGAACTGGTAAAGGCTGAAGCATCCTTTTCGGTAACTACCACTCTTCTTTTACCTATTGACATGTCAAATACTTCACAGTAAAATCAGCAATATCTCTTTTCATTCTGTCCCACCAGTAATACTCCCACAGATCTTTGTACATCTTAGTAATTCTAGGATGAACTGAAAACAGAGAACTATGAGCTTCACATAACAACTCTCTCTTCAACTGTGAATCACAAGGCACACACAATCTCTTCCCAAATCTCAAAACACAATCATTATCAATGTTTAATTCAGACAACTTACCCTTCTAATACATCTCTACCTATTTCTACAACTCATTGTCTTACTTCTATGCATGATTAATTCTCTTCGATAGAGATGATCTCACTGATAATTGAAACAAAACAGAAGAACTTCCTACACCAACAACTTCTATGCCGAAGTTCATCAAATCTTTAACCAAAGGATCACGTTACAAATGCAACATGGTTAATAAAGCATTACTTTTTCGACTCAAAGCATCAGCCACTTTATTTTCTCTTCCCGGATGGTAATGAATTATACAATAATAATCCTTGATTAATTCTATCCATCTCCTCTATCTCATGTTCAATTATTTCTGAGTGAATATATACTTTAAACATTTGTGATCAGTATATATTTCACACTTTAGTATATAAAAATGATGCCTCCAAATTTTTAAAGCGAAAAAAACAGCAGCTAATTCCATATCATGTGTAGGGTAATTTACCTCATGAGTTTTCAACTATCATAAATCATAATAAATTACCTGATCATTCTATATTAGGATGAAACCATTTCCTTTCAATGAAGCATCACTGTATATAACAAACTCACCATTCATGGAAGGTAGTTCCAAAACTGGAGTATTCACCAATCTTCTTTTCAGTTCCTGAAAACAGACATCACAATCTTTTTTCCAGATAAACTTAACACCCTTCGGAGTTAGCTTAGTAATTGGACTAGATAACCCTGAAAAATTTCTAACAAACCTTCGGTAATAGCCTTCCAAACCAGGGAATCTATGAATCTCAGTTACATTTGTGGGTCTTGGCCATTGTTCAAAAACCTTTGTATTTGCAGAATTGACTGTTATCCTATATTTAGAAATAATGTGACTAGGGAAAGAAATTTTTTGTAACCAAAACTCACACTTTCTGAATTTCCCATAAAATTTGTTTTCTTTTATGGTTTTAAAAATAACCCTTAAATGACTTCATGCACCTCTTTACTTGTAAAAACACCAAAATATCATCAATAACACAACCACCATTTATCACCTGATTCAGCTGAGCCATCACTACAGTAAACTGCTCAATTCTGATTCTGACCATCTCAGTATGCTGATTTGGAAGGTCATTACCCTCTGTATGCCTTCCCAAAAAAGCTTCTCTGTTTCCTCTACGAAAAACCATTCTTAACACTGAAATACCTTAGGTTAAGCAACATGGTAATCTGTAAATGCTATATCAATTCAATCATACCAATAATTAATTTATAAATTTAACAATTTTTTAACTCCTAAAGTTGTCTAAACCGACCTCTGATACCAACTATAAGGCCCAGCCTTAAACATTAGTTAATCATTAGTTACGTAAAGAATACATGTTGAGGATCTTTTCAGGTTTAGTGTTTTATAGAATTAGATCATAAAACATGCATTATATTCCACATTTAAACAAAGTGGTTACATAAAAGATAGTATTCATTTTCCAATAAATGGAAACATATTTAAAATTAAAAATGGAATCTTTATTGACACTTCCTTGACATTATCATCATATCATGTACCTTTCCCTTGACCTGTGAAAAAAAATTTATAAACCTGGGATGAGCATAAAAAGCTCAGTAAGGGATATAAAAATATTAAAAGGAAACATGAGTACATGTATACATAAGAATAAATGAAATCATTCTTTACCAATAAAACATAAGAACTTTAACATACCTCATATTGTCAGGAATAAATCATATAAATCATAATACATAAAGGTAACTTGAGCATTCAAAACATTTTTTAAGTAGGGAGTAACCCTCTTGGTTACATTTGGAATACCCATCACAGTATATTCCCTAAATCATTTCGGAGAAACCTTAACGTTAAACTCCTTCACGTTACCCGATGCATTGGAGAGATATATCAAGTGCATTGGCCCTTAGTTTATCTTGGAACTACCCATCTTCATAACAATGCCCAAGAACCATAACTTAATCGTATCACATAAAACATGCATAAAAAACATAACATTTCCACATTTCAATCACAAGATATCAATACAACACATTGATATAATAAAAACATTATGATAACCATTTACAATAAAAAAATAATAGAAAAGTAAAACATGGTATTTATTTTTCATTTACAAAAAGGTATGGCTTGTAGAGGAAGTCAAAACTCAAATAATGGTCACGGCGGCGGAGACGTCATTGTCGCCTCATACGTATGACAAAAACATTTCCTTTTGTCATTTAGTAAAATGATTCATATAAAAAAGATTCATTTTGGATAAACCTAAAAGTAAAAGGGGTTTATACACTGTATAAAATAAGGTTGTGTAAAAACAAAAAATTCTTCAATGAAAGGAGATTGAGACGAAGTCACATACCTCGTGTCTGACTTGACTCGATCGTTATTTATCCTCCTGAATAATAAACTTGAGTTAATTTATAATTTCATAAGAACCTTTTTCAAATTCATTATTCCTTTCATATCACTTATTACCATGTTATAAACACTATGTAATTATTTAAGTTAAAAACGGTCGTTTTGTCGATATTTGGTACTTGAGTCAAAAGTGAACTTCTTATATTTACAAGTTGTTCACATAGTCAAATATCCATTATCTCAAGAAACATATTACTAATGTAGATTCCATATTTATCATATATATCCAGTATATACATGCATTTATAATATTACAAAATAATTTAGAGGTATGAAATGAAATGCACCGTTCATGGAGACGGTAAGCCGTACGTACGCATTAACGCTAGTTTCATTTCTATGTCATATTAATGGAATTAAAACTAAATAAGATATATGTAAATTTTAATTAAAGAATTATTTTCATCATGTAGATGTAACATACATCATATATATCCAATATATATATGTACTTATAATATTACATTACATTTGGGGATAAGAAATGAAATGCACCGTTCATAGAGACGGTTAGTCGAACGTACGCATGAACGCTACTTTCATTTCTATCTCATAATTTAATGGAAAGAAATAATAATTATATAAAGGTATAATATAATTCCAGTATAATTCCATAAATAATATCATTAAATATATCCTTTATATATACCACAAATGGTATTAACGAATCAAATCACTTTGAGGGGGCCGTAGTCCGCACTTCCTAAAATGATGATATCGCGTTTACCCATAACGGAAACCATAAAGGTATTCCATAAATGAAAAATACAGAAGATTATGTAAAACATAAACATATCATATATCATATCTAAATATATGACATCTTAACGGCCACCTTTGAAAGTGTTATGTGAGTGTTGAACAATCATCGTTTCGTGAGGCAGAAATTCGCCATCCGTAGAAACAGTCTGTTCTTTATCCATTAGATGTAGGTGTGTGTAAGTGTAGCTCGAATCCTACTTTTAAAATTATAATAGTATATTTAATATACTAAATTTGTTACAAAAGAAATGAATAAAAAGAGTTTATGGGGTTGGATAAGAAAAATAAAACAAAAGTACACAAGTGAAGACGTTACCTTAAAATCGGGTAACTCCCTTTGGTTTGAACCAAAAGGGTTTTTTGAAGAGCTTCCTAACTAAGGTAAGGCTTCTAGGATGAGGAGAGGGATGTGGAGAGACAAAATGATTAGAGATTGGCCGAGCGAAAGGCTTGAGAGGTGTGGGTAAGGAGGTAGAGGTGGGTCCTTTTATAAGAGGAGAGGAGGGGCACTCTTGGAATGGTATAAAATGTTACTTTATTTTCAAATGCGTTTCAGATTTTAAAGGTCCCACATTGATGTATTTCAAGGATAATGTGATAAGGGTTCGAAATATACTCATCCAATAGGTTTTTGACATGTTTAGGTCATAGAGTTTACATTATCTTTTCATTTTATTTAAATCGTTAAATAATGAGGTAATCGCTGCATCATCATGATGTCATAAATAATTTAATTTATTTAATGTCTACAAAATATAAAAAAAATCTATGATGTAGGAAATATTTTAAGATTTCAAATGAATATTTATAGTCAAAAATAGGACTTGTATAACACCATGTAAAATTTTTTTAAGTAAAACAATACATGGTTGTGTTATTTTTACTTTTACTTTAAATAAAAGGCATTAATGTCATTATCTTACCCAAGTGGCTTTATGGGGTCCCAAAAATCGACCCATGGGTTGTCTTGGTCAGCCATGACACATACAAGAAGGGTAGGACATGTTTCAAGTACATTTCATTTTATTAAAATATTTGTTTTACCTTAAACTACACTAATTACCTCTAATCGCGATTAAAAACTTAAAAGTTACTATTCACCAAACAAATAATTTTAATCCCATTGAAACAAATTTTACTTCCTATTGAAAACCATGTATGTAGGATTTTTGAAATTAAATACACAGAGGTGGTAAAATTTCATTTAAACAAAAAATCAGTTTTTTAAGTACCACTTAGTGGTTTCACTATTCATCAAAAATTGATGTTTTTCAGAAAAATACCAAAACTTCAATGTAAGCTATATTTGATATTCTAAATTTAAAAATGATGTATATTTTAAAAAATTCAAAACATATAGGTTACAATAATTTATTTAATAATTAATTCCCACTGGCAGAACAAATAGCGTGTTTTTAAGAAACAATACCTATCAAAATATTGACACTTGTTTATGTACAATCTCAAAGTGATATTAATCCAAATGACCACCATTGGAATAAATGGTAAAAATATATTCTAATTTACTTTAAAACCAATTAAAAATATAATCTAACAATATAAATAAATTATATTAAAAATAGGTTTTGAATTAAAATACAACACTTTTCACTATTCATTAAAAAATGAACATTATCAGAAAAATGCCATAAATTTATCCAAAGTATATTTTAATGTCTCAATCATAAAGAATAAGTTTATTTTAAAAAACATAGCTTATAAAATTGTCAAAATATAGATTTAAAAATGGTTCTCCATCAAAAGGCGGTAAAACAATCTTTTAAAAATATTAGTGTATTTCATGCTTAAGGTTGGATTTATTCTCATTTTAAGCCTCTAAAACACTATCTAATTCATAAATAGGCATAGATAATAATTTATTATTATTCATTACTTACTTGGGATGTTAAAACTGGCCTACAAAATGTCCCTGGTTAGTAGAAACAAGTTTTATTTTATTAAGCTGTATGATAGATGATGTATAAGTCAATTGTTGGAATCATATATGATTAATCTCACAATAGATGGACTTATGTATATTAAATAACTTATGATTACCTTTTTTTGATAAAAATAGATGGGATGACTTATCATTCTATCGCATAATCTGCGAATACTTTATGAATGAAAAATTCAGCTTCATTTCTTTAAATAGTGACGAAGTGGAAATTGTTCAGGGAATGACCTGTAATGACCCCTAAATTTCAAGGAATTTTTTTTTCATATTTTTCTTTGAATTTTACAAGAACGCAGTTTCTGACGACACGTGATTCCAAGGCCCGGTGTGCCCGGAATCATTTTCCGAAGTTTGGCTCGGGTACGTTCAGTGAATGAACGAGCAAGTTTTTCCAACATTTAAACCGGTTCTCGGAATCAAATTCCAAGGGCACTGATGGAATTGCAACGCCAGTAATTTCTTAGAAACGCCTCTTCCAGAGTTGTGTTTGCTCTGGTGTGGTTTTTAATTTTTGGGCTTTAAGTTATGAAATAAAATAATGTGGTACGACAAACTTTATTTTATTTAGCTTAAAGTTGCTTAAAGCCACTTAAAGCTGCTTAAGCTGATTTGAAGCAGATAGGGTGGAACCCAAAAATATGCTACCCTCTAGGTAGGATATTTGTGAGGTGGGGCCCGCACGAGCCCAACCGTTTCTTTTCTGCTAAGTAGCGCACCTGTGAAAATCCCTTTTTAATGAAAGTCAAATGACACGTTTTCTAAATTCTTAAAGCCCCTATTAATTGGGAGGTTAATTTCGTTGCAATTAATTCTATGAATTAATTTTTTCGTTACTTATCTTTTTTTTCGTTTGTTGGCATGTAATGAAATATGACCAAAACATGTCTTCTTGAGGATTTTTCGTGGAGAGGATTTGACAGAAACATTAAGTCCTCCATCCTCCTTCACGAAGAGTGTGAATAACGCGAAGAACGCGAAGAACACGAAGAACATCAGCCTTCGACGAAGGCGACGAAGAACGCTGAACCCTCGGAGATCGACGATGCGATGCTGTGTACCGCGACACTGATGATTCTTCTCCCGCGATGTTCTTCTGTGACGTTCCTTCTTCCGCGACAAATCGTCGATCATCCGTTGAGGTTAGAGATTGGGGTCTTTTTAATTCTTTTTGGATTATATCATCAACATGGATTTAATTTTTATAATTAAATCTGTATGTTCTTGATCCTCGGAGTTTGTCTACGCGACGCCGTGTACCGCGCGACAGCGATGCCCTTCCGCGACACGACGATCCATTTTCTTCCGCGATGAACTCGCGTCCGACAATGACGAAGGTAGGGGTCGTTTTGAAAATGATTTTACCTATGTTTGTTTTCCTCCAAGGAAAGAACGCAGATCAACCAATTAACAAGTCGGCCCGCGGATTATTATTGCGGGACGTGGTTTATCAATTGATGGGATTTATGGTCTTGTTTCAAACCGCTAACGCGGTGGGTGCGGACCAACGAACAAGTCCGAATCCACCGCCCTTTTTTTCTTGGTGTGCGGAATGGCGGACGACGACAAAATGGGCCGCAGAGACGATTTTTTGATTCCGCAGTGATGAACGGGACCCGGGATGAGCTACGGCGCAGACGGAAATGAAATCGTACCACCGGAGTAACTCCGGTGGCCCGCAGACTCCACCAGTGGCCGGAGGCGGCGGCAGTCGATAGACCCGCGACCGCGCGGGGCTGGCGAGACACGGGACGCGGCTCTACTGCGTCCGTTGACCAAGGGCGTCCCCACGTGGGGCCGCGATGTTCTCACGCAGGGGCATCACGCCCCCCGCACCGCTCGGCCGTAACCGGCCAAGCCGACCTCGGCGGCCAGGCCGGGTCGCGCCCAGGCCAGGCCGGGCCACCCCGGCCAGGCCGGGCCTTACCTACCGGGTCCGAATCGGACTTGGGTCGGGTTGACCCGGTTCGGGCCGACCCAGGGGGGTTGGGCCGGGCCGATCCGGGCCAAGACCCCCCGTCTTCAGACCTTTTCGGTTTATTGCTCATAACGTGAGATATGGGGCTCCGAATGACACGCCTTTAGCGGCGATGCTATCCTTGGATCGAGACGGTCATTTCAGTATATCACAGTCACGGTTTTTGAATACTTTGGGTTTGGCCGGGTTGGTTCGTACACGAAACCAACCGGGCCCTCGGAGCGGAAACGCTCATATCTTGAGCTTCGGAAGTCCGATTGACGTGCCGTCGACTTTGTTGAATTACTATAAGTGAGAAGAATATTTTGTCTTACTCCGCCTGAGGTTTGGACGTAAGTGGAGTACGGTTCGATTGGTTTTGCCTTAAAAACCATCCAGGCCCCTTGGACGAAAAAGCCAATAACTCTTAGACCAGGCGTCTGATTGACACACCGTCTGTGACGTTGAGTTCCTGTTGGCGTTATGGAACATTCGGATACATCAACTCTGGACTATGTGTTAGTTGATGTATCAGACTCTCGGCTCGTGGAGCGGACCCTCCCGAATGAGCTTGCTGTGTGCGGGAACCCTAGAGCTGGCTGCGACTGCTACTGTGATGATGACGACTGTACATAGATCCTCAGTGGATTCAATGGTGATGACTACAACACTCAGCGATCCTTTTTGGGTCAGTCCTACCGATCGTGTGTGGGTCCGATCCTATGTGGTTTAGCGCTCAGCGGTCCTGTGTGGGCCAGCGCCTATAGATCCTGTGTGGGTCCGATCCTGTGTGGGTCTTTGCGGGGGATAGTTACCTATCGATCCTATGTGGGTCCGATCCTATGTGGTTCAGCGCTCAGCGGTCCTATGTGTGCCAGTGCCTACAGATCCTGTGTGGGTCCGATCCTGTGTGGGTCTTTGAGCTCGGATGTTGGAGCCAAGCGAGAAATTATGACTTAGCTATATGTATGGGCATATACCTAAGCCGTATCGGATGTTACATCGTGATTTTATCTTTCCTTTGTAGATTATATTTTGTGGATTCTGGGAGACCTTCGGTGGTCTCGGGGTCCCTATTGAGTATCTTATACTCACCACTACACGGGCTATGCCCACACTATGTTGTGTAGGTTGAAAACGACGGACAACGCTGATCGTGGTGGAGGCTTGCAGAGCAGGATAGTACCTTGAGGTGGACCACTGGGCGGGACATACTCGGCGCAGTTGGCTGGACCCTAGGAGTAGTGGAGGCTATCTATACCCACCATTTAGGTGGGACTTCCAGTGGACGGCTCGACGTTGCGGCATTACTTTTCAGTTGTTGTTTTCCCTTTCGAGTTGTACTTTACATTCAGTTTGGGTTTGTATTCTGGCCCACTTACTTTCCACACTTACTGTTGTACCAGTTTTTAATTAGTGTTTACTTCTGCTTGCTTACTCTGTGGTGTTTGTTGTTTACTTTACAAAGGCAATACCTTCCCTTTAATGGTATTTGTGCCTTGGTGCTAGTCACCATCCCCTGGCCTATGGAAGGCGGGCTTGGGGTAGTCACGGCACGGGCCCCGAGGACGGGTCGTGACAAATTGGTATCAGAGGAGTTCAGTTCTACCACATACTCTGATATTTCTTCTATGTGAAGCAATAGTGTTAAGAATATTGGGTGTGGTTATCAGTCCATGGAGTCCAGTGTTTGTATGGCAGCAGACGTATCCGTACACCAGGACCCTGACTTCTAATTTCCGACTTAATGCACGAAAACATTGATTGAATTTGTGTTACAAGTTTTCATTGTTATTACTATATGTCAGCTCACCAGGTATAATGTTCTGACCATGGAGCACCTATTTCTTTTCAGGATGGCCCCACAACGACAGCCAGCTAGGGTTCTGAGAGTTGTACGTGACGATAGCATGCCGAGTGACGAGGCCTCGGTTCAGGGCCCTTTGACAGCAGAGGCACCGACAATACCTCTACCCGCCGAGCCACCGATGCTTCCAGCCCCAGCCGCTGACGGTCCATGTTGCCTTAGTGCACTGCGTGAGTTCCAGCACCAGCGACCGCCCAGGTTCCGCGGGGAGACGGACCCCCAGGCAGCCGAGGACTGGCTGGAGGCAGTTGTATGAGTTTTTAGGCTAGTGAGTACACCAGCAGACATAATGGTGATCCTCGCAGCAAGCCTACTGCACCCAGTAGTGGGCCGATATTGGAGCTTGATGCTCCAGGTGCACGATGAGGCATCTCTTCTCTGGACAGAATTTTAGGGCCTCTTCCGCTCAGAGTTCGTCCCGGCCACCCTCCATACAGTGCGCATCCCGGAGTTTCTTCAGCTGCGGTAGGGCAGCTTGACAGTCACCCAGTACTCGGTGAGATTTACAGATCTCTCATGTTACTCAACCGACATGGTACGAGACCCATTCATCTGGGCCCAGACCTTTGAGCAGGAATTGAGACACGAGATCAGGGCATCGCTGATCTCCCTCACCATTCCGACTCAGGCAGAGTACTGGAGTGAGCCCTTTTGATTGAGAGCTTCCTTACAGAGCCTTCATCAGTAGTGAGACCTACCGCGGGGCGGAACGTAGCATTGTCTTCTACGGAAGGCAGTCGACGGATGACTCAGGGGTCCAGGCAGGCCAGACCCTCACGTAGACGACCTCAGGACACTGGCTCAGCAGTGCGGGGAACACAATGTGGAGCCAGTCTTTCGAGAGGCAGGCAATGATACACATGTGGTGGACAAGGGCACATGGCTCATGACTGCCCGAACCACCGTGCCGAGGAGCAGCAGACGGTTGAGGGGCCACCTAGGCAGAGGTAGAGGGTTGACCGTGGTAGTACACAGGGAGGAGACGGACAAGGAAGAGGAGCCGGCCGAGCAGCATGTGGTGCGCGACGCTTTGAGGCTCTACCACCACCACCACTAGGAGGTCCACCCCGACCATAGGGAGCTGGCGTGCAGAGACAGGCACAGCTCCAGGCAGCGGAGGCCTATGACCACGACGCGCCCGAGATGATTTCAGGTACGATCTGTGTCTATTCCACCCTTGTTGTAGTTCTTATAGACACAGTATTGAGTCACTCTTTCATAGCTGCTGCCCTTGTTCAGTGCTCGGAGATTCCGACAGAGCTATTGGCTCGATCCTTACGGCTAGAGACTCCTATGGGAGTAGACTCGACGATTACGCACTGGTGCCGGCAGTGTGAGCTTACTCTAGGAGGCTAGAGCTTCGGCTGGGATCTTCTTTTAGCGGCGTCGAGGCCTTACGATGTCATCTTGTGCATGGATTGGTTATCTACAGTCCATACAAATATTGACTATATTATGTGCAAGGTGCGATGTGTACGCACCGACGGGAGGAGGATCACCTTCACTAGCGAGAAGGGAGCCTTCACAGCACATGATGAACTTCCGCAGAGGAGATGACATCCCATCACTCATCAGTTGTCTAGCCTCATCCTACGAGCAGTTGACGTGCGGAGTCCTAGTTTTCCTGCAGTGGTGGATCACTATGCAGACGAGTTTCCTGACGACATTCCAGGGCTACATCCTTGAAGAGAGGTAGACTTTTATATTGATCTGTACCCCGGGACAGCCCCGATATCCACTCCAGCATATCGGATGGCCCCCGCTGAGCTTCGAGAGCTACATGTACAGTTGGAGGACATGCATGGCAATGGATTCATCCGACCCAGTGTTTCACCTTGGGATTCCCAAATTTTGTTCGCCAAGAAGGTAGATGGGAGCTTGCGACTGTGTGTCGACTATTGTCGCTTGAACCAGGTGACAGTGAGGAACAAGTATCTGCTACCGAGGATTAATGACCTCATAGATCAGCTCATGGGAGCATGGTGGTTCTCGAAGATAGACCTCAGGTCAGGCTATCATCAGCACAGTGTTCGGGACGAGGACGTGCAAAAGACGACCTTCAGATTTCGGTATGGCCACTATGAGTTCATGGTTATGCCATTCGGCATAACCAATGCTCTAGCAGTGTTCATGGGCCTCATGAACAAGATCTTTCAGCCATACCTCGATCGATTTGTCGTAGTCTTCATCGACAACATTTGGATATACTCGATGACTGAGGAGGAGCACGCCTACCAATTATGTGTTGTACTAGACACACTCTGATAGCACCAGATTTATGTCAAGCTCTCTAAGTGTCAGTTCTGGATATGTGAGGTCCACTTCTTGGGGCACGTCATTTATGAGACGGGTGTTGCGGTGGATCCTGTGAAGATCGAGGCAGTGCTAGCTTGGGAGCCACCCAAGAGCATGATGGAGGTGCGGAGTTTCTTAGGACTAGCTGGATACTATCAGAAATTTGTGCCAGACATCTCCAGAGTTGCGGCACCGACGAAGAAGGGGGAACCCTTTTGTGTGGTCTGACAGATGTCAGCAGAGCTTCCAGGAGCTGAGACAGAGATTGACCAGCGCACCTATCTTGAGGTTGCCTGAGGAGGGAATAGGGTATGTAGTCTACTGCGATGCATCAGGGACCGGACTCAGATGTGTACTGATGTAGGAGCGGGCAGTGATCACCTATGGATCACGTTAGTTTAGGCCGCACAAGCAGAAATACGCTACTCATGACCTGTAGTTAGCAGCAGTGGTCTTCGCTCTGAAGACATGGCGACACTATCTGATGGGCAAGCGCATTACAGTCTTTTCTGACCATCAGAGTCTCAGGTACATCTTCTCACAGAAGGACCTGAACCTGAGATAGTGGCGATGGATCAAGTTCCTCCAGGACAATGAATTTGAGATAGTCTATCCTCCTGGGAAGGGGAATGTGGTAGCCGATGCTCTCAGCAGGAGGACGAGCATTCAGCTACTTGAGGAGGCGACAGAGCAGCTTGCCGCTTTACAGATATTCTTTGTGGATAGAGATGGATCAGCCTTCCTTCAGTCTCTCACAGTCTCTCCTCCACTACTACAGTGGGTCAAAGAGGCACAGCGTGGGGATGCTGACTGTGAGACGTGGCTTGCACATATATCCTCAGGATAGGCACCTGATGGTTTCTCCTTTGGAGCAGAGCACGACATCCATTTCAGAGGACGTACCATGGTACCCGTTACTTTATGGGAGGAATTTCTAAGAGAGTTTCACACTTCTCCCTTATCGGTACATCCTGGAGTGGCGAAGATGTACCAGGATCTCAGACAAGAGTACAGGTAGCCAGGCATGAAGAAGGCTGTGGCAGAGTTCGTTTCACGATGCCTCACCTGCCAGTAGGTGAAGGTAGAGCATCAGGTACCAGCAGGCCTGGTACATCCCTTGGAGGTCCCAGAGTGGAAGTGGGATGGGATATCTATAGACTTCGTGACTGGACTTCCATGCACTTCTAGAGGTCACGACTCCATCTGGGCGATTTTTGACCGACTCACAAAGTCGGCTCACATCTTACACATCAGAGAGCAGGGCTCATTGGAGAGCTTGGGGCGTCTCTACGTTCAAGAGATTGTACGGCTTCACGGTGTGCCATCATCTATCGTCTCTAATTGAGGTGCTCTCTCTAATTCCTGGCTTTGGAAGGGGTTGCAGGAGGCATTCGGGACGCAGCTATGTCTGAGCACCGCCTTTCACCCTTAGACGGATGGTCAGACGGAGAGGACCATTCAGACTCTCAAGGACATGCTCCGTGCATGTTCCCTCAACTTTGGTCATAGTTTGGAGGACCACCTAACCTTGGTGGAGTTCGCATACAACACCAGCTACCACTCCACCATCAGGATGGAACCATACGAGGCATTGTACGACAGACCTTGCAGATCTCTTTTGTGCTGGACCGACCTTGGGGAGTCAGCACTTGTGGGACTAGAGATGGTCCGGGCCACGACAGAGATGGTCCAGGTCATCCAGGAGTGTATGAGGATATCTCAAAGATAGAAAATGTCTTAATCTGACATGAGGCGGAGGCCACTAGAGTTCGTGGATGGTGACCATATATTCTTGTGTGTCTCACCTCGACGTGGATTATGGAGATTTTGCTGAGGCGGAAAGTTGTCTCCATGCTTCATCGGACCTTTCCAGGTCCTCAACAGGATCGGCGAGGTGGCTTATCACCTGGCTCCACCACCTCAATCGCACTGAGTGCACGACGTCTTCCACGTATCTCAGCTGAGGGGATACGTGCACGACCTGACACATATCATTGACCATGGGGAGCTGAACGTTGATGATGGAGCGACTTTTGCGGAGGTCCTAGTGGAGATCGAGGATCGACAGGAGCGGGTTCTATGTGGATGGTCGATTCCTCTAATGCACATCAGATTGAATCACGAGAACCTCCAGGAGAGCACTTGGGAGCGGGTGGCTCAGATTCGTGCTCAATACCCACATTTGTTTCCCTAGTTTATGATATATCATTACGGGGACGTAAAGCCCTGAGGTGGGAGTGATGTAAAGACCCATAAATTTCAAGGACATTTTTTTTCTTAATTTTCATTGGAATTTTACAAGAACGTAGTTTCTGACGGCACGTGATTCCAAGGCCCAGTGTGCCCGGAATCATTTTCCGAAGTTTGGCTCAGGTACGTTAAGTGAACGAATGAACAGGTTTTTCTAACTTTTAATCCAGTGCTCGGAATAAAATTCCGAGGGCACTGATGGAATTGCAGTGCCGGGAATTTCTTAGAAATGCCTCTTCCGGAGTTGCATTTGCTCAGGTGTGCTTTTTAATTTTTGGGCTTTAAGTTATGAAATAAAATAATGTGGTACGACAAAATTTAATTTATTTCACTTTAAGCCGCTTAAATCCAGTTAAAGCTTCTTATACTGAGTTGAAGTGGATAGGGAGGAACCCAAAAATATCCTACCCTCTTGGTAGGATATTTGTGAGGTGAGGCCTGCACGAGCCCCACCGTTTCATTTCCGCTAAGTAACACACCCGTGAAAATCCCTTTTTAATGAAAGTCAACTGACTCATTTTCTAAATTCTTAACACCCCTATTAATTGGGCAGTTAATTTCATTGCAATTAATTCTATGAATTAATTTGTTTGTTAATTATCTTTCATTTCATTTGTTGGCATGTAATGAAATAAGACCAACACATGTCTTCTTGAGGATTGTTCGTGGAGAGGATTTGACAGAAACTAGAAGTCCTCCATCCTCCTTTGCGAAGAGCGCGAAGAACGTGAAGAACACGAAGAACTATGGCCTTTGACGAAGGAGAAGAAGAATTTCAAACCCTCAGAGATCGACGACGTGACGCCGTGTAACGCGACACTGATGATTCTTCTCCCGCGACGTTCTTCTACGACATTCCTTCTTCCGTGACAAATCTTCGATCATCCGTTGAGGTAAGAGATTGCAGTCATTTTAATCCTTTGTGGATTATAACATCAACATGGATTTAATTGTTATAATTAAATCTGTATGTTCTTGATCCTCGGAGTTTGTCTACGCGACGCCGAGTACCACACGACAGCGACGCCCTTCCGCGATGCGACGATCCCTTTTCTTCCGCGACGAACTCGCGTCTGACGACGACAAAGGCAGGGGTCGTTTTGAAAATGATTTTACCTATGTTTTTTTCCTCCAAGGCAAGAACGCGGATCTACCAATTAATAAGTTGTCCCATGGATTATTATTGTGGGACGTGGTTTATCAATTGCTGGGATTTATGGTCTTGTTTGAAACCGCTAACGCGGTGGGTGCGGACCGACAAACAAGTCCGAACCCACCTCCCTTTTGTTATTGGTGTGCGGAACAGCGGACGACGACAAAAGGGGCCGCAGAGATGATTTTTTGATTCCGCAGTGAATAACTGGACCCGAGATGAGCTACGGCGTAGACAGAAATGAAATCGGACCACCGGAGCGACTCTGGTGGCCCGCGGACTCCACCGGCGGCACCGACGGCCGGAGGCGGCGGTGCCCCGACGCACCGCCGGACGGAGCCGCCATGGCTTCAACCGTGGTGGCAGCGGTTGATAGACCCGCGACCACACGAGTCTGGCGAGATATGGGATGCGGCTCTACCGCATCCACTGACCAAGGGCGGCCCCACGCGGTGCCGCGGTGTTCTCACGCGGGGGCAGCACGCCCCCCGCGCCGCTCGGTCGTAACCGACCGAGCTGACCCCAGCGGCCGGGCCGCGCCTGCTCCTGCCGGGTCAGACCTGGCCCCGGGTCCGGTCGACCAGGTTCGGGCAGACCCAGGGGGGTTGGGCCGGGCCGGTCTGGGGCCAGACCCCCATTCTTCAGAGCTTTTCGGTCTTTTGCTCATAACATGATCTACGGGCCTCCGAACGACGCAACGTCAGCGGCGATGCGATCCTTGGATCGAGACGTTCATTTCGTTATATCACACTCAAGGTTTCATAATACTTTGGGTTCGACCGGGTTGGTTCGTACACGAAACCAACCGGGCCCTCGGAGCGGAAACGCTAATATCATGAGTTTCAGACATCCGATTGATGTGTCGTCAACTTTGTTGAATTCTTTTAAGTGAGATGGATCTTTTGGCTTACTCCGCCCAAGGTTTGGACGTTGGTGGAGTACGGTTGGGTTAGTTTTTCCTTAAAAACCAACCGGGCCCCTGGGACGAAAAAGCCAATAACTCTTAGACCGGACGTCCGATTGACACACCGTCTGCGACGTTGATTTCCTGTTGGCGATACGGAACTCTCGGATACATCAACTCTAGACTATGTGTTAGTTGAAGTATCAGCCTCTCGGCTCGTGGAGCGGACCCTCCCGAATGAGCTTTCTGTGTCCGGGAACCATAGAGCTGGCTGCGACTGCTACTGTGACAACGATGACTGTACAGAGATCCTCAGTGGATTCGACGGTGACGCCTACTGCACTCAGCGATCCTTTGTGGGTTAGTGCTACCGATCTTGTGTGGGTCTGATCCTGTCTGGGTCAGCGGTCAGCGGTCCTGTGTGGGACAGTGCCTACATATCCTGTATGGGTACGTTCCTGTGTGGGTCTTTGCGGGGGTTAGTAACCTATCAATACTTTGTGGGTTAGATCCTTTGTGGGTCATTGTGGGGGTTAGTTACCTATCGATCCTTTGTGGGTCAGATATTTTGTGGTACATTGCGGGGGTTAGTTACCTATCAATCCTTTGTGGGTCATTACGGGGGTTAGTACCTATCGATCCTTTGTGGGTCCTACGACTTAGATGAATCAGTGGAAATACCTGATCATCTCTATCGTCATACAAGAAGTATACCTGTGTGAGATGAATTCTGTTTTTCTTTCCTTTGTGGATTCTGTTGTGCTATCCTGTGTGGATTTACGTCTTGCATTCCTGTGTGGACTGGGTTGTACTTGAGCACGGATGTTGGATCCGAGCAAGAAATGATGACATAGGTATATGTATGGGAATATACCTAAGTTGTGTCGGATGTTACTTCGCGATTGTATCTTTCCTTTCTCGTTTATACTCTGTGGATTCGGGGAGACCTTCGGGGGTCTCGGGGTCCCTACTGAGTAGCTTATACTCACCCCTGCACGAGCTATGCCCGTACTACGTTGAGTTGGTAGCAGATGACGGACAACACTGATCGTGGTAAAGGCTTGCAGAGCAAGACAGTACCTGGAGGTGGACCACTGGGTGGGACGTACTCGTAGCAGTCTGCTGGACCCGAGGAGTAGTGAAGGCTATCTATACCCACCCTTCAGGTGGGACTTCCATTGGACGTCTCGACGTTGCGGCTTTACTTTTCAGTTGCTGTTTTCCCTTTCGAGTTGTACTTTACTTTCAGTTTGGGTTTTTATTGTGGCCCACTTACTTTCCGCACTAACTGTTGTAATAGTTTTTACTTATTGTTTACTTCTGCCTGCTTACTTTGTGGTGTTTGTTGTTTACCTTACAAAGGTAATGCCTTCCCTTTAAAGGGATTTACGCCTTGGTTATAGTCACCAGCCACAGGCCTATGGAAGGTGGGCTTGGGGTAGTCACGGCACGGGCCCCGAGGATGGGTCGTGGCATGACCAACAATGATATTACACTAGAATCAAGTAAGTATTTCTATTTATGTAAAGGCTCATCAATGTTAGGGAAATGATCATCAAAAAGAAAAAGGTAGTCCCAGTGCCCTTATATCTGATGAATTGGATGGTACCTTAGATCATCACAATTCTACGACTTTGTGATTTTTGGATTTTTCATATCCATGTTCTCTACCACTCTCCATCAGAACATGATGGTTAGATTTCTCTTCCATATATATATTATCACCTATGTTCTTCTATGTGGAAACCTAGTGATTAGTTAATTTGGGTAACCATTACATTTAATACTTTAGTTTTTAAATATTGGTTTTGGTATTCCTTTTTACGATGTGGGTTTCTATGAATGAAACTTTCAAAGAGTAAACCATTTATAATACCGACAAATTTCGAGGGAGAAATTAATTTTAAGGGGGGTAGAATGCAACACCTCGATATTTTATGAAAAATACTCTTTTTAATTTTATTTATGTCTTGTGTTGCATTCTACACCAAAAGGATTTTGCACTACATGCATCCCTGACTTGGCTTACATTACACGCAATCATGACCTTCCACGATAGCGTGTGTTATACGCAATACCGAGTTTCACTAAACAACGATATGCTTTTAAAATATTTTTAAAACTAGATGTTATGAATAGTAATTACAAATTTTTGAAATTTTTTAAATTTTATCTTTCAAAATAGACTACATTTTTGGATTTGGACTATCAAAATTAGCCTTGGGTGAAATTTTGGTATTTTTCTGAAAACTTTCAATTATTGATGAATAGTGAAAACAATAGTTACTATTTAAAAACCGACTTTTTATTTAAGTAATTATTTATTTTATTTAAATTTATTTTATGTCAAAATTGATACATAACACCTATAAAGGTTCAATTTAATTCATTGGAGTCATTTTATAATAATTTTAGATATATAAAAATTTTATTAAACTTTTCACCGTGTTTTACCCACCTCCTAGGAGAATTTGCAAATTCACATCAAACTTAATTTTACCGCTTCTGTGAGTGGAATTTAGAAAATTTAAGAGGCATGGTTAATATCAAGGGCTATAATGTGGTTCAATGAGGTGAAAATAAGATTTGGTGAATAGTAACTTTTTTTTAATTTACCATGGTTAAAACTAAACGGGGTAATTAAGGGTAAAAATGATATTATTATTACCCTAACACATGTACTAATTCTATTGGATAAGTGTAATTCGACCAAAAAGAACCTTATAAATATAATATGACCATTTAGGTCCACTTGGATTAGATTAGGAAATTTATTATTAATTTATTTAAAGAAGGGTTAAAATAGTTAAAATCAAAGTTTAATAAGTAATTTATTTTTACTATAGGGTTATGCATAAGATAGATTAGACTATAAATATTAATTATAAATATAAAAATATTTCCTACCTAATGGTATTTTAATTATATTTTTTAAACATTAAATAATTTAAGTTATTTATGACACAATGGAGATGCAGTAGTAACCTAAATAATGAAATATTAAAATAATTGATATTATAAATTCCCAAATAAATGTAATTTGAGCCTTTTTATGAATTACACTAATTTTATAGGTTAATATGACATGTTATTATTGAATTAATTAACATTTTTGTAACTAATAATTCTGTTATGATTTTCACAAATATCAATTCCCAAATAGTGTCAAAATTGACATAAAATAGTTTTTAAAACAAATATTATATTATTAATTGTTTTTTATTCTTAAAAATATATGGGTCAACCAAATGAACTAAATAAAGATATATATATTAATAATTAACCACTTGGTGTTCGTTTGTCTTTTTATTGTTTGTTTATTAACAATATAGTGTAAGAAAACCAGAAGACACGGTAAAAGTTAAATTATTTAACATAGAGTTAAATCTAAATGATAATGTTAAAATTGTAACCTAATCTTGTCTAAAATATATTGGTTGATATTATTTAGACCCATCCCCACTTTAGTTTCGAAATAAATCAATTTGGAGCTATTATAAACCGAATATGACTTTATTATAAAATAACATTTTTAGTTTTTCCAAAGGTGCCCCTCTCATCCCTTATAAAAAGGGCACCCCTTCCCTCTTCTCTTCACACCCTTTTAAGCCTTGAATCTCGGCCAAACCCTTCTCATTTCTCTTCTAAACATCCCTAGAAACATTATAAAGGTTCTGTTGTTCTCAAAAGATGAAATCTACTTCCATTAGAGGAAACTTAAAGGAGGTGCGTCGAAGAAAAGGTAATCTCTTCTTCCGATTCTTTCAAGTTTCTTTCTTCTTCTACTTCTTCTTCTTTAGTTGTAGCATTATAAAGTAATAACATCAGTATTAATTATATACTTATATGTTATTATAAATGTGAAACAATCCTAATACACATTCTATCCATCCTATGGAAAATGAAATCACCGCGTGTGCGTACGTACGGAATACCGTCTCCATGTCGTGGTGTAATATGTTTTTCCACCACCACCTTACCTGGATGGGTATAATGGAGTAAAAAATAACAATATATGATTATTGTAATGTGATATTGATTCTGAAATATTATACATACACTTCAATAAAATTCCACGATCATGGGAATGGTATCATCGCTCGTGCGTATGTACGGACTACCGTCTCCACGACGCGATGAGATTCATTCTCCAAGTTAACCATTCATTAATGATTATAATGTATATATAATAAGTAATAATAAATATATGACATAATAATGATACTGGATTTATGTATGTATATATATATGTCATCTACTTAATTCCATTCAATTCAATAAGGAAACGAAAACAGCATTAATGCGTACATACGTCCTACCGTCTCCATGAACAGTGTATTTCATTTCATTTATTGATCTATCATATATATCTGTATATACTGAATATATATTATATATAAAACATGTTTTAAATTCTTGAATTATGTAAATCATGATATAAGTAATAATATCATGAACAACAAGTACATACACGTACGATAAATAAAATGATTTTACCCAAAACGCTGCTTTAACATGAAATTTACAAAAGAACAAGTAATATAAAGTCATAGGTGAACCATTTATGACATCATAACAATGAATATGATTCTGTAATAAGTCAATGACATTATTTAAATCATTATACAGGAGATTTTCATAAGTTTGAAGCATATCGGACCTAAGGTAAGGGATAATTTTGCAAATCTCATTTTTATCAGAGATTGCTTATACGTAAGTATTTACTACGGTTATTGTTATCATCCATGTCCATGTTTTCGAAAAGTGTTTTATGTATGTTTAATGTCATTTTTACCCATTTTGACTTTTACTACATGGTATGTAAGGAATATTTCTTTTGTTTATGTTACGAGGTACTTTTTGACATTTCTGATAAAAGTACGAGGAGAATGTTTTTTATCTTATAAGGCATGAAAGGATTTTTACGGTTTTATAAAGATTTATTTTCATGAAGCTTCCTCCAAAATTTTTCAGGACTATTTTAAACAAAATCTTTTTCTTTTAAAATTTCATGACGTTTTATGAAAAGAAATTTATTTTGAAGAAGAAAAGGTATTTTCCTCAAGAATTCATTTCACGGGTTTTATCAAAACCATTTTCCATATAAGATGACATTATTTCATATGTGTATGTTACAAGTATAATGTCTCTATGATTTACATGGTTTGATTCTTATTATTATGAAATGATATCCATTTCTATTATACGGATTATGTGATGATGGGATGATGTTAATGAAACCCATTTCATTAGTTGGGTTATTATGAATGATGTATGTTTATTTTGTGGAACAAGTAAAAATGATTTCATTATGAGATGGGTGGGACCTATATATCTCTCTAATGCATTGGGTAAAGATTTAAATCTCATGATATATACATGGATGTAATGGTATGTAAATCTGGTTCAGTGATACAGGACTGGAACGAGGAGTGAACTCAATTTAGAAAGAGACTTTGTCCACTAAGATGGTCTTGGCAGCAATGCCTTGGCTACTATGGAAATCATAATAAGTGTTGAATGGTTTCCACAATTACATGATTTATTCCCATGCTATTTTATCATGATTTATGTTCCTTTATGATATATTCCTTACGTACTTCCAAGATTTATGTCTTTTCTCATGATTTTGATGTTTAGATGTTATGTTCAATATTTTGCATTCAAATGTTTATGGATTGTTTTATGTTCTCTATGCTTACCCTTACTGAGAATTTGAGCTCACCCTTTTTATGTTTTCTTTTCCCCAGGATGTAAATAATGGTTTTAGGTAAGAAAACAAATTGGGATGATCTTTATGGGAGAAGTTGACGATCTTTCACCACGATTAGAAGATTAAATTCTGAGTTTCGAAAGACACTAAACTATTACAGTCCTTGAGTTTTGGTTTTTGTAATGTATTAAGTATTCCTCAAAAGTAAATTATTGTCCATGTACGTCAAGATTTGGGTCTCTATAGTTGGTATCAGAGGCAAAGGAGTTAGGAATGAATCCAATCCTTGGGAACTCTCAAATGTGAGCGTTGGACGAAACATGGCTCTCCGCCCAAGGGAATCATTATGAAATGGCTGCCACCGGGGATGGTGGTGTGTCCCACGTAGGGGGGGTGTAGCCGCCCATGTAGTGCCTTGATAGGTATCAATTATAATCCACTAGAGGTAATTTCAAACCGTTATAATAGGTATCATAAAACAAAAATTGGGAATGATTTACCCATCTTTATAAACATACAATGACAAACATGTCCAATAAATGAAATCTGGATTTTTCAAACAAAACCATATTTTGAAAATTTCATAACTGAATTACATGGTATTAAAGAACTCTCAAAGAGAATAAAAAATAAATAAAACCAAAATAATACATCCTAAGAACCTCCACATGGAGAGAGGCACCACCCTCAATCCATCTCCACAACAATGCATCATAATGGACCACTAAAAACCCAAAACACTAATAGAAAAGTTATACCCAAAACTATGTCAAAAATAACCAAGTATACTTTCACCCAATGGTGTAAGTAAGGTATGAGTGAAATCCTAGTAGGATACCACCACTAACAGATTCCAGGTGATAAACATTCATAGATGAAAATCATGCATGTTTTCAAGGCATGAAATGCTAGTAACAATTTCAAAAAAAAAGCAACTTAAATAAAATCAGTTTTTTAGTGGGCTATTTTAATGAATCAATACATTTAAAAATAATTTCAATGCTCGTGAATTTTTCTGCCAAACATACCTTATGCCCATGGTGTGAAAAATGTTTGTAATAAGCACAAGCAATGGGAAAGTCACCCATAGGCAGTAGCTCACTGTGGGTCCCAGGTACCTCGTATCTCGGTGAGAGTAACCATCATAATATCCCTTCTTGTGCACATGATCCACTAGTATGGAGAATACCCATAACCTTTTGGTCCACCACCATAATAATCATCGGAGTTCAGTAAGAGTTGAAATCGTCACACTAGCTATGTGTAACTAAGGACAAATCCCATGGGATTAATAGTATACTAGTACGCGTCCACCAACCTTGATAGCAGGGTTTCCTTCTTGTGCTCAAACAAGTTCAACAACCGAAAAAAATATAATTTTCACATGAAAATACCACTTCCACATCACAAATTCTCCATATAGCCTAGATGAATATCACTCAAGTCACATAATCCACTTTTTCATCAAATGCATTTTGAAATCATACTCACACCAAAATAGCCCACAACACTTTTCACATTTATTTAACACATCAAAAATCCATTAAACAATTTTATAAAATATTTACAGGATAGTACAACTCACATAAAAACCCACACACACATCACATAATACATCTAATATCTTCAAAATTCATTTTTCACATGACACTCACAAAAAATATCCCACAAACGTGTTTTTCCCATCTCTTTCCATTTTATAAAACATTTCAGAAATTTATAAAACATTCGGAATTTTTTTGACATATTAAATCACCAATTTGCCTTTCAAAAACAAATATTAGTTGAACACAATCACCTAAATAGTACATATACAACCTTTTACCCCTGTGTTTAACCAAATAAAACATTTAAAATTTTCACAAAACAATCTCAAAGGGTATAACGTTTTCTTACACACAAAACCCTTTTCAAAACCCCCTTTCAAGGTCAAAATCACACCAAGACCCTACCAGAGAAGAATTGAAATCCCTTGAAACATTTATTAAATCATAATCAAGTACTAAAAAATCAACTCAAATTATACCACAAAAGATACACATGAAAAACACCGATTTTCATAAAACATATTCAAGTAGTGAAACAAGGTTTTACACAAAAAACCTATTTAAAAACCCTATTTTAAACCCAAAAGAACACCCATACCCAACCAAAGAAGAATTGGTGTCCCAAAGAATTTTTAACAAACCACATGTATATGTTATAACATCAACACAATGATTACCACAAGGTTTACAAATGGAACACTCTCAATTTGAAACAATGTGCTACTATAAAATTACCCGCATAACAAACTAAATAAAAAATGGTTTCCTAAAATGCACAGTATATGCGAAACATTTGAAATAATTAAATAAAGCATGCTAACTCATCAAAAAAATGATTACACATGGAATCATTTTCCTTTTGAATCAAACCCCCACCCTCCCATAATGGGGTGAATCATCAACCACACTACTCCTGCACCTCAAGGAAGTGAAATCAAACATAAAACCCAAATATTTTA